>LR738711.1:267266598-267317055 GCA_902687465.1 Secale cereale | reverse complement strand
CCCCCCCCCCCCCCCGTGACTCCGCCGACCTACTTCTGCGTCCTATAAATTCAGAAATATTCAGAAACACTTAGAAGCATCCATGAAAACACTTTTCCGCCACCGCAACCTTTTGTACCCGTGAGATCCCATCTTGGGGCCTTTTATGGCATCCTGTCGGAGGGGGATTCGATCACGGAGGGCATCTACATCAACTCTATTGCCCTTCCGATGAAGCATGAGTAGTTTACCATGGACCTATGGGTCCATAGCTAGAAGCTAGATGGCTTCTTCTCGCTCTTTGATTCTCAATACCATGTTCTCCTCGATGTTCTTGGAGATCTATCCGATGTAATCTTCTTTTGTATTGTGTTTATCGAGATCCGATGAGTTGTGGATTTATGATCAGCTTATCTATGAATACTATTTGAATATTATGTGATTTCTTATATGCATGATTTGATATCCTTGGAATTCTCTTCGAATTATCGGTTTGCACTACTGTAGGATGCTGCTAACGCGACACTACGATCAGATACCCTTTGACGAAACTGTGTGCAATGCATTAATCGCAAACGATGATGTAAAAAAGTCAAAAAAGATGCAAAACATTTGCGATGAAGGATTCATCAAACGCGGTTCAGATTTTAGTTGCGTGTGCGATGCGAGGCATACGGTTTAGTTCAATTAACTATTTGTGATGAGGAAGAAGAACAGAATCGGGCAGCCAGATGAAGGCGTGTGTGATATACGGCATACAATTCACTCGGACTAACTGTTTGCGATGAGGCGGAGCAACAAAAACGGTCAGCCAGATGAAGGTGTGTGTGCGATTGAGGGCATACACTTCATAAGGATTAATTGTTTGCGATTAGGCAACACAAAAAAATTGGTCAGCAAGATCAACGTGTGTGCGATTCATGGCATACACTTCACATCGATGAACCGTTTGCGATTAGCCACAATAAACACAAACAGTTAGACAGATCAATGTTTGTGTGCTAGACGGGCACACATTCTAATTAAAATAAGCACGCGCGATGGTAATAATGAGTGCGCACGGTTGTTGGAACAAGACGTGTGCTGACATTGCCTATTGCGGTGCACCCTATGGTGCAGACGCCACGTACACGGCTGAGAATGCGTGCCCACATTACGCCGTCCAGAATAGTGCCACACTTAGAAATTATAGAACCATCAATAAATTTTGAGCCTACGTTCCGTCACATTCCAAATTACAAACCTGTTCACACCGATCAAAACCTAAATGGTTCCCTACTTAGGAGCGTATTAGTACTCGGTTATAAATACTACTACTTCAAGATGACTGCACATTCCTCCTCAACACCTCATCCACAAAAACAAACAAGTCATTCATCATCGTTCCCTTGCGTCTGCCATGGCCACTGTGAGTGCTATGTCAAGAGATTACCAACAGGGAGAGGCGAGCATGGAAGCGGAAGCATGATAGATGCCCCGCCTCGTCGCGAAAGTAGACAACATGTCCCATGCTACTTCTCGAGCTTGCGCTGAATCCCCTCAAAGAGGAAAGGGTGATGCAGCACAGTGGTGTAAGTATTTCCCTCAATTTTTGAGAACCAAGGTATCAATCCAGTAGGAGATCGACCACGCGCGAGTCCCTCGCACCTGCACAAACAAATAAGAACTTCGCAACCACCACGATAAGGGGTTGTCAATCCCTTTACGTTCACTTACGAAAGTGAGATCTGATAGATTGGATAGTATAATATTTTTGGTATTTTTGGTATAAGAACAGAAAGTAAATAAAACAAAGTAAAGTAGATGGAAGATTAATATATTGAGAATAGACCCGGGGGCCATAGGTTTCACTAGTGGCTTCTCTCATGATAGCAGAATTCTACGGTGGGTGAACAAATTACTCTCGAGCAATTGATAGAAAAGTGCATAGTTATGAGAATATCTAGGCATGATCATTATATATAGGTATCACGTCCGTGACAAGTAGACCGAAACGATTTTGCATCTACTACTATTACTCCACACATCAACCGCTATCCAGCATGCATCTAGAGTATTAAGTTCATAAGAACAGAGTAATGCTTTAAGAAACATGACATGATGTAGAGGGATAAACTCAAGCAATATGATATAAACCCCATATTTTTATCCTCGATGGCAACAATGCAATACGTGCTTTGCTGCCCCTGCTGTCACTGGGAAAGGACACCGCAAGATTGAACCCAAAGCCAAGCATTTATCCCATTGCAAGAACTATAGATCTAGTAGTCCAAACCAAATCAATAATTCAAAGAGAATTGCAAGGATATTACAATCATACATAAAAGATTTCAGAAAAGAATCAAATATTATTCATAGATAATCTTGATCATAAACCCACAATTCATTGGATCTCGACAAACACACCGCAAAAAGATTACATCAAATAGATCTCCTTGAAGATCGAGGAGAACTTTGTATTGAGATCCAAAAAGAGAGAAGAAGCCATCTAGATAATAACTATGGACCTGAAGGTCTGTGGTAAACTACTCACAACTCATTGGTGAGGCTATGGTGTTGATGTAGAAGCACTCTGTGGTAGATCCCCCCTCCGGCGGAGCTCCGGAACAGGCCCCAAGATGGGATCTCACGGGAACAGAAGGTTGCAGCGGTGGAATTAGGGTTTTCTCTGTTGCCTCGATTTTCTCAGGGTACATGGATATATATAGGAGGAAGGAGGGCATCAGGGGAGCCAGAGGGGGCCCACGAGGGTGGGGGGCATGCCCAGGGGAGGGGCGCGCCCTGGACCATCATGGCCACCTCCTTCGTTCCCTCGCGTGTACTCCAAGTCTTCTGGGTAGATACGGTTCGAAAAATAACTCTCCCGAAGGTTTCATTCCGTTTGGACTCCGTTTGATATTCCTTTTCTGCGAAACCCTAAAATAGGCAAAAAAAAAAACAGCAATTTGCACTGGCCTTGGGTTAGTAGGTTAGTCCCAAAAATAATATAAAATTGTATAATAAAGCCCATTAAACACCCAAAACAGAATATATAATAGCATGGAACAATAAAAAATTATAGATATGTTGGAGACGTATCAAGTATCCCCAAGCTTAATTCCTGCTCATCCTCGAGTAGGTAAATGATAAAAACTGAATTTTTGATGTGGAATGCTAACCAACAGAATTATCAATGTAATTTATTTATTGTGGCATGAATGTTCAGATCCGAAAGATTCAAGACAAAAGTCTATATTGATGTAAGAAATAATAATACTTCAAGCATACTAACAAAGCAATCATGTCTTCTCAAAATAACATGGCTAAAGAAAGTTATCCCTATAAATCATATAGTTTGTCTATGCTCCCTCTTCATCACACAAAATATTCATATCATGCACAACCCCGGTTTCAGCCAAGCAATTGTTTTCATACTCAAATTTTTTCAAACCTTTCAACTTTCACGCAATACATGAGCGTGAGCCATGTATATAGCACTATAGGTGGAATAGAGTGGTGGTTGTCGAGAAGACAAAAAGGAGGAAGATAGTCTTGCATTAACCAGGCATATCAACGGGCTATGGAGATGCCCATTAATAGATATCAATATGAGTGAGTAGGGATTACCATGCAACGGATGCACTAGAGCTATAAGTGTATGAAAGCTCATCAAAAAGAAACTAAGTGGGTGTGCATCCAACTTGGTTGCTCATGAAGACCTAGGGCGTTTGAGGAAGCCCACCGTTGGAATAAACAAGCCAAGTTCTATAATGAAAATTCCCACTAGTATATGAAAGTGACAAAACAAGAGACTCTCTATCATTAAGATCATAGTGCTACTTTGAAGCCCAAGTGTGGTAAAGGATAGTAGCATTGTCCCTTCTCTCTTTTCTCTCATTTTTTTGGAGGGGCTTTCTCATTTTTTAAGCCCCTTTCTATATTATTTTTTGGGCCATCTATTTTTTGGCCTTTCCTAACATGGGACAATGCTCTAATAATGAAGATCATCACACTTTTATTGACTTACAACTCAAAGATTACAACTCGAAGCTAGAACAAAATATGACTCTATGTGAATGATGATGAAGCATGTCATATGAACGGAACAGTGGAAAGTTGCAAGGCAATATATCTCGGAATGGCTACTCATATGAACGGAATAGTGGAAAGTTGCATGGCAATATATCTCGGAATGGCTATGGAAATGCCATGATAGGTAGGTATGGTGGCTGTTTTGAGGAAGGTATATGGTGGGTGTATGGTACCGGCGAAAGTTGCGCGGTACAAGAGAGGCTAGCAATGGTGGAAGGGTGAGAGTGCGTATAATCCATGGACTCAACATTAGTCATAAAGAACTCATATACTTATTGCAAAAATCTACAAGACATCAAAACAAAGTATTCAACACATGCTCCTAGGGGAAGGGTTGGTAGGAGTTAACCATCGCGCGATCCTGACCTTCACACAAAGGATGACACTCAGTAAATACCTCATGCTCTAACTTCGTCACATAGCGGTTCACCATACGTGCATGCTACGGGAATCACAAACTTTAACACAATTATTTCTCAAATTCATAATTACTCCACTAGCATTACTCTAATATCACCATCCTCATATCTCAAAACAATCATCAAGTATCAAACTTCTCATCATATTCAATGCACTTTATATGAAAGTTTTTACTATACTCATCTTGGATGCCTATCATATTAGGACTAGTTTTATAACCAAAGCACATTACCATGCTGTTCTAAAAGACTCTCAAAAGGATATAAGTGAAGCATGAGAGATCGGAAATTTCTACAAAATAAAACCACCACCGTGCTCTAAAAGATATAAGTGAAGCACATAGAGCAAAACTATCTAGCTCAAAAGATATAAGTGAAGAACATAGAGTATTCTAATAAATTCTAAACCATGTTTATCTCTTTCAAAAGGTGTCTCCATCAAGGATGATTGTGGCAAACTAAAAAGCAAAGACTCAAATCATGCATGACGCTCCACGCAAAACACATATCATGTGGTGAATAAAAATGTAGTCCCGAATATAGTTAGAGATAGATGAAGACGAAATAGGGGATGCCTTCCCGGGGCATTCATACGTCTCCAACATATCTATAATTTTTGATTGTTCCATGCTATTATATTATCCTTCTAGGATGTTTTATGGGCTTTTATATACACTTTTATATAATTCCTGGGACTAACCTATTAACCTAGAGCCCAGTGCCAGCTTCTGTTTTTTCCTTGTTTTTCAGTTTTACAGAAAAAGAATATCAAACAAAGTCCAATTGACGTGCCAATTCTTGATGATTTTTTTGGACCAAAAGATGCCCCCGAAGTAAAAGAGTTGGGCCAGGAGAGCCATGGGCTGCCCACGAGGGTGGGGGCGCGCCCTGGGCACGTGGTGGCGCCGCCCTATCTCGTGGACGTCCCGGAGGGCCCCCTGACTTGTGCCCTACGCCAAAAAATCCTATAAATACTTAAACCTTCGGAAATTAACCTAGATCGGGAGTTCCACCGCCGAAAGCCTCTGTAGCCACCAAAAACCAATCTAGACCATGTTCCGGCACCCTGTCGGAGGGGGGAACCCTCACCGGTGGCCATCTTCATCATCCCGGCGGTCTCCATGACGAGGAGGGAGTAGTCCACCCTCGGGGCTGAGGGTATGTACCAGTAGTTATGTGTTTGATCTCTCTCTCTCTCTCTCTCTCTCTCTCTCTCGTGTTCTTGAGATGTCACGATCTTGATGTATCGCGAGCTTTGCTATTATAGTTGGATCTTATGATGCTTCTCCCCCTCTACTCTCTTGTAATGGATTGAGTTTTCCCTTCGAAGTTATCTTATCGGATTGAGTCTTTAAGGATTTGAGAACACTTGATGTATGTCTTGCACGTGCTTATCTGTGGTGACAATGGGATATCATGTGATCTACTTGATGTATGTTTTGGTGATCAACTTGCGTGTTCCGTGACCTTGGGAATCTATGCATAGGGGTTGGCACACGTTTTCGTCTTGACTTTCCAGTAGAAACTTTGGGGCACTCTTTGAAGTTCTATGTGTTGGTTGAATAGATGTTTGTGAGATTGTGTGATGCATATCATAAAATCATGCCCATGGATACTTGAGGTTACAATGGAGTATCTAGGTGACATTAGGGTTTTGGTTGATTTGTGTCTTAAGGTGTTATTCTAGTACGAACTCTGTGATATATTGAACGTTACTACGGACTCTTGATAGATCGATCAAAAAGAATAACTTTGAGGTGGTTTCGTACCCTACCATAATCTCTTCGTTTGTTCTCCGCTATTAGTTACTTTGGAGTGACTCTTTGTTGTATGTTGAGGGCTAGTAATATGATCCAATTATGTTATCCTTGTTGAGAGAACTTGCACTAGTGAAAGTATGAACCCTAGGCCTTGTTTCCTATCATTGCAACACCGTTTATGCTCACTTTTACCACTTGCTACCTTGCTGTTTTTATATTTTCAGTTTACCAAAACCTATATCTACCATCCATATTGCACTTGTATCACCATCTCTTCGCCGAACTAGTGCACATATACAATTTTCCATTGAATTGGGTGTGTTGGGGACACAAGAGACTCTTTGTTATTTGGTTGCAGGGTTGTTTGAGAGAGACCATCTTCATCCTATGCCTCCCACGGATTGATAAACCTTAGGTCATCCACTTGAGGGAAATTTGCTACTGTCCTACAAACCTCTGCACTTGGAGGCCCAACAACGTCTACAAGAAGAAGGTTGTGTAGTAGACATCAGGCATCCCCAAGCTTAGGTTTTTGGTTGTCCTTGAATTTTACCTTGGGGTGCCTTGGGCATCCCCAAACTTAGGTTCTTGCCACTCTTTCTTCCATAGTCCATCAAAGCCACACTCAAAACTTGAAAACTTCACAACACAAAACATAGCCAAAAATCTCGTGAGCTCCATTAGTATAAGAAAACAAACCACCACTCAAAGGTACTGTAATGAACTCATTCTTTGTTTATATTGGTGTTAAACCTACTGTATTCCAACTTCTCTATGATTCATATTCCCCAATACTACTCATAGATTCATCAAAATAAGCAAACAACACACGAAAAACAGAATCTGTCAAAAACAGAACAGTCTGTAGTAATCTGTAACTTTCGAATACTTCTATAACTCCAAAAAATTGAAATAAATTGGTCAATCATCTACAAAAAGATTCAACTAAATAGCACTCTCCAGTAAAAATTCACAGCCAAACTCGTCAGCGCTAAAAATTCACAGGGCATCTTACCAACATTTCCATAAGAGTTATTGTAGGAATTACCATAATTATTAGAGGAATTACTAGGAAAAGGCCTAGGATTAAAGTTTCCTCTATAAGCACTGTTACCAAAATTATTCCTACCAACAAAATTCACATCCAAAGACTCATTATTATTTTCATTCAACGTGGATAAAGGCATATCTTTAGGATCAAAATAAGCACTCTTAGTAGCAAATAATTTCATAAGGTCATCCATCTTTCCAATCAAAACACTAATCTCTTCAATAGCATGCGCTTTTTTACTAGTAGATCTTTCGATGTGCCATTGAAAGTAGTTAACCATAATATTATCTAGGAGTTTGATAACTTCTCCTAAGGTAGTTTCCATGAAAGTGCCCCCTGCGGCCGAATATAAAAGATTTCTAGAAGCAAAATTCAAGCCAGCATCATTTTTTGTATAATCATCCATAAGTTCAAACCTACTGCTCATGATCTAGTTGCTTAAAATTCATAATATCGTTTCTATGAGAGATAATCTTAGCGGGAGGAAAATACTTAGAGATAAAAGCATCTTTGCACTTATTCCATGAATCAATACTATTTCTAGGCAAAGAGGAAAACCAAGTTTTAGCACGATCTCTAAGTGAAAACGGAAATAGCTTCAATTTAACAATATCATTATCCGTATCCCTCTTCTTTTGCATATCACACAAATCAACAAAGTTGTTTAGATGGGTAGCGGCATCTTCACTAGGAAGGCCGGAAAATTGATCTTTCATGACAAGATTCAACAGAGCAGCATTGATCTCACAAGATTCAGCATTGGTAAAAGGAGCAATCGGAGTGGTAATAAAATCATTATTATTGGTATTGGAAAAGTCACACAATTTGGTATTGTTCTGGGCCATAGTGACAAGCAAGCAATCCAACACACAGGCAAACAAGAAGCAAGCGAATGGTAAACACACGGAAAAAGATAGGCAAATAATGTAATGCGAAGGATAAGGGTTTGTGATAGGTACTTGGTATATGACTTTTGCGTAAGCCTCCCCAGCAACGGCGCCAGAAATTATTCTTGCTACTTCTCGAGCTTGCGTTGTATTCCCTCAAAGAGGAAAGGGTGATGCAGCCCAGTAGCGTAAGCATTTCCCTCGGTTTTTGAGAACCAAGGTATCAATCCAGTAGGAGACCACGCGCGAGTCCCTCGCACGTGCACAAACAAATAAGAACTTCGGAACCAACGCGATAAGGGGTTCTCAATCCCTTTAGAGTCAATTATGAAAGTGAGATCTGATAGATAGGATAGTATAACATTTTTGGTATTTTTGATATAAGAACAGAAAGTAAATAAAGCAACGTAAAGTAGATGGAAGATTAATATATTGAGAATTGACCCGGGGGCCATAGGTTTCACTAGTGGCTTCTCTCATGATAGCGGAATTCTACGATGGGTGAACAAATTACTGTCGAGCAATTCACAGAAAAGTGCATAGTTATGAGAATATCTAGGCATGATCATTATATATAGGCATCACATCCGTGACAAGTAGACCGAAACGATTCTGCATCTACTACTATTACTACACACATCGACCACTATCCAGCATGCATCTAGAGTATTAAGTTCATAAGAACAGAGTAATGCTTCAAGCAAGATGACATGATGTAGAGGGATAAACTCCAGCAATATAATATAAACCCCATCTTTTTATCCTCGATGGCAACAATACAATACGTGCCTTGCTGCCCCTGCTGTCACTGGGAAAGGACACCGCAAGGTTGAACCCAAAGCCAAGCACTTCTACCATTGCAAGAACTATAGATCTAGTAGGCCAAACCAAACCAATAATTCGAAGAGACTTGCAAGGATATTATAATCATACATAAAAGATTTCAGAAAAGAATCAAATATTTTTGAAAGATAATCTTGATCATAAACCCACAATTCACCGGATCTCGACAAACACACCACAAAAAGATTACATCGAATAGATCTCCTCGAAGATCGAGGAGAACTTTGTATTGAGATCCAAAAAGAGAGAAGAAGCCATCTAGCTAATAACTATGGACCCGAAGGTCTGTGTTAAACCACTCACAACTCATTGGTGAGGCTATGGTGTTGATGTAGAAGCACTCCGTGGTAGATCCCCCCTCCGGCGGAGCTTCGGAACAGGCCCCAAGATGGGATCTCACGGGAACAGAAGGTTGCGGCGGTGGAATTAGGGTTTTCTCTGTTTCCTCGATGTTTTCAGGGTACATGGATATATATAGGAGGAAGGAGGGCATCAAGGGAGCCAGAGGGGGCCCACGAGGGAGGGGGTGCACCTAGGGGGAGGGGGCGCTCCCTGGACCCTCGTGGCCACTTCCTTCGTTCCCTCGCGTGTACTCCAAGTCTTCTGGGTAGATACGGTTCCAAAAATAAATCTCTCGAAGGGTTCATTCCGTTTGGACTCCGTTTGATATTCCTTTTCTGCGTAACCCTGAAACAGGCAAAAAAAACAGCAATTTGCACTGGGCCTTGGATTAGTAGGTTAGTCCGAAAAATAATATAAAAGTGTATAATAAATCCCATTGAACATGCAAAATAGAATATATATAATAGCATGGAACAATAAAAAATTATAGATACGTTGGAGACGTATCATCCCGCCGCGCGGCCATAGTAGCAGAGAGGTCTTGTCGCGCCGTCGAAGCAGCATGGAGGCCCCGCCACATAGTCGATATAGCAGATTGGTCCGGCCGCACCGCGGAAGCAGCAGAGATGTCCCGCCGCGCCGTGAATGCAGCAGAGATGTCCTCCCATGCCGCGGCGGCCTGAGAAAATGTCTCGCGGGCAGGCGAGGACTCTTACAGGTGTGTGAATGCTCTCATCCATAGCCAGATGGATCAGATCTCTGGCTGGGCGAGGTTGCGGGACGACATGAAAGCCTCATTTGAACAGGCTACCGCTGTCATCTGACAACTAAGGGAGGGAAAAGCGAAGCTCCGAGACAAGCAGGATGAGATCACTGCCTTGTTGAAGAGGACCGGTGCCATCGTCAAGAAACTTATGGACGAGAATGACATGCTCCGCATCGAGCGCTGAAGGCTACTAGAGGAATCCATGGATCCTCTGAAGCAGCTTATTGAGGACAAGAAAGAGCTTATCGCCGCTCGCCACGGAGACTAGTTCCTTCTTCTTTAGCCCTTGTGTATTTCAGGCGTTGTCGTGTGTGGCTTTTTTAATTATCTTCCTAAATATGTAAGACAATTAGTATCCACTGTCATAGTCCTTATATTCATCAGTCTTGCTATATGTCGCAGTCGACGCTATGTAGGTCCTTGGGATCTTACATCAAGATCCATGCAAAACTTTCTTTTCAGATTTTCTTTTCTCTCTCTTAAATCTCAATCGAGTGAGACATAGCCAAGCCATGAAACAGGGGCTCGAGCGCCATTAATGGAGACGTTGGGAGGGAGGTGGGCGGTGGATAGAGGTCAAAGGGCTCTCCTTCCAATGAGTACCCCGCACGGCACCTCCTAGCCAATAAAAAAGGAACGTGTGGCAGCACAAATTTGGTAGGTAGAACGCCCACGGTTTCAATAATACTTGTGTTTCCGATTTGTTACGTGACAACACTTGTTCCAAAATGACTTTGTTGATTGTTAATGTGTACGCCTTCGCAAATCGGACAGAAAATTACCACATCATGTTGGTGCCATGTCATGACACCATGCCAAGTTTCATGATTTTCAAGCGAGTTTTGGATTTACGAGGATTTTAAAACCAAGTTTCTTGATGTTTTCCGGCCGAACCAAGACACCCGGATGTTTGAATTCCATTCCCACTTCTTCCATCGGACCTACAAGATTTCCCAAGTACACATAAATGATTTTCCAACTAACTTTTGCGCACTAGAGCATGCGCTTGTATTTCAAATTTGAATTATGTGAATTAAATGCCTGGAAAATGAATTAATGTATAAAAAGGCCAAACGAACCCGGAATTATTCAAAAATTTAGCACGAAACTCCTATTTGGTCTAAGCTGCATGTGTAAAAAATGAAGGTGGGAGAAGGAAGTGTATGTCGTTTCGCACACAGAGGTGACACACGTTCCCTCTCAGAACCATGAGCCTTCTTGAGAGAAGCCTCGGTTTAGAAGAAGCTTATACCAAAGCTTGCCCTAATTCGGCTAAAAAAATTATCACAACATGTTGGTGCCATGTCATGACACCATGCCAAGTTTCATGATTTTCAGGCGTGTTTTGGATTTACAGGAATTAAAAAAATCAAGTTTCTCAATATTCCCAGCCGAGGCACGACGCCCAGATGTTTGAATTCCATTCTCATTTCTTGCATGGGACCTACAAATTCACCCAAGGACACACATGTGATTTTTCAACCAACTTTGGTGCACTAGAGCATGTGCTTGTACTTCAAATTTGGATTATGCACATTAAATGCCCATAAATTCAATTAATATATAAAAAAGGCCAAACAAACCCGTAATAATTCCAAATTTTAGCACGATACTTCTATTTGGTCTAATCTACCTGTGTAAAAAAATTAAGGCGGGAGAAGGCGGTGTATGTCATTTCGCACACGGAGGTGACACGTTCCCTCTCGGAACCACGAGCCTTCTTGAGAGAAGCTCCGGTTTGCAAGAAGCTTATACCAAAGCTTTTCCCAATTCAGCCAAAAAAATTACCACTACATGTTGGTGCCATGTCATGACACCATGCCAAGTTTCATGATTTTCAGGCGTGTTTTGGATTTACAGGAATTAAAAAACCAAGTTTCTCAATCTTTCTGGCCGAGCCACGACGCCCAGATGTTTGAATTTCATTCCCATTTCTTGCATGGGACCTATAAATTCACCCAAGGACACACATGTGATTTTTAAACCAACTTTGGTGCACTGGAGCATGTAATTGTAGTTCAAATTTGAATTATGCACATTAAATGACCAGAAATTCAGTTAATGTATAAAAAGTCCAAACGAACCCGGGATAATTCCAAAATTTAGCACGATATTTCTATTTGGTCTAATCTGCCAGTGTAAAAAAATTAAGGCGGGAGAAGGCAGTTGATGTCGCTTACAGCTACGTCGGTTTTTTCCCCAAAGAGGAAGGGATGATGCGGCACAACGGCGGTAGGTATTTCCCTCAGATGTGAACCCAAGGTTATCGAACCAGTAGGAGAACCAAGCAACACAACGTAAACAACGCATGCACACAAATGACAACACCTCACAACCTGACGTGTTAAAGGGGTTGTTAATCCCTTTCGGGTAACGAACGTGAGAGAGATATAAATATTGGTAGATTGGTTGATAAATAAGATAAGTTGTAGCAAGGTATTTTTGGGTTTTTCGTTTAGTTGATCTGAAAATAAAAGCAAAGGAAAATAGATTTCAAAGGCAAATATATGAGAAAGAAGACCTGGGGGTCATAGGTTTCACTAATGGCTTCCCTCGAGAAAAATAGCAAATGGTGGGTGAACAAATTACTGGTGGGAAATTGATAGAACTTCAAATAATCATGATGATATCCAGGCAATGATCATTACATATGCATCATGTCCAGGATTACTAGACCGACTCCTGCCTGCATCTACTATTGTTACTCCACACATCGACCTCTATCCAGCATGCATCTAGTGTGTTAAGTTCATGGAAAAATAGAGTAATGCATTAAGAACGATGACATGATGTAGACAAGATCTGTTTATCTATGGCGTTAGATATGGATCTCGTCATTTTGTCCTTAGTGGAAACGATACATACGTGTCAGTTCCGATTCTGTCACTGGGATCAAGCACCGTAAGATCAAACCCACTACCGGACACCTCTTCCCATTCCAAAATAAATAGATCAAGTTGGCCAAACAAAACCCAAATATCGGAGAAGAAATACGAGGCTATAAGAGATCATGCATATAAGAGATCAAAGAAACTCAAATAACTTTCATGGATATAAAAAGATAGACCTGATCATAAACTCAAAGTTCATTTGGTCCCAGCAAACACACCGCAAAAAGAGTTACATCATATGGATCTCCAAGAGACCATTGTATTGATAATCAAAAGAGAGAGGGGAAGCCATCTAGCTACTAACTACGGACCCGTAGGTCTACAAGGAACTACTCACGCATCATCGGAGAGGCACCAATTGAAGTGGTGAACCCCTCCATGGTGGTGTCTAGATTGGATCTGGTATTTATGGACTCTACGGTAACTGGATGAATATTTAGTCGACTCCCCTAGGGTTTCTGGATTATTTTGGTATTTATAGAGCAAAGAGGAAGTGCGGGAGGCCACCGAGGTGGGCACAACCCGCCTAGGCGTGCCAGGGGGCCTGGCGCGCCCTGGTGGGATGTGCCCCCTCGGGGCACCCCCTAGGTGCTCCCTTGGCCCATCAGGAGTCTTCTGGCCCAAAAAAATTCTCCAAAAAAATTCGCGGTGTTTGGGCTCCGTTTGATATTGATTTCCTGCGATGTATAAAACACGCAGAAAACAGCAACTGGCACTTGGCACTATGTCAATAGGTTAGTACCAAAAAATGATATAAAATGACTATAAAATGATTGTAAACATCCAAGAATGATAATATAACAGCATGGAACAATAAAAAAGTATAGATACGTTGGAGACATATCAGCAGTGTACGTATGTCGTTTCACACACGGAGGTGACACGTTCCCTCTCGGAACCACGAGCCTTCTTGAGAGAAGCTGCGATTTGCAAGAAGCTTGTACCAAAGATTGTCCCAATTCGGCCAAAAAATTACCACAACATGTTGGTGCCATCTCATGACATCATGCCAAGTTTCATCATTTTCAGGCATGTTTTGGATTTACATGAATTAAAAAACCAAGTTTCTCAATTTTCCCGGTCGAGCCACGACACCCAGATGTTTGAATGTCATTCCCATTTCTCGCATGAGACCTAGAAATTCACCCAAGGACACACATGTGATTTTTCAACCAACTTTGGTGCACTGGAGCATGTGCTTGTAGTTCAAATTTGAATTATGCACATTAAATGACCAGAAATTCAATTAATGTATAAGAAAGTCCAAATGAACCCGGAAAAATCCCAAATTTTAACATGACACTCATATAGTTCTATGTTGCCTCTGTAAAAAAATCAAGGGAGGAGGTAGTGTATATCATTTCGCACACAAAGATGACACGTCCCCCTCGGGAACAACGAGTCATCTCAAGAGAAGCTCCGGTTTGCAGGAAGCTTATAACAAAAACTTGTCCAAATGTGGCCATTTTTTTAACCACAGCATGTTGGTGCCGTGAAATGACACCATGCAAGTTTCATGATTTTCAGGCGAGTTTTGAATTTCCAGGAATTTAAAAACCAAGTTTCTCAATGTTCCCGGCCGATCCACGACATGCAGATGTTTGGATTTCATTCCCATTTCTTGCATGGGACCTATAAATTCACCCAAATACACACATGTGATTTTTCAACAAACTTTGGTGCACTGGAGCATGTGCTTGTAGTTCAAATTTGAATTATGCACATTAAATGACCAGAAATTCAATTAATGTATAAGAAAGTCCAAATGAACCCGGAAAAATCCCAAATTTTAACACGACACTCATATAGTTCTATGTTGCCTTTGTAAAAAATCAAGGGGGGAGGTAGTGTATATCGTTTCGCACACAAAGATGACACATCCCCCCTCGGGAACAACGAGTCTTCTCAAGAGAAGCTCCGGTTTGCAAGAAGCTTATACCAAAAACTTGTCCAAATGTGGCCATTTTTTTAACCACAGCATGTTGGTGCCGTGAAATGACACCATGCAAGTTTCATGATTTTCAGGCGAGTTTTGAATTTCAAGGAATTTAAAAACCAAGTTTCTCAATGTTCCCGGCCGAGCCACGACACCCAGATGTTTGGATTTCATTACCATTTCTTGCATGGGACGTATAAATTCACCTAAAGACACACATGTGATTTTTCAACAAACTTTGGTGCACTGGAGCATGTGCTAGTAGTTCAAATTTGAATTATGCACATTAAATGCCTAGAAACTCAATTAATGCATAAAGATGCCAAACGAACCAGGGATTATTCAAAATTTAAACACAACACTCATGTACTTGCATGTTCATTGTACATAAATGTTCTAGCAATTCAAACACCATCCTTTCCCTCCATAACACCATTTTGTCTCTCAAAACATTATAAGAAAATCAGGTATACCACAAACTGTGTACTAGAAAGAATCGTGTGGAATGTGATATAAAATATCTTGGTGCACCATCTTGTCTGGCTTACGCAGGAAGCTTTGTCGTCTACAGCCCGCCGCCCTCGCTTGAACCACACTTGCGCGCCAGTTTCCCGCTGCACCGAGCGAAATTCTTCTGCCACCGCGGAATTATATATCTCCCCGCCCCATCCCTCCCACCAAAAGCCACATTTCCATTATTCCTCCTTGCTTTCCAAGTTCAAACCTTCACTACTGCTTACTGGCAGCTCAGCCTCCTCGCCGGGGACCCTTCTTCTTGCAGCGTGACACCCCGAGACAGATGCGCCAGGTGTCTTCCAGTTATTCGTCGTTGTTGCCATGTCATCAGCTTGCGTGTTGCACTTTGCTATGTCATCATGTGAATTTCATCTTCATGTTTTTAAAAACTTACAATCGTTCGGGTCCCCGAGTCCTCTCCGTTGTCCGTTCTGAGCCCGGACACAATCGCACGTGCCCGCAGCACCTTCGAAATCTTTTTTTATAAGTGACCAGAAAACTTTCTCGGAATGGGTTTAAACTTGGCGTGCGGTCTTATTATAGTGTAGGTAGACCGCCTGTCAAATTCCTTTCCATTTGGAGGTCGTTTGATGCCCCAACGGTTAACCGCGTTAACCGCTGAAGCCTCCTTCTCTTTCAGCCCAACACCCCTCCACAACATCCCACTAGCCCATCCAAACCCCCTCCATGTTCTTGGCCGTTGGATCACGATCGCGTGGCCGAAAACCGCACCTCAATAGCCCTCTCCTAGCTCCCTATACCTATAAAAAGGCACCCCCCCCTCCATTTTCGGGTAAAAACCCTAGATCCCACCTCCTCCGCGCCACCGGATGCATCCGCTCCATCGCCGGACATGTACACCGCCCCATCAGCCACTCCAGAACCGCCACGTTGCCGCGCCACCTCCCGCGGCCGCGTGGGCCGGTGAGCCCGAGGCCGGCCCGCCCGGCCCGCACGCCGTCGCGCGCCTCCGCTCCCTACCTCGCACCCGCGCGCCGCCGCCGCGGTCGCCGCTTCCCCGCCGTCGCATGGCCCCGCCGCCGGCCACCGCCTCGTCCCCACGCCCCATGCCACCACCGGTCGCCGCTCCTCGCGCCCTCGCGCCACCCTGCCAGCGAGCTCGTCACCGTCAGACCAGCACCGGCCATATCCATTGATGGGTGGATGAGATCCACCCATCCCCCGAGCCAAACGTCGCATCCCCGTCCGGAATCTCTCCGTCCCATCCAACTTTCCTGAGGTGGTTATTTTTCTAAGTCCCCAAAAACCTATTATATGTGTGCATGTTTGAGTGGCTGTAACTTTGTGCATAATTGTCATATGGTGGTGTATAATATATGGAATTGTTCATCTGTGGATGCTCTAGTTGATGGTGTAGTTTGCACACATGTTAGAGTTCATGTTGCCATGCTAATATTTGTTCCAAAAGTGCATGTTGATATTAACTGCTGAAAACTAATATAACTTGCTCATTTATCTTTTTCATATCTTTTTGTGTGATTTTTGTTTGAGCATCATGTCAACATGTTTTAGGAGCAGACTCATGTCATCTTTGCAATGGTGAAGTTAGTTTTTTATGATATTCCTTGTGGTGAGTGGAACAAGCTTGCAAAGTGACCTACTCGTTGTTTCCTATTTCCTGAGACTTGTTGAAAGCTGCCAAGTCTGAAACTATTATATTATGATGCCATGTTTGCTTGATGCTACACTCAAATCCATGCACCTTTGGAGATGACCAATGATCATGTCTTGAAGTCCATGTTATGCTCTATCCATCCATACCCTTGTTTGCAATTATAGCGTATTGTAGCATGTCTCTTTCTTGCTCTCAAGTTGTCATTATGATAAATCTGTCAGCCTGCCAACAGCATGTTCAATTTGGCAAAGCTTGTTGTAATCAATCTATGCATCTTATGGAGTTGCGCTAAGAAGTTATTTGGAGTATGCCATGCATACTACATGTTCGTGACCTTTGCATGCTTATTGGAATTGTTATGGTTGATGTTATGTGCCTCCAAAGTCAGCATCATGATATTGTTGTTTGCATTCCCAGTTTTTCACTATGTTTGAGAATCTGCTATATCATGTTTGCATCTTGTTTTGATGAATACCATGAACCTGTTGCTCCCATGTATATGCCTTGTTGTGTTATTTCAGCTCAAGGTTATGTACTAGAATGCCATGCCTTTGCTTTCCATGATCTTGCACTGTAGCTTAATTATTTCTTGCCTCCAACATGTCAACATATTAATTATGCTCATGTATATGCTCTGTTTTCCACTAAGTCATAATCTGGTATATAAAGTTTGCTTGTTGCCTTGATCATGTTGGATTAGTCTTGATGCCTATGAACCTGATCCTTGTTGTTATTTGAAGCATGTAATCTGTACTTTGAGCTCATGCCTTGCTTGTGCCTATCTTGTACTTGTAGCATGTTGTTTTGTTGCTCGCAAGATGCCTAGTTGATGTTTTGGACAGATTGTCCTTTAAACTTGTTTCGTGTGTATGTGTTGAACCGTTGCTCTGTTTTGAGCATGCACTATATGAAACTTGCTTGGTTTTGCATGTAGATGCATCATGTCATGTTGCATCCATGTTTTGAGAGTGTTGCTTGATGTTTGAATGCATTTTGCATCATTGACATCTTCAACTTGTTTTGCTCATATCTTCTAGGCCGTAGCTCCGAATTAAATGAACCTTATATGTAACTTGACTAGAATTTCATGTAGATCATCTTGGTGCATGTTAACTTGCTGTTTAACAACTTTACCATAAGGTTTGTTCAGATCTGGACCAATTTCCAAAATTGCATATGAGGACTTACCGGAATTGTTATATGTTGTTTCTGGCCTCATTTAAACTTGATTTGCGTGATGTTCTTGTATGCTTTATCCCTTTCCATGAGTAGTATCATGTAGCCTTGTCATGCATCATACTTGGTCTTGTCTTGTTTATGTGTTGTGTGTTTACCCTGTTGTTTGCTTCTTCTCTTTAGTCCTTGTTTCGTTGCGATCATGAAGATTCGTTTGACTACACTCGATTCGTCTTTGTGGATTTGTCTTCTTGATGGACTCATTTTTCTTCCTAGCAGGATCTCAGGAAAGATTACCGTCACCTTCGATTTCATTACTATCATTGCTATGCGAGTTGTCTCGATGCTATCGCTATATGTCGCGCTGCCTATCTATTGTTGTCAGCCTCTCATTGTTGACATGTAACCTCTAACTTTTGACACCATCCCAGCAAACCGTTGTTTGGCTATGTTACCGTTTGCTCAGCCCCTCTTATAGCATTGTTATTTGTAGGTGAAGATGAAGATTGCTCCATGTCGTAACTTGGATGTTGGAATATAACAATATCTATGTCGGTGTACTAGAGTAGGGGTACACTTAGTATCCCGAACTTGTGCACGGGCAGTCGCAGCACCCCGCGGCAAGGCTTGCCGGGTGACCGCCAAGGTCCTCCGTGGTTCCTTTGGAGCCATTCAAGAACAAAGTATTCAAGCCAAGGAGACAAGGCCCCGGCAAGAGAAGCTTTCCGGGAAGGCCAACCAAGGCATCTCAAGGAACTTGCCGCGACGCGCCACGCGTCCCGGCAAGGCCCGTTGAGCGGCAAGCTCCCGGACGCGACAAGACAACGACTGCGGCAAGGCGCTTGCCTCGGCAAGCTACCACTCTGTACCCACGCTCCAGCGCACCCACCAACGTGTCGCTCTGGGACCCTTCCAGGCGTATGTGGCGGGAGGCTGTGCAGCCAGCGATACGCGGTGGCAAGCGGCGCTGACAAGGTCGCCATCGTGGCGAACGGTGGCGTCCCTGACGGTCCCTTTTTGCACTGTTTGGGTGACGCCGATGGGCATTTAATGCCCATGTCCCCTGCCGTCAGGGTTAGGTATGATACACTATACAAGTAGTTGTACCAACTACTACACCTTTCCATTTTTACCCTCATCTGTGTTGCCACCTGTCGGTGACCCCTTGAGCATATAAAAGGAGGCCCATGCGCAATGTAGAGGGGGGTCGAACTCACTCACACTCGGTCTCGTTAGCTGCTAGAGTGTACTATAGCACTCAGCGCTCCCGAGCAAGAACTCAATACAAACCACAAAGCAGGAGTAGGGTTTTACGCATCCGTGCGGCCCGAACCTGGGTAAACTGCTCGTGTGCCACGCCTCGATCTGATCTTCGTGCGATCTCCGCCCCCGCCGAACCGAAAGGGGCTCGGTCCCCATAGGTGCTCGTGGATCAGTTTCCCCGACATCTTTGGCGCACCAGGTAGGGGTGCGTCGAGGTTGTGTGAACCTGATCCGGCGTTCGCACGAGCTAGATCTTCATCATCTTCATCGACATGCCGCCGAAGAAGAAGGCTTCGGAGGCGGCTACTCCGTCCGTGTCGATCCCACCACAGCCGGAGCCAACGGCTGGTGGGGTAGACGCCGGCGGAAGAACGAACGTCGACGAGGGAGCTCACGGTGCCGCCAAGTCCAAGGACAAGGCTGCGCTGCCCGTCGGCGGCGTAGTCGACTTCCACAACGACCGGGCGCACTCCAAGACCTCGGCGTCCGTACATGCATCGCGCCCATCTTAGGAGGCGCGGGACCGGCAGCGTCATGGTACTCACGGTACCATACGTTTGCTGGACCAAGATCGAGCTGGTGGATCCCGGGATGCTCAAGACCAGCATGCACGCCAGCATGCCGGCACGAGCAAGGCACGGTCGCCTGGACGGGATACTACTCCTTCTAACATAGTTAGAAGTCCGAGCATATCCCGCTCCTCGCACCGTTCTCCACCGCTACCCGCCACTCCAGCAGAAGCTTTGGCGCGAGCTCAACTGCTCCCAGACTTCCCTCCAACGGCAGACAAAATCGACGACCGGAGGGTCGCCATTCAGAGTCTCATCAGCTTCGCCAACGGCTACACTCCACGGCAGCCGAATACATCGCAGCCGCGGCAAGCCAGCCAGGCACAAGCCGCTAGCGACAAGACCGGTGGGGGTGCAACCACCGTGCACTCTCCACCTCGACAGCGACTCCACCGCATCATCAGATCCACGAGCTCGTCGCGATCAGCGCCAAGTTCTTCACGAACGACAGCAAGAGGACGCTCGTACTCGCATCGAGCGCCGAAGAGAAGCGCGGCGTCAATTCGACCAGCACGTTGGGCCCGCTGTCGACATGCATGCGCCAGGGGGACCAGGCGACTTGCCGTACGCGGTAGGTTGTCTTGCGTTCAAGGTTGTCAGGATCGCGATTTTGAATCGGATCGGAGCCCTGATGGTAGGATCGCAAATCGTGGAATCTTCACTATCAGGATCGTAGAAACGTAGAATCTATGAACTAAAATCGTAGAATCGGAGGGGTTAGTTTGGATCGTAAAGTCGTAGAATCGTACAATAGAATCGCGATTCTGACAACCTTGCTTGCGTTTACTCGTGAGCTGCGGCAAGTCCAGTGGCCCAACATGAAGAATTTCAAGCCAGACGTACCAGAGAAGTACGACGGCAAGACGCATCCGTCGGAATTTCTCAGCATCTACACCATCGCGGTGCAAGCTGTCGGGGGGCGGGACGACAAGATCCTTGCCAACTACTTCCCGCTGGTACTCAAGCCCAACGCGAGATCCTGGCTCATGCACTTGCCGGACAACTTCATATCCTCCTGGGCAGAAATGTGCCATCAGTTTGTCGGCGCCTTTACAGGCGGCCACAAACCTCATGGCCAAGAGAGTGACCTTCACCTGCTCGCCCAGAAGGAAGGAGAGCCCCTGCGCAAGTATATCTAGAGGTTCAGCCGTGTACAGCACAACATCCCAGACGTCCACCCTGCCGCGGTTATCAACGCGTTCCATCAGAACGTGCGTAACCGCAGGATGCGGGAGGAGATGGCGATGTGTAAGATCAGGGACGTCAGTGAGCTATACGCCCTGGCCGAAAAGTGTGCACGTGCTGAGGAAGGGAGGAAACTCCCTGGAGAGGATACAGGAGCAGGAGGATCTGACAGCGAGGATGCTGCCCCGGCGAAGAAAAACCGGCGGCGGAACAATAGGAAAAAGAAAGGCAAAGATGTGCTAGTTGTTGAGCAGTCCGGCAACGAAGGTGGCGCCAAGAAAGCCAAAGTTGGTAGCTCCGGCAAGGAGATTTCCACATGCACCAACTGCCAGGCTGTGGCGGCCGCCGACAAGTAGGACGGCACCGACAAGCAGTACTGCAAGATCCACCGCACCAGGGGCTATGACCTCCAGAACTGCAAGAGAGTCGAGCAGCAAAAAGCTGAGTACGAGCGACGCGACAAGGAGAAGGCCCAAGGAGGTACTAGATGATCCGGCACGAAGCGCCCCGGCCGGGGAGGACGCCGCGGCAAGGCCAAGCAGCGGCAAGGAGACAGACCTCCCCGCGGCCGCGACAAGGACGAAGATGATGACGACGACGAAGACATGGATAATGTCGAGACCAGTGAGCAGGAGTTCCAGAAAGCTACAGAGGTCTTTTGCGTTGATGGCGGTGCTTCTCTGCATACTTCACACCGCCAACTCAAGCAGTGGGTGCGGGAAGTCAATGCGGCAGAACCACCTGTCGAATCACGCAAGCTTCTGAAATGGTCCAGCACGCCTATCATCTTTGATATTGAGGACCACCCTGATCGCACAACTGCGGTCGGGTGCTTGCCGATGTTGGTTTCACCAACTATCCGCAACCTCAAGGTCACTAAGATGCTAGTTGACGGCGGGGCCGGCTTGAACCTAATCTCCTCCGCTATACTCCAGAAACTCCAGATCCCTGACAGCGAGCTCGAAGAGACCGGCACGTTCCAAGGAATCAACCTGGGAAGGAGCAAGCCGAAAAGGGAAGATCACGCTGCCAGTGACATTTGGCGGCGAGTTGAACTTCAGGACTTAGAGGGTCACTTTTGACGTTGCCGATTTTCCATTGCCTTACAATGGGATACTCGGCCGTCCAGCACTCGCCAAGTTCATGGCAGCCTCTCACTACGCATACAACATGCTGAAGATGCCATGCCCAATAAGCGTCATCTCTGTCCCTGGCGACAAGAAGGATGCTCTTATCTGCGCCGACAAGATCTACCAGGAAGCAGCAGCCGCAACAGATCGCGAGACACTTGCCGCTAAAGCTCCCGGGGGGAAGAAGAAGACCAAGTCCGGCAAGAGTTCTGATGCCCACTCCGGCAAGCGCACCTCTTCGGAGTGCTGCGCTACCGTCGAGGACGCACCATCGAGCTCCAATGGCAAGTGTAAGAAGATAATGGCAGCTCCACCAGAGACCAAGAAGGTGTCCGCCAAGGAGGACAGCACTGGTGGTACCTTCACCATCAGTGCCACTCTTGACCCTAAATAGGAAAACGCGCTCATTGCTTTCCTGCGGGCGAACGTCGACGTGTTTGCGTGGCAACCATCTGACATCCCCGGTGTTCCCAGGAAAGTAATTGAGCACCATCTTGCCGTCTGCCCTCATGCGCGGCCCGTCAAGCAGAAAGTCAGGAAGCAGGCAGTGGAGCGCCAAGAATTCATCGCAGAAGAAATCAAGAAGTTGGAAGCAGCAGGCCTTGTCAGAGGAGTGCTCCATCCTACGTGGTTGGCCAATCCTGTAGTCGTGCGCAAGGCAAACGGGAAGTGGAGGCTTTGTATTGACTTCACCAATGTGAATAAAGCTTGTCCCAAAGACCCATTTCCCTTGCTGCGCATTGACCAGATTGTTGACTCCACGGCCGGATGTGACCTGCTTTCATTTCTTGACGCATACTCAGGATACCATCAAATCTTCATGGCAGAAGAGGATGAAGAGAAGACCGCATTCATCACTCCGTGTGGCACATACTGTTTCATACGGATGCCTTTCGGTTTGAAGAATGCTGGTTCAACATTTGCAAGGGTAGTCCATACAGCTTTTGAGCCACAAATTCACAGAAATGTGGAAGCCTACATGGATGACATAGTGGTCAAGAGCAAGGACAGGGCAACCCCGATTTAAGATTTAGACGAGACCTTTGCAAATCTGCGCAAAATCCAGCTCAAGCTCAACCCCGAGAATTGTGTGTTTGGAGTCCCTTCCGGCAAGCTTCTCGGGTTCTTCGTGTCTCAGAGGGGAATTGAAGCCAATCCCGACAAGATCAAGGCCATTGAGCAGATTGAAGCACCAAAGCGTGTCAAGGATGTACGAAGACTTGCCGGTTGCGTGGCTGCTCTCAGCAGATTTATCTCTAAGTCTGCTGAGTGCGCCATGCCGTTTTTCAAAATAGTGAAAAAGGCAGGTCCAATGAAATGGACTCCGGAAGCGGAGGCTGCGCTGCAAGACTTGAAGAGATACCTGTCCTCCACTCCAATACTTGTCGCACCTAAGCCATAAGAGAAGTTGCTGCTGTACCTAGCGGCAACCAATCAAGTGGTTAGTGTTGCGTTAGTAGCGGAGAGGGGGGCAGATGATGAGCCAGCAACCGCGGCAGGCGCATCCAGCGACAAGCAGGGGGCTTCCCCGACAAGCTCTGGTCCCGACAAAGATGGATCTGCGCAAGCGCAAGAGGAGATACAGAAGAGAATGGTGCAGCGCCCAGTTTACTTTGTCAGCTCCCTTCTGCAGGGGGCTAGGTCAAGGTACTCTGGTGTGCAGAAATTGCTTTTCGGCCTTCTCATGGCCTCGAGAAAGCTGCGGCATTACTTCCAAGCACACGAGATCACAGTTGTCACTCGCTTTCCGCTGAAGAGGATACTGCAGAATCCAGAAGCAACAGGCAGGATTGTTGAGTGGGCACTGGAACTGTCAAGCTTTGGCCTCAAGTTTGAGAGCACTTCAACTATCCAAAGCAGAGCATTGGCAGAATTCATAGCGGAGTGGACGCCAACACCAGATGAAGAAATTCCAGAAACGAGCATCCCCATCAAGGAAGCAAGCAAAGAGTGGCTGATGTACTTTGATGGTGCTTTCTCGCTGCAAGGCGCCGGTGCTGGCGTGCTGCTTGTCGCACCCATCGGAGAGCACCTCAAGTATGTGGTCCAAATGCACTTTCCCAAGGAGCAAGCAACAAACAATACTGCAGAGTATGAGGGTTTGCTTGCCGGTCTTAGGATCGCGGCAGACCTTGGGATCAAGAAGCTCATTGTCAGGGGTGACTCGCAGCTTGTCATCCGCCAAGTGAACAAGAGTTATCAGAGTCCGTTGATGGAAGCCTACGTTGATGAAGTGAGAAAGCTAGAAGAGCACTTTGACGGCCTGCAGATGGAGCATGTTCCAAGAGCTCAGAATGACATCGCCGATGGCCTGTCAAAGTGCGCCGCACTTAAGTTACCTGTGGAACCTGGGATCTTTGTGCTCAAGCTGACTCAACCGTCTGTGACGCCATCAACTGGACAGAGCAAGAAGAGGAAGTTGATTTCTGGTGACTATTTTCCGGCAGAGCTTCCCGAAGCCGCCGCTAAGAAGGTCCCCAAGATCAACGCCAAGAGTGCTGAGGAGCAGTCTGCTCCGGCAAGCCCTAGGGTTTGTTCCATTGAAGCAGACGCTCCCGACAAGTTTTGCTCCAGCAAGCTTGCCGGGGAATGTCAAGCTCCGCCTGAGCCGCAGGTTCTCGCCGTAGAAGCGGATGTTCCCACAGTAGAAGATGTGCCTTTAGTCCTTGTTGTCGAGCCACAAGCTCCAGCATGGGCACAACAGATTGTCCGTTTCCTTCAGACAGGAGAACTTCCCGAAGAGCAAGAAGAAGCGGAAAGAGTAGCCCGGCAGTCAAGTATGTACCAGTTTGTTGACAACACACTGTGCAGAAGAAGACTCAATGGTGTGAAATTGAAGTGTATTCCCCGGGAAGATGGACAAAAGCTGTTGGCAGAGATACATGGAGGCATATGTGGTCACCACATTGGCGCAAGAGCACTTGCCGGCAAAGCATTCCGGCAAGGTTTCTTTTGGCCGACAGCCCTCCAGGATGCAACTGCACAAGTAACCAAGTGTGAAGCGTGCAAGTTCCATTCCAAGCAGATACACCAGCCAGCTCAAGCTCTCCAGACGATCCCTTTATCCTGGCCATTTTCGGTCTGGGGGCTCGACATCCTCGGCCCCTTTCCCCGCGCAGTCGGGGGCTTTGAGTACTTGTACGTTGCAATCAACAAGTTCACAAAGTGGCCGGAAGTGGAAGCAGTGAGGAAGGTGACAGCACAGTCAGCAGTCAAGTTCTTCAGGTCGATTGTTTGCCGCCTCGGGATCCCTAAAAGGATCATCACCGACAACGGTACGCAATTCACGAGCCGCACCTTCATGCAGTACGTCCAAGATCTTGGCGCCAAGGTCTGCTTCGCTTCTGTTGCTCACCCGAGAAGCAACGGTCAAGCGGAGAGGGCGAATGCTGAAGTGCTGCGTGGACTCAAGACCAGAACTTTCGACAGGATGCACAAGTGCGGAAGAAACTGGATCGAGGAGCTGCCGGTGGTGCTTTGGTCGATCAGGACGCCGCCAAATCGAGCCACTGGACAGACACCTTTCGCTCTAGTCTATGGAGCAGAGGCAGTTCTCCCCACGGAACTCGTATACGGGTCACCTCGAGTGCTCGCTTATGATGAGCTTGAGCAAGAGCAGCTGCGACAAGATGACGCGCTGCTCCTTGAGGAAGACCGTCTTCAGGCTGCTGTATGAGCTGCTCGCTATCAGCAAGCTTTGCGCCGCTACCATAGCCGCAAAGTTAATGCCAGAAGTCTCGAGGAAGGCGACCTTGTTCTTCGGCGCGTTCAGTCCGCCAAGAATTCCAACAAGTTGACGCCGAAGTGGGAAGGCCCTTACCGGGTGAAACGAGTCACTAGGCCTGGCGCTGTCCGCCTTGAGACTGAAGATGGCTTTCCGGTGAGCAACTCCTGGAACATTGAGCATCTTCGTAAGTTTTTCCCGTAATGCGCGGTTGCCGGAACCCGTTCCAGCAACCACCTTTTGTACAAGTCTTGCCGCTGTTGCATGTAATCCTTTGTACAAAGCCGGGCGCAGACCCCGTGCATAAGTAAAGCTCATGTGCTCCGCGCATCTTGTCAATTTCATGCTTTCTATTTTTTGCATGTATTATCTGACACTTTGTGCAGCACCTACCCCTAGTAAGAAATAACGAGCCATAAGGCTCCATATGTTTATTTTCTCTTCTTTCTTTTTCTCAAGGAAAGATAGGTTCCCTCGCCCACAAGTTTGCCGGGGGGAAGGAGAAGATAGTGGTATGGACCAGGTGTCGTTCAGGAAATTTTCGCCTTGCCGGGAAGCAAACAACACAAAAGCTAAGTTGCCAAAGTTTGAGCAATCAGATTTTTAAATTTTTAAGTTATCTTCCTTGAACGACCGCACTTTGTATGGAAAACCTGTGCGCGGAGGAACCAACTCATAGCTAGTCGCGCCCTTACTTTTTTCGAGTCCGCTCAACAACTTAAGTGTGCTGCAACTAGTTGCGACAAGGTTTCTTGTCAGTAGCGGCACCGGCAGCAGGCTGCTGATGTCCCGCACTCAGCGCTCGCGGCAAAGGTGCCTGCGCCGGCAAGTTCCCTAAAAGCGTAGGGCAGAAACATACAAAGGAGGGAGTCAAGTAAAGGAAATAACATAGCAATCCTGCCCAAAATAGAGTTATATTACAAAATGGCTTGTCGCAGCTCTAACAGATTGTTCTCCTAACATGACCAGCAGCGACAAGACAAGAAGAAAACGGGCGGCCTAATCTACGCGATAGCCCTCAACCCTCTTGATCCCGCTCACCTTGTCCACAATGGGTGCGACAAGGGCCTTGAGCGCCTCCAGATCAGCATCCGGTGGCAGGGACTTGAGGACGTTGGTGAGGTTGAGGCCCGGGTTGCGGAAGGCCACCTTCACCAACACCTTTTGAAGGGCTCCCGCGCAGAGATTGCGCGACTCGTCGGCCAGCTGCTTTGGGATCCTCTCCCGGAGTCGCTGCAGGGCCGTCGCCACGCCTTTGAAGAACAGGGTGAGCTTGGCGCTGGGGTGGAGGTTCTCATCGGAGGAATACCCGAGATACTCCATCCCCAGCTGCGCCAGCTCCCCGTCGATACCTGCGGCAGCATTGACGAGACCCTCCGTCCAGTGCTCCACAGTCTCCCTAAAGGTGTTCTGGGCGACAGCAGCACTCGCCAGCAGCGCCTTCTCGGCCTTGATCTCCTCCTTCAAGGCCTCCTCCCGCTCCTTGGTGCTGTCCAGCGTCTTGGCCAAAGTGGCCAGCTTCAACTCAAGATCCGCGTTGGAGTCCTTGGTGGCGGCAAGCTCCTTGCCCTTCTCGGCGAGGTGAACCTGCAGCTCTGAGTTGCTGTGGGCGTCCTTCTCCCGCTCATGCTTGAGCGCGGCGATATCCTCACCTCTCGCCTTGAGATCGGCCTCGAGCTGCGCCACCTTCATCTCCAACTCCTTCTTAGCGACCTCGGCAGCTACGGCAGCGTCCTCTGCTTGCTTGAGGGCTCCGCCAAGTGATCGCTCGCGCGCGGAAAGCTCCTCCTCCTGGCTATCGAGGTTGACCTTCCGCTGCGGCAGCTCGCCCTCCCGCGCGGATAGCTTCTCATCGGCAAGCCACTGCTGCTCTTCGACCTCAGCCTTCTCGAGGAAGAAGGCATGTTGCTCCTCGGCAAGTTGCTCCCGCTCCTCTGCCAGGGACCGGAGAGCGGCCTGGTTGAAGGCTCGGAGCTCCTCCGCGCGTTTCTCGATGTCGGCTCCCGCCTTCGCGGCAAGTGCCTCGCGGGACTCCAGCTTGGCTTGCCGAGCGCGGTAGAACGACAACAGCTTCCGCAGCAGCCGCTTCTCCTCAGGCTCGCCGCTGCTGCTGCTCGGCGCGTCAACTAGCGTCAGCCCGGCGGAGGCGAGCACTTCTCCGTCAAATATTTCTCCTTCGACCGGCGCCCTGGACATAGACGCCCAGGGGAGGTTGATGAAGACTCCATCGCCGGCCTTCAGGTAGACGCCTGGCTGGGGCTCTTCGGAGCCTGGCGCTGCGGCAGCGGCGGAGGGATCGGCGGTCGGCGTAGCGCCCGGCGCTCCTGTGGCCTCAGGGCCGTCAGTGCGATCGCCGGACCCCTCGCCAGCTGCTGCGGCGGCAGCCTTGGCGGCCTCATCGCCGGCGGGATCGTCAGCACCGTCCGCTTCTTCGGTAGCAGCGGCGTCGCCGGTGTTGCCGCGCGTGTTCTCCTCGCCAGCAACCTCCGTCTCCATCGGCTTCGCAGCAGATGGGTCTGACGGTAGGAAAGGGGAGAAAAACAGTCAAGCAAATATCAAAAAAGAAGAATCAAAAGAAGAAAAGCCCGAGGGAAGTTTGCAGCAAGAGGATTACCTGCGCGAGCCGGCTCCTCGGCAGGCTCCCTTGCCGGAGAGTTTTCCCTTGGCGGCGCAGTCGTAGTCTCCGCCGGCGGGGGGTGCTGGTGCTCTCCTTTGCCGGGGAGCTCTCCCTTGCCGGAGGGCTCTCCCTTGGCGGAGAACTCTCCCTTGCCGGAGAGACCCTCGCCGGAGAACTTTCCCTTGGCGGCGTGGTCAAAGCAGATGGCATGTCAGGGGTGGTCTCCGGGCGCTCCTGGTGTGGCTGCTCTGCTCCTACACAAACCAACAATCAAGATATCAGCAAAGATAGAACACCCACGCGCGCCTAATTGCGGAAAGTGAACCATACACTTACACTGGGGGCTGTGCTGGGGGCTGCTCTGAAGATTAGCTGCCGGGTCCGGCAAGGTGGTCTCGATAGGTTCATCCTCGACAATGATCACCTCCTCTCTCCTCGCCGGGACCTTGGCTCTCTTTGCCGCTCTCTAGGCCAGAGTCCTGAAAAGGAATAAGTTCAGAGTAAAGCAAATGAGACGCAAGACAAAAACAACAAGAATTGAAGATATGCAAGAACAACAAGAATCTTACTCTTCTTCTTCCTCGTTGGAGCTGAGCGCGGAGAAGTCGAAGTCTGGCTCACGCTCGGCGCGAGCAGGAGGAGGGGTATGCCCCCTTGGCCGCTTGGCGGGAGCAGTGGCGGTGGTCTGAGACGACCCCGCTCCGACTGCCGCCGTGGCGTGAGGAGCGGCAGGAGCAGAAGCGGCAGTCCGGGAAGACCCCGCTCCAGTTGCCGCAGAAGCGCGAGGTGCTCCCGCGGCAACCTTGCTTGCCGCGGTGGAGCGTGTCGCGCGGTGCGGCGGCTGTTGACCCGTCTGCCGCTCCGCAACGTCCCCGGCCTTGCGGAGACGCCTCCTTCGTGGAGCTGGGGGCTCTGCTTGCGGCGAGCTGCCTGAAGACGAGGAGGAAGAGGAGTCGATCTCCAGCGAGCCGCTCGTATCCTCGACGGGCTCGCTCGACTCGACGCCCTGCTCGGCGGGCTCGCTCGACTCAACGTCTTGTCCGGCAAGCCCTCCCTCGCCAGCAAAGTCTTCTCGCTCGGCAAGGCTTGCCTCCTTTGCTGCCTCTGCCTCCTCCACGGTGAATCTGAACTCGCCCGCGGCCGCGGCTGCCGCCGCCTCTTCCAGCCTAGTGGCAATGCGCGCCAGCTCCGTGTCAGTGGTGTCACGGGTGAGGCCTTTCTTCTCATCGGAGCGGATCGGCACTTCTTCCAAGCTATCAAAGAACGCCTGCACGGCGTCATCTGCAGGCTCTTGCCAAGTTGGGTCAATCCCATGCGAGTCGCACAGCCGCATCATTGCGCGAATGCGGCTGAGCGCGAAGTTGTTGCATAGCGGGACGACACCCTGCGGCAACCTGAACACTTCGGGATGCTGAGGGTCATACTTGAACAGCTCCTGGAACATCGCATTGAGCTCCAAGACAGTGAAGTTGAAGTTGAGGCCCGGGCGCAGCCTCATGATGTCCGCCGCATTCTAGAACTCCCAGGCGGGTCTCTTCCTCTCCTGCAGGGGGGCGATGCGGCGGCGAAGGAAATCTGCGCCAACTGCGCCTACAGTAAGCCCGGCAAGCCTGAGGCGTTGGATCCGGGCGACGGAAATCTTCAGCCTGTCATCTTCTGGGGCCCGTTGCTCCAATCGCTGACGCGCACCACTGGGGCTTGGCGCCAGGCGGTAAATGGCTGCGGGTTCTCCTCGACGATCCAGCACCAGTTTGCTCTCCATTCCTTCCATTTGCTGCGGAGCTCTCCCTCCAGATAAGCTTCCTTCTTGTGGGCTCTCGAGATCCAGGCGATTCCGCCGGATAGAGGCTCTCCTCTCTCAACTCGAGGTATAAAGAAGTGGCGGAAAAGGGCTACATTGGGATGGACTCCGACAAAGATTTCGCAGAGATGTGCGAAAACTGCCATGGTCAAAACAACATTGGGGGTGAAGTCTAGGAGGCGGAACCCGTAGGTGCTCATAATGTCGCAGAAAAATTCAGAGAAGGGCGGGCAGAGCCCGCAGTAGAAGAACAAGGCGAAGAAAGGGTATCCCGTTGGAGCCATTTTTCAGGCGACGGCTGGAAGTACCTTCGTGCGTGGGTGCGCCCGCGTCTCCCCCGACCAGAAGAGGTAGTAGTTCTCCCTCAGCTCCCTCGCGGCAAGCTTGGGGGGGAAGACAGCCCGCTCCTTTCGCAGTACCGCGAGCCGCTGCGCCTCGGCCGACTTCGCGCCCTTCCCCTTGTCGGTCTTCGGAGCCATGGCGGAAGTGGTGAGGGAGGTCGACGGCGTCGGTGGTGCCGGTGGCGATGGGGGGCGGATCGCTGCTCTCTTTCAGCTTTGGGAAGAAGGGGAGCGGCGGAGGTTCTCGAGGTTGGGGTAGCAATGGGCGGATGGATGAACTGCCCCTGTTTCCCCTGCTTATAAAGAGGGAGGGGCGGACGTTCCGCCTTTTCCGAATAAAGAAACTGCCCACGATCTCTCCCACGACGCCGCAATCAACGCGTGTCGTTAGGGGAGGGCGCGGTGGATACGGAGAAAGATACGGTGTAACCCAGGCCGCGCGTGCCCGTGCACTGATTTGGGCCTGGCCCAACAGCGCTCGGCACCGTGTATGGCCCAGGCCCGGGGGCTCCTGTCGGTGTACTAGAGTAGGGGTACCCTTAGTATCCCGAACTTGTGCACGGGCAGTCGCAGCACCCCACGGCAAGGCTTGCCGGGTGACCGCCAAGGTCCTCCGTGGTTCCTTTGGAGCCATTCAAGAACAAAGTATTCAAGCCAAGGAGACAAGGCCCCGGCAAGAGAAGCTTGCCGGGAATGCCAACCAAGGCATCTCAAGGAACTTGCCGCGACGCGCCACGCGTCCCGGCAAGGCCCGGTGAGCGGCAAGCTCCCGGACGCGATAAGACAACGACCGCGGCAAGGCGCTTGCCGTGGCAAGCTACCACTCTGTACCCACGCTCCAGCGCACCCACCAACGTGTCGATCTGGGACCCTTCCAGGCGTACGTGGCGGGAGGCTGTGCAGCCAGTGGTACGCGGTGGCAAGCGGCGCTGACAAGGTCGCCATCGTGGCGAACGGTGGCGTCCCTAACGGTCCCTTTTTGCACTGTTTGGGCGACGCCGATGGGCATTTAATGCCCATGTCCCCTGCTGTCACGGTTAGGTATGATACCCTGTACAAGTAGTTGTACCAACTACTACACCTTTCCATTTTTACCCTCATCTGCGTTGCCACCTGTCGGTGACCCCTTGAGCATATAAAAGGAGGCCCATGCGCAACGTAGAGGGGGGTCGAACTCACTCACGCTCGGTCTCGTTAGCTGCTAGAGTGTACTGTAGCACTCAGCGTTCCCGAGCAAGAACTCAATACAAACCACAAAGCAGGAGTAGGGTTTTACGCATCCGTGCGGCCCGAAACTGGGTAAACTGCTCGTGTGCCTCGCCTTGATATGCTCTTCGTGCGATCTCCGCCCCCGCCGAACCGAAAGGGGCTCGGTCCCCATAGGTGCTCGTGGATCAGTTTCCCCGACATCTATTACTATAATTAACACACCTATATACTTGGCAATGGGTGGAAGGCTTGGACTTTTTCTCGGTGTTTTGTTCCACTCATGCCGCCTTAAGAACCGATAAACCGGTGTTATGTTCCTTGATTTTGTGTTCCTAACACGGTTGGGTTTATGGGAACCCCTTGACAATTCACTTTGAATAAAACTCTTCTAGCAAGGCCCAACATTGGTTTTAATTTGCGACATAATAAAATTGTTAATTAATTAATTAATTCGCATAGGGGGTAGTGTCCCCGAGGATTCTTTTCCACATACAGGGGGGCAGTGCTGATGGTGTTAGTCCCAAACTGGTAGACTGTGGGTCCGCCTCGGGGAAACCCGGGGTGTCTGGTTACCTGTAGGATGTCCCATCCAGACATGGCCTGAGACGAGATACGCGCGGCTACTATCAAGGTGTCGGCACGCTGGGACGTCTTGCTGGACTTGTTTTACCATTGTTGAAATGTCTTGTGCACCGGGATTCCGAGTCTGATCGGGTTGTCCCTAAGATAAGAGGTTTTACCTCTGCTGATCGACAGAGATTGTGATGGGCTAAGTTGGACACCCCCGCAGGGTTATCATCTTTCGAAAGCCATGCCCGCGATTATGTGGAAGATTGGAATTTGTTAATGCTCGGTTGTAGAAAACTTGACAGAGGATGCAAAATAAAATACACCAACCGCGTGAGTAACCGTGACCGTCTCTTTTCATTTTGAGAAGAGAACATGGTGGGGTTATGTTTCACTCGTAGGTAGTTTGGAATCACTTAGCGATCATTACTAGTTTGCGACCGTTTGCGTAGATGCTCATCTTATTCTTATACTCGTAAGTTAGCCACCATATAATGCTTAGCCGCTTCTGCAACCTCACCACTTAACCTCTCCATACCCATTAAGCTTTGCTAGTCTTGATACCCATGGTTATTGGATTTTTGAGTCCTCGTGGCTCATAGTTACTACAAAAACAGTTGCAGGTGCAGGTTTCCGATGACTTGACGTGAGAGCGATGTTTACTTGTTTTGGAGTTCTTCCTTCTTCTTCTTCGTCAGTCTTGGGATAGGTTCCTGGTCTGCAGCCTGGGATAGCAGGATGGATGTCGTTGTGTTTTTCATGTGTTTTCATCCGTAGTCGGATGTCTTGTGTATGATGTGTTGTATTCATGTGGCAATTGTATGACTTGTATGTATCCCCATCTATTTATGTAATGTTACGATGTAATGGCATCCATCTTGCTAAGCGCCCGAAATGCGGTTGTGCCCCAATCACGAGGTTATAACGTGATCGGGATAGAATTGCATCTTCGGCGTGACAACTTGGTATCAGAGCCTCGACCGACCATAGGAGCCCCCTTGATTGATCGTAGTCTGGCCGTTGTCGAGTCTAGCAAAAAAACTAGTTTGGATTCTAGTTATATTGGAGAGTAGGAATTCTTTTTACTCCTCGGCCTTTTCGTCGCTCTCGTGAGGAATCTTGACGTAGGTGTTTTGAATTACTCCTCTTCCCCTTCAAATTTTTCTTAGGATCACACGGTTAGCTTTCGTTCGTTGCGTTGTTAGCTCTTTCTTTAGGTGCAATTTTCATCGAGTTGATTCGTTCCTCTTTGTATTTTGCAAGATCAATCCTCTGTTCTTTCTCAACCGATGTTGCTTCCCCTTCTGAAGTTGTCTTTCTTTTTCCCACCCGCCCACCCTTTTTCTTCTCGGAGCTGGAGTCCTTAATCGTGTATCCATCCTACTCGTGTGAATCCTTTGCATTTTCCCCTCGATTATTCCAACTGGTGAATTCTCATCTAATTCATCATTCTTGATCTCTTTTCCTTGCCGGTGGATTCAATTCAAGTAGTCGGTGTTGATCATATTCTTTTTCTTGGCTCAAATGTTTCCCTTGCTCGTTCACCTCTCGCCATTTAATTATTCCGGAGTTCCGAAGACATCTCAGTAGTTTCATCTATGTTCCAATTAATTTGAGGTTGTCACCTCATTCGAGCATTTCAATCATTCTGGTGCATCATTTCTCTTTCACACATTCCTTTTCAACTGTGGTTTTCTTCAGTGGGCTCATAACGCATAGGTCTTTTCCCAGGATATTACCTGGCTCTGCTAATTCTTCCGGGGTAATTTCCAAATTCTTTTCAAAGTGTGACGTAAGAATGGATTCCATCAGTTGCATGCCTTCCCCAAGATCGCTTTCAAATTCTTTTTGATGTTTGGTTCAACATCCCCTCTTTTCATTCTTTCGGAGTATCTCAACAATTTTGGTGGTGTTTCTCATCGTCGTTTGAAGACCGAAGAACTAAGTCCTTGTCCGTTCTCTTGAATATTCGTGGTTCAAGTTTAATGCTATCCCCTCAAATTGTCGGATCGGGACAAATTCTTTTCCTTACCCATCTGAAGTATTTCATAAATTCTTTCCATTGTGATCCGCCGAAGGCCATCATTTCAGAAGATTTCTTCGTTCTTAGTTTTCAACTTCGTCCTCCAACTATTCTTCATCGATGCCTCTTCGTTCTTCTCCGTATTCTTTCGTTGCTTCGTTCAAGTATTCTTTAATCCGTTCGCGATCTCTTCGTTCTTTTTGTTCGTTCATATTATAATTATTTCCGGCGATTCCTTCTCTTATTGCTCATCTTCAAATTCTTACGGGGTTCGCTCAGAATTCTTTTCTTTATTCAAGTTAATTTATTCGTTCTTTCCAATCCTACCTGTGGTTCATGAAGACTTTCTCAAGTTTGTGCCATATCTCCTCTTAATCTTTGTCAACGAGGATAAGTGATATGCAAATCCATTGCTTCACATCAATTAATTGATGGAGGATAAGCATAACTTAATTCTTATTCCTCTTTCATCAAGTTGATTAATCCCTTCCTTCGGAGTTTGTTCATGATGAATAAATTCTAATCCCAAGTCCTTTCATCCTTTCCGTTCTGGAGTTCAAAGTTTCCTCGGCCATCTCGTCGAAACCCCCGTCTAAATCATCGCAAGGCTTTAATCTTATTCTTTTCATCCTTCTTTTCCATCTCATCATCCTTTTGTTTCTGGAGTTTGTCATAGTGGTTCATCATGAGTTAATTCATTTGTCAAGTGTTCATCAAATCCTTGTGGAGAAGCTCAAGTATTTTTTTCATGCATCTCGAAGTGCAATTAATTCTCCGTATTCTTTTGAAGTGGAGTGTTGCATTTCTTCATCCTCAGCTATTCAATCATTTGATAGTGGCACAAATTCACCTCAAGTTTTGAGATGTTTTCAATAAGCCCACATCAAGCTAATTCCTTTGTTGTTGTTTTCTCAACAACTTCGTTCAAGCCTTCCTCTTAAAGATTCTCTTTCAAATTTTGTGGTACAAGTTGTCATCTTCTTCTCCATTCTTTTCAATCAACTCTGTCAATTATTCCAGAGGCATTGTGTGGTTCCTCTCGTTATATATCGTTCCATCTTGTCAAGCTCATGTTCTATTCCTTCCATGTTCAACCGGAGTTCTATCCAATTTTTTCAATCTCGATCCTTGCCTATCTCGTTATACTGGTGCGGTTTCATATTCTTTGTTTCATTAAACTCTTGTCCCATATCTTTCAACCTTCAAGATTCTTGTAATGTTCCTTGTTCCTCTTTTGTAACGAAGCTTCTCAATCTCATTCATCTCCGTTGTATTCTTTCTTTCAAGTTGTACAACCTCTCAAGGTTCTTTGGTTTCACCTTCTTCCTTTTTCTCTTCCTTCTCGTTCCTAAGATCTCGGGATGAGATCTCTTGTTAGTAGGGGAGTGTTGGGACACCCCGAGACCGATGCGCCAGGTGTCTTCCAGTCATTCGTCGTCATTGCCATGTCATCTGCTTGCGTGTTGCACTTTTTCATGTCATCATGTGCATTTCATCTGCATGTTTTTAAAAACTTGCATTCGTTCGGGTCCCCAAGTCCTCTCCGTTGTCCGTTCAGAACCCAGACACACTCGCACGTGCCCGCGGCACCTTCAAAACCTTGTTTTAAAAGTGACTGGAAAACGTTCTCGGAATGGTTTGAAACTTGGTGTGCGGTCTTATTATAGGTAGGTAGACCGCCAGTCAAATTGCATTCCATTTGGAGGTCGTTTGATGGCCCAGAGGTTAACTGCATTAACCGCCGAAGCCCCCTTCTCTTTGAGCCCAGCACCCCTCCACAACAGCCCACTAGCCCATCCAAACCCCCTCCATGTTCTTGGCCATTGGATCACGATCGCGTGGTCAAAGACCGCACCTCAATAGCCCTCTCCTAGCTCCCTCTACCTATAAAAAGGCACCTCCCCCTCCATTTTCGGGTAAAAATGCTAGATCCCGCCTATTCCGCGCCACCGGACGCGTCCGCACCACCGTCGGACATGTCCGCCGCCCCATCAGCCACTCCGAAACTGCCACGTTGCCGCGCCGCCTCCCACCGCCGCACGGGCCCCAGGCAGGTCCGCACGCCGCCGCGCGCCTCCGCCCGAGCTCCGCTTCTCGCCTGGCTCCCGCGCACCACCGCCCGCCGCTGCGGTCGCTGCTTCCCCGCCGTCACGTCGCCCCGCCGCCGGCCGCCGCCTCGTCCCCACACCTCGTGCCACCATGAGCCGCCACCTCGCCGCCCTCGCGCCGCCCCAACGGCGAGCTCGTCGCCGCTAGATCCGCCGATGGGTGGATGAGATCCACCCATCCCACGAGCCAAATGTCGCGTCCCCGGCCGAGATCTCTCCATCCCGCTCCATCCCGTCCAACTTTCCGGTGGTGGTTATTTTTATAAGTCCCCAGAAACCTATCATATGTGTGCATGTTTGAGTGGATGTAACTTTGAGCATAATTGTCCTATGGTGGTGTATAATATATGGAATTGTTCGTCTCTGGATGCTCTAGTTGATGGTGTAGTTTGCATACATGTTACGGTTCATCTTGCCATGCTAATATCTTTTGCAAAAGTGCATGTTGCTATTAGCTGCTGAAAACTAATATAACTTGCTCATTTTTCATTTTCATATCTTTTTGTGTGATTCTTGTTTGAGCATCATGTCAACATGTTTTAGGAGCACAATCATGTCATCTTTGCAATGGTGTAATTAGTTTTTCATGATATGCCTTGTGGTGAGTCGAACAAGCTTGCAAAGTGACCTACTCGATGTTTGCTATTTCCTGAGACTTGTTGAAAGCTGCCAAGTCTAAAACTGTTATATTATGAGGCCATGTTTGCTTGATGCTACACTCAAATCCATGCACCTTTGGAGATGTCCAATGATCATGTCTTGAAGTCCATGTTATACTCTATCCATCCATACCATTTTTTGCAATTATAGCGTGCTGTTGTATGCCTATTTCTTGCTCTCAGGTTATCATTATGATAAATCTATCAGCCTGTCAACAACATGTTCAATTTGGCAAAGCTTGTTGTGATCAATATATGAATCTTATGGAGTTCTGCCAATGGATTCATTTGGGGTATGCCATGCCTACTGCATGTTAATGACCTTTGCATGCTTATTGGAATTGTTAAGCTTGCTGGTATGTGCCTCCAAAGTCAGCATCATGATGTTGTTGTTTGCATTCCTAGTTTTTCACCAATTCTGAGAATCTGCTATATCATGTTTGCCTCTTGTTTTGATGAATGCCATGAACCTGTTGCTCCCATGTATATGCCTTGTTGTGTTATTTGAGCTCTAGGTCATGTACTAGCATGACATGCCTTTGCTTGCCATGATCTTGCACTGTAGCTTAATTATTTCTTGCCTCCAACATGTCAACATATTAACTCTACTCATGTATATGCTCTGTTTTCCACTAAGTCATAATCTGTGATATAAAGTTTCCTTGTTGCCTTAATCATGTTGGATTACACTTGATGCCTATGAACCTGATCTTTGTTGTTATTTGAAGCATGTAATCTATACTTTGAGCTCATGCCTTGCTTGTGCCTATCTTCTACTAGTAGCATGTTGTTTTGTTGCTCGCAAGATGTCTAGTTGCTGTTTGGAATAGCTTGTCCTTTAAACTTGTTTCGTGTGTATGTGTTGAACCGTTGCTCCGTTTTGAGCATGCTCTATATGAAACTTGCTTGGTTTTGCATGTAGATGCATCATGTCATGTTGCATCCATGTTTTGAGAGTGTTGCATGATGTTTGAATGCATTTTGCATCTTTGCCATCTTTAACTTGTATTGCTCATATCTTCTAGGCCGTAGCTCCGAATTAAATGAACATTATATGTAACTTGACTAGAATTTTGTGATCATCGTGTGCATGTTAACTTGTTGTTTAACAACTTTAACATAAGGTTTGTTCAGATCTGGACCAATTTCGAAAATTGCATATGAGGACTTACCGGAATTGTTGTATGTTGTTTTCGGCCTCATTTAAACTTGCTTTGTGTGATGTTCTTGTATGCTTCATCCCTCGCCTTTAGTGGTATCATGTAGCCTTGTCATGCATCATACTTGGTTGAGCATCTTGTCTTGTTTATGTGTTGTGTGTTTACCATGTTGTTTGCTTCTTCTCGTTAGTCCCTGTTGTTAAGTATATGTGTTATGTGCATATTGTGTACTGGGCCCGCCTCCTAGTTCCTTGTATAGTTGAGGTCCGTGGCCCATCTTTCTACATTATATATACGTGCATATGCACGAGAGCAATACACCGTGCAATTACAACATCATACATGGTATCAGTTTCCTAGGTTTCTCGCTTCCGCCGCCGCCGCCGCAAGTCTCCTCCGCGCCGCCACCCAGGCGCTGCTGCCCGCGCGTCTCCCGCGCCAGCCGTCGCTCCTCCCTCGCCCGATCACTCGTCTCGCCAGCTCGCCTCACCGCTAATTGCCGCACGTTTGAGCCTGCTCGATCGCATTGCCGCCTGCCTGCCAGCCCCGCCGCTGCATCGCGGTACCCAGCCAGCCAGCCCCGTCGCCGCATCGCGCTACCCAGCCGCCCTGCATCGACCGCCCCACGCGCGACCATGCCAAGCCGCTGCTCCCACGCCTCGTTGGAACTCCGATTGCTTGTCATAGATTGGAACGCCGCCGTCTTCTGGTGCAATTGCCGGGAGTGAACCACGTACGAGCTAAAGGCTACTGGATCGATTCCCATGTACACTAACACATGCACGTACAAGCCACCGTATAGATCAATCTTGCTGCCGCCGAAACACACGCGAGAACACGCTCGCGCCACTGCTTTCCCTGGCCGGCGCCTCCATGGCTGCTACTGCTCCAGTCTCCGCCGCGTCATCGTGGCCGGTCTTTGGCGACTCCACCGCTTAGCCGCCGTACCGTCTGCGTCATACGGCGCCACTTCAGCCACCAGACATCAGGGCGTTGTCCCGCTTTTGTATGCAGTCTCGCCTACAGGCTTCTACGGCGCCGCCCCGTATACACATCGACAGGGTGCTGCCCCGTATCTCCATTAGCAATTAGGCTCGGGTGGCGTCCCGCCTCTGCCCTACGACGCGGCCCTGCCAGCCCGTCCTGACTTGTCGCACGGCTCGGCTCCGCTGCCCTCGCTGGCGTACGTCGTCGCCCCGCTGCCGGCGCCGACTCGGCCCGCCGACCCCTTGCTGTTGCGCGGGGCATTCGACGCGCCCATGTACGGGGCTCCGCATCTGTCACCAGGCCAGTAGGTTTTTCTGGCAGGCCATCCGGCATGCCATCCGGACTACCCGGCAGCGCAGTCGCAGCCAGGGATGCTTCCCATACCGTCTGGAGAGTACCCACTGCCGCTGCCGAGTGGTGGCTGCGGCCTCCCCATGGCGTCTCCGTCCCCCTCACCGGCCTTGCCGTCGGCGCCCTGGGACGCGATGCTCCTTCCCGCACTGCATGCCGCTCCTACGCCGAATAACTCCACCGGTGGTGATTATTGGTACATGGACACCGGGGCTACGGCTCACATGTTTGCTCATCCTGGTAATCTTGCCTCCTTCACTCCCATCACCACCGACCGCTGCATCATTGTCGGAGATGGTTCCACACTCCCTATCACACATGTTGGGCACACTTCTTTTCCTTCCAATTCCATGCCTATTACTTTGTCTAACATACTTGTGTCACCTCATCTTATTAAGAACCTTGCTTCCGTTCGTCGTTTAACTCGTGAAAATCCTGTTACTGTTGAATTTGACGAGCTTGGGTTTTGTGTCAAGGACACTCGAACCAGGATGGTACTTCGCCGATGTGACAGCCTCGACGAGCTCTATCCGGTGCATGTGCCGTCCACCTCGACCACTGCACCGGTTGCTCTCTTCGCCGACGTTGATCTCTAGCACGCTCGTTTGGGTCATCCCAACCCCGTCACACTTCGTCATATACTTAGGAGTTTCAGTTTTAGTTGCCATAAGATAGAGGATAACACCGGTCATGCCTGTCTTGTCGGCAAACATGTTCGCCTCCCGTTTAATAACTCCACCACAATCGCTTCTTTTCCTTTTCAGTTGATTCATAGCAACGTGTGGACCTCTCCGGTTCCTAGTAATTCAGGCTATTTATACTATCTGGTCATCCTTGATTATTATTCTCATTATTTGTGGACTTTTCCTTTGCGCAGAAAGTCGGATGCACTCTCCACTTTGACGGCATTTTACTCCTATGTCAGCACGCAGTTTGGGCGTCACATCCTTGATCTTCAGACTGACAATGGAAAAGAGTTCGACAACCTTGCTTTCCGCAATTTTATGTCACATCACGGCACAGTTTTTCGTCTCACGTGCTCATATACTTCCCAGCAGAACGGTCGAGCCGAACGCGTCCTTTGCACTCTGTATGACTGCATTCGCACGCTCCTGTTCCTTGCTAACGTGTCGCCTTGTTTCTGGCCGGACGCACTCGCTACTGCTTCTCTTCTCCTTAACCTTCGCCCTTGCCACCCATGGTGGAACTATGCACCTCACCATCTTCTCTTCGGTACGGCCCCATCTTATGATGGCTCGCGTATTTTCGGGTGCCTTTGCTATCCTAGCACTGCCGATTCTGCTCCTCACAAACTCGCACCTCATTCTGTCGCTTGCATCTTCATTGGCTATCCGTCCAACTCCAAGAGATATCGGTGCTACTATCGGATTTAGGGATCCGCAAAACCCAAGAAGTTCGAACATAGGGGCGTGAACGAAGATCTCTCCCGCTCGCGTCTACCTAGCGTCTCGCTCTCGTCAAGGTGGAGGGATTCAAGCAAACAACAGATAGAACACACAAGAGTTTACCCAAGTTTGGGCCACCGTGTGGTGTAAGACCCTACTTCCTGCTTTGGTGGATTAGCCTCGGGAGGGCTAGAATATGAGCTAGTACAGTGGCTCCTGAGCTCAGGAGGTGAGCTCAGGAGGGTCGGGAGGCAAGTGTTCTTGCTCCTTGCCTGGTGGCAGAGTGTATGGATCGATCCCCCTTCACAGTGGGAATCCTAGCTACTTATATAGGCAGCCACGGTCATCTTCCCCCGAAATGTTTAGGCGGGAAGGGATCCCACAACGGCCATTTTTGAGCGGGAACACAAGGATGTTCCTACCCTGGCAAAAGCAGCCTTCGCCTGCAAAAGGACCAGGCAGTGACACGGTGGTGGGCTCGACGGTGACATCCTCCTTGTCGTCCTTGCGGTCTTCGGTTTTGTTGCACCAAAGGGGAAACCTTTGCCCCGCTCCATGGGAACCCACGGCTGCGCTGTCCCCTTTGCACCGAAACCGTAACTGCGCCGCTGGCGGACAGTGGCACCCGCTGGCGCGGTGCGTCACTGCTAACATCACTGCCTCCTCCTGAGGCAGGCTCGACCTTGGATTCTCCGCCCCTCCAGAGCACCTTGCTGAGGCCGCTCCTAAGGAGGCCTTGACGTCGTTCTCCTCGCGAGGTTTAGCTCCCTCGCGAGGGTCTTGGGCGGCTAGCTGTTCAGCTGGGCCGTACCAGGCCACTTGTAGGAGCGCGTCGCGGCCCGCAAACAGGCAAGTCTGGGTACCCTGGTTCCCAGGACGCCGACAGATACGATCCCTTCTCCCACCATGTGTCCACTTCCTGACACGTTTACTTTGATGAGCATGTGTTTCCATTTCACCAGGTACCCCTGGCTGTTCCTCCTGCCACCGGTGACACGGATCCTCGACGCCTCTCCCAGGGCGCTCACGCGCCTCTCTTGGCCTGCCCCTGGCTTTGAGGCGCGCCCCCCGCATGTGGCGCTTCCTCCAGCCGTGACGCTGGCACTCCAGGCGCCCTCGATGTTTGCACCTGCGGCCCCTCGGCGCCCCCGGCGCCCGCGGTCCCCCTAGTGCCTGTGGCCCCCTCGGCGCCCCCGGCACCTATGGCCGGTCAGGTCACCCGTGCCCGTACGGGTGTTTTTCGCTCGAGCTCGCGCTACGCCTCGGATGACTACGTCCATGCGGCGTCCACCTCTGAGTCGTCGCCGTTGCAGTCCGCCGTTCGAGCCGCTCTTCGTGACCCGCTCTGGGTGGATGCGGTACAAGAGGAGTTTGACGCCCTATTGCGCAACTGGACGTGGCCGTTTGTTCCCCGTCCCCGGCATGCCAATGTGATTACCGGGAAGTGGGTCTTTAAACACAAGCTCCATCCTAATGGTACCATTGATCGCTACAAAGCGCGTTGGGTCGTTCATGGCTTCCAATATTGTGCTCGCATCGACTTCACCGACACCTTCGCTTCAGTCGTCAAGCCCGACACGATACGCATGGTTCTCCACCTTGCGGTCTCCCGTGCTTGGCCGATGCACCAGATGGACGTCTCCAACGCCTTCCTCCATGGTCACCTCGAGGAGCAGGTCTTCTACCAGCAGCCCACCAGGTATGGTGACTCGACGCTTCCCAACCACGTGTGCCTGCTTTCGTGGTCCTTGTACGGACTCAAGCAGGCTCCGCGCGCTTGGTACCAGCGCATCGCGGCGTTTCTCCACCAGCTTGGGTTCCGCTCTACCCGCTCGGACACCTCGCTCTTCGTCTATCATCAGGGCTATGACACAGCCTACTTGCTGCTCTATGTCTATGACATCATCCTAACGGCATGTACGGCTGGTCTCCTCAGTCAGCTCACGGCTCGTCTTCGCGCTGTGTTCGCCATCAAGGACTTGGGTCCTTTACACTACTTCCTCGGTGTCGAGGTGGTGCGCCGTCCGGATGGCTTCTTCCTTAACCAGCGGAAGTATGCCCGTGAGCTCCTGGAGCGCGCCGGCATGCTTAACTACAAGCCCGCCTCTATGCCTATTGATACGAAGGCCAAGCTTTCTCCCACGAACGGTTCTCTTGCTTCGGATGCTGCTTTCTATCGTTCTGTCGTTGGTGCTCTCCAGTACCTCACCCTGACTCAACCGGAGATCCAGTATGCCGTGCAGCAGGTGTGTCTTCATATGCATGCTCCTCGAGACGTTCACTGGGCTGTCATCAAGCGGATTCTCCGCTATATCTGTGGCACTATGGATCTTGGCGTCACGCTTCACGCCTCCGCCGACACCGCCCTTACCGCCTACTCCAATGTAGACTGGGCGAGCTGCCCTGACACTCGTCGCTCCACTTTCGGCTATTGTGTCTACCTTGGACCCTCACTTATCTCATGGTTGTCCAAGCGGCAGCCTACGGTCTCTCGTTCCAGTGCTGAGGTTGAGTATCGTGCGGTGGCCAATGCCATCGCCGAGTGTTCGTGGCTTTGCCAGCTACTTCAGGAGCTCTATTGTCCTGTTGACCGTGCCACGGTGGTCTACTGCGACAACATCTCGACGGTCTACCTCTTCTCCAGCCCGGTGCATCATCGACGAACCAAGCATATTGAGTTCGATATTCATATTGTTCGGGAAGAGGTGGCCCTTGGCCATATTCATGTTTTACATGTCCCTACTTCCCAACAATTTGCCAATATCATGACCAAGGGCTTGTCTACGGCGTCATTTGAGGAGTTCCGATCCATTCTTTGCGTCAGCCGCGGTGCCACTTCGACTACGGGGGGTGTTGAGTATATGTGTTATGTGCATATTGTGTATTGGGCCCACCTCCTAGTTCCTTGTATAGGTGAGGTCCGTGGCCCATCTTTGTACATCATATATACGTGCCTATGCACGAGAGCAATACATCGTGCAATTACAACATCAGACACCTGTTTCGTTGCGATCGTGAGGATTCGTTCGACTACACTCGATTCGTCTTCGTGGCTTCGTCTTCTTCATGGACTCATTCTTCTTCCTAGAGGGATCTCAGGCAAGATGACCATCACCTTGGATCTCATTACTATCATTGCCATGCTAGTTGTCTCGATGCTATCGCTATATTTCGTGCTGCCTATCTATTGTTGTCAGCCTCTCATTGTTGCCATGAAACCTCTAACCTTTGACACCATCCCCAGCAAACCGTTGTTTGGCTATGTTACTGCTTGCTTAGCCCCTCTTATAACATTGTTAGTTGCAGGTGAAGATGAAGATTGCTCCATATCAGAACTTGGATGTTGGAATATCACAATATCTATTACTATAATTAATACACCTATATACTTGGCAATGGGTGGAAGGCTTGGCCTTTTGCTCGGTGTTTTGTTCCACTCATGCCTCCTTAAGTACCGATAAACCAGTGTTATGTTCCTTGATTTTGTGTTCCTAACACGGTTGGGTTTATGGGAACCCCTTGACACATCGCTTTGAATAAAACTCCTCCACCAAGGCCCAACTTTGGTTTTAATTTGAACATAATAAAACTGTTAATTAATTAATTAATTCGCATAGGGGGTCGCATCCCCGAGGATTCTTTTCCACATACAGGGGGCCAGTGTTGAAGGTGTTGGTCCCAAATGGGTAGACTGCGGGAATGCCTTAGGGAAACCCGAGGTATTATGTTACCTCTAGGATGTCCCATTCGAACGTGGCCTGAGATGAGATACGCACGGCTACTATCAGGGTGTTGGCATGCCGGGAGGTCTTGCCGGAATTGTTTTACCATTGTGGAAATTTCTTATGCACCAGGACTCCAAGTCTGATCGGGTTGTTCCTAAGATAAGAGGTTTTACCTCTGCTGGTCGTGAGAGATTGTGATGGGCTAAGTTGGGACGCCCCTGCAGGGTTATCATCTTTCCAAAGCCGTGCCCACAGTTATGTGGAAGATTGGAATTTGTTAATGTCCGGTTGTAGACAACTTGACAGAGGATCCAAAATAAAATACACCAACCGCGTGAGTAACCGTGACCGTCTCTTTTCATTTTGAGAAGAGAACATGGTGGGGTTATGTTTGACTCATAGGTAGTTCAGGATCACTTAGCGATCGTTACTAGTTTGCGACCGTTTGCGTAGATGCTCATCTTATTCTTGTACTCTTAAGTTAGCCACCATATAATGCTTAGCCGCTGTTGCAACCTCACCACTTAACCCTCCATACCCATTAAGTTTTGCTAGTATTGATACCCATGGTTATGGGATTGCTGAGTCATCATGGCTCACAGTTACTACAAAAACAGTTGCAGGTGCAGGTTTCCGATGACTTGACATGAGAGCGAAGTTTACTTGTGTTGGAGTTCTTCCTTCTTCTTCTTCTTCGTCAGACTTGGGATAGGTTCCTCGTCGGCAGCCTGGGATAGCAGGATGGATGTCGTTGTGTTTTTAATGTGTTTTCATCCGTAATCGGATGTCTTGTGTATGATGTGTTGTATTCATGTGGCAATTGTATGACTTGTATGTATCCCCATCTATTTATGTAATGGTACGATGTAATGATATCCATCTTGCTAAGCGCCCAAAATACGGTTATGCCCCAATCACGAGGTTATAACGTGATCGGGATAGAATCGCATCTTGGGCGTGAAAACTTGCTATTAGAGCCTCGACCGACCATAGGAGCCCCCTTGATTGATCGTAGTCTATCCATTGTCGAGTCTAGCAAAAAAACTATTTTGGAGTCTAGTTATATCGGAGAGTAGGAATTCTTTTTAGCCCTCAGCCCCTTCGTCGCTCTGGTGAGGAATCTTGACGTAGGTGTTTTGAATTACTCCTCTTCCCCTTCAAATTTTTCTTAGGATCACACGGTTTGTTTTTGTTCATTGCGTTTCAGCTCTTTCTTCAGGCGCAATTTCCGTCGAGTTGATTCGTTCCTCTTTGTCTTTTGCAAGATCAATCCTCAGTTCTTTCTCAACCGATGTTGCTTCCCCATCCGAAGTTGTCTTTCTTTTTCCCACCCGCCTACCCTTTTTCTTCTCGGAGCTGGAGTCCTTAGTCGTGTATCCATCCTACTCGTGCGAGTCCTTTGCATTTTTCCCTCGATTATTTCAACTGGTGAATTCTCGTCTAATTCATCATTCTTAATCTCTTTTCCTTGCCGGTGGATTCAATTCAAGTAGTCGGTGTTGATCATATTCTTTTTCTTGGCTCAAATGTTTCCCTTGCTCGTTAACCTCTCGCCATTTAATTATTTCGGAGTTCCGAAGACATCTCAGGAGTTTCATCTATGTTCCAATTAATTCGAGGTTGTGACCTCATTCGAGCATTTCAATCATTCTGGTGCATCATTTCTCTTTCACACATTCCTTTTCAATGGTGGTTTTCTTCAGTGGGCTCATAACGCACATGTCTTTTCCCAGGATCTTACCTGACTCTTCTAATCTTCCGGGGTGATTCCCAAATTCTTTTCAAAGTGTGATGTAAGAATGGATTCCATCAGTCGCATGCCTTCCCCAAGATCGCTTTCAAATTCTTTTTCATGTTTGGTTCAACAACCCCTCTTTTCATTCTTCCGGAGTATCTCAACAATTTTGGTGGTGTTTCTCGTCGTCGTTTGAAGACCGAAGAACTAAATCCTTGTCCGTTCTCTTGAATATTCGTGGTTCAAGTTTAATGTTGTCCCCTCAAATTGTCGGATCAGGACAAATTATTTTCCTTACCCATCCGAAGTATTTCATAAATTCTTTCCATTGTGATCCTCTGAAGGCCATCATTTTAGAAGATTTCTTCGCTCTCAGTTTTCAACTTCGTCCTCCAACTATTATTCATTGATGCCTCTTCGTTCGTCTCCATATTCTTTCGATGCTTCGTTCAATTATTCTTTAATCCATTCGCGATCTCTTCGTTCTTTTTCTTCGTTCATATTATAATTATTTCCAGTGATTCCTTGTCTTTTCGTTACTCATCCTCAAATTCTTATGGGGTTTGCTCAGAATTCTTTTCTTTATTCATGTTAATTCATTTGTTCTTTCCAATCCTTCCGGTGGTTCATGAAGACTTTCTCAAGCATTCTAGTACATGTTTTGTTCAGTTAACAGTTTGGCCATCTGAAGTGTAATGTTCAGTTAATAGTTTGGTCCAACAATTGCTACATTTCGTAGTACTATTCTTAAGCATTCTTCGTTTTGTTAACTGTCTTATCTTCTAGTACATGTTTCTATTCTGCAATGTCGTGCTCAATTAATTGTTTTGGTTCATTTGGTATGTTGTCCATTTAACTGTTTGGCTCAATTCTGCAATTTGATTTTCATTTGTTGTGGGTACAATTTTGTATTGTTATGCATGTGAAATAAATCGAATTTGTTTGTACTCAATGCATATTGTACTAATGGTATGGCAACTCTTAGTTAACCTGATCAAGATCTTCCTTATGTGTGTTGCAGCGAAACAATGGGAGACATTGTGGTTTACCATCGAGGTTTGCTCATGCATGGTCCTTTTGCTAATACTCCCTTCTGATAACCCACAAGTGTACGGAATCAGTTGTAGCCTCTTTCGCTAAGTAAGAGTGTCGATATTCCCTCAAGTTCTATCGACCACCGATACAACTCTGCGCACACTTAACGTTCGCTTTACCTAGAACAAGTATGAAACTAGAAGTACTCGGTAGGTGTAATGGGATAGATTTGCAAGAATATAAAGAGCACGTAAATAAAACCTAGGGGCTGTTTTAGGTAAAGAAGCAATAAAGTTAGTATAGCGAGTGTAGAAAAGTTGTGATAGGAGTTGCAAAATTGTCCCTAAGTAATTGACTACGTTACTAGACCGATAGCAAGTTTTATGAGGGAGAGGCCACTGCTAGCATGTCATCCTGACTTGGAATTCTATGCACTTATGATTGGAACTATTAGCAAGCATCCGCAACTACTAACATTCATTAAGGTAAAACCCAACCATAGCATTAATATATGTTGGTCCCCCTTCAATCCCGTATGCATCAATTTCTATGCTAGGTTGAAGCTTCTGTCACTCTTGCCCTCCAATACATAGTCCTATCAACATACAACTATCCCTATGGTGTGATCCACGCGCGCGCTCATATGATGGGCACCAAAGGAAAGCAACATAACCACAAGCAAATCAAACCAATCATAGCAATTCACCAATCACCGATAGGACAATGAAAATCTACTCAGACATCATAGGATGGCAACACATCATTGGATAATAATATGAAGCATAAAGCACCATGTTCAAGTAGAGGCTAGAGTCGGTTGCGGGAGAGTGGACCGATGTAGATAGATGGGGGAAGGTGATGAAGATGTTGGTGAAGATGATGGAGGTGTTGGTGTAGATCGCCGTTGCACGATGATGGCCCCGACGGTGTTCCGGCGCCACCGAAAGCGAGGGGGGAGAGCCCCCCTCCTTCTCCTTCTTCCTTGGCCTTCTCCCTAGGTGGGAGAAGGGTTTCCCCTCTAGTCCATGGCCTCCATGGCATGGGAGGGGCGAGAACCCCTCCGAGATTGGATATGTCTCTATGTCTCTCTTTGTTTCCGCGTTCCCATATTCTGGCCTTTCACCGTTTCTTATATTACCGGAGATCCGTAACTCCGATTGGGCTGAATGTTTGACACAATTTATATCCGGATATTAGCTTTCTTGCGGCGAAAGAAGGGCACCAACCGCCTTACGGGGTGGCCACGAAGGTCAGGGGCGCGCCCACCCCCCTGGGGCGTGCTAGGTGGCTTCTCACCCCTCATTGGTTACCCCAAGTGGAAGGTTTGAGATGCAGTGTAGCAGAAGTTTTCCCTTGGTAATACCAAGGATCGATTTCCCAGAGACTCCCAATTTCAACAAGAAGGTGTCAACTGCTAACGGCACCGGATATTAGCAATCAACATGGACCTGCACACAGATACAAATAACTTTGCTCCCAACGAGTACAGAGAGGTTGTCAATCCCTCCGGCCTTGTAGTTTACAAAGGATCAAACGCAAGTGATAATAGTGATAGATATAATTGCAATAGTAAGTAAATAGCGGATGTGATCAATGATGGTAATATGGACCGGAGTCTCATGATGTTCACTAGTGATGTCTCTCTCCCAAAAGACGATAAAACAGCTATGTGAGGTAAACGAATTACAGCTGGGCAATTGACAGGACCATGTGTGCAAACCAATGCTGACTACCTTGCAATAAAGGTTGAGGTTCAAAGCATGGGCGGTACGCCAAAGTAAGTAGACCGAAATCCATCAATATCTACTACTAATCATCCACCTTGAGATATCTATCCAGAACATCTCGCTGGTATTAAGTTGCGAGCCCCACCCATAGTGTAAACTCAAAGCAACAGACAACTGCATTAAAAGAACTTTGCGTAAAGTAAACAATCCTTGCACCCGCGGGCACAAGCACCGTTGTTTTCCCCCTTGTGGCAACAGCACATCCCCTAGACTCATGTTTCTATCACTCAAGCTAGTCATCGAGGGGCATGAACCCACAATCAAACATAACGTTCCCTCTTGGAGTCACTACCTACTACTTGGCCAAAGCAATAAATAACAACGGAGAACATGCAATAATTACTTACGAACATGAACATAAAAGAGATGAATCAAATATATTACTCAAACACAATCTGAACATAATCTCATAATCCATCGGATCCCAGCAAACTCATCATAGCAATAGCATAAGGATTACATATGTGCCTCGATCATATAGGGCAGCTCACGAGGACTAATTAGTGAAGCACAAGAATGGGAGGAGAACATCACATAGCTACTGGTCATGGACTCATGGTCCAAGGGAGACTACTCACAACTCATCCGGGAGGCGTCCATGGTGGTGGAGAAGCTCCCGGTGGTGATCCTCCCCTTCGGCAGGGTGCCGGGAAGAGTTCTCCTGGCGCTCTCGATCTTGGAAGCGGCGGCGGCGGCGGAACAGAGATGGGATCGCGAAAAGGGTTCCTGTTTCGAGGGTTTCGGGAGACGCTTTAAATATATGCCAAAGGGGGGCATCGGAGGAGCCTCGGGGGGCCCAGGC
>LR738711.1:267129342-267261101 GCA_902687465.1 Secale cereale | reverse complement strand
CCCGGCTGTACTTCGGGCGCACGGTAGGTTCTGGAACGCTGATTTTTTATATAATTTTTCTGGATTTTTCCTGGCAGTTCTCGTAACGTGAAAACCTGAAATACAAAAACAGCCGAAAACAGAAACTGGCACTGGGGTGCACTGAGTTAATAGCTTAGTCCAAATATGATCAAAAGTGTATGGAAGTGTATAAATATCATAGCAATATCACCCAAAAGAGGCATGGAGCAAGCAGAAATTATAGATACGTTTTGGACGTATCAGGGCGCGCCCCCTGCCTCGTGGCCCCCTCAGGCATCGTCTCGCGTTAATTCTTCTTCCCAAAATTCATAAATATTCCAAATAAAAATCTCCGTCCATTTTTATCCCGTTTGGACTCCATTTGATATGGATATTCTGCGAAACAAAAAACATGCAACAAACAAGAACTGACACTGGGCACTAGATCAATATGTTAGTCCCAAAAATAGTATAAAAAGTTGCCAAAAGTATGTAAAAGTTGTAGAATATTGGCATGTAACAATGAAAAATTATAGATACGACGGAGACATATCAGCATCCCCAAGCTTAATTCATGCTCGTCCTCGAGTAGGTAAATGATAAAAAAGATAATTTTTGATGTGGAATGCTACCTAGCATAATCTTGATCATGTAATCTAATCATGGCATGAATATTAAGAGAAGAGTTATTCAAAGCAATAGTCTATCATTTGACATAAAAGAATTTAATACTCGGGCATCCCAACAAACAATCAAGTCTTTCAAAATATCAATGCTAAAGAACGTTATCCCTACAAAATCATATAGTCTTTTATGCTCCCTTTTCTTAACACAAGGTACCCCTCATGCCCATCCCGATGTCAGCCAAGCAATTATTTTCATACTTTACTTTTTCGAACCTTCTCAACTCTTCACGCAATACATGAGCATGAGCCATGGACATAGCACTATGGGTGTAATAGAAGGTGGTTGTACACAAAAGTAGGGAGAAAGTCTCACATCAACTAGTCAAATCAATGTACTATGGGGATGTCCATCAATTGATATCAATGTGAGTGAGTAGGGATTGCCATGTAACGGATGCACTAGAGCTATAAGTGTATGAAAGCTCAAAAGAAAACTAGTGGGTGTGCATCAACTTGCTTGCTCATGAAGACCTAGGGCATTTGAGGAAGCCCGTCGTTGGAATATACAAGCCAAGTTCTATAATGAAAATTCTCACTAGCCTATGAAAGTCAACAAATTAGAGACTCTCTATCATAAAGATCATGGTGCTACTTTGAAGCACAAGTGTGGAAAAAAAGATAGTAGCATTAACCCCTTTTTTTCTTTTTTTTGGGCCTTCCTTTTTTTTATTTGGCCTTTCTCTTTTTTTGGGGCCTTTCTTCTCTTTTTTTTTTGCCTTTTTTTGGGACAATGCTCTAATAATGACGATCATCAAACGTTTATTTACTTACAACTCAATATTACAATTCGATACTAGAACAAAGTATGACTCTATATGAATGCCTCCGGTGGTGTACCGGGATGTGCAATGATCTAGCAAAGCAATGACATCAAAAAATGGACAAGCCATGAAAACATCATGCTAGCTGTTTTGCAATCATGCAAAGCAATATGACAATGATGGTGCATGTCATAATAAATGGAACGATGGAGTTACATGGCAATATATCTCGAAATGGTTATGGAAATGCCATAATAGGTAGGTATGGTGGCTATTTTGAGGAAGGGTATAAGGTGGTTTGATGCCCCAGCGAAAGTTGCGCGGTACTAGAGTGGCTAGCAAGGTGGAAGGGTGAGAGTGCGTATAATCCATGGACTCAACATTAGTCATAAAGAACTCACATACTTAATTGCGAAAAATCTATTAGCTCTCGAAGCAAAATACTATGACGCATGCTCCTAGGGGGAGGTTGGTAGGAGTTAACCATCGCGCGCCCCCGACCTTCACGCAAAGATAAACAAACAAAATACAATGCGCGCCAATTTGGTTACATAGTTAGGAGACCATATGTGCATGCTTCGGGAATCACAAACCTTAACACCAATATATTTACTAAACCACAATCATTCACTAGTACCTCCCACATATTAGCATCTCTATATCGCAAAACTATTGCAAGGAATCAAACTTATCATATTCAACGATCTACAAGTTTATGTAGGATTTTATGACTAACCATGTGAATGACCAATTCATGTCAATTCTCTAAATAGGTATAAGTGAAGCTAGAGAGTTTTAATTCTTTCTTCAAAAGATATTCCCATGCTCTAACAAATATAACTGAAGCAAAAGATCATTCTACAAATGGCGGTTTTCTATGTAAGGAGAAATAGGCAATCCAAACTTCAAATGATATAAGTGAAGCACATGAAGCATTTTATAAAGCCATACTCAAAAGATATAAGTGAAGTGCAAAGAGCATTCTATAAATCAACAAAGGACTATCTCATACCAGCATGGTGCATTTATTAAAAGAAAAAGAAAAAGCACACGACGCTCCAAGAATTTACGCATATCAAGTGAATGAAACGAATCTGAAACCATACCGATACTTGTCAAAGAAAGATGGGATGCCTTCCGAGGCATCTCTAATCTTATACGCTTGAGTCTCCTTGAATATTTACTTTGGGTGCCTTGGGAATCCCCAAGCTTGAGCTCTTACCTCTCCTCATTCTTCTCACATCGAGACCTCCTCGATCTTCGAACACTTCATCCACAACAAACTTAACCGAACTTTTAGTGGTGGGGTTAGTGCATATGATCAATGAAATCCCATCATGTATCGCTCTAACATTATTGTATAATTATAAACAAACATTACCCATTGTATTCTATCACAATTCTATGGCCCCAAGTCAAGGAGGCTTCAACAAGAATTCAAACATATGCAAATAATGAAGCTATAACAACAATCTGTGTAAACAGGACAGTCTGTAGTAATCTGAACATTAACCATACTTCTGAAACTCTAATATATTTTTTTGCAAAATTAGGAAAACTAAAAAATTTGTATAGCAAGACTGTGCAAAAAGTTTCAGATCATTTTGACGTTCCAGTAAAAAATGTAAAATCGTGCACTACAGCCAAAGTTTCTGTTTTTGCACCGCACAAACCAACAAGCAGTTTAATCATCCTAAAGGAAACTCTTGGCACATTATTTTTATAATACAATGAAATTGTACAATGGGTTAATTAGTTTTGTTGAAAAATTTCTGTAATCAAGGTTCACAAAGTTTCCATGGGCATGAACAAATTTCAAGGCTAGCTCCCACTTTAACAATGCTCGTCTTTCTCACTTTCGCTTTTCTTTTTGGAAAAGTTTTAGGTTCCCCTCTTTATATTTTTTTGTTTCAAAAGTTTATAAAAGCAGACAACAGAAATAAATGACTCTCTAAAACTTCTGGGTTGTCTTTCTGGCAGCGCTTTCTTTAAAGCCATTTAGCTAGGCATATAGTGCTCAAGTAATGGATCCACCCGGATCCCAAGGTATATCAAAGCCAATTTTCATTAACAATGATTTGTGATTTAGTAGTGAGCACAAAGTAACATATATCATGCAACAACGAAGTCTAACTCTCTTCCTACGCATCGGCATGTCATAAAGGAACAATTCGTGCACACATAGTAAATGCCAATGCATAGCATAAAGAGTTTCTTGCAATTTTATCATATCGGAAACATAGGGAGGCGGAGATGTAGTTCCTCTCTTATAATAATTGCAAGTACCAGCAGCAAGCACATGCATACTATATTCATCAAGATCATCATGTGTAGTAGTAATACGCAACCCATCAATATAATCCTTAATAAGGGCAAACTTCTCTGAGATAGTGTAGTCGGGAGAATTCAAAAAGATAATAGGACTATCATGTGTGGGTGCAATAGCAACAATTTCATTCATAACATAAGAAATTGTAGCAAGTTCGTCTCCATAGGCATAATTCATATTGGCATCTTGGCCACAAGCATAGCAAGCATCATCAAAAAGGGATATTTCAAAAGAATCAATGGGACCATAGCAATCATCCTTCGGTAAGCACGAAGGGAAATTAAACAATGTATGAGTTGAAGAGTTACTCTCATTAGGAGGTGGGCACGGGTAGCTAATCCGCTCTTCCTCCTTTTGTTCTTCGCTCTCCTCATCATCTTTTTCATCTAATGAGCTCACAGTGTCATCTATTCCTTCTTTCATAGTTTCCTGCAAAATATTAGTCTCCTCTTGGACAGCGGAGACCTTCTCAATAAACGCATCAATATTGGCATTGTATTCATAATTCAAATAGCAATATTTCAAGATAGCAAGATTTCCAGGCCTATAAACATCATCATCAAAAGCATCATACTTTTTAAACAGAGATTCAATTTCATTAGCACCCTTAAAAGCAACGAATTCCTCTATTTGTTCCACATCATAATAATCATATATACCATTAGCATAAGAAGCTAAGGTTTCATTATCATTAAATTTGCATGAAAAGGGAAGGTGTGGAGCCTTCATCCTAGAGCAACAAGTATAATCATATCTCAAGCATAAATCCCGAGCATACCAACACAACATATAATTTTGGTCCCATAATAGTTTCCCTTTTTGTGTCAAGTGACAATCCCTAAAGTATTCACGTTGATCCAACGTTACTCCCATTATATAGTTGAATGGGGTTTTCTCAGGATTATCAAAGTAGTACATAATATTTTTCACATACTGAGCATCGAGGGTTTTAGGATATTCCTCATCTCCATGAGTAGCAAGTACACCTATTTTTTTTTGGTATTTTGTGTTCCATATCCATAACTAAATATAGAGAACAACTTAGACTAGCAAATAAAATCTTCTTAGTGATAAAGAAAACAAGCACACACGAGAATATTCACCCCACGCTATTGCTCCCCGGCAACGGCGCCAGAAAAAGGTCTTGATAACCCGCAAGTGCAGGGGATTAGTTGTAGCCTCTTTCAATAAGTAAGAGTGTCGAACCCAACGAGGAGTTAAAGGTAGAACAAATATTCCCTCTAGTTCTATCGACCACCGATACAACTCTACGCACGCTTAACGTTTGCTTTACCTAGAACAAGTATGAAACTAGAAGTACTTGGTAGGTGTAATGGGATAGATTTGCAAGAATATAAAGAGCACGTAAATAAAACCCAGGGGCTGTTTTAGTTAAAGAAGCAATAAAGTTAGTATAGCGAGTGTGGAAAAGTGGTGATAGGAGTTGCGAAATTGTCCCTAAGCAATTGACTATGTTACTAGACCGATAGCAAGTTTTATGTGGGAGAGGCCACTTATAGCATGTCATATCTGACTTGGAATTTTATGCACTTATGATTGGAACTATTAGCAAGCATCCGCAACTACTAACGTTCATTAAGGTAAAACCCAACCATAGCATTAAGATATATTGGCCCCCCTTCAATCTCGTATGCATCAATTTCTATGCTAGGTTGAAGATTTTGTCACTCTTACCCTCCAATACATAGTCCTCTCAACATACAACTAACCCTATGGTGTGATCCACGCGTGCGCTCGTATGATGGGCACCAAAGGACAGCAACATAACCATAAGAAAATTAAACCAATCAGAGCAATTCACCAACCAACGATAGGACAAATGAAAATCTACTCAGACATCATAGGATGGCAACACATCATTGGATAATAATATGAAGCATAAAGCACCATGTTCAAGTAGAGGGTACAGCCGGTTGTGGGAGAGTGGACCGCTGTAGATAGATGGGGGAAAGTGATGAAGATGTTGGTGAAGATGATGGAGGTGTTGGTGTAGATCGCCGTCGCACGATGATGGCCCCAGCGGTGTTCTGGCGCCACCGGAAGCGAGGGGGAGAGAGCCCCCCTCCTTCTCCTTCTTCCTTGGCCTTCTCCCTAGGTGGGAGAAGGGTTTCCCGTCTAGTCCATGACCTCCATGGTATGGGAGGGGCGAGAGCCCCTCCGAGATTGGATATGTCTCTATGTCTCTCTCCGTTTCTGCGTTCCCATATTCTGGCCTTTCATAGTTTCTTATATTCCCGAAGATCCGTAACTTCGATTGGGCTGATTTTTTACACGATTTGTATCCGGATATTAACTTTATTGCAACGGAACAAGGGCACTAACCGCCTTACGGGGTGGACACGAGGGTCAGGGGCGCGCCCACCCCCCTGGGGCGCGCCCCCTGCCTCGTGGCCCCCTCGGGCATCATCTCGCGTTGATTCTTCTTCCCAAAATTCATAAATATTCCAATAAAAACTCCGTCCGTTTTTATCCCGTTTGGACTCCGTTTGATATGGATATTCTACGAAATAGAAAACATGAAACAAATAGGAACTAGCATTGGGCAATAGATCAATATGTTAGTCCCAAAATAGTATAAAAAGTTGCCAAAAGTATTTAAAAGTTGTAGAAATATTGGCATGGAACAATCAAAAATTATAGATACGACGGAGATGTATCACATTCGTTTCCAAATATAAGTCATTTTAGAGATTCCAACAAGAGACTACATACAGAGCAAAATGAGTGAATCTGCACTCTAAAATATGTTTATATACATCTCTATGTTGTAGTCCACTTAAAATGTGTAGAAAGACTTATATTTAGGAACGGAGAGAGTAGCACATTATTGTGCAGTTACATGAATCATTATAATACTGAGGTTTCTTACAATTTGGTCTTGCACATGTAGGTCCTGCTGTCAGAGGCTTAGACCCACTGTTCGACCCATTTTTCATATGGGGAAATGAAATGTCCATGAATATCAGTCAAGTCAAGAAACTCAGAAAGATTGTTAGGATGAAGAAACTTGCGACGAATAATAGCAAGATCTTTGTTTGCACAATGAAGAAGACATCAGTCAACTATACGATGGTACTAACTCTTTTACCTTGTTTTTACCCCTTGCGCCTAATACGTCTCCAACGTATCTATAATTTTTTATTATTCCATGCTATTATATTATCCTTCTAGGATGTTTTATGGGCTTTTATATACACTTTTATATAATTTTTGGGACTAACCTATTAACCTAGAGCCCAGTGCCAATTTCTGGTTTTTCCTTGTTTTTGAGTTTTACAGAAAAGGAATATCAAATGGAGTCCAATTGACGTGCCAATTTTTAATGATTTTTTCTGGACCAAAAGATGCCCCCGAAGTAAAAGAGTTGGGCCAGGAGAGCCATGGGCTGCCCACAAGGGTGGGGGCGCGCCCTGGCAGGTGGTGGCGCCGCTCTATCTCGTGGACGGCTCGGAGGGCCCCCTGACTTGTGCCCTACGCCAAAAAATCCTATAAATACTGAAACCTTCGGAAATTAACCTAGATCGGGAGTTCCGCCGCCGAAAGCCTATGTAGCCACCGAAAACCAATCTGGACCCTGTTTCGGCACCCTGCCGGAGGGGGGAACCCTCATCGGTGGCCATCTTCATCATCCCGGCGCTCTCCATGACGAGGAGGGAGTAGTCCACCCTCGGGGCTGAGGGTATGTACTAGTAGCCATGTGTTTGATCTCTCTCTCTCGTGTTCTTGAGATGGCATGATCTTGATGTATCGCGAGCTTTGCTATTATAGTTGGATCTTATGACGCTTCTCCCCCTCTACTCTCTTGTAATGGATTGAGTTTTCCCTTTGAAGTTATCTTATCGGATTGAGTCTTTAAGGATTTGAGAACACTTGACGTATGTCTTGCATGTGCTTATCTGTGGTGACAATGGGATATCATGTGATCTACTTGATGTATGTTTTGGTGATCAACTTGCGGGTTCCGTGACCTTGGGAATCTATGCATAGGGGTTGGCACATGTTTTCGTCTTGACTTTCCGGTAGAAACTTTGGGGCACTCTTTGAAGTTCTATGTGTTGGTTGAATAGATGAATCTGAGATTGTGTGATGCATATCGTATAATCATGCCCACGGATACTTGAGGTGACAATGGAGTATCTAGGTGACATTAGGGTTTGGTTGATTTGTGTCTTAAGGTGTTATTCTAGTACGAACTCTATGATAGATTGAACGTTACTACGGACTCTTGAATTGATCGATCAGAAAGAATAACTTTGAGGTGGTTTCGTACCCTACCATAATCTCTTTGTTTGTTCCCCGCTATTAGTTACTTTGGAGTGACTCTTTGTTGCATGTTGAGGGCTAGTAATATGATCCAATTATGTTATCCTTGTTGAGAGAACTTGCACTAGTGAAAGTATGAACCCTAGGCCTTGTTTCTTATCATTGCAACACCGTTTATGCTCATGTTTACCACTTGCTACCTTGCTGTTTTTATATTTTCAGTTTACAAAAACCTATATCTACCATCCATATTGCACTTGTATCACCATTTCTTCTCCGAACTGTGCACCTATACAATTTACCATTGTATTGGGTGTGTTGGGGACACAAGAGACTCTTTTTTATTTGGTTGCGGGGTTGTTTGAGAGAGACCATCTTCATCCTACGCCTCCCACGGATTGATAAACCTTAGGTCATCCACTTGAGGGAAATTTGCTACCGTCCTACAAACCTCTGCACTTGGAGGCCCAACAACGTCTACAGGAAGAAGGTTGTGTAGTAGACATCAAGCTCTTTTCTGGCGCCGTTGCCGGGGAGGTTAGTACTTGAAGGTATATCTTTAGATCTTGCAATCAAATCTTTTAGTTTCTTGTTTTATCACTAGTTTAGTTTATAAAAGAAAACTACAAAAAAATGGAATTAAGGTTACCTCATATGCTTCATCTTTTTAATATCTTTCGTGAAAATGATGGAAAGGAAAACTGTGCTCAAGTACTAGAAGAAGAATTACATAGAATGCTTGGCACTAAAGGCTGAATGATGAGCATGTTTGCAATATTGTTAGTGTGAATCCTTTGAATATCCATGATGCTAATGATATGCAAAGCCACAAGCTCGGGGAAGCTACATTTGATGAAGATGATATTTTTAGTCCCCCAAGTTTTGATGAGCAAATTTATTATGATGAAGGCATGCCTCCTATTTATGATGCTTCTATTGGTGAAAGTGGATTTGGAGAGGTGATGACTTTATTTAGTGATGAATCCACTATTTCGGAAGAGGTTCCAATTGATTATGAGAACAAAGTTGCTATCTATGATGATTATTGTGATCATGATTTTAGTTTTCAATTGGATTATGCTTCACATGATAGTTATTTTGTTGAATTTGCTCCCACTACTATGAATGAGAAGAATTTTGCTTATATGGAGAGTAGTAAAATTTATATGCTAGTAGATCATGAAAAGAATGCTTTATGTGCTAGTTATATTGTTGAATTCATTCATGATGCTACGGAAAATTATTAAGAGAGAGGATCATATGCTTCTACATATTGCAATAGTATCAAGTTTCCTCTCTATGTGCTTAAAGTTTTGAAGCTATGCTTGTTTTCCCTTCCTACGCTAGTTGATTATCGTTCTCATAAGTTGTTTGCTTATAAAATCCCTATGCATAGGAAGTGGGTTAGACTTAAATGTGCTAGTCATATTCTTCATGATGCTCCCGTTATGTTTCAATTCTTATCTTTTACGCGAGCATCATTGAAATCATCATGCCTAGCTAGGGGCGTCAAACGATAGCGCTTGTTGGGAGGCAACCCAACTTTATTTTATTTTATTTGCTTTTGCTTCTGTTTAGGAATAAATATTGCATCTAGCTTCTGTTTAGATGTGGTTTTATGTTATAGTTAGTGTTTGTGACAAGTAGAACCTTTGGGAAGACTTGTGTGAAGTCTATATGATCATGCTGTGAAAAAAGAATTGTTAGCGCTCACTAGAATAGTCACCAGATTTTACTGGAGTGTGCTATTTAGTTGATTCTTTTTGCAGATGACTAATAGACAAATTCCTCACGTTTACCAATTTATTTCAATTTTTTTGGAGTTACAGAAGTATGCGAAAGTTACATATTACTACAGACTGTTCTGTTTTTGACAGATTTTGTTTTTCGTGTGTTGTTTGCTTATTTCAATGCATCTATAAGTAGTATTGGGAAGTATGAATCATAGAGAAGTTGGAATACGGTAGGTTTAACACTAATATAAACAAAGAATGAGTTCATTACAGTACCTTTGAGTAGTGGTTTGTTTTCTTATACTAACGGAGCTCACGAGATTTTTGTCTAAGTTTTGTGTTGTGAAGTTTTCAAGTTTTGAGTATTGCTTTGATGGACTATGGAACAAAGAGTGGCAAGAACCTAAGCTTGGGGATGCCCATGGCACCTCGAGGTAAAATTCAAGGACAAACAAAAGCCTAATCTTGGGGATGCCCCGGGAAGGCATCCCCTCTTTCGTCTTCATCCATCGGTAACTATACTTAGAGCTATCTTTTTATTCGCCACATGATATGTGTTTTGCTTGGAGCGTCAATTTATTTTAGTTTGTTTTGCTTGATGTTCGAATAACATCCCAAGATCTGAAGTTCTTAAATGTTAGAGAGTGTTCACATAGTTACATAATTATTCAACTACTCATTGATCTTCACTTATATCTTTCAGAGTAGTTTGTTATTGCTCTAGTGCTTCACTTATATCTTTTAGAGCACAACGGTGGTTTTATTTTGAAGAAATATATGAACTCTCATGCTTCACATATATCCATTTGAGAATCTATTAAAACAGCATGGTAATGTGTTTAAGCTATAAAATTAGTCTTCACATGATAGACATCCAATATCAATGTAGTAAAAACTTCCACACTAAGTTCATTGAATATGAAGAGAAGTTGGATGCTTGATAATTGTTTTGAGATATGAGGACAGTGATATTAGATTCATGCTAGTGGAGTTATTATGAAATTGAGAAATACTTGTGTTAAGGTTACTGATTCCCATAGCATGCACGTATGGTGAACCGCTATGTGACGAAGTTAGAGCATGAGGTATTTGTAAAGTGTCAACCTTTGTGTGGAGGTCGGGGGCGCGCGATGGTTAACTCCTACCAACCTCCCCCCTAGGAGCATGCGTTGATTGCTTTGTTTTGATGACTCGTAGATTTTTGCAATAAGTATATGAGTTCTTATGACTAATGTTAAGTCCATGGATTATACGCACTCTCACCCTTCCACCATTGCTAGCCTCTCTTTTACCGCACAACTTTTGCCGGTACCATACACGCACTATATATCGTTCCTCAAAACAGCCACCATATTATTCCTCAAAACAGCCACCATACCTACCTATCATTAAATTTCCATAGCTATTCCGAGATATATTGCCATGCAACTTTCCACCGTTCCGTTCAGATGACACGCTTCATTTTGTCATATTGCCATGCATGATCATGTAGTTGACATTGTATTTGTGGCAAAGCTACCATGCACAATTTTTCATACATGTCACTCTTGTTTCATTGCATATCCCGGTACACCACCGGAGGCATTCATATAGAGTCATACTTGTTCTAGTATCGAGTTGTAATATCGAGTTGTAAATCAATATAAGTGTGATGATCATCATTATTAGAGCATCGTCCCATGTGAGGAAATGTTAAATAAAGAAAGCCCCTCCAAATAAAGAAAAAAAGAAGGAAAGGCCAATGAAAAAAGAAAGGCCCAAAAAAAAGAAAAGGGACAATTGCTACTATCTTTTTCCACACTTGTGCTTCAAAGTAGCACCATGTTCTTCATTATAGAGAGTCTCATGTTTAGTCACTTTCATATACTAGTGGGAATTTTCATTATAGAACTTAGCTTGTATATTACAACGATGGGCTTCCTCAAATGCCCTAGGTCTTCGTGAGCAAGCAAGTTGGATGCACACCCACTAGTTTCTTTTGTTGATCTTTCATACATATTTAGCTCTAGTGCATCCGTTGCATGGCAATCCCTACTCACTCACATTGATATCTATTGATGGGCATCTCCATAGCATGTTGATACGCCTAGTCGATGTGAGACTATCTTACTCCTTTTGTCTTCTCCACAACCACCTCTCTATTCGACCCATAGTGCTATGTCCATGGCTCACGCTCATTGTAGCGACCAGACCTCAAACAGGCTGATCTCTGTGCATCAGTGTCATCCCTGGATCAGTAATGCTGACACGCACAGTACTTGAAGGATTTATAACAAAGTAGCAATCACACACTTATTACATCGATAGTCCAATGATGAATTTATTACAAATAATATGGCTGAAGGCCATCTAGCACGATAACAGCGGAAGGCTTGGAAGATAAGTGAGTCCATCAACTCCAGCGGCATCACTGAGTATAGAACCACGACCTAAAAGGGGCATCTTACTCGTCGTCTGAAAAATCTGCAACATGAAACGTTGCAGCCCGAAAACGGGTCAGCACATGGAATATGCTGGCAAGGTAACACAGGAGAATGCAATGGAAGTAATGCTATACTATATGCAATATGGCTGGTGGAAAGGTCTATGGTTAAGTTTTTGCGTAAAGCCAATTTTTCTCTACTTCAAAGGAATAGATTTTAATTTAACTATCATGGTAGTTGAAACATCGTTCAGAAGATAGACATCCTCTCAACCCCAATTAAAAATAATCATTAAACCCAACAAAATTAATTAAAGTAACATGATGAGATTCACATGATAATCCAAGTACTAGATACTCAAGACGTCCATAACCGGGGACACGGCTAATCATGATCAGTTTGTACACTCTACAGAGGTTTGTGCACTTTTCCCCACAAGACTCGATCGCCTCCGTTTGGTTTCTCGCACTGCATGGTGTTTGAGAAACGGATGACCGAGACACAGTCTTTCCGAAGAGGTCCCCTTAACCAGATAGATAGGCCGGTACACCTACAAAACCCACTACATCTGCTAGCCCATCATGGAAAGGTTTCCCACAACTTACTCAACTATGCCAGAGCCCATATTGGCATGTGGCTGCACAAGGAAGTTTCTAGTATGAAAAATCTCACGATCCCTTTGAGCCGGGGTGGCGGTCCAAAAGAAAAACAGGCAATCACTGGAATACCCAGATGCCTCAATCCACCCAGATGTGTATTAATGTTACCACCTTAAGTTGAACCATTAATTAACAAACTCACATCTGTCATGTATTTCACTCACCCAATCCACGTCTACGAGCATAGCATGTCCTAACAGCAAACGTAGAAGTAACTCCCAAAGGTTTGAGTGTAATGTAGGTAATAGGTACTACCTCAAACTACTTCCCAATCCCACAAATTAATTGATACTAATCATACAATGTGTGAGGGTTTGACTAATGCAATGAAAACTGGGTAATTGGAAAGCATGATCAAAGTGTTACTTGCCTTGTTGATGATCCGCAAAACCTAGAGACTCAAAGTAGCAAGCGGCGCACTCCGGGTACTCTATCGCAATCAAACAAGCACACAATAAGTACTTAGCTAATGCACGGGTAAAACTCAAATAAGAGATCTAACCAGAAAGTTCAACTTAAGAACTCCGGTTTGCAAAAAGAATCAACTCGAAAGAAGCAACGAAACTCAAACTGCGAAAGAAACGAGTTTCGGTTTACTAGTTGGCCTAAAGTCAAATTTTACAGTAGCCAAAACTTTGTTCAAGTTGATTAAACGTAAAGAGGGCTTTGAGACGAAGATATGGGATTTTGAATCACCTGATTCTGACTCTCGAGCGAAAAGAAAAACGAAAAACAAGATCAGGGCAGAAATCACGATCGGAATAACCGCGGATAAATACCCCGAAAAAGAAAAACGACGAACAGGCTAACGAACGAACGTTCGCTGTCTGCGGTTAACTAACGAAAACCTTTCGTTAAAATGAACGTACGGACGAACGTCCGCTAAATAACTAAACCGAAAAACCGAACAGATCTATTCTAAAACAATAAATCTACGGTTTTAAAAAAAAACAAGCCGTTTCTAGAAAAAAAATGGCATCTACCTCGCGAACTCCGGCGAGACGGCAGCGACGGGGCGGCGGTCCGGCGACGGATGGTGCGGCGGCGGCGGCGGGTGGTGCGGCGGCGGCGGGGCGGCAGGTGGTGGCGCGGGGATGCGGCGGCGCGGGCGACGGACGGCGGCGGCGGCGCGCGGGCGGCGAGCGGCGCGGCGGCGGCGGCGCGAGCGGACGGCGGCGGCGGCGCAGGGCTCGGGCGGCACTAGGGTTTGGGCGGCGCGGGCGAGGCGGGCTGGGGCGACGGGCCGGGCGCTGCGCTTATAAAGCCTAGGAGTCCTGGGCTAGTAAGACTCCTAGTCGGTTTCCTTTTTTTGCTAAAAGAGTCCCGGCGCAGAAAAACTAACGAAAGAAATACCAAACGGACTCCAAAATTCCTGAAATAAATTTTCACCGTCCTCTAATAATATTTAGGACAAAGTGAACATTTTTCCAGGACCTAAATACAATTTTGAAAAACGCGTATTTTTCCTATGCAAATAAATTCGCAAATAAATCCAGAAAAATACCAAAAGTGATTTTAACATTTTTCCTCCAATATTTCTCTTATTTTGGAGAAGTCATATTATCTCCGCTCATATTTGGTATTAGAAATATTTTTAGGAGAGAAAAATAATTAGAATCACACTGTCCTCGTACCGGTATTCGAGCGAACTCAAATACGAAAACGGTAAAAATTCCCAACTCTCTCCGTAGGTCCTTGAGTTGCTTAGAATTTCGAGGAACGCCACAAACAAAAATGCAAAAACATGAAATGCAAATATGATCTATGTATAACATTCCAAATTGAAAATTTGGGATGTTACAAACCTACCCCCCTTAGAATGAATCTCGCCCTCGAGATTCGACTTGGCTAGAGAATAGGTGTGGGTGGTCCTTGCGTAGATCATCTTCTCCTTCCCAGGTGGCTTCTTCCTCGGTGTGGTGACTCCACTGAACTTTGCAAAACTTGATAACCTTGCTGCGAGTAACTCTGCTCGAAAATTCGAGAATCTTAACCGGTTTCTCCTCGTAGGTCAGATCACTGTCCAACTGAATTGCTTCCAGGGGTATTGTGTCTCTAAGCGGTATATCGGCCATCTCCGCATGACACTTCTTAAGCTGCGAAACGTGAAACACGTCGTGTACTCCTGACAATCCTTCAGGCAATTCCAACTTATAGGCAACCTCTCCCATGCGTTCCAAAACACGGTAAGGTCCCACAAATCTCGGGGCTAACTTCCATTTAACTCTGAAACGTTTAACTCCTCGCAGAGGCGACACTCTCAAGTACGCTCTATCTCCGATCTCATAGGCTATCTCCTTGCGCTTCGAGTCTGCATAACTCTTCTGCCTGGACTGAGCTACCTTCAGTCTATATCTAATCAACTTAACCTTCTCTTCAGACTCTTTGATTAAGTCTGGTCCAAACAACTGTCGGTCTCCGACTTCATCCCACGACAACGGTGTTCGGTATCTCCTTCCATACAATGCCTCGAAAGGGGCCATCTTCAAGCTGGCTTGGTAGCTTTTGTTGTAGGAGAACTCCGCGTAGGGAAAATTGTCATCCCAACTAGATCCATAATCTAATGCACAGGCTCTTAGCATATCCTCCAAAATCTGATTGACCCTTTCAGTCTGTCCATCTGTCTGCGGGTGAAACGCTGTGCTAAACTCTAGTCTGGTACCCAAGGTTTCATGTAACTGATTCCAGAACTTTGAGGTAAACTGGGTTCCTCTATCTGATATGATGCTCCTCGGAACTCCATGCAGACATACAATTCCGGTCATGTATATCTTTGCCAACTTTGCACTGGTATAAGTGGTTTTCACAGGGATAAAGTGGGCTACCTTCGTCAATCGGTCTACTACTACCCAGATTGAATCATATCCTGCTTTGGTCCTAGGCAATCCGGTGATAAAGTCCATGCCAAGCTTCTCCCACTTCCACTCAGGTATTGGCATAGGTTGTAACAATCCTGCTGGCTTCTGATGTTCTGCCTTTACTCTTTGGCATACATCACAAACTGCTACATACTCCGCAATATCCTTCTTCATACCGGTCCACCAGAAAATATCCTTCAAATCCAAATACATCTTAGTATTTCCTGGGTGAATCGAGTATGGTGAATCATGGGCCTCCAGTAAAATCAACTTCCTGATCTCCGGGAAATTAGGCACATAGATTCGATCCTCAAACCATAGGGGGTCGTGTTCATCCTCACGAAATCCTTTAGCTTTTCCTTCGCTCATCCTCTCCTTTATAGCGACAACCTCCTTGTCAGCTTTCTGAGCTTCTCTGATTTTATCTATCAGGGTAGACTGGATTTCTAGCGTTGCTACATAGACTCTCGGAACTATCTCCATACTTAGTTCTTGTAAGTCCTCGGCTAACTCCTTTGGAAATTCCTCCATCATTAGGGTATTGACATGGCTCTTACGGCTTAGCGCATCGGCTACTACGTTAGCCTTTCCGGGATGATAATGCAATCTCATGTCATAATCCTTAATGAGTTCCAGCCATCTCCTTTGCCTAAGATTCAGTTCCTTCTGAGTGAATATATACTTCAAACTCTTGTGATCCGTATATACTTCACAATGGTTCCCAATAAGAAAATGTCTCCACGTCTTCAGTGCATGCACTACAGCTGCTAACTCCAAATCGTGGGTGGCATAGTTCATCTCATGAGGTTTTAGTTGTCGTGAAGCATACGAAACAACTCTTCCTTCCTGCATAAGAACTGCTCCAAGTCCTCGACGTGAAGCGTCACAGTACACCTCATAATCCTTATGTTGATCTGGCAAAATCAACACAGGGGATGAGACCAATCGCTTCTTTAATTCCTGAAAACTGGCCTCACATTCTTCTGTCCAACTAAACTTGGTGTTCTTCTTCAACAACTCCGTCATTGGCTTTTTAATCCTCGAGAAATTCTCGATGAACCTCCGGTAGTATCCTGCTAGTCCAAGAAAACTCCGGATCTCTCCAACTGTTGTTGGTGCTTCCCAATGGGTCACAGTGTCCACCTTAGCGGGATCTACTGCTATTGCTTCTCCGGATATAACGTGTCCGAGAAATCCGACTTCCTTCAACCAAAACTTGCATTTGCTAAACTTGGCATATAACTGGTGCTCTCTAAGCTTCTCCAATACCAAACGCAAATGCTCTGCATGCTCCTCTTCATCCTTCGAGAAGATCAATATATCATCTATGAACACTACGACGAACTTATCCAAATACTCCATAAACACTTTGTTCATCAGGTTCATAAAGTATGCCGGTGCATTCGTCAGACCAAACGACATGACGGTATACTCGTACAACCCATACCTAGTGGTAAAGGCCATCTTAGGTATATCCTGCTCTCGGATCTTCAATTGATGGTACCCTGATCGCAGATCGATCTTGGAAAATATCTTAGCTCCTTGCAATCTATCGAACAAATCATTGATCATTGGTAATGGGTACTTATTCTTGATCGTTACTTCATTCAATCCTCGGTAATCAACCACCATCCTTAATGATCCATCCTTCTTCTCCACTAGAAGTACTGGTGAACCCCAAGGCGAAGAACGTGGGCGTATGAATCCTTTATCCAGTAACTCCTTAATCTACTTCTTTATCTCCTCCAAATCCTTTGCGGGCATCCTATATGCTCTCTTAGAAATAGGCCCGGTGCCTGGCAAAAGTTCAATCAAAAACTCTATATCTCTATCCGGTGGCATGCCAGGTAACTCCTCTGGAAACACATCCGGATAATCCTTCACTACTGGCACTTCCTCCTAAACAACTCCCGTGAGATAATGTACTTGAGTCCTTGTAGGCGAATGCCTAGATACATACTTAATCCTTTTTCCCTCTGGGGTGGAGAGCAAAATAGACTTACTGGCACAGTCAATGTTACCTCCATACTTCGATAGCCAATCCATACCTAATATCACATCCAATCCTTGTGACTCAAGGACTATTAGGTCAGAGGGGAAAGTATGGCGTCCTATGATCAATGGCGTCTGAAAACATCCTTGGTGTGCCATATAATCTGCTCCAGGTGAACTTACTAACATAGGGGTCTTAAGAACTCGGGTGGACATCCTAGGTCTATTTACGAATCCCCTTGAAATATATAAATGCGATGCACCAGTATCGAAAAGAACTATTGCGGTAAATGTCTTAACCAAAAACTTACCGACAACAGCATCTGGTTGCTCTTCTACCTCCTCCACGGTCATGTGGTTCACTTGTCCTTTGTTGAACGGGTTGGGCTGCTTCCCGGCGCTTCCATTGTCGTTCCCATTCTTAGCTTCTGGGCATTCATTGGCATAATGTCCATTCTTCCCGCACTTGTAACAAGTGACATGGCTAAAATCCCTCTTGGTGGGTGTGGACGGTGTAGGGCGGTTCTGGTTTCCATTGGCTCCATTCCCATTTCCATTGCCATTCTTGGTGCCATTGTGATTGTGCGAGCTACTTCCTCCATGGGTATGCTGAAATTGTCCTACCGCTTTAGGGGTAAAACGGGGCTTCTGCTGAGCTCCAGAATTATACTTTCCTTGCCCATACTTCCACTTGCGACTCTCAATCTGTTGATGCTTCCTTTCAATCATTAGGGCGCGATCAACCAACTCCTGGTAATTGTTTAAAGTTGCCACCATCAACTGTACACTCATCTCATCATTCAGCCCTTCCATGAATCTCTCCTGCTTCTTTGCATCTGTGGCCACATCATCTGGGGCATAACGAGATAAGGTACTAAACTCATCCACGTACTGGGCCACAGTATGATCCCTTGGCGCAAATTGCGAAACTCCTGCTTCTTCATACTCATGGCTCCAGTCGAGACATGGGCGGTACGAAAAGCTTGCTGAAACTGATCCCAAGTCACATTGGCTACGGGGTAAGTGGCTGTGTAATTCTCCCACCATGCTGCGGCTGGTCCAGACAACTGGTGTGCGGCAAATCGCACCTTCTCAGCATCCGAGCAATTGGCGGTGGTCAAATCCCTTCCAATCTTGCGTAGCCAGTCATCAGCCACAATTGGTTCGATGCTGCTAGCAAACACGGGTGGTTGCAACCTTAAGAAACGGGTCAGGTTGTCCACGGGTGGTGGTGGTGGAGGGTTGTTGTTGTTGTTCTGGTTGTTCTGAGTGTTCTGGACAAGAAGTTGCATCAGGGTGTTCTGCTGCTGGATCAACTGGGTGAGCTCAGGGGGAAACTCGAATTCACGTCTTGGAGGCATCTGATGGGTGTAGAGGGAAGAGATTAGAATAGAAAAGAGGTCTAAGGGAAAATCACTACCCATATGCACATGAGACAAACACACAATCATATCACACCAATCAATTTCAAACAAGGTCTTACAAATCTAACGATCGTTACAAAGGTGCTCTAAAACTAATATATGGAGGTAAACTATTGGTCACAGGGTGGTCATCTAAAAATATTGATCGGCAGAGGATTCCATAATATCTGCCCCATCTTCATCTTCATAATCTTCATCCTTGCTATCCTCAGCTTCCGAATCTGTGTCATCTATGATGATGTAGTCTTCCGGTGGAATCTCCTTGGGTTCTTCTTCCTTGTCTTCTTCTCCCATGAGTATCCCTAACTTCCGGGTCAAATCATCATTCTTCTCCACAAGTATCTTCATCTCCTCCTCATATTCGTTGCGTGTAGACTTGAGTTCTTCTTCTAGCTCCAAATTCCTATTTAGGGCCTTCTTCAAATCTATCATCCCTGCACACATCTGGTGCTCCTGGCGACGAATGTGGTGGTTCAACTCCTGGATGAATGCTGCAATGGATATACCCTTCCGGGTGCTGATCATATCCCAATTCTCACCTCGGCGTCCACAAATCTGGTAGATAGTGTTCTTTAGCTCCTGCTGGTAGACTTCTCCAATCCTTCCCATAGCAATGTGGGCTGCCATACTCCTTCCTAGGCTCCATGTGGGTGCATTAAAGGAAAATGCTATGAGTGGGGTGACGGGTGCGAACGTCCTTCCTGGAACTTGGGCTCGAATCAACCAACGCTCCTCCTCAGGTAGAGTGGCATTGTAGGTTCCGGTGAAACTTGGTAGTCAAATGTTTAGATATCTGGTAACTTCCTTCAGGTGTCGTCCAAATGGTGTATCATCATCCGGTTGCATGAACTTGTGCTTTGCCTCCACCATCCTAAAGAGTAGAAAAGATGAGGAGTCGGAAAAGAGAAGAGTGAATTGTGCTCTAGGGCTTGTCTTAGTGGTCGTGTCCTACAGTCAGCGTGTGCTCTGATACCATCTTGTAGCGACCAGACCTCAAACAGTCTGATCTCTGTGCATCAGTGTCATCCCTGGATCAGTAATGCTGACACGCACAGTACTTGAAGGATTTATAACAGAGTAGCAATCACACACTTATTACATCGATAGTCCAACGATGAATTTATTACAAATAATATGGCTGAAGGCCATCTAACACGATAACAGCGGAAGGCTTGGAAGATAAGTGAGTCCATCAACTCCAGCGGCATCACTGAGTATAGAACCACGACCTAAAAGGGGCATCTTACTCGTCGTCTGAAAAGTCTGCAACATGAAACGTTGCAGCCTGAAAACAGGTCAGCACATGGAATATGCTGGCAAGGTATCACAGGAGAATGCAATGGAAGTAATGCTATACTATATGCAATATGGCTGGTGGAAAGCTCTATGGTTAAGTTTTTGCGTAAAGCCAATTTTTCCCTACTTCAAAGGAATATATTTTAATTTAACTATCATGGTAGTTGAAACATCGTTGAGAAGATAGACATCCTCTCAACCCCAATTAAAAATAATCATTAAACCCAACAAAATTAATTAAAGTAACATGATGAGATTCACATGATAATCCAAGTACTAGATACTCAAGACGTCCATAACCGGGGACACGGCTAATCATGATCAGTTTGTACACTCTGCAGAGGTTTGTGCACTTTTCCCCACAAGACTCGATCGCCTCCGTTTGGTTTCTCGCACTGCATGGTGTTTGAGAAACGGATGACCGAGACACAGTCTTTCCGAAGAGGTCCCCTTAACCAGATAGATAGGCCGGTACACCTACAAAACCCACTACATCTGCTAGCCCATCATGGAAAGGTTTCCCACAACTTACTCAACTATGCCAGAGCCCATATTGGCATGTGGGTGCACACGGAAGTTTCTAGTATGAAAAATCTCATGATCCCTTTGAGCCTGGGTGGTGGTCCAAAAGAAAAACAGGCAATCACTAGAATACCCAGATGCCTCAATCCACCCAGATGTGTATTAATGTTACCACCTTAAGTTGAACCATTAATTAACAAACTCACATATGTCATGGATTTCACTCACCCAATCCACGTCTACGAGCATAGCATGTCCTAACAGCAAACGTAGAAGTAACTCCCAAAGGTTTGAGTGTAATGCAAGTAATAGGTACTACCTCAAACTACTTCTCAATCCCACAAATTAATTGATCCTACTCATGCAATGTGTGAGGGTTTGACTAATGCAATGAAAACTGGGTAATTGGAAAGCATGATCAAAGTGTTACTTGCCTTGCTGATGATCCGCAAAACCTAGAGACTCAAAGTAGCAAGCGGCGCACTCCGGGTACTCTATCGCAATCAAACATGCACACAATAAGTACTTAGCTAATGCACGGGTAAAACTCAAATAAGAGATCTGACCAGAAAGTTCAACTTAAGAACTCTGGTTTGCAAAAAGAATCAACTCGAAAGAAGCAACGAAACTCAAACTGCGAAAGAAACAAGCTTTGATTTACTAGTTGGCCTAAAGTCAAATTTTACAGTAGCCAAAACTTTGTTCAAGTTGATTAAACGTAAAGAGGGCTTTGAGACGAAGATCTGGGATTTTGAATCACCTGATTCCGACTCTCAAGCGAAAAGAAAAAACGAAAAACAAGATCAGGGCAGAAATCGCGATCGGAATAACCGCGGATAAATACCCCGAAAAAGAAAAACGACGAACAGGCTAACGAACGAACGTTCGCTGTCTGCGGTTAACTAACGAAAACCGTTCGTTAAAATGAACGTATGAAGGAACGTTCGCTAAATAACTAAACCGAAAAACTGAACCGATCTATTCTAAAAAAACAGATCTACGGTTTTAAAAAAACTGAGCGGTTTCTAGAAAAAAACGGCATCTACCTTGCGAACTCCGGCGAGACGGCAGCGACGGGGCGGCGGTCCGGCGACGGGTGGTGCGGCGGCGGCGGCGGTCGCAGCGGCGGGTGGTGCGGCGGCGGCGGTGGTCGCGGCGGCGGGGCGGCAGGTGGCGGCGCGGGTGGCGGAAGGCGTTGGCGGCGCGCGGGCGGCGAGCGGCGCGGCGGCGGCGGCGCGAGCGGAGGGCGGCGGCGGCGAGCGGGGGCGAGCGGACGGCGGCGGCGGCGCGCGGGCGGCGAGCGGCGCGAGCGGTGGCGGCGCAGGGCTCGGGCGGCGCTAGGGTTTGGGCGGCGCGGGCGAGGCGGGCTGGGGCGACGGGCCGGGCGCTGCTCTTATAAAGCCCAGGAGTCCTGGGCTAGTAGGACTCCTAGTCAGTTTCCTTTTTTTTTCTAAAAGAGTCCCGGCGCAGAAAAACTAACGAAAGAAATACCAAACGGACTCCAAAATTCCCGAAATAAATTTTCACCGTCCTCTAATAATATTTAGGACAAAGTGAACATTTTTCCCGGACCTAACTGCAATTTTGAAAACGCGTATTTTTCCTATGCAAATAAATTCGCAAATAAATCCAGAAAAAAATACCAAAAGTGATTTTAACATTTTTCCTCCAATATTTCTGTTATTTTGGAGATGTCATATTATCTCCGCTCATATTTGGTATTTAGAAATATTTTTAGGAGAGAAAAATAATTAGAATCACACTGTCCTCGTACTTGTATTCGAGCGAATTCAAATACGAAAACGATAAAAATTCCCAACTCTCTCCGTAGGTCCTTGAGTTGCTTAGAATTTTGAGGAACGCCACAAACAAAAATGCAAAAATATGAAATGCAAATATGATCTATGTATAACATTCCAAATTGAAAATTTGGGATGTTACACTCATGTATTGCGTGGAAGTTGAAAGGTTTGAAAGAATAGAGTATGAAAACAAGTATTTGGCTGAAACCGGGGTTGTGCATGTTATGAATATTTTGTGTGATGAAGAGGGAGCATAGCCATACTATATGATTTTGTAGGGATAACTTTCTTTAGCCATAGTATTTTGAGAAGACATGATTGCTTTGTTAGTATGCTTGAAGTATTATTATTTCTTATGTCAATATAGACTTTTGTCTTGAATCTTTCAGATCTGAACATTCATGCCACAATTAAGAGAATTACATTGAAAATTATGTTAGGTAGCATTCCACATAAAAAATTCTATTTTATCATTTACCTACTCGAGGACGGCCAGGAATTAAGCTTGGGGATGCTTGATACGTCTCCAACGTATCTATAATTTTTTATTATTCCATGCTATTATATTATCCTTCTAGGATGTTTTATGGGCTTTTATATACACTTTTATATGATTTTTGGGACTAACCTATTAACCTAGAGCCCAGTGCTAGTTTCTGTTTTTTCCTTGTTTTTGAGTTTTACAGAAAAGGAATATCAAACGGAGTCCAATTAACGTGCCAAATTTTGATGATTTTTTCTGGAGCAAAAGAAGCCCCCGAAGTAAAAGAGTTGGGCCAGGAGAGCCACGGGCTGCCCACGAGGGTGGGGGCGCGCCCTGGGCAGGTGGTGGCGCCGCCCTATCTCGTGGACGGCCTGGAGGGCCCCCTGACTTGTGCCCTACGCCAAAAAATCCTATAAATACTGAAACCTTCGGAAATTAACCTAGATTGGGAGTTCCGCCGTCGAAAACCTATGTAGCCACCGAGAACCAATCTAGACCCTGTTCCGGCACCCTGCCAGAGGGGGGAACCCTCACTGGTGGCCATCTTCATTATCCCGGCATGACGAGGAGGGAGTAGTCCACCCTCGAGGCTGAGGGTATGTACCAGTAGCTATGTGTTTGATCTCTCTCTCTCGTGTTCTTGAGATGGCACGATCTTGATGTATCTTGAGCTTTGCTATTATAGTTGGATCTTATGATGCTTCTCCCCCTCTACTCTCTTGTAATGGATTGAGTTTTCCCTTTGAAGTTATCTTATCGGATTGAGTCTTTAAGGATTTGAGAACACTTGGCGTATGTCTTGCACGTGCTTATCTGTGGTGACAATGGGATATCATGTGATCTACTTGATGTATGTTTTTGTGATCAACTTGTGGGTTCCGTGACCTTGGGAATCTATGCATAGGGGTTGGTGCACGTTTTTGTCTTGACTTTCCGGTAGAAACTTTGGGGCACTCTTTGAAGTTCTATGTGTTGGTTGAATAGATGAATCTGAGATTGTGTGATGCATATCGTATAATCATGCCCACGGATACTTGAGGTGACAATGGAGTATCTAGGTGACATTAGGGTTTTGGTTGATTTGTGTCTTAAGGTGTCATTCTAGTATGAACTCTATGATAGATTGAACGTTACTACGGACTCTTGAATAGATCGATCAGAAAGAATAACTTTGAGGTGGTTTCGTACCCTACCATAATCTCTTCGTTTGTTCTCCGCTATTAGTTACTTTGGAAGGACTCTTTGTTGCATGTTGAGGGCTAGTAATATGATCCAATTATGTTATCCTTGTTGAGAGAACTTGCACTAGTGAAAGTATGAACCCTAGGCCTTGTTTCCTATCATTGCAACACCATTTATGCTCACGTTTACCACTTGCTACCTTGCTGTTTTTATATTTTCAGTTTACAAAAACCTATATCTACCATCCATATTGCACTTGTATCACCATCTCTTCGCTGAACTAGTGCACCTATACAATTTACCATTGTATTGGGTGTGTTGGGGACACAGGAGACTTTTTGTTATTTGGTTGCAGGGTTGTTTGAGAGAGACCATCTTCATCCTACGCCTCACACGGATTGATAAACCTTAGGTCATCCACTTGAGGGAAATTTGCTACTGTCCTACAAACATCTGCACTTGGAGGCCCAACAACGTCTACAAGAAGAAGGTTGTGTAGTAGACATCAGCGCCATTTCAAAATTTATAACAACGATTTATGCATATCTTTGTTTTCAGTACTTTTCAAAGCAGTTCACCGATGATTACCTCTCAAACCACCTGCATGGTCAAGAGGCGAGGAAGGTATTCATTCAACACCCATGGTACAATATTCAAGTCTCCCTGAAGAGGACGAATGTTGGGCGGGCAATTATCCATAGCCACTTGCCTAAAGTTGCAAGGACATTCAACATCACCGAAGGCTCAACATTTTCCTTCTGATTCTGTAGTTTCAGAGATGAGATTCATCTGTCTATTTACCGTGTATGGTGCTACTTTCCAAAGGTTTTCGATGTTGCATGTGAAACTTGGTGCTATTGTGTAATGGCGTAACTAAGTGCCGAAGTTATCTGATGTAACTTGATTATGAAATCCTGGTTGCCGTTATACGAATATGAAATATCTGATGTGTTTTATAAGAAATATCAACTTGATTAGTACATGGATTATCAATAGTAGGCTAATTACCCAGCTTATTGGGGTTTTCTATTGTAGATGGTTACTCAGACGACACCATGGGCGATGAACTCAAACAACCCACATGGTTTCTGGAAAGTGGGCGTGTTCGATCAACTAACAATCACACACGGCTTCCGGCAGAGAACTGTTTGTGTTAGGCCACCTTGCACAAACGTTTCCACACACAAAACTATGTGTGATATACATACGAACGGAAATATTTTTCTGGGATTTGCCGTGTGGGATGTACATACGAACGAAAACGATTGGGTTTCGATGCCTCGCCAGATCGCACACGAGCTCATTTTTCCCCAGCCTGTGTGCCAGGAGGGCCTATCCCCAATGGTTTCTGGGTCATGTGGGAAGGACCCCCCTATCGCACACACTCACTTGGTGACGGTTCCAAACATTGTCGCGGAAAGGGGTTAAAAACCGTTTGTATAGAACCTCGCTATACCAGTGTTGGTTTGTCCAACTAGATTGGTTTTTCTTGCAATGGGAGAAGTGCTTAGCTTTGGGTTCAATCTTGCGGTGTCCTCACCCAGTGACAAAGTAGGGGTAGCGAGGCACGTATTGTATTATTGCCATTGAGAATAAAAAGATGGGGTTTTCGTCATATTGCTTGAGTTTATTCCTCTACATCATGTCATCTTACTTAAGGCGTTACTCTGTTCTTTATGAACTTAATACTCTAGATGCAGGCAGGAGCCGGTCGATGTGTGGAGTAATAGTAGTAGATGCAAGCAGGAGTTGGTCTACTTGACACGAACGTGATGCCTATATTACATAATCATTACCTTGGATATCATCATAACTTTGCGCTTTTAAATCAATTGCTCGACAGTAATTTGTTCACCCACTGTATTATTTGCTATCATGAGAGAAGCCTCTAGTGAAACCTATGGCCCTCGGGTCTATTTTCTATCAAATTAGTTTCCGATCTACTATTTTGCAATCTTTTACTTTCAGTTCTATAAATCAAAAAACCAAAAAAAATATCTTGTATTGATCTATCTCTATCAGATCTCACTTTTGCAAGTAACCGCGAAGGGATTGACAACCCCTTTATAGCATTGGCTGCAAGTGTTTAATTGTTTGTGCAGGTGTTGGTGATTTGCGCATTCTTCTCCTACTGGATGATACCTTGGTTCTCAACTGAGGGAAATACTTATCTCTACTTTGTTGCATCACCATTTCCTCTTCAAGAGAAAAACCAACGCAAGCTCAAGAAGTAGCACATCCCGGTTACCAGCCACTTTCTTGTGAATGACAAGCGGGGTCCACTTATCATGAGAATAACCTACCTAAAATGGAAGATACTGATAGCCCCCAGTCGCCACTTGAGCGATTCGATCATACAAAACAGATTATTATTTGAAGGTTTAGAATTTGGCACATGCAAATTTACTTGGAACGGCAGGTAAATACCACATATAGGTAGGTATGGTGGACTCATATGGAATACATTTGGGTTTACGGAAGTGGATGCACAAGCAGTATTCGTTCTTAGTACAATGTGAAGGCTAGCAAAAAGATTGAGGAGAGACCAACTAAAGAGCGACAACGGTCATGAACATGCCTTGAGGCTAATCAACATTGAATACAAGCCTGAGTAGGATATAAATCATCATGAACATAAATATCTTGAAGGCTATGTTGATTTTGTTTCAACTACATGCGTGAACATGTGCCAAGTCAAGCCACTTGAATAATACAAAGGAGAATACCATCCTATCATACCACATCACAACTATTTTAAAACCATGTTGGCACGCAAGGTAAACCATTATAAACTCCTAGCTAATTAAGCATGGTTTGAGTAACTATAATCTCTAATTGTCATTGCAAACATGTCTCATTTATAATAGGCTGGATCAAGAACGATGAGTTAATCATATTTACAAAAACAAAATAGGTCGAGTTCACACCAGCTTTTCTCCATCTCAACCATTTCATCATATATTGTCATTATTGCCTTTCACTTGCACGACCGGATGGTGTGAATAATAATACGAGTGCACGTGCATTGGACAAAGCTAGAATCTGCAAACATTTACTCAAAGGAGAAGACAAGGTAATATGGGCTCTTTGTCAGATCAACAATAATTCATATGAGAGCCACTCAACATTGTCATGATGGTCTTCCCCTCACGACCCAAAGAAAAAGGAAAAAGAATTTCAAAGAAACACACTGAAATGTTTTTGGAGTTTTTGTTTTTTGAAAAAAGTGAAGCAAGAACGAGAAAAACTATTTACGCAGGAAAGCTCCCAACAAACAAAAGAAGACCAATAAATCTTTTTGGGTTTTCTTTTAATACTACACACTACTAGAAGAACAAGCAAGAAAGAAAAGACAAAAGGAAGCGAGATTTTTTTTGGGGGTTTTCCAAAGTTTTCAAACACACGAGAGAAAAATAAACTACCATGAATGATACAATGAAAAAGTATGAACACCGACAACTGGAATAAGTGTGTGATCATGAATGTAATGTCGGTGAGAAATACATACTCCCCCAAGCTTAGGCTTTTGGCCAAAGTTGGTCTATGGCCACGGCTGGCCTGGCGGATATCCAAAGTTGTAGCCGGGGTTGTACTGGGCTGCGACAACTATTTCCTGAAGGTCTGCAACAAGGAGGCGAGTGGCCTCCACCTCTCTCTCGTACTCGTTCGCCTCCTCTCTAGTTATAAAATATCTCCCTTTTACCTGAAAATTAAAAAAGGCAAGAGCAGGAAGGGTAATATGGACAGCACGATGTCGGTCAAAGATTAGTCGGTACAAGAGGGACTGTTCGTTCCTCACAAGAAACTGGTATTGTACCAAAGCATTATAATCAAGGAAAGCATGTGGTAATTCAATATCATTCCCCTTTATGGGCACCCCAAGATAATTAGCTAAACGAGTGGCATAAATTCCACCAAATAAGTCTCCATGTTTAGCATTAAGTTGTAACCTCGTCGCAATAATAGCCCCCAAATTATATCATTTATCACCCAACACCGTACACTTGAGGATACTACGATCTGGAATGCAAGGGTGGCTATGCTCGTGCTTACTGTTAATGCATCTACCTATAAAGAGAGCAAAATAATGTATAGAAAGAAAGTGAATGCTCCCCATGGTAGCTTGCGTAATGTTTCTAGTTTCTCCCATAGTGATGCTAGCAAGGAAATCATTATACTCAGTCTTATGAGTTAATTAAGGATGCCCCCTTGTGGAATTTTGCAAGCATCACTAAAATCTTCAAGGTCCATGGTATATGATTTATCATAAACACCAAATAAAACAATATGAGTATTGCACTGGGATGTGAACTTAAATCTTCGCACAAATGAATCAGTGAGGTGATAGTATTGCCGACACTTATCTGACACAAAGTCCTCCAGGCCGGCATTTTGCACGTACGCACCAAATTCCTCCTTGAAACCTGCATGAACCATGAATTGATCCGACGGCCATTCACAGGGCCGTACTTGAGCTGCTCTTGGTGGTTTAAGGTCCAGCTAACGTATCGTGAGCCTTGGGGCTTGCTTCCTCGATGAACCACTGTAATGCCCAGGATGGGACTATATCTCCTACGTGTCGAGGCACGACTTAAAGATATAAGCCCATTCTGGAATGATCTCAAGTTTGGTATCTTTGCACGACTCATGTAAAAGAGGGATTAAATTGCAAAAGGAGATAGTTGACTTACACTCGCCACTTCACACAATACATTACATAAGCAAAACATCATTCAAAACATCACAGCCCATCTAAGGGTAAGATCCAAAAGACAAGATACCAAACATAAAGCCACAGGTCTAGATCGAATCCTAGTAGAAACCACTACTGATCGTCGAAAACGTCACAAGCATACGGCCACTCTCTTCATCGAGCTCCTGGTGAAGCTCTGAACCAACTCCTGCTTCAAACTCGGCTGAACCTGCATCTGGTGTTGTAGTATCTGTGAGACACGAGGACTCAGCAATCCCATAACCATGGGTAACAAGACTAGCAAAGCTTTATGGGTAGGAAGAGGTAAAGTGGTGAGGCTGCAGCAACGACTAAGCAAAATATATGGTGGCTAACTTACGAGTACCAGAATAAGATGAGCATCTACGCAAACGGTCGCAAAAGTAGTGATCGCTAAAGATCCTGAACTACATACGAATCAAACATAACCCCACCGTGTTCTCTTCTCAAAGTGAAAAGAGACAGTCACGGTTACTCACACAGTTGTGTGTTTTACTTCGGATACTCTGTCAAGTTTTCTACAACCGGACATTAACAAATTCCAATCTGCCACATAACCGCGGGCACGGCTTTCGAAAGATTATATCCCTGTAGGGGTGTCCCAACTTAGCCCATCACAAGCTCTCACGATTAGCTGAAGTGATAAATATAATATCATCACCCCTTATCTTAGGGAAAACCGATCAGGCTCGGCATCCCGGTGCACAAGACATTTCGACAATGGTAAAACAAGTCCAGCAAGACCTCCCGGCGTGTCGACACCCTAATAGTAGCCGCGCGTATCTCGTCTCAGGCCACATCCGGATGGCCGAGGCTACGGGTTTATATTAATCCTCGAGTTTCCTCGTGGTGACCCCGCAGGCTCCCCGTTTGGGACCAACACCATCAGCACTGGCCCCCCTGCTATGTAGAATTAAGAAACCGGGGACGCGACCCCCTATGCAAATTTAATTATTTAATTAAGTTGTTATTATGAGCAAGTTAAAACCAATGTTGGGCCTTGCTGGAGGAGTTTTATTCAAAGTCGAACTGTCAAGGGGTCCCCATCCACCCATCATGTAAGGAACGCAAAATCAAGGAACATAATGCCGGTTTATCTGCGCCTAAGGTGGCATGAGTGGAACAAAACACCGAGCAAAAGGCCAAGCCTTCCACCCATGCCCAGTATATAGGTGTGTTAATAATAATTATAGATATTGTGATATTCCAACAACAAGTTCCCTCCTGGAACGAACTTCATCTTCACCTGCAAATGACAACGCTATAAGAGGGGCTGAGCAAGCGGGTAACATAGCCAAACAGTGGTTTTGCTAGGAAGGTTTCAAGGTTAGAGGTTTCATGGCAACAAGGAGAGGCTGACATAAAAGATGGGTAGCGCGACATGTAACGATAGCATCGAGACAACTAAGCATGGCAATGGTAGTAAAGGTATCCAAGGGTATGATCATCTTGCCTGGGATTCCGCAAGGGAGAAGAACGGTTCCATGAAGTAGACGGAGCAACATAGTCGAGCGAATCCTCACAACTCCAGAACGAAACCGAAGCTAACCAGAGAAGCAACCGGAAAGAAGCAAATAACACGGTAAACACACAAGCATAAACATGGCATACGATGCACATCCAAGTATGATGCATGTCCGGTTTAATTATGCATGTCATGGCAAAGTGCACAAACAAGTACTACAAGTTAAGTGGAGCTCAATATGCAACGAGTTGCATATTGACGAAACACCACATTTTAATTATTTAATTGACTCTCGTTTATTTACAAGACAAGATTAAATGTTTGTTAACATAGCAAGAGGTGAAGCATAATGAAACTACACTATTTAGGCATTTTAAATGAGGCCGGAAAATAACAACAACAAGTTCGGAAAATCCCCATATGCATGTTTAGTAATTTTAAGCAAACAACAATTCACACATTTTTATGTTGTTAACATGATGCGGATGACATGATCAAGTTTTATGCAATTTTTATTAAAAGTTAACATGAACATGATAAGGAGTATATGTCACCGTGGTGGAAAGAAAGGGTTCCACGGCAATGATCCGAAAATGATGCACGGCAACATCTCGGTTCCGGTACTCGCTGAGAGTCCGGTGCAAAAGAAGAATCGACGTGAGCAAGTCAAACAAGATGAAAAGGTGGGGTGATGCCATCACCGGGTTCCCACGAGTCGGCAACGAGGCAACCGAGGAGCATGACAAAAGATGATACGGGCTCGGAGCACACGAGGGAAACATTTCATACAACACATGCATTCATCCACGGGTCATCGTCTCGGGGTTATACCTTCGGAACACTCGTTCTCGGAGCGGAACAAAATCGTTGAGGGACGTAGAGGAAGTGGTCGAACACGTTATGTAGCCGTTCTCGCGATTCGTAGAGGAAGTAGCGTTCCGTAGAGGTACTCGTTCGTAGAGGGAAGTAGTGGTACACGGCGACGGTAGTCGTTCACGTTCGTAGTCGTAGATGTTCGGGTCGTCGTGGTACTTGGCGCTTCAAAACGTTCGTCGGTCCGATCTCGGTGTAGATGTACATGTCGTCGAGGTACTTGTCACAAGGTCGTCGTGGTACTTGCCGTAGGGGTACTTGTCGTGGCGTCGGACGTAGTGGTACTTGACGCGTTCGTCTTGTGTAGTCGTACTCGTTTCTTCACCGAAGGTAGGCGTACACGGGGCGACGGTAGTGGTGCTCGCGGTCGTCGTGGTACTTGGTGTCTTCGGACTCCGGGTCTTGCCTGCGGTGCACTTGACGAAAAACAACAGCAATGCAAAAAAACATGGCGGTCTCGGTCTCGAGTCGGAGCAGACTAGCCAGTCTTGAGGATCCGGAACGAAGCAAAACACGGGAGCAACCAAAAGGGGCAGCACGGGGAGGCGCTGTCGAGGCCATGGCAGCGGCATGGCGGAGATGAACCGGCGAGGCGGGAGATGCACAGCAGCAGGTCTTGGCGCGGTCGAGGTGGAGAGGTACTCGGGGCTTGCAGGGTCCAGCAGGTTGCGGAAGCTCGGGGCGGGGAAGGAGGACCAGGTGGCGCGGGGTGGCCTGCTGCTGTCGGGGGACGGGGCGCTCGGGGCCGCGGCCCTGGCGACGGAGGGCCGGCGTGAGGCGCTGGACGGCGCGGAGGGGAGTCCGGCGGCGGCGCCTTGGTAGACGACGGGACGGCGGGGCCGCGCTGGAGACAGAGGCAGGGGCGGCGCCTGCCTTGGCGACGGAGGGAGAGGGTCGGGCGCGGGAGCGATGAGGCGCTCGGGCTCGTGGCCGCGGGCTTCGAGGACGGAGGGCGCTGCGCTGCGGGGATCGAAGGGAGGGGCGAGGCTAGCGCGAGGGAGATCGAGGGAACGGGTGCGGGGTCGGGCGAAGGGGACGAGGGGGTCGAGCGGTCGGTGGAAGGCTGCGGCGCGAGGGAGGAAACGAGAGAAAGGGAGCGATGGGATTATGTGGGCTAGGGTTAGGAGAAATTGGCCGGATGGGCCGCGGGGAGGGAAGGCTGGGCCTTGAGGCCAGAAGGAATTGGGCCGGGGCGGTTGGCTGATGGGCCAGCTGCTGGAGGACCTCAAGCTGGGCTGCTCTCCTTTGCCAATTTGAAAAAAAAAACAGAGAAGCAAAAAAATTTATTTGGAAGAGCCAAATAAATAGGAAATGAAGTAACAACTGACATGTGGCTACTTTGATATATCAAAGCTCCACAACTGTAGGATGAATATCTGGAGAGGATGGAGGATTTAAAAGATTTAAAAATAAGAGGGAATTAAGATGCAAGTTTGTTATGGTGAGTTCCATAATAATGGAATAATTATAATATAGCTCCCTAAACTATTGGGAGGCTTGTATATGTTATAAAGAAAAGTCATCCTTCCCTCGATTTAAATGGACCGAAGGTCCACACAATTTATTTGGTTGAGATGCAAAAGAAATATGACATGATGGCATGATGACATGATGCAATGCAAAAATAAATAACACAAGCACAAAAGAAACACACGGAAGAACCCGGAACATCTGGAATCTTCTGGAATCTTCTGGGACATCGGTCTTCGGGCGTCACAACCACCTTGGTATTTTTACTAAACATTTTTCTTCCTTTGAAAAATTTCTAAAAATTTTAGTGACTCAAAATAAAAGAGAACCAAACTCAACAAAATTGATAGCAACTACTCCTACACGTGTCTAGAGGCTATATCATTCATCAAAACTACTTTTGACCATATAATTTTGACATGCAAGCTCAAGAATAAGATCACCACAGCAGCAAGAATTTGCAATATATAAAGCACTAGAACAAAAACTAATTGGACCATTGGAGGATTCACATACCAAAGAACAATCCCCCAAAACAGTTTTGCGACAGTTTTGCAAATGGAGCTTTGAGCCGAGAGATCTAAAATGGCAGCAAAATGAGCTAGAACACGGGTTTGAGCAATGGTGGGATTTTTTCTGGAGGACGACGAAGTGGATGGGTGCTGGAATAAGTGAGGGGGGCCCACATGGGACCCACAAGGCAGGGGGCGCGCCCTCCACCCTTGTGGCCCACTGGTGCATCCCCCTAGTGCATTCTCAGTGCCAGCAATTCTAAAATATTCTATAAAAAATCTTACTAAATTTTCAGGGCATTTGGAGAACTTTTATTTTCAGGACATTTTTTATTGCACGGATAATTCAGAAAACAGATAGATAATACTATTTTTGCTTTATTTAATCTAAATAACAAAAAGTAAAGAGTGGGAACAGAAAGTTGTGCGTTCTAAATTCATCCATCTCATGCTCATCAAAAGGAATCCATTAAAAAGGTTGATCAAGTCTTATTGACAAACTACTTCCGAATGACATGAAACCGGAGAATTTTTGAATAACACTAGGTTACCTCAATGATGATACGCATGTCCCCAACAATAAGAATATTATATTTATTTTTGACAGTGGGAATAGGGAATTCAAAATCTCCAATAGCAATAGTTGAAATTTTTCCAACAGAATTGATGCTATTAACTTGAGGTTGTTTCTTCGAAAAGTGTATCGTATACTCATTACCATTAACATGAAAAGTGACATTGCCCTTGCTGCAATCAATAACAGCCCCTGCAGTATTCAAAAAGGGTCTACCTAGGATAATCGACATACTGTCGTCCTCGGATATATCAAGAATAACAAAGTTCGTTAAGATAGTAACGTTTAAAACCACAAGAGGCACATCCTCACAAATACTGGTGGGTATAGCAGTTGATTTATCGGCCATTTGCAAAGAGGTTTCAGTGGGTGTTAACTTATTCAAATCGATTCTACAATATAAACAAAAAGTCATAAGACTAACACCGGCTCCAAGATCACATAAAGAAGTTTTAACATAGTTTCTTTTAATAGAGCATGGTATAGTTGGTATTCCTGGATATCCTAGTTTCTTTGGTATTCCACCCTTAAATGTATAATTAGCAAGCATGGCAGAAATTTCAGCTTCCGGTATCTTTCTTTTATTAGTGACAATTTCTTTCATATACTTAGCATAAGGAGACATTTTCAGAATATCTTTCAAGCGCAAACGTAAAACGACAGGTCTAAGCATTTCACAAAAGTGTTCAAATTCCTCGTCATCCTTTTTCTTGGATGCTTTAGCAGGAAAGGGCATGGGTTTCTGAACCCATGGTTCTCTTTCATTATCATGTTTCCTAGCAATGAAGTCTCTCCTATCATAATGTTGATTTTTTAATTGTGGGTTATCAAGATCAACAACACGTTCAATCTCCACAACATTATCATTACTAGGTCGAGCATCAGCATGAACATCATCATTAATGAAAGGATCGATATGGTTGACTAGAGGGGGTGAATAGGAAACTAACAATTTTTAGCTTTTCTTTACAAAATTAAACTTAGCATCAAGATAGGTTGTCTACATATGCAACTAGGTGGGCAACCTATATGATGCAACTATAACAAGCACAAAAGCAAGCAAGCTATACAACACAACAAAGCTTGCACAAGTAAAGGAAAGAGATAACCACGAGTGGAGCCGGTGGAGACGAGGATGTGTTACTGAAGTTCCTTCCCTTTGAGAGGAAGTATGTCTCTGTTAGATCGGTGCGGAGGCACAACGCTCCCCAAGATCCCACTAAGGACACCGTATTCTCCTCATGCCCTCACACAATGCGAAGTGTCATGATTCCACTAGTGATTCCATTGAAGGCGGTGACCGAACATTTACAAACAAGGTTGGGGCTATCTCCACAACTTAATTGGAGGCTCCCAACGACACCACAAAGCTTCACCACAATGCACTATGGCTTCGAGGTGACCTCAACCGTCTAGGGTGCTCAAACACCCAAGAGTAACAAGATCCGCAAGGGATTAGTGGGGGGAATCAAATTTCTCTTGGTGGAAGTGTAGATCGAGGCCTTCTCAACCAATCCCTAGGAAATCAACAAGTTTGATTGGCTAGGGAGAGAGATCGGGAGAAAATGGAGCTTTGAGCAACAATGGAGCTTAGGGAAGGAAGAGGTAGTCAACTTGGGGAAGAAGACCCCCCCTTATATAGTGAAGGGAAAGATCCAACCGTTATCCACTTAACTCAGCATGCGCCTTGCGGTAATACCGCACATGCCTACGGTACTACCGCAAAGTCATGCGGTACTACCGTGAGGTGGTGCGGTACTACCGCTTGCGCGATAGGAGCCAGATGCGGCCCTGTTGCGTATAACAGCGAGCATTAGTACAGCCGGAGCGATACTACGCAAGGCAGGGCACAAACTGGGCTGAGAAAGGCACAGACTAATAAAATTACCTCCGTGTCTACTTCCGCTGAGTTTCGTTCGATGTAAAAACCCGGCACGGTACTACCGCTCACAGGGAGCGGTACTACCGCGTAGGGTGCGGAAGTAAAAAATTAATTCCGCTCCTACTTCCACGCCAGCCACAGGTCTGGGCCAGAGGCCATGGTACTACCGCATGCGAGGAGCAGTACTACCACTGCCACGGGCGATACTACCATGAGCCTCTGCAGTACTACGACTCCCTTGAGCAGTACTACCGCAGGCAATATAACGGTAGTGCATGAAAGCCTTTGTCTTCGCAACGACAAGGAAAACGACTGGTGCTCCAATGAAGCAAAGGAAAGGTGGTGCAATGGAACAGATGTGTACGTGTTGATTCCCCTAACCTTTCTGAAGCGGACCCCCTCTTAACACTATGGCTTTCCTATGACTCAATCCCACCGAAAAGAAACATAGAGAAACGTCATCTTCGATAGGCTCCGAGGGACGCTGAATCATCTTGTGCTTCGACATGAGATATATGAAATTCTTAGTGCACATGATTAGTCCGCAAATGCATTATCGTCAATCACCAAAACCACTTAGGGAGAAATATGCCCTTACAATCTCCCTCTTTTTGGTGGATTGATGATAATACGGGATTTGCACAAGGGAATGAATAAGAACATAAGCAAACCCAACATATATAAAATATAGACAGGCTCCCCCTAGATGTGTGCATTCTTAGATAGATGCTTTGGATTGCATGGCACACATACTAGGATCAACACTCCCCCTATATTTTATAAACAAAACAATCCTTGCAACTAAGTAAACGACACTAAGCATGGATGCAAGGTAAAGAATGTGAGCACAAAGTAAAGGGCACATGAAAGCATATGCTCACAATCCACTAAACAAACTAGACATTAAGATAAGATAATAAGATAGACTAGAGTGCCTATGTCACACAACATATGATAGTCTCCTGGTCTCGCACACACACACAACGCAAACCAACACACGAAAGCAATGAGAGAGTTCAACAAAAGCAACAAGACACAAGACACGACTCGTAAATCCTACACTCTCTCCCCCTTTGGCATCGAAACACCAAAAAGGCAGAGAGGACACCTACGACACAGGTGGTAGCTCCCTCTGCAGTGATCAGCCATCAATCTCCTTATCGGTCTCGGCAGCGGTAATGGACTCCTCCTATGACTCAGCCACTTGTAGCCTTGCTTGGCCATCCACTCAGCCTTCGGAGTAATGTTCTTCTCGGAACCGCTCGACACATTCTCGCCGAACGTCTTCAAGATCTTCTTGTCACGTCGGCAACTCTCCTTCTGTGCCACATGGGACGTGTACTACCCCTTGGCCTGCATGCAGAATAGCATCTTCATCTTGGCATTTAGCTTCTTAGCCCATGAGGGCTCAGACGAGGGAGGGACGTACCCCGTAGAACTATCCTCAGCCTCCTCCTCCTCAAACTTGTCCTCAACAACATCCATCTTAGCAGCCTCGGCCTCTGCCCGGGTAGTGGTATTAGCCCACTTGTTCTTGTGATGCAGCTTGATGGGCTCATGGCGGACCCAGTCAGGAGCAACAAATACTTCATCTGGGATGAGCTTCTCCCAAGTCTTCGAGATCAAAAGATGCAGGTAAGGTCCATAGATAGGGACTTTGCAATTAAAAACCGCAAACTGGAGCTCAACCCACATGATGTGAGAGACATCAAGTGGGCCAGGCGCTTGATGACGCGCCTCCTCACATAGAAGCATCATATCCACGAGTAAAGCTTTCACCTTGTCCTTGTCCCCAATGCGCAGAAAGAGAGTGTTATAGAATATCCGATGCATGACGTCAAGGAAGGGGTTAAGCACCCAAGTAGACGATCCATTGGGTAACTTCTTATCCACGAGGTACGGTTGAAGCTTGTTCTTGTTGGTGGACTCTGGGTTGGCATGAGGGTGAACACCAATGGGCACATCGAGCCCCTCATCACGAACATGCAGCAAATCCATGAAATCCTTACATGTAGCAGACAACTTCCTCCCATCGGTCATCCAAGTCATAGGCATCTCCTCACCAGAGAAGTGAATGGAGGCAAAGAACTGAGCTACTATCTCTGGATCAAAGTCCATTTGGAACGTGACAAAGTCTTCAATGCAAAACTGCTCCAACAGATCCAACGCCTCACGAAAGTATGCCCGATACTTCCACATATGATCCAAGTTAATCCACTGCACTGGGACATAGATGTTCTGCTTGGACTTGATCACATCGAGGTAGATGAGATTTTGCTGCTTGGTCCAGAACAACTCATTGCCTTTGACAGTCTCACGAGGCTTCACATAAGGGTTGAGCCTCCTTCGAGTGACAAAATCGGCTAGAGGCACCTCATCCATGCCCAAAGTGGGCCCCTTGAGCTTGTGATGCGGAGCATCCTATGGACATCACCATGCCAAGAGTCCGTTTGGCAAGTGACACGTGTGACCTCTACTTGTCATACTTAAAGGTCAATCATCTCCTTTACACGTGTTCACTTGACCCCTTCGAGGATGGTATACTACTTGACACTCCCCTCGTGTGCACGCATAGGTATTGTCGGAGCTTCACGGATGATGAAGAGGAGTGCAAGTGCCAAGGATCACCTACACCATCCGTGAGGGAAGCGTGGAAGAGAAGACGGAAGAAACGGAGCTGCTAGAACAGCTACATGCTCTGGACGTCCGGCCTCTACCGGACGACCGGCGACTCCCAGGCGATCGGATGACCGGAGGCCACCGGACGTCTGTGACATCGGCAACAGAACTGAAATCAAGGAAATTACCGGAAGTCCGGGAGCTACCGGACATTCGGTCCCTCCCGAGCCACCGGACGTCCGGTGTCCCAGCGGACGTCCGGCCCCATGCTGTCTGCGCACAGTTATCGGGCCAGAGGCCCATGTATCCCTCTCCCACTTACCCCTTCGTGTCCCTAGACTATATATACTCCTCCACCTCCACCATTTTAGGGTTAGCAATGTGATAGCTCATTTAGACTAGAGCTTTTCTCATCTTAGTGGTTCTACTCCTAGGAGAGACTGCGGCCCCTCTACGGAGAAGATCCACCTTGGATTCAAGACCCCTAAACGGGAAGATCCTTCATGGATTCAAGACCTCCTCTTGCAGATGAACTCTACCTTGTATCTTTCCCTTTGTTGTTCATGTACCTTATGATCTTGTGTGTTTGATTGACTAGTGGATGTGTGATTGGACTTGTTCTTGAGTGTTTTCCCTCGTGATTCCCCTTTGTGTTCTTCGTGTTCATCGTGGGATCCCCTGCATTTCGTGAAAGATCGGCCATCTAGGGTTCCACCCTACATCATTATCGTATCAAGAGCCACGGTTTCTCACGAATTTGGAGCCCCCTCCACCGTTTTCTAGCTTGTTTTTGTTGTGTTCTTCCTCAATTTCGAAAATTCCCCACCAAAAATAGCCCCAAATTTTTTTGTGATATGTTGGTTTGATGATATTTTGTTGATTTTGATCTGTGGATTTGCTTGGTTTCAAGTGGATCTAGCATTTCCCCAAGTTTCCCCATCTTTCACCCACGAAATCTCATCAATTTCGAGCCCAAAATCTCCATTTTCTGCCCAAAATCGCGTCCCGGAACTCAAATCTCGCGTTGACCCCGACCCACTAGACGACCGGCGTTTTACCGGACGTCCGGACCCTCACGAAGCACCGGACGTCCGGAACTCACCGCACGACCGGAACCACCTATTCAGAAGAAAATACCGGATTTCCGGCCTTTACCGGACGTCCGGTAACTCCAGATTTTGAATTCGGCTGATTTTTGTTTTGTCCATAACTAATTCATACGAACTCCGATTTGCACGTTCCTTTAGCTCGTTTCGAAGCTCTTGACATCCCACCTCACACAAAATACTACCATCATAATTTGACTCCATCATATTTTGTGGATTTTGGCATCTTTGCCTAGGGCTTCCACCATATCATCCGCCTACCACCCACCGACTTCCGCAACCTAACCATTTTGTTCCCCATAGAATTTGTGGTTGCTTGAGTAGTGATATGAGTCTCCTAAGGTGTTTAGGCTACTTAGGGACAATTGCTTCTTCAACAACCACCACCACCACTTTCGCATAGCCTAGCCCACTATACATTACCAACCCAACCTAAACCCAATTTTGTTTGAGCTTGTTTGAGTTGTGGCTTGTGTCTCCTAAGGTGTTTCGGCTACTTAGGGACCGTGGCTTCAACTCTAACACCGTGTATAGCCCATCATTCTACTTCCGCGACCACCACGGCATTGCCGCTACCACCATTTGACATTTATCCTTGAGATTTTGAGTTGTGGTTTTTCCGTTTCCTAAGGTGTTTCGGCTAATTAGGAACGGGTCTACATCAAGAGCACCACCTCTCATCATCGACACGGACGGTAACTTCGACGACATCATTGTATATTCCCCTTGCAATTGCATTGTTAACCCCTAGCCCATTTTGCGTCACTTACCTATCGAGACTAGCCTTTGAGTATTGCCCGCAACGTTACTTGTGCACATAGTGATCATCGATCTGCCTTCCATTGCATACATACCATATCATATTGGTATCATCATATCACCCCTTGTGTCACAAGATTGTTCCCGCATATACACAATTGCTATCTTGGTTTGTGTATCGTGGCCATATTTAAAAAAGAGAATAAAGCTTTTAAGCAAAAAGAGAAAGACAAAGAAGCTTGTAAGCAAGAGACATAGCATCGCATCATATGATATCATACTTGATCATCTTGGATCATCTTGTGCTAAAAGCACCGGAACATCATACACATAGCATACTTGGGATAGAAAGTTGATACATTTTGCATCTTATAGGTTGTGCACAAGTGTCGTATCCGCCTTTTGAGCAATCGTGCTAGCGTCTCTCTTGAGTTGTGCAACACGAGCGTTTTCCGTGGATTCCACATTTTGTGCTCATTCCTTGGTTGCACGACCCCATTTATCTATCCGTGTGTGTGTTTCCGTGTGCCACATATTGTTATCGGTCTACTTGTTACATTTGTGAATTTGTGAATCTCTTTCAACTTTATTGACTCTTGCTAACATTTTGCATCAAATTTTTGTGCCACTATCCTCACCGAGCCACTCCATAAGCTTTACTTGATAGGTGTGAGTGAACAAGTCCAGTACCAATTCCACTATTCTTTCATTTCACATTGAGTGAAACGGGATACATCCTCAACATTGGGAAAAGGTAACTTGGTATTGTTATCTCATCTCCTACTCACCTTTGTTCAAGTCTTGTGATGGATAGGCAAAGCATTTCATCTACTTCGGTCTACAACAACAACGACAAGTTCGATGCCATGACGAACCACTTGTGTGCCAACATGGATGCTCAAATGAAGGAGCTCAAAGCCCTCATCAAGAACCGCAAGAGGTCTCCCTCATCTTCGAGAAGACGCTCAAGTGCACATCCCTCCGAGCTACCATCTTCGGCAAGATCACATCGGCATCGACACCATCAACGACAAGAACGTGAAGGTCAAGAGCTCAACACCAACAACCGCTCAACGACTTCACCATACACCTTGGCATCTTTGCCAAGCGACTTCAAGGCATCTTCGCCTTTGGATATGCGGCATCTTCGCCCACAAGCACCTCAAGCTTATGATCAAGAGAAGCTCCCCAAGCTCAAGTCCGCGACTTCCACGAGCTACTACGACCTCGATAACGACTACAAGATTCCTTTCTATGGGACTCAAGACCCCGAGGAGTATCTCGAGTGGGAGCGCAAGATGGACGACTACCTCACGCTGCATCAAGTTCCCTACGAAGATCAAGTGAAGTGCACCACAAGAAACTTCCATGACAACGCGTCAACATGGTGGCTTCACACACCTTCGACGAGCTTCAACGTGAATTGGCCCAAGACGAAGAAGGCTATGTGACGAGAGTTCGTGCCTTCCACCTACACAGAACAACTTCTACGCCAATTGGAGAACACCATTCAAGGATCCAAGTCCATCGACAAGTACTTCAAGGAGATGAAGATGGCCTTGCAACGAGCCGGCGTAGACGACCCCATTTCGATGAAGCTCCACTTCATGATGGGATTGCACAACGACATCTACAAGACTATCTTCTTCGAGAACTACAAGTCCCTCGACGACAACTACATTGGTGCTCTCAAGGCGGAAAAAGAACTTATGAAGGCCAAGGCTTCTCCACCGCAAGCAAACTTCTCGAAGACCAAGCTCCAAGACGACGAGCATGAGGGTAGTACCACCATGATATCCAAGCCCAATGAGCTCCAAGACGACGCTCCCAAGTTCGACTCCACTGACATCCATCTTTGTGGCATTGATGATGTCGAGTCTACTTCGACTCTTTTTCAAGACGGTGCGGCGACGACTACGACTATGGAGCCATTCGAGGACCAAACTTTGGAGGCGAACGACATGGTGACGAGCAGGGATGATGCTTCCATCTTTGGAGGCGAGAGTGATGATATGCCATCTTCGGCCTTCACCCACGGCGACGGTGACGAGATGGTTGAGCATGGGATTTTCCCTTCGACCACGACGACGCATGATGACTTGAGTGACTTGTGCCACCATTTTGAGAGTGAGAGCGAGTTCACCACTAGCCCCATATATGATGAGCTGCCCCAATTCCCATGTGAGGAGAGCCACAACCCCCACCACTTGAGTGAGATGAGTGACTCCACCATATGTGAGTTTGAGTGCACCTACCTTGAGGGAGTGAGTGAGCCACCACATAGAGAGAGTGAGATAGTTGATAGGTCATGTGAGGCCACTTTCCACACTAACGACTTGACCTCTACCTCTATTGTGTCTTCTCATTTGGTGCTAGGTCCCATTTATGATGACGCGCCGATCCTCGACGACTTCGTCCTACCATTGGACAACACAATGGCCATGGTGGAATATGATGCACCCCCCACATGGTTCCATCAAGATGAAGATGATGACCACCTTTTGGTCTTTCCCACCTCACCTACACCACATGAGTGGAATGATAAAGGTAACAAAGGTGAAGGTGATGCTCTTGTCCCACTAGTGGACTATGTTGACATTGATTGCTTGCATGATGTTGATCCTCCTATTGCCATGCTTCATTCTAGTATGATTTCCTCATGCGATGATTTACCCATTTATGATGAGTGTGATGATTGCCATGTGGAGTCTATTAGTTGTGATGCCATGTTGCATAGGATTTCATGTGATAATTCTCTCGCTCACATCATGTTTGACAATATGCTTGACTTGTCATATGCTATGAATGAGATCAACCATATGTCATATTTGCAATCTCTTCGTAGTAACTATGCATATGCCATTAAAATAAACCCAATTTGCACTTATGGCATATATGACAATCCCATGGTTATTGGAATTTCTTTTTCTTGTGATGATATTGACATGCTTCCTTTGCATCATATCCATCATATGCCATGCCATGATTACCTAGCTTCCGACATGCATTGTTTTGGATGTCGTTACACTTCTCCACATTATGCTTCCGATATTGCTTATGAGGAGACCCCCATAGTTTTCTCATATATTTTAGGAGATTTTGAGCCATCCCATCCATTGCATGATCCCCATACTTGTGTGCACAATATGCTCCCCATGAATGCCAATGCTATTGTTGTGCCACATACTTGCTCTAATTTGTGTCCCCATCGTGCTATACATGACAACTATTCATTCATGATGGATGACATGTTCTTATACAATGCATCAAATTTCTTTGAGCGATGCTTATCTTATGCTAACTCACACATGCACCTACACATCATGATGGATGATGTGTACATTTACCACGAGCACAATTTCTTTGGTTTGTGTCTATTTTGTGTAGGTACCCATCCATACTCGTCAACTTCGCAAACACATGAGTTGACGAAAAGAGCTCTAGAGAGCAATGATGACTTTGGATTCCGTGGATTATCTTTCCCACCGCTCCCTTCGCGCAAAGTCTTCGTGCATTCCTTCTACATGGCACTCACATGGTTATGGGTTATTGTCCATTATATCTCTTACGCCCATCTTGCCATGTTCACTTTGCATGATATGCTCATTTATATGCCTTTGCCATGCATTTGTGACCCATGCTTTGCATTACACATGATGATTGATTCTCATACTTGTATGTGTATTTGCAAGCTTGGTGGAGATACCACTTGTTATTGCCATGATTCCTTTGCACACCATGCCTATTATGATGCTTTGACCTTGATTTGTGATCGTGCTTGCGATATGTCATGTGCATTTCCTATATCCACTATTTGCTCACATGACATGATTGCCATGCCTTCTCGTAGTGTGTTGCATCTTCGCTCCACTAGTTTGCACAACTTGATCACCATGCTTGCTTATGTTGCATCACCGATGATTCATACTTGCTCCTTTCATGCGGTTGATGACAACCATTGCCATGCTTTGCACATGATTGATATTGCTTGTTGTCATATGTCTCCACATGTTGCCTCTCTCATGCTACCATATATTGAGCGCAACCATGATTTTAGTCTTGCCAATGAGATTGCCCCCATAGCATTCTCGCATTTATTTGGAGATTATGACATCATTCTTGTGAAGCATGCTTGTTTTACCTCCTTGCACCATATGCCTAGTGCCATGAATATAGCTATTGTTGCATCATATTATTCATGCACTTTTGCTCTTAATGGTTATGTGCAAGAGAAGAGAACCATCATGATGGATGATGTGTTTATCTACCATGCACATACGTCCTTCCTTTTGTGTGCATGTGTAGGATACTTGGAATATGTGTCGACTTCCACTTCACGTGAGTTGACCATTCGAGCTCTTGAGAGCGAACCACTTTCTACCACGACGCTTCTACATCGCACTTGCTTGTGCTTCGGCATTGTGAAGAATGCACAAGGACATGCTTTCAAGGTGATATCCTTCTCTTTCGAGAACCCAAAAACCATGAGCATGAATATTGTGGATCATACTACATGTGTTGCTTGCACCATGAGACTTACTTGTCATCTTGGACCCCTTGATCGCGCACATGTTAGTGATATTGCTTTCTTTCACAATAGCCACATTGCCATGCCTCATGTTATATATGCCTTGTGTGTTGCATCCGACTTGTGGATTACTTGCTCCTATCATATGCTTGGTTGCAACAATATCATCTCTTCACATGTGCCATGTCCCATTGCTTGTCACGTGATTGACTTGTTTGCCTCACACATGATGAACAATTGCTATTTCTATTGTGTTGAGTGCCACTCGATTTTCACTACACCCTATGCACATTATGCTTGGATTGTCTTGCACTTGACCCTTGTGTTTAGACACTTGATTTTCTTTGGTGTTGTGAATGATTCATATGCCTACCATAGACCTTTCATTGAGTGCTTTATGCATGCTTGCTATGACTTTGAGGTAGATGCTTATTCTCTTGTCACACATATGCGCATCTCTACCTCACATTTACATGCTTGTTTACATGATGACCTTGATTGTGCTCAATTGATGTGCTTAAATGCCATGCCACAACCCTTTGTCACACCATATGCTATCCTTGATGACAACACTTGTTGGGTAAATCACCTCTTGAATGTTTGGTTTTGCACTAACGCTAACCACATTTGTTTTTCCAAGTGTTTGTTGTCCTTGCTCCTTTTGAAGGAATCACTAGACGATGCGACATTGGAGAGTACCCATGTAGAGCTTCAAGATGATGAGCACTTCGTGATCGTCCACATCTACACGACGACGCCATCTCTTTCCCATGGTGATTTGGTTTTCGATCCTAGGTCGAATCTTTCCCAAGGGGGAGGGGATGATGCGGAGCATCCTATGGACATCACCATGCCAAGAGTACGTTTGGCAAGTGACACGTGTGACCTCTACTTGTCATACTTAAAGGTGAATCATCTCCTTTACACGTGTTCACTTGACCCCTTCGAGGATGGTATACTACTTGACACTCCCCTCGTGTGCACGCATAGGTATTGTCGGAGCTTCACGGATGATGAAGAGGAGTGCAAGCGCCAAGGATCACCTACACCATCCGTGAGGGAAGCGTGGAAGAGAAGACGGAAGAAACGGAGCTGCTGGAAAAGCTACAGGCTCCGGGCGTCCGGCCTCTGCCGGACGACCGGCGACTCCCAGGCGACCGAACGACCGGAGGCCACCGGACGTCCGTGACATCGGCAACAGAACTGAAATCAAGGAAATTACCGAAAGTCCGGGAGCTACCGGACGTCCGGTCCCTCCCGAGCCACCGGACGTCCGGTGTCCCAGCGGACGTCCGGCCCCATGCTGTTTGCGCACAGTTATCGGGCCAGAGGCCCATGTATCCCTCTCCCACTTACCCCTTCGTGGCCCTAGACTATATATACTCCTCCACCTCCAGCATTTTAGGGTTAGCAATGTGATAACTCATTTATACTAGAGCTTTGCTCATCTTAGTGGTTCTACTCCTAGGAGAGACTGCGGCCCCTCTACGGAGAAGATCCATCTTGGATTCAAGACCCCTAAACGGGAAGATCCTTCACGGATTCAAGACCTCCTCTTGGAGATGAACTCTACCTTGTATCTTTCCCTTTGTTGTTCATGTACCTTGTGATCTTGTGTGTTTGATTGTCTAGTGGATGTGTGATTGGACTTGTTCTTGAGTGTTTTCCCTCGTGATTCCCCTTTGTGTTCTTCGTGTTCATCGTGGGATCCCCTCCATTTCGTGAAAGATCGGCCATCTAGGGTTCCACCCTACATCAGCTTGCCAGCTGATTTCTTGACGTGACGTTCGGGGGCATTGGACCCCTCTGGTGCGTCTTGGTTGTGGAGCCGCTTGGAACTGGTGTCACGACTGGGATTGGAGCGCCGGACATTGGAACTGGAGCCACCACCTATGACACACAACACAAACACGAGAGAAACCGAGAACGGTTATTGCAAGGACTAGGCCAAAACTAAAACAAACAAGTGGAAATGAGATTTGGAGGATGAAACAATGTAATTCTGATCATCACGGTAGTACCGCAAGGGGTGCAGTAGTACCGCACGGGGGGGTGTAACACTTTACAGCCGCTCTAGCCGTGGTAGTACCATAGTATGGTAGTACCGTGCCCGGAGCATAAGTAAAATTTTACTTCCGTGCCCCGAGCGGTAGTACCACTCTAGCCGAGCGGTAGTACTGCACGGATTCAAGCCGCATGTAAATCCCATCTACGGATCTAACAACATCCGCAAAAATATATCGGTACTACCAGTGATCAAAACTACAATGTTGCATCATACCAAATAGCATTTCTACTGCACTAGTACTCTCCTACACTCTTCTCTTGCATAGATTTAACCAAAAAGCACACGAACTACACATGCATCTTCCCAAGACCTAGAAGCACAAAAACAAGGCAAAAAGGAGAGGGACTAGGGGAGATACCGAGGTCCATGGCAAGAGGGCGAGGTGGGGAATGATCCCACCGGTCGGAATGCGAGGAGAGCGGCCAGAGACGAAGATCCGACGAGGTCCTCTAGCACCATTCTCGGGCAGGAGAGAGAGAGAGAGAGAGAGAAAGAGAGAGAGAGAGAGAGAGAGAGAGAGACGAGATGGGAAATAAGAGATGAATGGGTATGGGGGAGTTGAAACTCCCCCTGCCCGCTCTTAACCCCCACCCGCTCGCGAAGGTGCGGTAGTACCGCTGGTAATCGCGGTAGTACTGCCCGGGTGGAAGTACCACATGCAGGGCGGTAGTACCGCTCTTCCAGTGGCAGTAAAAATTTACTATCATGATGGACGCGGTAGTACTGTGCTCAACTCCTGCGGTAGTACTGTGACTTGCCACAGTAGTACTGTAACCCAAGAAAAGTGGATGTTTCACAGAAATAAGAAGACCGAGGCCATTGCAATAGAACCTTCAAGCAAAAGGACATGCAAAAGAGCATACACTCGAGGCAACTCAAACACAAACGCAACTCAAGGAGACAAGAAACGACAACAAGGAACAAAAGCACAACTCAACCTCTCTAAAAAGAGGGCGGTGGCCACCTATGTTTGAGTCAGTTGGTATGGTACCGCGAAGAATTATCCTTGGGCCCATGACCAAAACTCGTCTTCGAAGCACAAGTACCATAAAAAATGGCTAATGTGAAAGAGTTGATCAATTTATGCATAATGGGGGGAGGGAGAGTTCATTGAGAGAACAACACTCCCCCTATGTTCATGCCTACACCTAGACAAGACAACATGATGAGTGAGGTGGGTTGTGCAAGGTTTCAAGCCACATTGCTCGAATTGATGATATTTAGCTCATGCCTTAACTCGCGAAATCTTCCTTCATCCAAAGGCTTCATGAAAATATATGCAAGGTTTTCATGAGTGTTGACATAATTAAGATCAATATCCCCTCGCCTAATATACTCCCGGATGAGGTGCTACCGAATCTCAATATGCTTCGTCCTGAAGTGTTGCACCAGGTTGAGAGAAATCTTGATGGCACTTTCATTGTCACACCAAAAAGGCACTTTGACACAAATGACACCGTAATCCTTTATAGTTTGCCTCATCCATAAAATTTGAGCACAACAACTGCTGGCCGCCACATACTCGGCTTCGTTGGAAGAGAGAGATACACAACTTTGCTTCCTGGAAGACCAACTCACCAAAGAACAACCAAGAAATTGGCACCCTCCGAAAGTTGACTTCCTATCCACTTTGTCTCCCGCCCAATCCGAATCCGAGAAGCCTGCAAGATTGAATTCCCCTCTTGGGTACCATAAGCCAAAGTTTGGGGTATGAGCCAAATATTGAAAGATTCGCTTGACCGCCACAAAGTGACTTTCCTTTGGTGAGGCTTGAAACCATGCACAAACTCCCACACTTAACATGATATCCGGTCTAGATACACAAAGGTAAAGCAAGGATCAAATCATAGAACAATATACCTTTTGATCCACCGCTTTACCATTGGGATCAATGTCAAGTTGGCACTTGATAGGCATAGGAATAGTAGCCGGCTTGACATCACTTAGATTGAATCTCTTGAGCATGTATTAAGTATATTTGGCTTGTTTGATGAAGATCCGTTCTCGTCTTTGTTTGACTTCGAACCCGAGAAAGAACTTCAACTCTCCCATCACGGACATCTCAAACTCCGCGGTCATGAGTGCGGCAAACTCATCATTAAAAGCTTTGTTAGGTGAACCAAAAATAATATCATCAACATATAGTTGGCATACTAACAACTCCCCTTTGACCTTCTTAGTAAAAAGAGTGGGGTCGATTTTCCCAATTTCCAACCCACGATGTTGTAACAACTCGGTAAGATGCTCATACCACGCACATGGGGCTTGTTTAAGGCCATAGAGTGCCTTATCGAGTTGATACACATGATTGGGGAACTTAGTATCCTCGAACCCCAGGGGTTGTTTGACATACACCAACTCATTATGAGGAACATTAAGAAAAGCACTCTTCACATCCATTTGTTGTAATTTAAAGTTATAATGAGAAGCATAGGAAAGCAATAAACGAATGGATTCAAGGCGAGCAACAGGGGCAAAGGTTTCACCGTAGTTGATACCTCGACTTGTGTCGTGGAATTAGCACAGCAGATGTCCGGTTTAGAGGACTTAGGTGTGGAGCCATCGTGCGGGTTAGCTTGAAGAGGTTAAAGCACACAAAGAACACAGAGGGTTTATACTAGTTCGGCCCCTTCGATGAAGGTAAAAGCCTACGTCTAGTTTGGTTTGGTATTGCTTGGGCGTCGATGAACAGGGAGCATATTGCTTGCCTGTCTCTCGACGGGTTGTTGCTTGTCCTTGAACCATCGCCGGGCCGTCCCTTTATATAGGAGGCAACGCTCGGTCCGGTTTACAGAGTCCCGAGGCCGGCTCATAATCGTGTCCGCCTCGGTCTCTACTCTTTCTTCCTTGTATCTCAAGTTACATGATAGGACGGTTTATAAACCGTAAACTTTACACATGGGCCCTAAGCCCTCATGGGTCGTAACCTCTACTGAGCTTATAACAACACAGCTACATTACCATAATCCGGATCTCCCTAGCTGGTTTATACGTGCTAGTAATATCCCTGACAACTTGGGAGTAGCCTTGTGCCACCAAACGAGCCTTGTTGCGAATGACTATTCCGTGAGCGTCTTGCTTATTCTTAAAGAGGCATTTGGTTCCAATGACATTATGGTTCTCCTCCGGCCTTGGCACCAATTGCCACACTTTGTTGTGTTCGATGTTATGGAGTTCTTCATGCATGGCATTGAGCCAATCTAGATCTTCAAGCGCCTCATAGACCTTTTGGGGTTCAAAACAAGAGACAAATGCATGATGAGCACAATAGTTTGCTAATTGTCTACGAGTGCTTACCCCCTTTGTGATGCTTGCAAGGATATTCTCCTTGTGATTCTCTCTAGAAGCGAGCCTGGAAGCAACTTTGGTGACACGGCGCTCCAATTGCTCCTCAAGTGAGAGTTGAGGTGCGGTAACTTGATCATCATGAGCGTCTCCTTGAGTTTGTTCTTGATCTTGAACTTGCTCGGTAGAGGGAACTTGGCCGTGTGCATCACTTGGTGGATCATCACCACCTTGCGGCTGATCTTGCACTTGGCCTTGTTCACTAGGTTGAGGGCCTTCACTTTGTTCTTCGGAAGCGTGTGGGTCTTGGGTTGGTGATGGTTCCACTTGAGTAGAACATTGTCCTTCTCCTCCGGCCACAAGGGGTTCCTAAATGGGTAGGATATGACCAACACCCATTCTTCTTATGGATTTAGTAGGAATTTCATCACCTACATCACAAGTACCACTTTGCTCCACTTGGGAGCCGTTATTCCCATCAAACTCCATGTTACATGTCTCCTCAATGAGTTTGGTGGACTTGTTGAGGACACGGTAAGCATGAGAGTTTGTAGCATAACCATCAAATATGCCCTCATTAGCTCTAGCCTCAAATTTAGACAAACGAACACCTTTCTTGAGTATGAACCACTTACAACCAAACACCCTTAAGTACTTTAGGTTGGGCTTGCTACCGGTGAGTATCTCATACAGAGTCGTGTTCAAGCCTTTGGGGAGATAGAGCCGATTGGATGCATGACAAGCAGTCTTGATGGCTTCGGCCCAAAAGTGGTACTGAGACTTGAATTCCGCCATCATGGTCCTTGCCGTGTCCATCAATGTCTGGTTCTTCCTCTCCGCCACACCATTTTGTTGAGGGGTATAAGGTGTGACATATTGATGCTTGATCCCCTCATCACTAAGGAACTCATCCAAGGTGTAGTTCTTGAACTCCATGCCGTTGTCACTTCGAATTATCAAGATCTTTGCATCATGTTGACGTTGAGCTTCATTTGCAAAGTTGATGACAGCTTGTTGGGTCTCACTTTTCCTCTTGAAGAAGTATACTTAAGTGTATCTTGAATAATCATACACAATCACCAAGCAATACTTTCTACCCCCAAGACTATCAAAGGATGGAGGCCCAAAGAGATCCATGTGAAGGAGCTCCAAAGGCCTCGTCGAGTAGATGATAGTCGTGGGTGGGTGAGCCTTCTCATGTAGCTTTCCTTCAATACAAGCACTGCAAGCAAGATCTTTGGCAAGACTAACATTTGTTAGTCCACGGACATGGCCCCGCTTGAGAAGACTTTGCAAAGATCTCATATTGACGTGGGCTAAATGGCGATGCCAAAGCCATCCCACGTCAACTTTAGCCATTAGGCATGTCGCGGTCTTAGTGCGTCGCTCCGAGACGTTGACCACATAGAGACCATTCTCGTCATGCCCAACAAAGGCTACTTTAAGAGTCTTGCTCCACAAGAGGGCCACGAAATCAATATCAAAGAAAGTAGCAAAACCCATCAATGCAAGTTGACGAACGAAAAGTAAATTGTATGCAAGGGACTCAACAAGCATGACTTTCTCGATCGTGAGATCATGAGAAACGACAACCTTGCCGAGACCGAATATCTAAGAAGATGAAGCATCACCCCGCTCGACATTGGTGGCCATAGATGAATCTTTGTGCACGTCCACCACCAAGTCTTTGCTTTCGGTCATATGATTTGTGGCTCCACTATCGAGCAACCATGATCCCCCACCGGAAGCAAATTCCTACAAGAGATCAATGCTTGGTTTTAGGTACCCATTTTGTAATGGGTCCTTTGGTATTAGTAACAAGGGCCTTAGGAACCCAAATATACCATTCAATGTACTCATAAGAAGACCGATAAATTTAGCATAAACATGTCCATCACTAGCACGGCATAACACATAAGACGGGTTAAAGTCGTCGGCTTTGTTGGAAGGAGTGGTAATGCCCTTCTTGACTCCACCACGCTTCACATTATTCTTCTTCTCCTTAGAAGTACCCTCTCCCTCCTTCACAAAGGTTTGCTTGAGAGGAAGAGGTTGCTTGGTCTTGTCATTCTTCTTTTTCTTGGGCTTGGGTGCAAACCCAATCCCCTCCTTGGTAACAACTTCCTTTTGATTGTTCAAAAGGTCGTTGAGGTTCGTCTCACCTTGTATGCAAGACACAAGGCCTTTCTCAAGTTGCTTCTTCAACTTGGCATTCTCCTCAACAAGATTGACATGCTCGCAACATGGGTTAGTAGCATTTGCATTATCAATTAAAACCATGTGAGGAAAAGTGGCTTTCTCCTTGGTTAGCGAAACGTGAAGTTAATCATGAGACTCTTTGAGGCTAGCATGAACACTCTTCAATACCTTTTGAGCCTTGTCAAGTGTATAAAAATCCTCCTTGAGTCTAGCATGGTCAACCACAAATTTTGCCTTTTTGGAATTGAGCACACGAGAGACAACTAAAGCATGATCAAGATCTTTCTTTAAGTGAGCATGATCATCGTTGTGTGACTCCTCAAGAGCCAAACCAAGACCACGCTCTTCCTCAAGCGCATTAGAGATATGCGATATCTCATCGGCATAGTCTCGACTATGTCCTTCCATCTTAGAGATGGTCTCTTCGTGAGCCTCGATCATGTCATTGGCTTCACCAAGTTGTTGCAAGAGAGAAACGAAGTGCTTCTTGAATTTACCTTTGAGCTTACACATAAAAGACTCAAATTCATTTTCCTCCTCCTCCACCCCCTCACTTTCATCAATGCAATCTGTCAACGAAGGATTAGTAGTTATGGTAGACTTGATGTTGGTGGTTACCTTGTTGTTGGCTTTAGCCATGAGGCACTTGGTGGTGATGTTCTCATGTGGTGAATTGAAGAGGGATGACCGTGGAGTTGATGCAATGTCAATGGTGGCCATGGTAACCATCTCATCATCTTCTTCATCACCATCATCCTCATCATATTCTTCGTGTGCCACCAATCCTTTGGGAGAAACCTTCTTGGTGAAATTGTTCTTGTTGGGAAAAGACTTGGCCTTGTCTTTTCAGATAAGCTTGCCTCCATTGTCTTCCCTCTTCTCATATGGGCAATCCACAACAAAATGACTCACATTGCCACAATTGTAGCCCGTCCTCATTCGTTGCTTGCCCTTTACGCCACTTGAGTTTTTATTGTTGAAGTTTGGTCTTGAGTTCTTCTTGTTGCCCTAAAATTGCCGTGAAGCAAGAGCCATGTTCTCATGATATGCATATTTGGTGTCTTCGGGGCAACACTCTTCTTCATCCTTTTCATCCTCTTCTTCCGCACAAGCCTTAGCCTTCAAAGCAAGGTTGGGTTTCTTTGATCATTGAGACCGCAACACCGCATTGTCGGCGGTCTTGTCCAAGATCCTCATAGCAACGAACTCATCCAACACTTCACTTGAGTACAAGTTGTGGATGTCCGGCCTTTGACGGATGACGGAGGACATGGCCTTGTTGTAGGGCATCATGGCCTTGAGAAACTTGCGCTTGATTCAATTGTCATCTGTATCCTTGCTCCCATGATCTCGAGTGAGACCGCCAGAGTGGTTAATATCCGATAAAGTTCACGAGGTTCTTCATCTTTGATCATGTCAAACTCATCGGCCTCATCTTGCACCACTTCATAGTTTGAGCGTTGAATGCTAGCACTTCCCTTGTACAAGCATACCACATGTTCCCATGCTTCCTTGGCCACGGAGAAGGGTCCGAGGTGAGCAATATCTTCGGGAGGGATATTATCTTTGAGAATGCAAAGAACGGACTCGTTGAATTGATGATCCACGGCTTCTCTATGAGTGAAGTTGTATGGATTGTGCGGGTAGAAACAATGCTCAATAACTCTCCAAAGATTAGTAGAACAATGATTTAAATGACATTTAAAGCGAAAACCCCAAGTAGCGAAATATGCATTCTTAACATACTTCGGGGGAGGACCAACAGAATTTAGATGCATGGAGGGAACGGGTCCTCCATAGGTAATGGGAGGTTCAACATGGCAAATATGCCACTCCCTCTCTTAGGCACATGAGCTTGATCACTACTAGCTTCCCCCTAGTCGGGGTGAGCATCCGCCACCTTGTTAGAGGGACTAGCCACTTCCATCGGTGCGGTGGATAATTTAAGCCCATCCAGAAATTCTTTGAACATGCCTTTGACCTCGGTCGTCATAGAGGTTTTCAATGTGTCCAAAGCTGCACAGAATTCGTCTCAAGAGACTGAGGATCCCCATCGGCCATAGACAAAGACGGGTTCCCACCGGAGTGCTCCTCCATCTCGACTACGGTGTCACCCATACTCTTTGGACAGTAAAGTCCTTAATAAAGAGATGAGGCTCTGATACTAATTGAAAGGATTGATATGGTTGACTAGAGGGGGGTGAATAGGCAACTAACAATTTTTAGCTTTTCTTTTGCAAATTAAACTTAGCATCAAGATAGGTTGTCTAGATATGCAACTAGGTGGGCAACCTATATGATGCAATAATAACAAGCACAAAAGCAAGCAAGCGATACAACACAACAAAAGCTTGCACAAGTAAAGGTAAGAGATAACCATGAGTGGAGCCGGTGGAGACGAGGATGTGTTACTGAAATTCCTTCCGTTTGAGAGGAAGTATGTCTCCGTTAGAGCGGTGTGGAGGCACAATGCTCCCCAAGATGCCACTAAGGCCACCGTATTCTCCTCACGCCCTCACACAATGCGAGGTGCCGTGATTCCACTAGTGGTGCCCTTGAAGGCGGCGACCGAACCTTTACAAACAAGGTTGGGGCTATCTCCACTACTTAATTGGAGGCTCCCAACGACACCACGAAGCTTCACCACAATGGACTATGGCTTCGAGGTGACCTCAATCGTCTAGGGTGCTTAAACACCCAAGAGTAGAAAGATCCGCAAGGGATTAGTGGGGGAATCAAATTTCTCTTGGTGGAAGTGTAGATCGTGGCCTTCTCAACCAATCCCTAGGAAATCAACAAGTTTGATTGGCTAGGGAGAGAGATCGGGCGAAAATGGAGCTTTGAGCAACAATGGAGCTTAGGGAAGGAAGAGGTTGTCAACTTGGGGAAGAACACCCCCCTTATATAGTGAATGGAAAGATCCAACCGTTATCCACTTAACTCAGCATGTGTCGTGCGGTACTACCGCACATGCCTACGTTACTACCATAGGGTCATAAGGTACTACTGTGAGGTGGTGCGGTACTACCGCTTGCGCGGCAGGAGCCAAGTGCAGCCCTGTTGCGTATAGCAATGAGCGGTAGTAATGCCGGAGCGGTACTACCGTGTGCCCTTGCGGTACTACCGCAAGGCAGGGCCCAAACTAGGCTGCGAAAGGCATGGACTAATAAAATTACCTATGTGGCTACTTCCGCTGAGTTTCGGGCGATGCAAAAACCCGGCACGGTACTACCGCTCATAGGGAGCGGTACTACCGCGTAGGGTGCTGAAGTAAAAAATTACCTCCGCTCCTAATTTCGCGCCAGCCACATCTCTGCGCCAAAGTCCATGGTACTACCGCGTGCGAGGAGCGGAACTACCGCAAGGTGCGATACTACCGCTGCCATGGGCGGTACTACCATGAGCCTTTGCGGTACTACTGCTCCCTTGAGCAGTATTACCGCGGGCAACAGAACAGTAGTGCATGAAAGCCTTTGTCTTTGCAACGACAAGGAAAACGACCGGTGCTCCAATGAAGCGAAGGAAAGGTGGTGCAACGGAACAGATGTGTACGTGTTGATTCCACCCTAACCTTTCCGAACCGGACCCCCTCTTAATAGTACGGCTTTCCTATGACTCAATTCCACCGAAAATAAACATAGAGAAACACCATCTTCGATAGGCTCCGAGGGACGCTGAATCATCTTGTGCTTCGACATGAGATTTCTGAAATGCTCAATGCACACGATTAGTCCACAAATGCATTGTCATCAATCACCACAACCACTTAGGGAGAAATATGCCCTTACAATTAACATTATCACTAGGTCCATGCTCATCACCAGACTATGTCTCAGCATCAGAAATAGAAATATCATTTGGATTCTCAGGTGTGTCTATAACAGGTTCACTAGAAGCATGAAAAGTCCTATCAGTTTTCTTTTTCTTTTTATTAGAGAGACTAGGTGCATCAGCATTAATTCTCCGAGAGTCTTGTTCTACTCTCTTAGGGTTACCTTCGGGATACAAAGGTTCCTGAGTCATTTTACCACCTCTAGTCATAACTCTAACAGCATTATCTTTGTTCTTACTATTCATCTCATTGACAAATCATCTTGTGCCTTTAGTACTTGTTCTACTTGAGTTTTTACCATAGAAGCATGTTTACTAATAATCTTAAGATCATTAGCAGTTCTACACATATAATCACCCGGGCGTTGAAGCATATAAGCATTACGTTTCAATTGTCTACTAACATAAGCATTAAATTTTTCTTGTTTAACAATAAAATTATCAAACTCATCCAAGCATTGACTAGCAGACTTATTATGAGGAATGTCACCTTCATCAAATATATAGAAAGAATTTACCTCTACTACCTGTGTAGGGTTGTCATGACCATGTATTTCTTCAATAGACTGTAAATTCTTAACATCTTCAGCTATAATACCTTTTTCATTCATTGATTTCTTTGCCTCTTGCATATCTTCGAGACTTAGAAATAGAATACCTCTTTTCTTCGGAGTTGGCTTCGGTGGTGGTTCGGGAAGAGTCCAATCATTATCATTGTTCAATATATTATTCAATAGTTTTTCAGCTTGATCAATAGTTCATTCCCAGAAAACACAAGCAACACAACTATCTAGGTGGTCCCTAGAAGCATCGGTTAGTCCATTATAAAAGATATCAAGTGTTTCATTTTTCTTGAGAGGATGATCAGGCAAAGCATTAAGTAATTGGAGAAGACTCCCCCAAGCTTGTGGGATACTCTCTTCTTCAAGTTGCACAAAGTTAAATATTTCATGTAAGGCAGCTTGTTTCTTATGAACATGAAATTATTTTTCAAAGAAGTAATATATCATATCATGGGGACTACGCACACAACCAGGAGCAAGAGAATTAAACCATATCTTAGCATCACCCTTTAATGAGAAAGGAAACAACTTAAGAATATAGTAATAGAGAATTGTTTTCCTCATGAGCAAATAGGCTGGCTATATCATTCAATTTAGTAAGATGTGCCACAAAATTTTCAGATTCATAACCATGGAAAGGATTATATTCAACCAAAGTAATTAACTCAGGATCAACAAAGAACTCATAATCCCTATCAGTAACACATATAGGTGAAGTAGCAAACTCAGGATTATGTTGCATTCTAGCATTCAAAGATTTTTCTTTCAACTTGCATAATAATTTCTTAAGATCATTGTCAGTGTCAAAACCGGCAGATCTCGGGTAGGGGGCCCAAGCTATGCGTTTAGAGGATCGATGGTAACAGGAGGCTGGGGACACGATGTTTACCCAGGTTCAGGCCCTCTCGATCGAGGTAATACCCTACTTCCTGCTATATTAATACGGATGAATATGATTACAAGAGTTGATCTACCTCGAGATTGTAGTGGCTAAACCCTAACACCTAGCCTATGAGGATATTATGATGTTGATGATCCCCCTCTATAGACTAAACCCCCTGGCTTATATACAAGCCAGAGAGGGCCTAGGGTTACAAGGGTGACTTGGGGAGGAAGTAGTTTATACATCCGGACTCTACGCTTGCCTTTCTACGTACATAGGAGTCCTGACCGAATACGGGGGAGTGTCTTCTGCTTCTTCTTTTATGGCCCATCAATACGGCCCAGCTTCATCGACCCGGACGCCTGAGGACCCCTGAATACTAGACTCCCTCAGTAGCCCCCGAACTTGCCTTCAAGGACGAGATTGTGTCCGGCTTCATGTCTTCAGTCTTGCAAGGTGAGTCCTTCTGAATGATAGTTCGGCTTCTTTTAATATTGTATTCCGTTGATTCCTCACCGTCGTCGCCTTGGCTTCCACGTGTCCAATGAATGCAAACCGTCCGGGTATTTTTGCAATTACCCCCTTGACTATGTAGGGAAGGCGCCTATATAAGAGAATAGATCTCAGTTGCCTCTCCATTCCATTCCACGCGGAAGAAACCCTAGTGCCTGCAAAAAATCTCCAAACATGGCCAGCGCCCCAAGCTCTTCCTCGCGCCCTCACGGTCCTCGAGCAGGTGATTGGAAAAGTTGTTCTATATCACATGCGCACCTGAGAACACTTCAAGCGTAGGAATATCTCCCTCTCGAGGATCTAGTCCCCGTCCGGGCCGGACTAACTTCCATCAACAATCAAGCCCTGGTAGAGAGCTTTCCCAACCCCTCTGATGGAGAGCGGGTATGTTTTGTCCCTTTCCTTTTAAGAGGTGTAGGTTTCCCCGTCCACCCCTTCCTTAGAGGACTCCTGGAGTTCTATGGTCTTCAATTACACGATCTTACGCCAGGGTCTATCCTGCATATTGCGGGATTCGTTTCTTTATTCGAACTATTCCTGGGCTGCGAGCCTCATTTTCAGCTGTGGCGGAAGTTCTTTTGCCTTGGCCCTCGCTCGGAAAAGGGATCCATATTTGAAGTTGGTGGCGCTGAAGTAGGCGCATAGCAGGGACAGGCTATCTGCCCGGTACTCCAAAGAAGGCATCTGAAGAGTGGCCTTCGGATTGGTTTTATATTGAGGACGTTGCCCTGCCGGATCCAGTTCGGCAGGGCCTTCCCAAATATTCCAATGCTCCACCAAGGAAGCTTTTCAACTGGTGTGCCTGCAGTCCCTCAGAAGAAGAGAGAGCGGAGGTTAGCAGACTGGTCGGCAAGATCAAATTGCTTGCCAGTTCGAGGTTGTCCAAGATTGAGGTGATGGCGATTTCAATAAAGTGATGGGTGCAGCCGCTCCAATCTAGAGGATTTCCAATGTGGCATTATAATGGTCTGAATGATGCCTCACGCTGCTTACGCCCGGGTCTGGATGACCCCGCCGCTCTAGCCTTCATCCTGGAAGGCCTTTATAAGGGAGAGAAGCAAGACTTCCTTCGTTTGAAGTGCCGAGAGGGTTTTTCTATGTATAATCCTCCTGACTGGGGAAGTATTTATCGTGACCGCTATATTCGCCCATTTTCCTTTGTTATGATGTATTGACCGAACTAAATTTGGTTTCTTCCAACAGGAGTGGAGGAAGGTGATCGAGGGGATTAATAGTCCCGCCCGACAGCGACAGGACCGATTCCAAAATGCGGGCCCCGGATATGATGAAGATCTAGACATAGGCATAGAGCTAGAAGAGGGAGTCTTCTATCAAGCCTGCCATGAGGGCACCCTAGTGGCTATTGTAGCCGATTACCCTGGCATCATTCCTTCTTCCCATGTAAGTACCCAGGACATATCTCATCAACGAGAAGATTCCTAGCGCGCCTTACCCACCGCATTTTTCCATGCTCAAAAGGGGCGGCGTTCCTCATGCCGAACTATGCGAAGACCGTCATCCCAGAGGGCGACGCCTACATCGGGTGAGGCCTCGAAGCAAAAGAGGACCGCAAACACCAGCGAACCTTCAAAGAGGTATGTTTTTTTTGACACACGCTGGGTGGTGAAGTCGGTATTACAACTTTCCACTTTATTTTTCCTTTTAGGAGGAATACACACTGGACTGTTTCCGGATATCATGCAGATCAAGCTCCAGCCAATCTGGCATCTGGCCCGTCAAGGGTTAATGCGGATTCAGTGCCGGATTGTCCCCTCCAAGAGGATTCGGATGGAATGTCAGTTATAATTCCGAACTGGAGGTTGCGATGGTTCACCGGCGCCGGAAAGCAGCCATGCATGACCCAGCCTTTTCTGCGGAGGCGTTTAACACCCTTAGCTCTGCAGATGCTTATATCCGAGCCGCTCAACCCGGACTCGCTGGAGCCACTCAACGGCTTTCCAAAGATATGCGGGTAAGTGTACATTTTGATGTTCCCATGCCAGTAGCCCCCGAGACTTAAAGCAGTTGGTACAACTGATTTGAGGATCATTGTGTTTTGCAGGTGCTTCAAGAAAAGAATAACTCCTTATCCAAGGAGCTAGAAGAGTGCCAGACCAAACTCACGACTCTCACCGCCTAATTGGAAAATTCGAAGAAATCTAGAAAGGATACGGGTGGTAAGAACAATGGTGTCCGGAGAATATGATATTTGCGCTGATCACTGAGTCGTTAAGTACATACTAATTGTAATACAACAACAGGGACGACCGACCAAATGGAGAGGGATCTAAGGGCTGCTTTGGCGGACAAGAAATTTGCTGAAGGGGAAACAACTGTTGGTAAGCGCGTATTGACGCAAGCCATAGATAAAAGAAACCAAGCGCAGGATAAAAATGTTAGGCTGGAATAGGAGCTAAAGGACGTAAGAGCCCAACTCTCAAATGCCTTGGAAGAGAACCGGAGGCTAAAAGCCGGCATGTCACTATGTCCCTAATACCTAGCTCTCATTATAGTCCCTTATTTTGAAAGGTTTTCATAAAACTTTTCCTATAGGTTTGTTAACTGGGCAGCCCAAAAGGGGAGTGCCCGGTTTTGAGGGTGACGTGCTGCAAGAGCTTTCCAGGGTCCACGAGCGAGCTCGGAAGGCCATGAAGAATATGGCCAAGGCTTTATGGTCGGGCGATTCCCCTCCAGAAACTATGGAGGACTTGGCGGACTAGTTCAAAGGTGCTCGACGCCTCTTCTAGCTCCTTGGATGCTCGAGAAGCCTGGGCCATGGTGAAGACACGCTACACCCGTCTTGATCTGAATCACATGGCCCACGTGGGACCTCGAGGGTCTGATGGGAAAGAAATCCCCCTGAACTTGGTATATGACCAAGTAGAGACAGCTGCCAAGTTTTCCCAACAGGACTGTAGACTAGACAACCTTATAGAGGGAATAGAGAAAGAGTAGTCGTTTGATTCTATGTATCAATGTACTTTTACCATCAAACTTACCTCCGGTCGAAATTATAAAAAGGTTGTCATGGACGACCTTCTGCTTTAACCTCCATAAACCCAATGGCTGGAGTGTTTCCGAATACTATATTTGTGGCGAACACGTGGTATGTTCGGAAACCAGGCAGTCCGGTCATAATTGCTTGAACAGACAAACTGTTTTCGAGGATTTATGTTATATTATGGTTTAACTTAAGAAATATCTTCCAGAGAGAATAGTTCCGTTAAGGGTTCCTTTTCCTGGGTCAGCGTGCATGCATATGTAGGCCTAGGCTTTCGATCCTGTAAAAAAGGATTGTAGGATGCCATATCTTGTGATAATTTAATATATGCATTAAAAGCGATATGTCGTGTATCCGCAACCGATTATTCCCTTAAGAGTGCTAGCTTTTGGCTTCACCCAGTCTGAGGTACATGTCCGGATTACCCGGCTGTAACAATTGCAGAGGTGCTCTCTTTACGCCCTAGCCGAACAATCGGAAACGTAGGGGTAAGCATAGGAGCCAGGCAACCCAGCTTGGCCAGAACTTAAGTCATATTGGTGCATATAATGGCAAGGAAGGACTGTAAAAAATAGATGACATTTTAAGCAAGAAGCTTTTTGTTAATGGGATTTGGTGGCCTGGCTCCAGGCCGCACGGACTGCTGCATCGGACCGCAACCACCCCGAGATTAGCTCCAAGCGCCCCGACGCCAGGAGGTGATTAGGACCTTGGAGGTCATCGTGAAGCTGAGTCAGCGCAGAGATGGCCTTCTCCAGGACGTTAGGTGAAGCAGGAAGGTCATGGCACGGCAGCTCGGCGGAAGGAGGAGGAGGCGGCGCTGGCGCCAAGACTTGCGAGGCGGCCGCATCCGAAGAGACAGGGAGCTCCTAAGCCCTTGGAACTCCGGAGGATGAGTCGAGGGCTGGCGCCTCCGGAGCCGGCTTGGCCACAGGGGCCACCTTCTCCCGACAAGTCTCGGGACCTTGCGGGGGTGATCCAGCGGCTGAAGCATGGGCGCCGTCCCCCTGCCCCAGGGGCGGCGCGACCACGGCAGGCGGTTGATCCGCCGGGGTCACTACTGAGTCCCTCCTCTTCTTCGATGTTGACTCTGGCCTAACAGTGCGGAGGAGAAACATGAAGAAGCAGCAGCAAATACAATGACAAGGGTCAGGGCAAAGCACTTACAGGTCCACGACAGTATAACCCCTCGCCCTCTTCTGAAGCACAAGGCCGGAGAGCCTCATGGACGGGGGCGCAGGCACTTGAGCCCCAGGAGCAGATGGGGGCGCGGCAGCCAAACTCGCAGCGGCACCGGCCGGAGTCATAGCGGAGGTACCGCCTTGAAGACTCAGCTTCGATCGCCCTTTCTTCGGAACCCTAGCTTGCGGCTTCTTTGGGGGTGCCTTTTGACCTTGTGGTAACCCTGGTGGAGCGCAGCGGCTTCCCAGCTGGTCGCTCGCCGTCATTGTCATCATCGGGAAGAACGCGGAGGAGCACAGACTGGCATGGGGGAGAAGTCACCCCTGCGTCTTTTTGGGTCGCCTCCGAGTCCATCTTCCCCTCCCCCAGGACAGACTCGCCAGAAGACAGCACCACCGAGGCTCTAGTAGGCGCCGGTAGCACGAGCTCGCACTCATTGAAGGCGGGCATGGCAGCAACAATCTGTGCCCCATCCAGGCGGCGGTACAGAGGAAGATGGGAGTCAGGAGGATACCCTTGGTTCTCTTACACCATAAGAAGGAGGACCTTACTCAGCTCCTCTTCGGGCAAGGCATCTAGGCGAAAGTGGATGTCATCGCCCTCTTCCATGAACTTCCACTAGGGGCGCGAGTGCACTTGGAGCGGAGCCAGGCACTGCATCACGAACTCCTTGATAATCATGGCCCCCGTCAGCTTCTCCGCCATTGGGTCATCAGGCTTCAGGTCAGCCATCATCCTTGCCAACTGTCAGGGATATACCCCACTGTGTAACCCGGCCGGAGGTATGACCCGGCTGGAGCTTGGTGACTCACGGGTAACCCGCCCGATATTGGCGACTCACAGGTAACCCGCCCGATCTAGGCGACTCATTAGTAACCTGTTGGGCACGTCAGATGGACGACTAGGCCCAAGGCCCAGAAGGCCGGCTCATGTTAAGGTGGATCGGCTCAAGAGGAAAGCTTAAGGAGTATTCCCTTACAAAGGAAGCAAGACTGGGACTCCACTTGTAATAGAAGATAGGCTAGTCATAATCCTATTAGGACTCCACATGTAACCCGCCCCTTCAACTTATATAAGGAGGGGTAGGGCTCCCCAAGTGGGACAAGTAAGAAGAAACAATCTCTAGGGTTATACACAATAAGGAGAGTTTGCTTATGCGGCGACTCCATGAGGATCATAATGAGACCTAGCCACAAACATCATGTAGGGTTATTACCGAACGGTGTTTCCCGAGGCCCGAAGCTGTCTAAATCCTTGTCTTGTTTTGCATCTCTCGATTCCGATCAACCCCTCTCAAGCTACTACATAGATGCGTTGGCCTCACGACTAAGTCCTCACCCTAGGACATCTGTCGTGACAATTCCACGACAGTTGGCGCCCACCGTGGGGCTCGCTGATACGTCTCCAACGTATCTAAAATTTTTTATTGTTCCATCCTATTATATTCTCTATTTTGGATGTTTAATGGGCTTTATTATACACTTTTATATTATTTTTGGGACTAATCTACTAACCCAAGGCCCAGTGCAAATTGTTATTTTTTGCCTATTTCAGTGTTTCGCACAAAAGGAATACCAAACGGAGTCCAAACGGAATGAAACCTTCGGGAGAGTTATTTTTGGAACAATAACAACACAGAACACTTGGAGTACACGCCAGGAAGCGAGAGAGGCGGCCACGAGGGCCGGGGCGCGCCAGGGGGTAGGAGCTCCCCCCACCCTCGTGGGCCCCCTATTGCTTCCCCGACGTCCCTCTTCAGCCTATATACACCTACGTACCCTAAAACTATCGAGGAGCACCACGAAACCCTAATTCCACCGTTGGAACCTTCTGTACCCGTGAGATCCCATCTTGGGGCCTGTTCCGGAGCTCCACCGGAGGGGGTATCGATCACGGAGGGCTTCTACATCAACACCATAGCTCCTACGATGAGTTGTGAGTAGTTTACCGCAGACCTTCGGGTCCATAGTTATTAGCTAGATGGCTTCTTCTCTCTATTTTGATCTCAATACAAAGTTCTCCTCGAACTTTGAGGAGATCTATTCGATGTAATTCTTTTGCGGTGTGTTTGTCGAGATCGGATGAATTGTGGGTTTATGATCAAGATTATCTATGAACAATATTGGATTCTTTTCTGAAATCTTTTCTGCATGATTTAAATATCCTTGCAAGTCTCTTCGAATTATCGGTTTGGTTTGGCCTACTAGATCTATAGTTCTTGCAATGGGAGAAGTGCTTGGCTTTGGGTTCAATCTTATGGTGTCCTTTACCAGTGATAGTAGGGGCAACAAGGAACGTATTGTATTGTTGCCATTGAGGATAAAAAGATGGGGTTTATATCATATTGCTTGAGTTTATCCCTCTACATCATGTCATCTTGCTTAAGGCGTTACTCTATTCTTATGAACTTAATACTCTAGATGCATGCTGGATAGCGGTCGATGTGTGGAGTAATAGTAGTAGATGCAGAATCGTTTTGGTCTACTTGTCTCGGATGTGATGCCTATATACAATGATCATGCCTAGATATTCTCATAACTATGCGCTCTTCTATCAATTGCTCGACAGTAATTTGTTCACCCACCGTAGAAATCTGCTATCATGAGAGAAGCCACTAGTGAAACCTATGGCCCCGGGGTCTATCTTCATCATATTAATCTTCCATCAACTATTTATCTTTGCTCTACTTTGAATTATTTACTTTTTCTCTATACCAAAAATACCAAAAATATTATCTTATCATCTCTATCAGATCTCACTTTTGTAAGTGACCGAGAAGGGATTGACAACCCCTTTTATCGCGTTGGTTGCAAGGTTCTTATTTGTTTGTGCAGGTATGAGGGACTCGCGCGTGGTCTCCTACTGGATTGATACCTTGGTTCTCAAAACTGAGGGAAATACTTACGCTACTGTGCTGGATCACCCTTTCCTCTTCGAGGGAATACAACGCAAGCTCGAGAAGTAACAAGAAGAATTTCTGGCATCGTTGCTGGGGAGACTTATGCCAAGTCAAGTCAAGATTTGATCTCCCGTCAACTTGCGAATTTCTGGCGCTGTTGCCGGGGAGATCTACGCAAAAGTCATATACCAAGTACCTATCACAAACCCTTACCCCTCGCACTACATTATTTGCCTCTCGTTTTCCTCTCCCCCACTTCACCTTTGTCGTTTTATTCGCTCTCCTATTTGCTCCGTGTGTTTTATCATTTTCCTTGCCGTCATGGCTAGTCCCCCTATCATTATTAATACTCCCGAGAGTGAGGTTCTCAATTTTAAGCAAAGGGAGGGAGAAAATCTAAAGGATCCTTGGTATAGAATTTGCAATGCTCAGAATAGACGGTCTACTAGGAAGCTTTCAACTTTCGTGCTTCTTCGCAATTTTTACGTAGGCATCACTCCTTGGAATAGATATATTCTTGATACCATTATCGGAGGGAATTTCTTGGGTAGCCATACTTTTGATTCTTATAATGCTATGATAGATTTGTTTGGCACACCACCTCTTCTGGTTAATGGAACTATCTTAACCTTAGAACACATTATGCAAAGGCTTGAAATTGTTGAAAATAAACTTGCCACGGTGGAATTGATTGAGAACTTGGATAAAAAGATCCATAACCAAATTACCCAGTATGGATCTAGGGTAGGAGTCACTCTGAATTTTTTTTAAGGAAAAGGAACCCATAGTTAATGAGAAAATAGATCAAGATTCCACTAGAATAGATAAGCTTGAGGATATTATTACCAATACTAGTCGCCAACCCGTGCACTCGCACGGGCTAGTTATTCATAGTTTCGGCATTATATGTAATCTTGGATGAATGAAATCAGTTGCTTGTATTCTAATATTAATTTAGTCGCCATGCCGGTATTAGAATTTAGAAACTAATTATTCTAATATTAATTAAGAAGAAAGCAATATAATACTGGTAACATGTACAGAGAAATACTTATAGAAGAATGTATCATAACGATTGCTCTGGTTCAACTATTTCTGTAACTCATATTGTTTTTTTACCAAGACAACATATCTTGAACAAATGGAAGCTATAAGAAAGGAAAAGAAAAAAATTAAAACAGTCAGAATAGGCTAAGAAAATGCAAAGGATTTTAGAAGTCGTCATAGGGACTATATGGAAAATGACAATTTTGGGGAGGTTTGTTATTACAGAAAGTGGGAAGTTCATCGATCGCAGCAAAATTAAATAACTGCAAGAAGATAATTTGCATCCATTTTAAATATTTGTATTTTTTCCGCTATAGTTAGAGAATGGGTTGTTGGGGCATCTACAATTCTAGACGCTTAGCACAAAAAATAAAAGTCATAAAAGAAATCAGAAACACCTAAGCGCCTGGCTTGCAACGGCAAGCGCTAATTGCGTGGGCTAATTATTACTACTGCGGCGCTTCGAACAGGCAGAAAAATAGTCAAGCGGTCGGCGCATCCTCTTGCATCGATGCCTAACGTGACATTGGGATTCAACAGTTTAACCACTCAGTCTCCGGGAATCTGACCCTGGCGCTCATCCTAAGCACCCGCGTTGGACATGCCCTTATGGGAATACTTTTCAGTGGCTACTGCACAGACATCATAGTTGCCTTCAGAACTTAAGCACCATTATTTTTCACATGTACTTAAGCACTGCGGATCTAAATGTAGGTATGCCAAACCTCATATATTTCTATGAAAACATGGATATACGTTCAAGTGGTGACCCGGTGAAGCAAAAATCAATTGAATATCGCAGAAATTGTCACCAGGTCAGTAAGAAAGAGGATTAGCATTTGTACTACGATCACTAGTGAAAACATAATGAATTGTATAAGAAACCAAATATCCTATAGCTATATGCACCACATAATTTCTAATACAACACAATCAATTAAGTACGTTGTTATGAGAGAAAATTGCTTAATATGGCCGCACATGCCACTAAAGAGAAACATAGAAAAATAATCACCTTGTTCGCAACTCATTTTATAATCTGCTAAGAAAAAGGTCGTATACTCACTGTTTTAGTTTAATAAACTATAAAAGGGAAATTGCTTGTTTCTTAAGTTGACTACCATGCGTCCACTATAATGAGAAACACATGGTTAGTCTCAGTAGCAAAATAAATGAGTAGTATTATTCTTGTGTGATATTATTTTTCGTGGCCTGCTGAGGCTTTGTATCAGACCCTCTTAAATAATTAAGAAAATAAATGTTGCGTTTGTGGCACTGCATGCATAGTTGCATACTGGTGACCATAGGACTCAAACTCAGAAAACTGCTCATTCTACTGGAATAAGTGCTAGAACAATATACATACTGTTAAGTTTTTCTACTTTTGGAGAGGAAATTCTTAGAGAAGACTTTAATAGCAAACTTTATCTAGAATCTCTAGAAAAATTAGTGCTCCAGTATTCCAGTTAGCGTCGATAACTTGGAGTTGTATTCGAGCCTTTTACCTACAGGCGAGCAACAAACCCTACATTGAGTTTGTTCAAAGCATATCTGCACATGTTATTGGTGAAGAACCCAAAGTAAGATGGAAACACTTATAACTCTTCAAGAACAGTAAAACTGGATGCATACTTCAAAGACCAACCTATAGTTCCTCGTACTTGTCTCCTCCCCGGTCCAAGAAAAGCGCGTGCTTTTTCAGAAGTAGATACACGCACTATATTTTCTGGTTCCTGGGGCCATATTAAATACGATGGAAGACCCGAAAAAAGTTGGACAGAGGGTTGCGCGCGACTGGAGATGCACTAATGGGGAAGAAGCACCTGCCGACATCGTATGCCAAGACAACGACCTAGGATGTTAGAGAAACTTGATTGAGGAATAAAGACTGCATGTGACGCTAACACCAGAGTCACTTCGCGCATTGTGGACCTTGGTGCATATCCTCTCCTTGCTGTAATGCTTAGAACTGCACTTATTGGAGGAGGGTCAGAGGACGGCTGGGAGAACTTGTCTGTAGGTTCATGAAAACTGCAGGCATAATACATAGTTTAGGCTGCAATTTGCTTCTCGATGCATAATCGACTTGGAATTGGATTAAGATAGGAACCAAGATATGCAGCAAGGTCAAAATTGCAACCCGAGGAGGTTCAATGTTTGAAGAGGAAGGTAGTCAAACGGCGTGGCTTCCATATTATCTTTTGCAGTCATTCAGGCCTGTAGGACTCACCATGTCGCACAACAGCAGTCTATCACCACTCGGATCTCAGTAGAGCCCAATTTCTTCCAAGATTTTATTCCTAAGTCGGTTTTGCAAAACACCACGCCCGTCCTATCGAGAAATCATCGATTTATATAGATCGGATGCTTGGGCCGGCGGCGTGGTACGAAATACAGCAGTCTATCACCACTCCTCGTATATCTCCCTTCCTATATAGAGCCCAATTTCTTCCAGTATTTTACTCGGGAGTCGAGGAATTAACCATCTTTTAGGGTACGAACAACACACTGCTGTGTACACGTTCAACCGAATATGAGGGCGACCATGCAAACCTTCACAAAAATACATGCTTGTATGATGTTTGATGGCCAATTGGGCCCTATCAGATAAAGAGATGCATATGTGTTTCATCCGACCAGATTATAATCATCTAGGACTATAACCAAATCCCAGGAAGAGAGATACGCAGGCTAATTAATATGTCAGTACTTGAACGTTCATATATGGGGTTGATAATGCACCTGCTTGATTATTTCCTAGATTAGCTCTCAGCTGTCGTGTCTGGCGCGTGCTCACAGACGCGTCCTTTTGCACGCATATGCGCGAAGTCCTTGCTTTATGATTGGTCCTCTATTGATTCTCGGCCGTCGTGTGTGACGTGCCCTCATCGCTGTGTCCTTGTGCATGCGTCGTCGCTTCATGTGTGGCGTGTCTCCTTGGATGACTTCGCCTGTGCATTGCACCTATGGTCGCCAGCACCGGATGCACGTCCACTGAGCGGAGCCATGTTATGTAGTTTGCTGCCAGACTGCATCCATAAGAATTTGGTGAAGCATCTAGTAATTTGGAGAGAATAGGTGCTGGCAAGATGACTAGACGTGATGGCTAGGTTAGAGGATGAGAAGGGTGGCGGCTAGGTTAGAGAACATAGAGGGTGCATCATGCTTGGATTTCAGATTAGCTTTGAACGGTTTAATATGGACCCTCAAAGTCGATGCTTTCAACTTTTTATTTTTATTTGATTAAATATCAGATATGAACTTGCGTATAGAATAGATATTTTTAATTTAATGATGTGTTTTTTCCTTCAAAGATTACTTCCATGGGTTAATCTACGCCGTCATAACTCGGCCCCATCAGATTAACGGCTCCTAATTACTAATTAACGTGGGAATTTCTTGAGAGTCACAAATTAGTATAGAATATAGATAGGGTTTGCTTTTTCTGCTGTGAGAAATCCTTCGAACCCCTCTAATACTAAATTAGCCAAGTTTATGTATGTTCCTAAAAATAAAGGTGAATATTCTAGTAAGGAAACTACGGATCTTAAATCAATAAGTGTTCACCCCAATTTACTCACTATCATAAGGGAACATGTTGCTATAAGCGAATTTCTTGATTTCTTGCCTAGAAGTTTGATTATTAATAGGAAGGAAGAAACTCCTAAGAATTACATGTGCTTAATTGAAGAATTTCCTAGCAAAGATGGCAATACCTAGATCTATTCTTCCATCGTGCCTAGCTAGGGGCATTAAACGATAGCGCTTGTTGGGAGGCAACCCAATTTTATTTTATTTGTTTTTGCTTCTATTTAGGAATAAATAATGTATCTATCTTATGTTTAGATGTGGTTTTGTGTTTTAATTAGTGCTTGTGCCAAGTAGAACCTTTGGGAACACTTGGGTGAAGTTTATGCGATCATGCTGTAAAAAACAGAAACTTTAGCGCTCACGAGATTAGCTACCATTTTTTACTGGAGAGTGATTTTTAGTTGATTCTTTTTGCAGACGATTAATAGATAAATTTCTCATGTCCACGAAATTATTTCAATTTTTTTAGAGTTACAGAATTATTCGAAAGTTACATATTACTACAGACTATTCTGTTTTTGACAGATTCTATTTTCCATGTGTTGTTTGCTTATTTTGATGAATCGATGGGGAGTATCGGGTGGGGTATGAATCATAGAGAAGTTGTAATACAATAGGTTTAACACCAATATAAACAAAGAATGAGTTCATTACAGTACTATTGAGTGGTGGTTTGTTTTCTTATACTAACGGAGCTCACGAGATTTTTGGCTAAGTTTTGTGTTGTGAAGTTTTCAAGTTTTGGGTAAGGATTTGATGGACTATGGAACAAAGAGTGGCAAGATCCTAAGCTTGGGGATGCCCAAGGCACCCCAAGGTAAAATTCAAGGACAACCAAAAGCTTAAGATTGGGGATTCCTCGGGTAGGCATCCCCTCTTTTGTCTTCGTCTATCAGTAACTTTACTTGAGACTATATTTTTATTCACCACATGATATGTGTTTTGCTTGGAGCGTCATGTATGATTTGAGTCTTTGCTTTTGAGTTTACCACAATCATCCTTGCTGGACACACCTTTTGAGAGAGATACAAATGAATTTGAATTTATTTGAATACTCTATGTGCTTCACTTATATCTTTTGAGCTAGATAGTTTTGCTCTAGTGCTTCACTTATATCTTTTAGATCACGGTGGTGGTTTTATTTTGTAGAAATTATTGATCTCTCATGCTTCACTTATATTATTTTGAGAGTCTCTTAGAACAGCATTGTAACATGCTTTGGTTATAAATTTAGTCCTAATATGATAGGCATCCAAGATGGGTATAGTAAAAACTTTCATATAAAGTGCATTCAATATGATTAGAAGTTTGATACTTGATGATTGTTTTGAGATATGAGGATGGTGATATTGGAGTCATGCTAGTAGAGTAATTGTGAATTTGATAAACACTTGTGTTAAAGTTTGTGATCACGTAGCATGCACGTATGGTGAACTCTTATGTGATGAAGTTGGAGCATGACTTATTTATTGATTGTCATACTTTGTGTGGAGGTCCGGATCGCGCGATGGTTAACTCCTACCAACCCTTCCCCTAGGAGCATGTGTTGAATACTTTGTTTTGACAACTCGTAGATTTTTGCAATAATTATATGAGTTCTTTACGACTAATGTTGAGTCCATGGATTATACGCACTCTCACCCTTCCACCAGTGCTAGCCTCTCTTGTATCGCGCAACTTTCGCCGGTACCATACACCCACCATATACCTTCCTCAAAACAGCCACCATACCTACCTATTATGGCATTTCCATAGCCATTCCAAGATATATTGCCATGCAACTTTCCACCGTTCCGTTTATTATGACGCGCTTCATCATTGTCATATTGCTATGCATGATCATGTAGTTGACATCGTATTTGTGGCAAAAGCCACCATTCATAATTTTCATACATGTCACTCTTGATCCATTGCACATCCCGGTACACCGCCGGAGGCATTTACATAGAGTCATATTTTGTTCTAGCTTCGAGTTGTAAGTAAATAAAAGTGTGATGATCTTCATTATTAGAGCATTGTCCCAGTGAGGAAAGGGTGATGGAAACTATGATTCCCCCATAAGTCGGGATGAGACTCTGGACAAAAGAAAAAAAAGGGGAAAGAAAGAAAAGAAAAAGGCCATAAAAAAGAAGAGAAAAGGCCCAAAGAAAAAAAGAGAGAAAAATAAAAAAAATGAGAGAAAAAGAGAGAAGGGACAATGTTACTATCCTTTTTCCACACTTGTGCTTCAAAGTAGCACCATGATCTTCATGATAGAGAGTCTCTTGTTTTGTCACTTTCATATAGTAGTGGAAATTTTCATTATAGAACTTGGCTTGTATATTCCAATGATGGGCTTCCTCAAATGCCCTAGGTCTTCGTGAGCAAGCGAGTTGGATGCACACCCACTTAGTTTCCTTTGAGAGCTTTCATATACTTATAGCTCTAGTGCATCTGTTGCATGGCAATCCCTACTCACTCACATTGATATCTATTGATGGGCATCTCCATAGCCCATTGATACGCCTAGTTGATGTGAGACTATCTTCCTCTTTTGTCTTCTCCACAACCACCACTCTATTCTACATAGTGCTATATCCATGGCTCACGCTCATGTATTGCGTGAAAGTTGAAAAGTTTGAAAAAATTAAAGTGTGAAACAATTGCTTGGCTGAAACCGGGGTTGTGCATGATTTAAATACTTTGTGTGATGAATATAGAGCATAGCTAGACTATATGATTTTGTAGGGATAACTTTCTTTGGCCATGTTATTTTGAGAAAAACATGATTGCTTTGTTAGTATGCTTGAAGTATTATTATTCTTATGTCAATATAGACTTTTGTATTGAATCTTTCGGATCTGAACATTCATGCCACAATAAAGAAAATTACATTGAGAATTATGTTGGTTAGCATTCCACATCAAAAATTCTATTTTTATCATTTACCTACTCGAGGAGGAGAAGGAATTAAGCTTGGGGATGCTTGATACGTCGCCAACGTATCTATAATTTTTTATTGTTCCATGCTATTATATATTCTGTTTTGGATGTTTAATGGGCTTTATTATACACTTTTATATTCTTTTTGGGACTAACCTACTAACCCAAGGCTCGGTGCAAATTGATTTTTTTTGCCTATCTCAGTGTTACGCAGAAAAGGAATATCAAACGGAGTCCAAACGGAATGAAACCTTCGGGAGGGTTATTTTTGGAACAATATCAACACAAAAGACTTGGAGTACATGCCAGGAAGCGAGAGTGGCGGCCACGAGGGCAGGGGCGCGCCGCCCGCCCTCGTGGGGCCCCTGTTGCTTCCCCGGCGTCCCTCTTCAGCCTATATACACCTACGTACCATGAAACTATCGAGGAGCACCATGAAACCCTAATTCCACCGCCGTAAACTTCTATACCCGTGAGATCCCATCTTGGGGCCTGTTATGGAGCTCCACCGGAGGGGGCATCGATCACGGAGGGCTTCTACATCAACACCATAGCTCCTCCGATGAGTTGTGAGTAGTTTACCACAGACCTTCGGGTCCATAGTTATTTGCTAGATGGCTTCTTCTCTCTATTTTGATCTCAATACAAAGTTCTCCTCGATCTTCGAGGAGATCTATTCGATGTAATTCTTTTGCGGTGTGTTTGTCGAGATCCGATGAATTGTGGGTTTATGATCAAGATTATCTATGAACAATATTGGATTCTTTCCTGAAATCTTTTATGCATGATTTAAATATCCTTGCAAGTATCTTCTAATTATCGGTTTGGTTTGGCCTACTAGTTCTATAGTTCTTGCAATGGGAGAAGTGCTTGGCTTTGGGTTCAATCTTACGGTGTCCTTTCCATGTGACAGTAGGGGCAGCAAGGCACGTATTGTATTGTTGCCATCGAGGATAAAAATATGGGGTTTATATCATATTGCTTGACTTTATCCCTCTACATCATGTCATCTTGCTTAAGGCGTTACTCTGTTCTTATGAACTTAATATTCTAGATGCATGATGGATAGCGGTCGATGTGTGGAGTAATAGTAGTAGATGCAGAATCGTTTCGGACTACTTGTCTCGGACGTGATGCCTATATACAATGATCATGCCTAGATATTGTCATAACTATGCGCTCTTCTATCAATTGCTCGACAGTAATTCGTTCACCCACCGTAGAAATATGATATCATGAGAGAAGCCACTAGTGAAACCTATGGCCCCTGGGTCTATCTTCATCATATTAATCTTGCATCAACTATTTATCTTTGCTTTACTTTGCACTATTTACTTTTTCTCTATACCAAAAATACCAAAAACATTATCTTATCATCTCTATCATATCTCACTTTTGTAAGTGACCGAGAAGGGATTGACAACCCCTTTTATCGCGTTGGATGCAAGGTTCTTATTTGTTTGTGCAGGTACGAGGGACTCGCGCGTGGTCTCCTACTGGATTGATGTGGGGACCCCGACTCATAAGTCGTGATCACCGAATGCACGTGTACAGTGATCCCAGAGATCAATGCTCACTGAACACACAGAAGCTGAATAACAAGAGTCTTACATCCATACATACCGTATTACACAAATAGGACCATTAAGGTTAAGTCTTGAGTATAACATCGCAGCGGAAATCTTCAATAACAACTTGGACCCATGCCATCTGCCTTAACCCTACAGGTGTAATGCCCAGGATGGAGTTATACCTCCTACGTGTCGAGGCACGACTTAAAGGCATAAGTCCATCCTAGAATGATCTCAAGTTTGGTATCTTTGCACGACTCATGTAAAAGAGGGATTAAAATGCAAAAGGGGATAGTTGGCTTACACTCGCCACTTCACACAATACATTACATAAACAATCATCATTCAAAACATCACAACCCGACTACGGGTGAAGATCCAAAAGAAAGATACCAAAACAACATAAAGCCACAGGCCAAGATCGAATCCTAGTAGAAACCACTACTGAACATCGAAACGTCACAAGCAAACGGCCACAAGCTTCATCGAACTCCTGGTGAAGCACTGAACCAGCTCCTGCATCGTACACGGCTGAACCTGCATCTGGTGTGGTGAAGTAACTGTGAGCCACAGAGGACTCAGCAATCCCGTTCCCGGGTAACAAGACTATTTAAGCCTTGGGTGAGGACAAGGCTGAAGAAAGAAATATGAGGTGAAGGAACAAACAAGAGTCTGCAGCAGCAACTAGCACTAACTTACGCAAAAGAGAGCGAGAAGAGAAGAGCATCGGTCGAAAGATGATCACGAAGTGATCCTAACTAAAGCCGGTCAAACATAACCCCACCGTGTTCAACTCCCGAATCCCTATTCGGAAATTGACAGTCACGGTACACACGCTGGTAGTGTATTGTATCATTATGTCAAGTTATCTACAACCGGAATTAACAAGCTCCCATCTGCCACATAACCGCGGGCACGGCTTTCGAAAGTTCAAACCCTGCAGGGGTGTTCCAACTTGACCCATTACAAGCCCACGATCCGCGGAGTCGCAACTCCATAGTTGGGAAGACCCGAGTATTCTCGGAATCCCGTGCTCGAGTTAAACCGAACTAAGGTAAGGCTAATCCAGCAAATCCTCCCGGCGTGCCGACACCCTGATAGTAGCCGCGCGTATCTCGTCTCAGGCCACGACCGGATGAGCACAGCGTACAGTGGCCGAAACCCAAGTTGCCAAGGGGGGCCCCGCACACGACTCTAGTTTGGACCAACACTCAAATCGAGCACTGGCCCAGGGGGGTGGAATTAAGATGAAAGGGGTAGCTAGTCCCATTCAAGTTTTATTAGTTTGTTATTAAGCAAATAGAACCAATGTTGGGACTTGCTGGAAAAGACTTAGCACTTAGCGGTTTATCAAGGGGGTCCCATACACCCCAACCGTGTTAGGAACGCATAATCAAGGAACATAACACCGGTTTATACGGTTCCTAACGGCATGAGTGGAACAAAACACCAAGCAAAAGGCTTAGCCTTCCACCCTGCCAGTATATAGATGATTTCATTTTTTTTTAAGCATTTATATAGTGTGATATAACCCAACCAAACTTCAACATGAAGCACGCATCTTCAATCTTCACCTGCAACTAGCAATGCTATAAGAGGGGCTGAGCAAGCCTACGTATAGCCAAGCAACGGTTTGCGTAGGTAGGGTGGTTAAACATGGCAATGGTTACAAGTAGGAGGCTGACAAGAAGAACATGGGCATCGAGGCAAAACTAAAGATCGATACTCTAGCAAGAGGCAAAAATAGTAATGGTATCCGGGTTCGGTCATCTTGCCTGGGATTCCACAAGGGAGAAGAACGGATCCAAGAAGAAGACGAAGAAGAAGCCTCACAACTCCGGAACGAAACCGAAGCTATCAAGAGAAGCAAACCGGAAAGAAACAAACAACACGGTAAACACACAAGCATCAACATGGCATACGATGCGCAAACAAGTATGATGCATGTCCGGTTTAAAATGCATGGCATGGCAAAGCACAAACAAATACTACAAGTTAAGTGGAGATCAATATGCAACGAGTTGCATATTGACGAAACACCACATTTAATTATTTAGTTGACTCTCGTTATTTACAAAACAAGGTTAAAAGGGTTTTAACATGGCAAGAGGTGAAGCAAAAATAAAACTACACTATTAGGCAATTTAAATGAGGCCGGAAAAGAACAACAACATATCCGGAAAATCCTCATGAGCATGTTTAGTAATTATAAGCAAACAACAAACACACATTATAATGTTGTTAACATGATGCGGATGACATGATCAAGTTATGCAATTTTTTATTAAAAGGTTGACAATTAACAAGAAGAGATAAGAAGCATTTGTCACCGTGGTGGAAGGAAAAGGTGACACGGCAACGATCCGAAAATGATGCCACAGCAACATATCGGTTCCGGCAACTCGTTGAGAGACCGGTGCAAAAGGTGACGAAGCGAGTCGAACAAGATGAAAGTGGGTGGATCCCGTTGCCGGGTTCCCACGGGTCGGTGACGAGGCAACCGAGGAGCTCAAAAAAAAGGTCGGAACGGGCACGAGCACACACAAGGGAGACATTTCATACAACACAAGCAAGCATCACACGGGTCACGTCTCGGGGTTATACCTTTGAAGCGTTCTCTCTCGAAGCGGTTCGAGAGCGTCGAGGAAGTAGCCGTAGTAGAGGAAGTAGTGGTACACGGGGCGACGGTAGTGGTACACGATCGTAGTGGGAAGTAGTTGTTCGGGCGACGGTAGTCGTACACGCGACGGTAGACGAACTTGGGTCTTCCGGCGGGGGTAGTGGAAGTAGTGGTACTTGTACATGTAGTCGTTCTCGCCCGTAGAGGTACTTGAGGGTCTCGGCGACGGTAGTCGAACTAGAAGGTCGTCGGCGACTCGAAGGGGTACACGGATCGACGTTCTCGAGCTCGTAGCCGTAGTCGTACAAGGGTCCAAAGAAGATAAACTTGCTGTTTCTGGTTACTTGAGAATAAAACATGAACAGTAACAGAACAACAAAACAGAAAAAAAACAAAAAAAAGGAAAAAGGGGCGCCAGGCCGGGGCTCTCGGGCGCGCAGCGGCTCGGGGCGCCGGCGTAGAGGGATGAAGCCGCGGCCGGGCGTCGAGGCGGACGAGGGCTCCGGCCCGGTGCTGCTGGAGGACGGGAGGCGGAGTGCTGCGGTGCTGCTGGTGCCGTTTGGAGGACGAAGGGGAGGCGCTGCGGGCGGCCTGGCCGGACTGCACCGGCGCGGAGGGAGCCGCAGCAGGACGGGTGACGAGGCGAGGACATCGGGCGCGGCCGACCCTTGCTGGAGTTGAAGACGGAGGGAGCCGGGAGGACGTCGGGGGGACGACGAAGGTGCGGGACCTGGGGCGCCAGACGAGCTCGCGAGGGAGGTGCTCGCTTGGGGGCACCGGCTGCTGCCGCTGGTGAAGGCCGGAGCTCGGGCCATGGGGCGCCGCTTGGCCGCTGTAGGGCGGAGCCTGGCCGAGGGCGCTGCAGAGGTTCGACCCGGGCGAGGAGGAGGCCGGGCGCAGCGGGACGTCGAGGCAGGAGGAGGTCGCTCGGGCGCGGATCCTGGCCGGACGAAGGGAGCGGCGAGGCGGCGCTGCTCGCGAAGGAAGAGAGCGGAGGGGAGAGGTGAGGCCGCGGGATGGAGGAAGGAGGGGATCTCCGCCGTGCTGGGTTCTTGGGGCAGAGAGGAGGAGATCGAAGGAGAGGAGATGGGTTCGGCTGAGCGAAGCGAGCGCTAGATGGGAGAGAGGGAAGCGGGCGACGGGGACGAGGGGTGGCGGCGGCTGTGCGGGAAGAGAGGGAGGGAGCGCTGGGATCGGCAGCCACTAGGGTTACAGCGGGGAAGCGGGCTGGAACGGGCCAGGGGAAGGGAAGTGGGCCGCAGGGAGGAGGCTGGTTGGGCTCCCAAGGGAGAAGGAGGAAAAAGGCCTGGCCTAGAGGCTGGCTGCTCTTATTTTGCTGATTTGGCAGAAACAAAGAGAGAAGAAAAAGAAAGAAGAGGGAGGGTTAGGAGCCGAATAGCACAAGGGAAAATTTTCCCGGGCTCGTAAAAATGAGCACGACCGGAGAAAAATACAAAAGGCCAGGACGGAAAATAATTCAAACATATTTGAATTTAATTCAAATAGGTTTGAACTAAGACGAGATTATTGCAGTGTCCAAAAATGTCCGGAATTTTGGAGGAGCCTCGAAACAACGGAAAGAAAATACCGGCAAGATTTGAGGCAAAGAATTGAGATAGGAATGCATGGAGAAATATTGCAAGTGTGTTACGGTGATCCCAAACAATTGGAATATTTTTAATATAGCTCCATAATTATTAGGAGGCTTTTATATGTTATAAAGAGAAGACATCTTCCCTCGATTTAAATGGACCAAAGGCCCACACAATTTATTAGGTTGAGATGCAAAAATAAATATGACATGATGGCATGATGACATGATGCAAAGCGAAAATAAAATAACACAAGCACAAAGAACCACACGGGCAACCCGGAACATCCGGAAGCTTCTGGAAGCTTCTGGGACGTCAGTCTCGGGCGTCACAACTCTCCCACACTAACAGAGGATCTCGACCCGAGATCCTAGAGATATCTCCGGGTAAAACGGAAGAGGAAGAGGTAAAACAAAGTTGCTTCTTTGACGAACGAGTGAAACCAAGGAACCTTGAGAGGTTAAACAAGTTGAAAGAAAGAAAGAATGCAACGGAGATGAACGAAGATGAAAACTCCGTTAGAAAAGAGGAACAAGGAACATTAAGAGAACCTTGTAGGTTGAAAGACATGAAGCAAGAGCTCACAGAGCAAAAGAATATGCAACTGCAAGGGTATGGCCAAGGAATAAGAATGACAGAATTTGGACAGCACTCCGTCTGAAAATGGAAGGAATTGAACAAGAACTTGAGAAGATGAGATGATACTTGATGAAAACAACAACATATTGCCTCCGAAACAATTAAAAGAATGGCACAAGGGGTGAGAAGGATTCAGACAGCACTCCGGTTAAAAGACAGGCAAAACTTGATAAGATGACGGAACTTGAATGAAGAGTACAACACTCCGGTTAAATGATAAAAGAGAAAGAACATGATCTCGATAAAACGAGATGATGGTTAAAGAGAGCAATATCACAATGCCTCCGGAATGAAAGAATAGCATATAGTTCAATGAAAGAAATGAACGGAGAAGAAAATGACAACTTCTCCCAAAATTAAATTTGAAAGAGCATCTTACGAAGAAGGGTTGAATAGAGTTGTTGGAATTTCAACAACGAGAAGAATAAGCTTGATGTGGGCTTATGGAAAACATCTCAAAATTATGAGGTGACAACCAGCCACTGAGGAGAACATTGCTTGGATTGAGATCAACAAGGAGATGAAAAGCTTATTTCACCGGAATGATAAATGAAGAACTTGGGTCATTTATAAGCACCACAATAACAACAATCCTTAGGGAAAGCTTTTAGGTGAAATACAACCCAAGATAACTCCAATGAAATAAAAGAGGGGTTGAAAGGATCTCCTAAAGAGAAGAAATGATGGTTTTAAATATCTCATTTTTGACAACTTGTGAATCATGAAACATGAAGGAATTGTCAAGAATGACATAACACCATCTGACAAGACAAGGTAGAACGGATTGCAATAGGAAAGCATGATGAAGAATGCTTAAGCTCCAACAAGAATCTTGATGAAGACTTCGAGGATGAATTAAATGATGAAGAACCACCAAGAAAACTCCGGTAATGAAAACATGAGAAGTGAAAGATGAAAAGAATAAGATTCAAAGCCTGCGATGAATTAGATAGAGGTTTGAAATGATAATTGAAAAAAAACTTGAAGCTCCGGAAAACAAGATGAACAACTTGGAACCAAGGATATGATATGATGAACAAGCACCAAACAAAAGAATTAAATCACCTTGAAGGAATAAGAATAAGAATTATGTTATGCATCTCCTTCACCAATTTAAATTGATGACAACCAAAGGATTTAGCATACTACTTATTCTCGTTGCAAGGAATTAAAGAGGGATCAAGCACAAGCTTGGGTAAAATATTCAACGAACCACCGGTAGGATTGTGAAAAGAACAAGTGAATTAAAATGATAACAAAGGAAGGGTAAACTTGAAAGAACCACCGTAAGAATTAGGAGACGAACGAAGAGACATCAATGAAGAATAGTTGGAGAACGAAGTTGAAAACTGAGAACGAAGAAATATTCTGAAATGATGGCCTTCGGAGGAACACAAAGAAAAGAATTCATGAAAAGCTCCGGATGGGTAAAAGAATTCCTCACAAACGGAACATTTATGAGGATGGTATGAAGCTAGAACCACGAATCTTGAGAGAACGGGCCAAGATTTAAGAGAAACACTTCTTCGATCTTCAAATGCTGCGAATGAAGACGAGAAATGCCATGAAGAATTGTTGAGCACTCCGGAATGAAGAATTAAAAGGTTGAACCAATGATGAAAAAGAATTTGAAAACGATCTTGGAGAAAGGCATGTGACTGATGGAAAACATTCTTATGTCACACTTTGGAAAGAAATTGAGTATAACTCCAGAAAACAAGTAGAAGAGTCAGGTAAGATCCTGGAAAAGACCTGTGGGTTAGGGCCCACTCAAAGAAATCACCGTTGAAAAGATTGCTTAAGAGATATTGCACCGGTTGAATTAAAAAGGCTTGAATAAGATGACAATGCTCAAAATAGTTTGAACGGATTAAGAATGGAGTTATGAATCTTCTGAGATACTCCGGAATGAATAGCAAGAGGAGAATGATTAATTGGTGCACCGGAATAAGAAAGCATTGTGAAAAGAGGAAAAGGATAAGATCAACACCAAAATCTTGAATTACATCCACCGGAAGAATATGGAGAACAAAAGAATGATGAACTTGGAGTTCTTGAGCATCTTCACGATAATCACCGGATAAGAACATTGAAGGAAAAGAATGAAGAAATATCACATGAATAAAATAGATATTTCATTTGAGAATTTCTGGCTCCAAGAAGAAGAAGGGTGGGAGGGTGGGGAAAAGCAAAGACAACTTGGGATGAACAAAATGGACACCGGTTGAAAAAGAATTTAACATAACCATCTTGATGATTAAGAAGGACTAGCACTCCCATAGAAATATGAGAACACCGATTAAGAAAGGTATGGAATCAACATTTGACATCGAAGCAACTCGAATACCAGAATGAAAACAAAACAAAGGATAGATATGCAACAGCCTAATCTTCACAACATCATTCGAACAGAGGATTTAACGGATGAATTCCGTAGGTACATCAACTAGTCGAGAAGCCACTTGGAGAACAAAAGTAAATAAAAGGAACAAGGATCAGATAGAACAAATACAAGATAGAAGCTTCGTTCCGCATCTTCGTGCTGAAAGCTCATGGAACGTGTTACAAAAGGGTTTTGCAATCCCCGGATCAGCATAGCCAAGGACCCTTTAAGATGCAACTCCCGATCAGAACAAGTCCATAAAACCACTTCACTCAATGTAGAACCCCAAACTTCATATCGTGCATCCGTTGGAAGAATGCCTAGAACTACTTGATAAACCCACCTATAGATTTCCGAAAGTTTCCAGTTATGCAATCAGGTGTTGGGGATACACGGGAAGCACCGCGCAATCAACTCTAAACCTACATCCAGGTGTATCCATCCTTCAACACATAACCAGTCTTTCTCGGAAACTGTTTACCTCGGACCTTCGAAAACGCATCCACTATAACAAGCTATGGCAATACTCTCGAACTACCTCCCCAGTACTGGGTGATGTCGGGGTTATCTTGCCACTGGCCGTATAGGAGAGATTTTCGATGTCGGCCGTCTTAAGTATTTAGTACTGCCGCGATATACTTGTGTCAATGATACCCCGAAGCTCAACTCCTCGGTAACAGGAGGCATCGAGAACAATATCCTTGTCACAAGAACATCGAAACAATCCCAGAATACTCGCGGGATCCTAAAAAAAATTTTGTGCAAATTTTTGAAAGTAGAAGAGGCAAGAGTAATCGTCAGGAGTCCTCACCAGAGAGAAAGGGGATGAGAAGCAAAGAAATCCTACTCTCCGATATAATATAGGACTCAAAAAGTTTTTCAGTGTGTGCCTAGACTCAACCGTCAACGATTCGATCAATCAGTGGGGGCTTCTAGGTCGGAGAAGGCTCTGAATACCAACTTGTAATGCCCAGGATGGAGTTATACCTCCTACGTGTCGAGGCACGACTTAAAGGCATAAGTCCATCCTAGAATGATCTCAAGTTTGGTATCTTTGCACGACTCATGTAAAAGAGGGATTAAAATGCAAAAGGGGATAGTTGGCTTACACTCGCCACTTCACACAATACATTACATAAACAATCATCATTCAAAACATCACAACCCGACTACGGGTGAAGATCCAAAAGAAAGATACCAAAACAACATAAAGCCACAGGCCAAGATCGAATCCTAGTAGAAACCACTACTGAACATCGAAACGTCACAAGCAAACGGCCACAAGCTTCATCGAACTCCTGGTGAAGCACTGAACCAGCTCCTGCATCGTACACGGCTGAACCTGCATCTGGTGTGGTGAAGTAACTGTGAGCCACAGAGGACTCAGCAATCCCGTTCCCGGGTAACAAGACTATTTAAGCCTTGGGTGAGGACAAGGCTGAAGAAAGAAATATGAGGTGAAGGAACAAACAAGAGTCTGCAGCAGCAACTAGCACTAACTTACGCAAAAGAGAGCGAGAAGAGAAGAGCATCGGTCGAAAGATGATCACGAAGTGATCCTAACTAAAGCCGGTCAAACATAACCCCACCGTGTTCAACTCCCGAATCCCTATTCGGAAATTGACAGTCACGGTACACACGCTGGTAGTGTATTGTATCATTATGTCAAGTTATCTACAACCGGAATTAACAAGCTCCCATCTGCCACATAACCGCGGGCACGGCTTTCGAAAGTTCAAACCCTGCAGGGGTGTTCCAACTTGACCCATTACAAGCCCACGATCCGCGGAGTCGCAACTCCATAGTTGGGAAGACCCGAGTATTCTCGGAATCCCGTGCTCGAGTTAAACCGAACTAAGGTAAGGCTAATCCAGCAAATCCTCCCGGCGTGCCGACACCCTGATAGTAGCCGCGCGTATCTCGTCTCAGGCCACGACCGGATGAGCACAGCGTACAGTGGCCGAAACCCAAGTTGCCAAGGGGGGCCCCGCACACGACTCTAGTTTGGACCAACACTCAAATCGAGCACTGGCCCAGGGGGGTGGAATTAAGATGAAAGGGGTAGCTAGTCCCATTCAAGTTTTATTAGTTTGTTATTAAGCAAATAGAACCAATGTTGGGACTTGCTGGAAAAGACTTAGCACTTAGCGGTTTATCAAGGGGGTCCCATACACCCCAACCGTGTTAGGAACGCATAATCAAGGAACATAACACCGGTTTATACGGTTCCTAACGGCATGAGTGGAACAAAACACCAAGCAAAAGGCTTAGCCTTCCACCCTGCCAGTATATAGATGATTTCATTTTTTTTTAAGCATTTATATAGTGTGATATAACCCAACCAAACTTCAACATGAAGCACGCATCTTCAATCTTCACCTGCAACTAGCAATGCTATAAGAGGGGCTGAGCAAGCCTACGTATAGCCAAGCAACGGTTTGCGTAGGTAGGGTGGTTAAACATGGCAATGGTTACAAGTAGGAGGCTGACAAGAAGAACATGGGCATCGAGGCAAAACTAAAGATCGATACTCTAGCAAGAGGCAAAAATAGTAATGGTATCCGGGTTCGGTCATCTTGCCTGGGATTCCACAAGGGAGAAGAACGGATCCAAGAAGAAGACGAAGAAGAAGCCTCACAACTCCGGAACGAAACCGAAGCTATCAAGAGAAGCAAACCGGAAAGAAACAAACAACACGGTAAACACACAAGCATCAACATGGCATACGATGCGCAAACAAGTATGATGCATGTCCGGTTTAAAATGCATGGCATGGCAAAGCACAAACAAATACTACAAGTTAAGTGGAGATCAATATGCAACGAGTTGCATATTGACGAAACACCACATTTAATTATTTAGTTGACTCTCGTTATTTACAAAACAAGGTTAAAAGGGTTTTAACATGGCAAGAGGTGAAGCAAAAATAAAACTACACTATTAGGCAATTTAAATGAGGCCGGAAAAGAACAACAACATATCCGGAAAATCCTCATGAGCATGTTTAGTAATTATAAGCAAACAACAAACACACATTATAATGTTGTTAACATGATGCGGATGACATGATCAAGTTATGCAATTTTTTATTAAAAGGTTGACAATTAACAAGAAGAGATAAGAAGCATTTGTCACCGTGGTGGAAGGAAAAGGTGACACGGCAACGATCCGAAAATGATGCCACAGCAACATATCGGTTCCGGCAACTCGTTGAGAGACCGGTGCAAAAGGTGACGAAGCGAGTCGAACAAGATGAAAGTGGGTGGATCCCGTTGCCGGGTTCCCACGGGTCGGTGACGAGGCAACCGAGGAGCTCAAAAAAAAGGTCGGAACGGGCACGAGCACACACAAGGGAGACATTTCATACAACACAAGCAAGCATCACACGGGTCACGTCTCGGGGTTATACCTTTGAAGCGTTCTCTCTCGAAGCGGTTCGAGAGCGTCGAGGAAGTAGCCGTAGTAGAGGAAGTAGTGGTACACGGGGCGACGGTAGTGGTACACGATCGTAGTGGGAAGTAGTTGTTCGGGCGACGGTAGTCGTACACGCGACGGTAGACGAACTTGGGTCTTCCGGCGAGGGTAGTGGAAGTAGTGGTACTTGTACATGTAGTCGTTCTCGCCCGTAGAGGTACTTGAGGGTCTCGGCGACGGTAGTCGAACTAGAAGGTCGTCGGCGACTCGAAGGGGTACACGGATCGACGTTCTCGAGCTCGTAGCCGTAGTCGTACAAGGGTCCAAAGAAGATAAACTTGCTGTTTCTGGTTACTTGAGAATAAAACATGAACAGTAACAGAACAACAAAACAGAAAAAAAACAAAAAAAAAGGAAAAAGGGGCGCCAGGCCGGGGCTCTCGGGCGCGCAGCGGCTCGGGGCGCCGGCGTAGAGGGATGAAGCCGCGGCCGGACGTCGAGGCGGACGAGGGCTCCGGCCCGGTGCTGCTGGAGGACGGGAGGCGGAGTGCTGCGGTGCTGCTGGTGCCGTTTGGAGGACGAAGGGGAGGCGCTGCGGGCGGCCTGGCCGGACTGCACCGGCGCGGAGGGAGCCGCAGCAGGACGGGTGACGAGGCGAGGACGTCGGGCGCGGCCGACCCTTGCTGGAGTTGAAGAGGGAGGGAGCCGGGAGGACGTCGGGGGGACGACGAAGGTGCGGGACCTGGGGCGCCAGACGAGCTCGCGAGGGAGGTGCTCGCTTGGGGGCACCGGCTGCTGCCGCTGGTGAAGGCCGGAGCTCGGGCCATGGGGCGCCGCTTGGCCGCTGTAGGGCGGAGCCTGGCCGAGGGCGCTGCAGAGGTTCGACCCGGGCGAGGAGGAGGCCGGGCGCAGCGGGACGTCGAGGCAGGAGGAGGTCGCTCGGGCGCGGATCCTGGCCGGACGAAGGGAGCGGCGAGGCGGCGCTGCTCGCGAAGGAAGAGAGCGGAGGGGAGAGGTGAGGCCGCGGGATGGAGGAAGGAGGGGATCTCCGCCGTGCTGGGTTCTTGGGGCAGAGAGGAGGAGATCGAAGGAGAGGAGATGGGTTCGGCTGAGCGAAGCGAGCGCTAGATGGGAGAGAGGGAAGCGGGCGACGGGGACGAGGGGTGGCGGCGGCTGTGCGGGAAGAGAGGGAGGGAGCGCTGGGATCGGCAGCCACTAGGGTTACAGCGGGGAAGCGGGCTGGAACGGGCCAGGGGAAGGGAAGTGGGCCGCAGGGAGGAGGCTGGTTGGGCTCCCAAGGGAGAAGGAGGGAAAAGGCCTGGCCTAGAGGCTGGCTGCTCTTATTTTGCTGATTTGGCAGAAACAAAGAGAGAAGAAAAAGAAAGAAGAGGGAGGGTTAGGAGCCGAATAGCACAAGGGAAAATTTTCCCGGGCTCGTAAAAATGAGCACGACCGGAGAAAAATACAAAAGGCCAGGACGGAAAATAATTCAAACATATTTGAATTTAATTCAAATAGGTTTGAACTAAGACGAGATTATTGCAGTGTCCAAAAATGTCCGGAATTTTGGAGGAGCCTCGAAACAACGGAAAGAAAATACCGGCAAGATTTGAGGCAAAGAATTGAGATAGGAATGCATGGAGAAATATTGCAAGTGTGTTACGGTGATCCCAAACAATTGGAATATTTTTAATATAGCTCCATAATTATTAGGAGGCTTTTATATGTTATAAAGAGAAGACATCTTCCCTCGATTTAAATGGACCAAAGGCCCACACAATTTATTAGGTTGAGATGCAAAAATAAATATGACATGATGGCATGATGACATGATGCAAAGCGAAAATAAAATAACACAAGCACAAAGAACCACACGGGCAACCCGGAACATCCGGAAGCTTCTGGAAGCTTCTGGGACGTCAGTCTCGGGCGTCACAACAGGCATTCCGACTGGGAAGCGTCTTAGCTCGCATGCTCGTCACCAGGAAATCTTCATCATAACCTGTTCTCTCATGCCTGGCCAATAAAATAACCAGTGTCAAGCCAATGAGTACTTGGAATGTACTCGCAAGCAACCCAAGTGTGATGACAGAATAATCATGCAAAGCTCTACTGCTAAATTGGTAGTTTTGCGGAAAGCTAGTTTTTCATATGCAAGTATGATCAACATATAACATGGACATGCATGTGTCTGCAACAAGTGTCTGGAGGTCACAGACATCATTATCGAGAAAGAGTTGTAATCAATTCATGCTCAAGCTCATTGTGACTCCCTCACAATCACATCAACACATCCACCATACCGTGTTGTTTTCCAGAAACTTATGGACATAGTCTAAGTAGCACCACCCAACTATCCTTGACTGCGGACACGGCTATTCGAATAGTTTGACACTCTGCAGAGGTTGCACACTTTACCCACAAGATCCGAGGAACTTCCGTGACATCCACGACCCGCGGTACCTCAAGTACCCGGGGTAAGCACCCGATCACTACCTTTCCCTAGACGATACTAACACAGAGTCCACTCGATTGGTAACAGCCCCGTGCCAAACATTTCACATCTCAAAATTGTGGAGACTTGCTCCCACGTTCATCACATACCACTAACATGGGGTACCAACGGTGTGTTCGGTGCCCTGCAAAAACAGTCATGGCCGCCTATCCAAGCACGACCCCTTCCCGAGAGTGACCTCATGTCACCCCCGTCACTAGTAATGCGGGCACCATGCTAGTATCGACCTAGGTAATCAATAATGCCCTTTCCCATATAAGGGTAGAGTGGTTGCGCATGTATGGTTGGGACGGTAGTCACACATAAATCTAATCCATCTCTGTAAATAACACTTTTGTCAAGCCTCGGCACACTACTTCTTCACCAAGTAGTGCCCTAGTTCTCATCATCTCCCAAGGGCATTAGTGGCACCCACTGGGTCATTTGTAGGTATGTCAGACCACACTTGTTTCACTCAATGCATAACCCTGACCCATTTTACGTAGCCAACTACTATAGCATACATCTATCTACTCCCACCCACATAACCCTCATAGGAAGGTAGGGTCATGTTTGATGCAAGTCTCAATAGTAAAGTAACAAAGGTAGCAACCAAAGTGGTCACCTCTTCTACATGATTCCGATGCATTAATAATAAGGTGCTATGAGACATGCATAAAAGGGTTTCTCGAACATGGTTAAGGGCTGCTTGCCTTATTCTTCCGAGTCTTCAAACCTTCTGGTCCATCTCCGAGTACTTCGTTTATTTCGTCAACTAACGATGGAAACAATCATAATAAGCAACATAATCAAAGCAAAAATAAAAGTGCTCTAAAAATAGGAGTTGGACTTTTCTAGGATACCTCTGGTCATATTAGAAATGACCAAGGTGTTTTCATAGGCATTGGATCAATGGATAGTTTGGATCATTTCAATATGATGGAACCAAGGGGTTTATGGATTTGAAAGAAGTATACAGAAATATAATCTTGAATGATGAGTAAAGGCACCCATCAACAAGTCATGATTTTAGAAGCATTTAGGAGTTGGTTTCAATGGATTTGGAATTCAAATGAATTTCCTAGGATTTTGCAAAGTTGATAAATATGAAGAAATGGCTCAATATTTGGTGGGGCACAGAAAGTATTAATAAAAATGTTGCAAAACTAAGTTTGGATATGACAAGCACCTAGGAATTTGAATCACTGCATTTGGATCAAATTTGAGCCCTCTGTGATTTTCTAAAGTTCATCACAGAAAATGAAATAATGGCATTTGATAATTATTAGTGAAGGAAAAGTTCCTGGAAAAATGTGCATGTTGCACCATGTGATAGAGCATGATTTATGGAGTCACTGGAAATTTGAATCACCAAATTTGGAGTTCAAATGAATTGTTTAAGCATTATTGAAGTTGACTGGATAAAGAAAAAGGAAAAAGGGAAGGGTTATACCCTACGCTGTGCTCAGGGCGGTGGATAGCCTGTGGGCCGGCCCAGCGGCTCGGCTGTGCGGGCGGAGGTGGTGACGCCGAAGGCGTCCTGGCAGAGTGCGCCTCCGCGCGGGGGAAACGGCGTCTGCTGCCCCGCCTCCACTTAAAAATCGGCGGGCCCAGCGTTGGAGTCGCTGACTTGCGGGGCCCCCTTGCAGGACCGTCTCCCTCCTCCCGCCGCGACAGGAGCGGGGCGGAGGAGCTCGGCCGCCGATCGCGCCGGCGACCCAGGGGGTCCCCGCCGGCGTTCTGCGCACCGGCGTGCTTAGGGTGGCGAGGCGCATCCGCCCATGTGCTTCACGCCCGTGGAGGGGCTCGGGAAGAGGAGAAACGCCCGGCGCGGCGGCGATAGGTGACGGCGAAGAGGGGCATGGTGCTCCGGCCACAGGGGGAACGGGGCGGAGCGCGGGGAGACTCAAGGGAGAGCGTATGAGGCTCTGGTGACGGTTAGGTGGAGAGGGAGAGGCCACAGGGAGTGAATTCAGGAGGAGGCCGACGGCGACACTTCGGCCATGGAGAGGGGAAGAGAGCACCAGGGGGAGAGCTAGCTTGTCCAGAGGGTTCGCGGGAGAGAGGAGGGTCCAGAAGAGGCAAGGGAGTGCTCGGGGGAGGCTTAAATAGATGCGGCCGCGGTGCACCGTGAGCTTCGTCCATGGACGCGCTCGGGCAAGCTCGCGGAGGGAGGAGGAGGGCAGGGGAGGATAAGGCCGACCGTCCTGCAGGTCACGGACGTCGAGGGCACCTCGGGAGACACGATCCCGACGCCCCAGGCTGTCGGATGCTCCTGATTGGAGGCGGCTACAGTGCGGGAGCGCACTGTAGCGCGCTCCAGAGCGCCCGAATGGCTGGCACGGCCGTGTCCTCGCCGCTCTGGTTGCGTCCATCATGCCCAACGTTGTCTAGGAGGTCAGGGGAGGAGTAAAGAAATGTGTGATGGTCTTGGATGCCCTGGGGAGCCACTGGGATGAGGAGGGAGGTGATGGAGGAGGTGAAAACTGTTGTCCCGAAGAGTAAATTGGGGTTTTACCCCCTCCAGTGATTGAGCTGAGCCAGGGGAGAGTTACGGGAGGTAGAAGATGATCAGGATAAGCTGTGGTAAGAATTTGAGGTAAAGGGAAATAGTAAAAGGGATCCAAACAATGGTTTTGGTAATTTGACAGAAGGTGTTTGATCATGTTTTGGGCAAGCAAAACAGCTCCACTTGACATGAGACTTAACAGGATCAAATGTCACATATAATTAGGGCCTTTCACCAAATTTGAGTTCATTTGGGAAAAGTTGCCAATGTAACTTTGGTGAACCCTAGAAATCAGCAGAAATGGTTTCACCTTGTTTGAGTTAAGCTAATCATCTCCCCTTGATGCACCACTTGGTGTAGTGTCATCATTTGGGGTTATGATCATGCTCACAAAGTTTGAAGCCCCAGGTAAAAAGTTGACAATGTAGAGTTGTTCAAATTTGAATTTGAACAGAAATGGTTTTGGGGCACTTAGACCAAGTTATGCTTCTCCAAAACTTGTGCCATTTGGCATAGATGCATAATTACATCATCTTAGCATGTGCACCAAGTTTGAGAGCATTTGGACAAGTTTGGCAATGTAAAGTTGCTCAAAGTTCAAAATAGACAGAAATGGTTTTGAGGGGATTAGATGATGTTCCATTGATCTTCAAGGCATGAGGCTTTGCAAGATCATCAAATATGTCATATATGACATGATATAATTTCCTTGGAATTTTTGGAGAATATTTCCTTTGTAAATATTTCAAAAGCTTGAAATATCCAAAAAGGGTTTTGGAAGGATTTGTCCAATATTTTGAACATGACCATGTGTTGAAACTCTTATATATGGATAATATATGTCCTATGAGTTTCCCTGAATTTTGGCAAATATTTTTGAAATAGTTAAATAATTTTTCCCTATTAGAGACCATTTCTGGCCTTAAGAAAAAGCTTTTAAATAAAATATAAAGATAACTTTTAAAATTATAATTTTGTGGTTTCTGGGAGTCCTATACCTAATAGGATTCAAATATACTTTTTGAAAGATTTTTCACACCCTAAATAAGGTACTTGTAGTGCAAACCTCAATTCAGGGGTTTTTGGAAAACTAATTTTAGAAAATACTATTTGGCCAAAATATTTTTATAAGAAAATTCTATACTGGTCTGTACACATGGCATGATCATTGGGAAAAGGTTTTGGATCAAGGAGATGAAGTATAAGAGTTGGAGGATTTATTTGATTTTTAGAGCACTAACAAACAGCAGACAAAAGTCAAATCAAGCAAAGTCAAAAACACTCAAAAGTTTTTGTAAATCCACATTTTTAACATGGTAATTAGCTCAAGCAATGTGACATGAAAATCAGGGTGTGACAATTGATCCCTTGGTTCTCAAAACTGAGGGAAATACTTACGCTACTGTGATGCATCACCCTTTCCTCTTCGAGGGAATACACCGCCAGCTCGAGAAGTAGCACTCGCGCACGGTGGTGTTGAGTTCTTGGAGGGATCACTTCAAGGGATCAAGAAGTTCAAAATTGGCCGGATAAAGAAAGTTCAGCAGGAGATAGTTTTCGGCAGAGCCGGTGAATCCCACGTTTGTGATCAGAATTGTTATTACCTTGGGAGATGACAGTACAAGGTTTGAGATCAAAAGAATCTAGGGTTCCGTGCGCTTTGCCGCACGTGGCCTGATGATCTGCCCGTCTGAGTAGGGTTGATTTCCGTCGAAACAGCCAGCACGATTCGGCAAAACCGAGACCAAATCAGAGTGCTCTACTATTCAGTTGTCGTTTCCTACTCTGAGAGCCGGTGCGTGTGAAGCAACTTGGATTCGCTTCAAGTCCCGAGGCTGCTAGCTTGCTGTTGTTACTACGTACAGCATCCAAACATCAAAACAGAATCAGTACTAAGTACTATAGGACGTTTTAGTACTCACGTGATGGTGGAATCAATCTGCAAGGGCAGTCTTTACCTTGCAAAGACAAGCACTGGAGATATAGGGTACACCAACCAATTGGGAACAAACCTCCACGACTTGGAGGAGGACTCGGCCACCGCTTGAGAGTGCCTCAACCCGTCCTCGGATTGTCCTGCTACCTCCATGGCTCTCCACATCGCCGGACCTACATGGTCGAGGAGCCGCCGGCTCCGCTTCGCACCGTCGTTGACCCGCCGGTGCGCCCTGACGCCCGCCTTTCTCACTCGTATGCCCTGACGAGCCGCTGCGGTCGTGTTTCCGAGTCGCCGTCGTTTCCAACTTGAGGCGCCACTTCTGCCTCGAACCGCATTGAGCCGCTGGCCTATATCACCGTTTTTATAGATGCGCCCGACCAACCATGGTTGGCCATTGTTGCTGCCCCCATTGACTCGCTTTGCTGCCTTCGCCCGTCGCCTCCAAACACATCTGCTGAGCAGCCGCAACTGCTCTGCACCAGCGAGCTCCTCACTGCCACACTACTCTGGCATGTACTGGTTTTTGACCTCTTTGAAGAGCCCCCTGACAAGGTGCTGCACAGGTTGTATGCCAATTTCTAAAAGCTCAAGTCCAACGATGACACTATTTCTATTCAAATTGAGAAGAGTCTCAGACTATTTGTTGTTGGAAATGAGGGCACGACAAGTGTGCGATGGAGGAGCATGTTGGGTCCATGGTGCCAAGGAATGCTATTAGTTTTTCCCCTGCCAGTTTGATTAGTCGCTAGAGTTTTGAAAAGACACCAGAGTTTTCGTCAGGAGAAATCAACCGGTCCTATGGTCGCTAGTAAAGCCAAGCTCGTTGAGCCGCCGGGGCCACGTTGAGCCGCCTCTGCCGTGTTGAGCCGCCCGGGCTATATTGAGTCGTCGGTCTTCCTGAGCCGTCTCTATTGCGTTGAATGGATCATCCGTCATCCAAGCAATCAGGTGATATCTATCCGTTGAAGATTATTTTATTAGCATATATTGTTTTTTGTCAAAGAACAATTACTCTGGCTTGCGATGTTTTTGATGCAGGATGATTGTTCACTGCAAGAGTGATGATCGCGTCATGGATATATAGCTCACGCCACCATTATGATGCGCTAGCATCTGACCGTGTCATAATGCTCAGTGATGTATGTGCAAGCTGTGGTTTCTATGGTCCAGTTTACATCAACGCGAGGCTGACCCGTCCGTCCACGCGGTTTTACCGCACCTGCGATTGACTTGCCTGTCCGCACCGGCTTACAACGCCGCGGCCGACTCATCTGTCCGTGCCATCTCTAATACTGTGGACGTCTTTACTGTCCGTCTCTCGCAGGCTGGTTTTCATCAATACACCAGGCCGCGCCTGTCTGCATGAGCTATTTATTGAGTATGAGCGAGTCACTGCTCGGTAGCCCGGTTTTTTCTTTCAACATATTGGAGGCAAATTATCATATGTTATCAGCCGCTGTCTGCACTGGATGGCTCAAACGGCAGGCACACAAGTTGCCGCCACTACAGTTTGGTTAACTTCAAACAGCCAGTTGGAAGGAACCATTGGCCGAGTTGCTGACACCGCTCATACGGGATCATTCATAACACGCCGCAGTCACCTCAACCTTCTATGGATTCACATTGCATTATCAACGACAATGATATATATCTTATGCTATGGTCAAGTCTCGAGAATCTCAAGCCAACTCCTCGAGTCGTCTTGAGACGTGGGGGCTACAATGACATGACTCAGTAGAGTTAGTCGTTTTTAGTGAATTCAAGAACTCTGGGTCATTGGAGATAAAAATAACCTGGCCCCGGAGGCAACTGCCCTATTGGTGAAAATTTCAAAACCGTCAGAAAAAATTTCAGCTCAAAATGAAGATTCCAGTTCAAAATCAGGCTCGAGGGAAATCTATCTCCCACAAAGCTTTGAAGCTCTTAATATCCGGTTCACAATATGGCTCAAGGGAAATCTATCTCCCACAAGGCGTTGAAGCTCTTAATATCCAGTTCACAATCCGGATCAAGGGAAATCTGTCTCTCACAAAGCTTTGAAGCTCTCAAATCCGGTTTAAAATTCCGACTCAAGAAGAATATCCATCTCTCGCAAGTTCAAGTTCTCGGGAAAATTACAGGGACCAAAGAGAGTTGGATGCACAACACAGCTCAAACATAGGTCCCCGATGAGCACAATTCACAAGTATGTCGCTTGGGGGCTTCTTGTTCAAACATAGGCATATTCGACCAAAGAGAACATATCATTACTACCCTCTTGACCAGGTTATCTTGTTCAAACATAGGTGTATTCGACCAAAGAGGACATAACCTTTCTAGGTCATGCTACCTGTATACCAGCTGCTTCAACTCCATCAGGTCATCCTGATTGACCCGTCGAACTCTTAGCAATCAATCTTTTACGGCATATTCGACCAAAGATCTGAGCTTGTTAAGCTTAAAACGCCGGCTGTCATGTGAGAGCACGGCTTACAGATAGTCAGGATAGATCCAGGCTGCTAAAGCCGCCTTCATTGAAACTTGGTTATACCTGCTTGTTTGCTTGATGCTACTCCGACCTCGTGTACTCTCGGTAGTCACATCTGAACTTTTCCAGGTTCAAACATCGATTGGGTCGCCTGAGAGCCGGCTATAGAATGCGAGGATACTCCAATGGCTCAGGCTAGTTTCATTGAAGTATTATATCATAGTACACATACATCATCATGCATTGCATCATACACATACATCATCATATATTGCATCATACATTGCATCATCATAACATGCATCCTATATGCATAGATATACTGATTTATATTGCAGGAACCGGTTTTCAAACTAGGTTATATTATTCAAATCTTTAATAGCCAACATGGTGGGATTTTTTATTATGGTTATCAATAACCAATATTATGATTGAGGTTTTCAAAGTTGCTTTAGTACAATGGCTATTATTTTTATCAATGGATATGATTTATTCTACAATGGAAGGAATAGTCCCAAGTCGCTGCAAGCTTACGACCCGGCACTTGGGGGCTACATTATTCAAATTGAGATGACATCAAATACGCAAGTCCCATGTCACTGCCAGCATGCACCATGGCACTTGGGGGCTAATGCAAGATTACTTTTTATTGGCCTTATTGAAGACCCGACTCATCACATTGTAATGAGCCGGCCCTCGGGGGCTACCAATTGCTCCTGTCAACAATTCAAGGTACACAAGTCTTAATCCATTATATTGAAGGGTTCACTGCTCTGTTGGTAAAGCACAAAGCTCTTAACCTTGTGGACGTGGGTTCAAGCCCCATGATGGGGGTTACATCATATGATGTTCTTTTCAAAGAAGTATATATAAAGTCCTAGCTCATTATTGCATAATGACCCGGCCCTTGGGGGCTACACGTTGTTGTTCAAGTCTACATGATCATATCTGCAAAGTCCCTGGTCATTATTGCATAATGACCCGGCCCTTGGGGGCTACACATTGTTGTTCAAGTCTACATGATCATATCTGAAAGTCCCTGCTCATTATTGCATAATGACACGGCCCTTGGGGGCTACACTGGTTGAAGTTTTTTATCAGCATAAGGCAATTACAAGTCCCAAGTTGTTGCAAGCATAACAACCCGGCACTTGGGGGCTACATATATGGAATATTCAGTTTTGATTAGTGACTGAGATGAACAACTTGGATTTCTTCAAGGTTGCGACATTTATATTGAAACAAGTCTTAAGCTATCACTATGTTCTCCTCTTAAGACTTGGGGGGCTACACGTAATATGCATATATAGGAGGAACATCTTCAAATTCTCAGTTTTTAGCAAATCAGGAAGATTAATTGTGTGACCCAGCGTTGGCAATAATCATGACCTGGTGTCTATAACAGTCATAACCTGGAATCATCAGTTTTTATAACCCGACAATTTTGGCAATGATAAACCGGTAAGTTCTACATCTTCAAGCTGGTTGAATATCAGCAATGTCAGCAAATTGATTATGAAGCTGGTCTATTGACCCGGATTTTTTAGAAGAAGGGCCCAGATTTTTTGCATTGGCAAAGTTTGAACATATCTGCTAAAAGAGATTTGCTATGAGCTCATGGACACTCATCCAGAAGGAAATGACAAGGACTTAAGAATGATCAAGTGCCGGCTTACAAGAAAATTTCACCCGGAGCACAACCTGTCAAATTTGTTCTTGTGTTTATGTTGTAGATTAGTTTAACATGGATAAATCCAAATTAAATTGGGGGCTAATGTCGGGGGTATACCCCGCGGTGTAACCCGGCCGGAGGAATGACCCGGCTAGAGCTTGGAGACTAATGGGTAACCCGCCCGATCTTGGCGACTCACGGGTAACCCGCCCGATCTTGGCGACTCATTAGTAACCCGGTGGGCGGGTCAGATGGACGACTAGGCCAAAGGCCCAGAAGGCCGGCTCATGTTAAGGTGGGCTGGCTTAAGAGGAAAGCGTAAGGAGTATTCCCTTACAAAGGAAGCAAGACTAGGACTCCACTTGTAATAGAAGATAGGCTAGTCCTAATCCTATTAGGACTCCACATGTATCACGCCCCTTCAACTTATATAAGGAGGGGTAGGGCTCCCCAAGAGGGACAAGTAAGAAGAAACAATCTCTAGGGTTAGATACAATAAGGAGAGCCGGCTTATGCGGCGACTCCATGAGGATCATAATGAGACCTAGCCACAAACATCATGTAGGGTTATTACCGGATGGTGTTTCCCGGGGCCCGAAGCTGTCTAAATCCTTGTCTTGTGTTGCGTCTCTCGATTCCGATCAACCCCTCCCAAGCTACTGCATAGATGTGTTGGCCTCATGACTAAGTCCTCACCCTAGGACATCTGCCGTGACAATTCCACGACACCAACAGCTGCTCAGCCCGGGGGTCACTGAGCTTCGCGTTGTTCCACCCATCGTGGGACGCTGGCACCTTCATTGGCAGCGCCAGCAGTGGGTGGGACACCTTCGCATCCATGAGGGCCCACTTGCTCCTGGAGCCTTCCACCTTCTTCCCGGCTCTTGAGATTGCATTGGCCCAATTAGCCGCAATGAAGTTAGCGCACCTCGAGCACTGGACCTCCTTGATCCGAAGGTAGAAGAAGTGGCAAAGCAATGCCATGGATGGCATCACCCCCACGAATGCCTCGCAGTAGAAGGCGAAGATGGATAGAAGAAGGGCGGAGTTGGGATGAAGATGAAGAGCGTGAAGATTATAATGGCGGAGGACGGCGAAGAAGTCAGAGAAAGGGGGGACAAGCCCCGCGAGGACGTTGTGCATGAAGAAAGGGTAAAAAGTGCTGCTTGGGGGCTCCGACACGGCGGAGCCCGCCCGGAGCTCAGGCTCCTTCCCCTCATTGCCACCACCCGCCGCCATCAGGCGCGCGGTGGCGAGCTTCTTCTCCGAGACCATCGGCGTGCTCAAGGCAGGCTCGAACCAGGAGGGCGAGTGAGCGGCTTTCACCTTGTCCGGCACCATCGACTATGGGCTTAGGGGAGAAAACAGGAGGATCTGGAGACTCTTGGGGCAGGAAGGAGAAGGGGGTCTGGAGCAAGGCGAAGGAAGGTAAGGTAAACCCAACAGCACTCGCCGGCCTTTTGTCAGATTGGGCAGTTGCCGAGGCAGCGTGGGGAAGCGGATACACCCACGTCCAATCAAGTCTCCACGCGTCTACCAAGGCCGCAGGCGTTTGGGGCCCGCAGCGCTTCGCCCTTGCCCCTTTGGCTTCGCCTCGAAGCGAAGTCCATGCGCACCATGGGCCCGGGGGTTACTGTCGGCGTCCTGGGAATGGGGGTACCCAGACTTGCCTGCCTGCGGCCCGCGACACGGCTCCGGCGGCCTGGTGCGGCCCAGCTTCAGCAACTACAACTCAACACCCTCGCGAGGCGGGCGGCAGCAAGACCTCCCTGGGGACAGTCTCTCTGGGCTGGCTCCCGAGGAGCGGAGATATCTATGCAAGGAGCACCTCGCGAGGTTCACGTGACGTGAGCCATGAAGACCAAGGCCAAGCGGGCGCCAGCGGGCGCAGTGTACCAGTTTCCTCTTTGGTGCTAAGAGGGCAAGCGCACGCGCGGAGTCCTGAGGGATCAGGCAAAGGTTTCCATACCAGTGCAACGAGACCAAGGACCGTCAGGGCTGCAGGACGGAGGTCATCGTGGAGCCGAGCGTGGCGTCACCACCAGAGCCTTTGGCAGGCGAAGACTACTTTTGTCACGACAACTTGTACTAGTTGTTCCCCTTCAAATTTGGTCGTTGTGCGATCCCTTCCCACCAATATTTGGGAAGAGGACCAAGGCCACTATAAATAGGACCTAGCCACCACGATAGAGGGGATCGGATCCATTCCATCCTACATATACCACAAGCTCATTCGAGCCAAAGAACACCTCTCCTCCAGAGGTTGTTCGTCCCTTGTACTAGTTCATCCATAGCCATACATGTGTGATGCCCCCGATTTGACCGTACACTAATCATGCACGCAAATGTGTACGACCAAGATCAGGGACCCACTCGAAGATACCACAACACAACTCTAGACACAAATAAAATAATACAAGCTTTATATTACAAGCCTGGGGCCTCAAGGGCTCGAATACATAAGCTCGACTACACAAGAGTCAGCGGAAGCAATAATATCTGAGTGCAGACATAAGTTAATCAAGTATGGCTTAAGAAGGCTAGCACAAACTTCAACGATCGAAGAGGCAAGGCCTCCTGCCTGGGACCTCCTAACTACTCCTCGAAACCGAACTCCACGTACAAACATCCTCGAGATCCTCTAGCTCCTGGACTCCACCATCTGGTTGCATCATCCGAGAAGAAGGGACAAAAGGGGAAAAGGGGGGCAAAGCAACCGTGAGTACTCATCCAAAGTACTCGCAAGCAAGGATCTACACTACATATGCAATGATATCTGTGTAAATGGTTAATATCTGTGGGCTAAACTGCAGAATGCCAGAATAAGAGGGGGATATCTAGTCCTATCGAAGACTACGCTTCTGACAGCCTCCATCTTGCAGCAGTATATGAGAGTAGTTGGAAAGTAACAAGTATCCTCGCTTCTCGCATCCTCCGTCTTGTAGCAGTAGAATATAATAGATTGTAAGTTCACCAAGTAACATCGTATTGCATAATCCTACCTGGCGATCCTCCCCTGGTGGCCCTGTGGGAAATCGATCACCGGGTTGTATCTCGCACTGGTAAGGGTGTGTTTTATTAAGTATCTGGATCTAGTTGTCATGAGGTCGGAGTACAACTCCGGGTCATCCTTTTACCGAGGGACATGGCTATTCGAATAGATTAACTTCCCTGCAGGGGTGCACCACATTACCCAGCACGCTCGATCCCATTTGGTCGGACACACTTTCCTGGGCCATGCCCGGCCTCGGAAGATCAACACGTCGCAACCCTACCTAAGCACAACAGAGAGGTTAGCACGCCGGTCTAAGTCCTAAGCGCGCAGGGGTCTGGGCCCATCGCCCATTCCACACATGCACGTTGCGTACGCGGCCGGTGAGCAGACCTAACAACCTCCATTACTAAGGAAGTTACGTTATGCGGTCCAACCCAGCGCGCGCCGCTGAGTCGCTGACGTCAAGAAGGCTTCGGCTGATACCACAATGTCGAGAGCCCATATCTATTCCCACGTAGCTGGTTAGTGCGTATAGGCTAGCGGCCAGACTCAGATCAAATATCCAAACTCGTAAGCGTGTTATTATGAAATAACCGTGGACAACGACCAGGGTCAGGCCACCTGTCGACTGGGTGTCTCAACCCGCCCTGTTGCGCCGCCATAAAGATGCACTTGGGGGCCGTCGGGAACCCAGGCCCATCGCTACCTGCATGGAGCCACCTGTCCTTTCAGCCCCTAATCCGTGAATCACTTGCGGGTACTCTACGAGCCGACACGACTTTAGTCATAACATGTATCATGTAAAGTATGTATATAGTATATACCCGTGATCACCACCCGAAGTGATCACGGCCCGATAGTATAGCATGGCAGACAGACAAGGATGTGGGGCCACTGATGGAATACTAGCATCCTATACTAAACATTAGGATAGCAGGTAAAGCTATCAACAGTTGTAGCAACAATGAGAGGATATGCAACAGAATAGGAGCTATGGAATCATCACAGTAGCAAATCTAATGCAAGAATAAGAGAGAATAGAATGGGAGATATCTGGTGGTCAGGGGGGCTTGCCTGGTTGCTCTATCAAGAAGGAGGGGTCGTCGTTGATGTAGTCGATCGCAGGGGTATCGGCAGCGGTCTCGGGGTCTACCAGAAAGAAGTAACGGAGGGGGAACACAATAAATAACAGATCAATCAAAGCATCACAAAGCATAACAAGGCAATACGCGGTTGTAGGTGTGACCTAACGTAGTACTAGGCGATACTCACGAAGAGGGAAAACATCTGGGAAAGTATTCTCGATGTTTGATGTTTTCGGGCAAATGAAACAGAGGTGGATTGTTGCATGTACGCTATGCTAGGGACGTTTGGCAGATGAATAAAGTGTGTATCCGGATTCGTCACGTTTTTCTAAGCAACTTCCATGTATAAAGTATTTACATCCGACTTACGGTTTATTTTATATTAATTTTCAAAGTTTTAAATGATTTTATGGAATTCTGGAATTATTTTAATTCAAAAGTAAAACAACAAACACTTTTTATACACATCAGGGGCTAGCCACAGACAATGACATGTGGGGCCAAGGGGCTAGGTTGACCCAGTCAACATTTGACTAGTCAACATAGGAATAGTGTAAGCGGGTCCCGTGTGTCATAGACTTGGGCACTTTTTAATTTAGTTTGTTACTTTAATTTACAGTAGGGTCCACATGTCATAGGCACTACACCTAACCATTATTTATCCTATGTAGTACTACTAATCAGCTAACTAAACTAAACAGGGCCGGCCTCATCCAGAGAGCCAGCCGGCCATGCTCGCGCACACACACACCACACACACACGACACACACACGCAGCCCGGCCATGGCCATGGCCATGGCCAACAGCAGCGGATGCATCAAGCAGCGGCAGCACCGCGATAAGCAGTAGTAGATCAGCATCGGCGGCAACAGCTTGAGCACCAGTAGTACGCAGCCAACAGCAACATCAAGCAGAGCAGTAGCAGCGTCAGAGTAGGGAACAAGAGCAGTAGCAAGGCAGACAGCCGGGCAGTGCGGCAACGGGCGGCCGCGGGTGTACGCATGCGAGGGCAGCAACGGTACAAGGCATCTGTGGCCACCACGGGCATGCACGGCATGAGGGGCGAGCAAGCGGCCGCTGGTTTGGCGCGTGAAGGCAGCAACATATAGCAGTAGCGGCAGCACATAGTAGATGTGGCGGGGAGGCCACGCACGGGCGCCCGCACGTGAGGGTGATGGCAGGGGCGCGCTGGGCGGGGCGGTGCGTGGGCATGTGGGAGTAGAGGAGCAGAGCTCCGATGCGGCTAGGGAGGGCGAGGGTGCAGAGCAGAGTGGCCAGGCGCAGTCGGGCGGAGCTGCGGGAAGGGGAAAATGGGCGCGGCAACAAGAACAGCTAGCTACGGACACATAATCGAGCTACGAGCTTAGGGGAAACATCGAGGACCTCACCGTGGAGCACAGGATGGCTCGGTGAGTGGCTTAGGAGCTGCAGAGGCAGTGGATTCGATGAGGAACTCCGCCGACGGAAGCGGGAAGAAGTCGTCGATCCCGAAGCTTGACGACGCCCCAGCTCGATCTAGTGGTTGTAGTCAAAGTAGACGAGGCCGTCACTTCTCCTGGCGAAGTTTCAACCCATAGGGACGACAGTGGCCATGACGACGATGGTGATGCGGTGACGGCTACGTTTGGATGTGGGTTCTAGATCGAACAAGGAAAGGGGAGATAGAATGGGGAGTAGAGGGACTAGGGTTCCGGTCAGGCGGGGTTAAGGGGGCGTCGGTTGGGCCGGCCTGTCGGCCTGGTGGCCAGCTGGGCCGAGGCCTAGTGAGGGGGGGATTTGTTTATTTTTTTTATTTTTTTTAGTTTCTCCTTTTATTATTTTTCTTATTACATCTCAGCTGCTTTGTTTTAGTTTTAATAAAATACTAAAGTGGCACCTAACTTAATGTTTCAACTGATGCCACTGCCACATTAACTTGTTACCTAAGCTAAAATAGTTTCATAATTATTTAATACCTAAAATTATTTAAATAATAGCTTTCGCTACTGATTTATTCAGTTCATAGTATTTAAATATTTTATAAAGGTGTGGTTTCACCACCATAACCATCTATGATTTATTTGCTACAATTTGAACATTTTGGATTTGACAATTGAAGTACTTTTATTGTTTGACTTTAATTCAAATTTGAATTTGGATCGGTTCTGAACTAACACGGGATTAGCAACAGTAATCGTGGTGACGTGGCATCATTACCAGAGGTTTACTGTAGCTTGATTACCCGGGCGTCACAATTCTCCTCCACTACAAGAAATCTTGTCCCGAGATTTAAGCGGTGTAGTAAGGGGGAAAAGTTCTGGTAGCGAAACCTAACAAGTCTTCTCGGTCTTGGCTACCCTTTCGAAGAGGTTGATCCCTTTCGTTGATGTCTTCATTTCTCTGTTTCAAGTCATCACGATCAAGTCTTCATCCTTTCTTCGGGATCTCCATTATCCTACGAACGCGAATAGGGGAAAAACTCCGGAAGAATGCATCTCCACAAAGCTGGGCATCTAACGGTGAACTCAACGGGAAATACACAAGGTACCCCACGAGTTGTATTTTAGTGAATTCGTTGAGTGTAATATACAATGGTACCTAAGTTTCAAATGGGCAGGCAAACATTTGATGCCTAGACAAAAGCTGGAATGGGGGCTTGAACAACGAGAATAACATGGTGTTTGATTCTAGGATGAATAATGGTATAGAATTTAGCGCGTGAATTACATACGAAGCGAGGTGCAAAGGATACATTAGAATCCGGGTTGTAAAAAAGAGTCAGGTTTCGATCCAGTGGACCTGTGGGTTGAAAATAAGAAGGGTGTTGACATCTTGCACAGCCAAGACAGGGAGGCATGTCAGTGGATAGCTTGTCAGCTATGTCGGCAACAATGTCAGTACCAAGGACGGGGAACGAAGAGAACCATTTTCCCGCTCATTGAAACGAGGCGGACCAATAAGCAAAGTTCTCGTCCACCGGCAGTACCGGAATGTTATCAACAATAGAATAATGTTCTTACTGACAGAGTTGTACAACGAGGTGTTTACATAAGCAGAGAATGATTACTGCTTAGATCATATAGATCAAGAAGGTTAAAAAGAACAATGGAAAGGAAAACTGTGATTACACAAGAATATTAGGAGTAGATCCTTCCCATGGACAAGCAGAACATGGCATACATGGTAGGAGAGCAAGTACCCGACCATTCAGATAAAGAGGCAAGGATTAATCAAGATGTTACCCATACAACGGTGCTTGGATAACTGATCAAGAAACACTTAGCATTGCGCCTCCAATGTTCTTGTTGATGAGCGGGGTATCATTGTTATGCTTCGAGGTAGCAATGATATGGTGTTTCAATCAAGAGCCAGACTTTGGATGCACAAATGATCCATCAAGAGCAACTTATAAAATAAGTCTTACAATTTCCTCCTGGAAGAATGGTTATCCTTTCAAAAGAAATTATAATGATAGGTCCTCCAGCCAGGGGTGTTAGGCATGACATCATATTACCGGGTCATCAAAGGACCAACATTATAACTCATGGAAAGTTGTCCCAACCATCACATCTGTCCGAGATTCAGATCTGATTGGTGTCATGATACCTCAGACTCAGGATGTTCGAGAAGAAAAGGTGCAACACAAAGCGATGAAATGACATTGCAAGATCCTCGGGAAATGAACTATGGGAGCGGGTTCCCAAACAATAGTTCATCATTAAACCAACGAGAGGTTGAGGAGGTGGCTGATGAGCTCAGCGACAATTCATCGAGAATTCCAAATGGATGGATTTCCACAATAATGTGAACAAGAAGATGACACTTGTCAATTCAAATGATATAATGGTGTATGCTCGAGGAAAACATACACCATTAATCATTACTTGAAAGGTGTGCCCGAAATATGACCTTAGGCTGCAAGATCAATGTTACAGTGATGATTCAATAACCAACAGTCTTAGAACGAACTGTTGATCATTAACTTCAAAGCAATAGGGTTGCTAGAAGTACAGAACTCAAGCAGCATCGTTAGCATATTTGTATCCCAGTTAAAAACAACAACACGGGGACCAAGGAAGAATGGTGATGGTGAGAAGTATCATCATACCGAGAATTTCTAAGAGGTGGAGCAATCCCCACAATATTCTCGACATAAAAGACAGTAATACTTCAAGGCCGAACACAACACTAGCTGGAGGGAAAGTTGTATTCATAATGTGGACAAGTTCGCAATGAAAGGAGGTCAAGGGTGTTGTCAATGATAATAAAAATCATCGAGGGCAAGGAGGGTATTTCTCATCATGAACACAGTTGACATCTCGGAAGACGTCAAAGTGTTGAAGGTGATCCGACACATTTGTCGGGAGGTTTCAAGAGGATGCAATCAAACAACAACGGCAACAAGCAAGGGAATGATGAAGTGGCAAGTAATAGGATCAATATATAAGATGCAAGCTCGGAACCAAAGTTTCCTTTCAAGACAAGCAACATGATGTTGAAAGCTCGACGTAAGTCGTGCTCACACACTGAAGAATTCATGCACCAGAGAAGGACGAGGTAGCACAGTCAAAGATAGCAAGACCAGGATGCAGCCGATAGTCTAGGAATGACCAGATTGAGTTCAGAATTTCCTAGTAAAAATACTTGGGGTATTTGATTTGTAGTGCGGAATAATTTCACTAGTCGGTGTCCTCGGTTGACAACAACCCAGAACCTGTAGAGTTATTACGACAAGGAAAGACATTACTTCAACAAAGTTAGTAAGATGTGGTGCAATGGCAAGACATCTTCGAGATACCAGGGGGTAATACTCGAAGGTAGAACATGATAGAAGTAGATCCGAGTCATTGACCTATGACAGTAGATACTTCAACCTTTCCAAAAATAGACGAGGCACTGGAATGAATTCCCATCATATACCAGATCAGGACAGCATGGTCGGAACCATAACTGTAAGGAATCAATTCAAGAATACTGAAAGAATCATACAGCTAGATAATCATTTTGCAAGAAGCTTCTGAGACGGTCTACATCATTTTCATGGGCATGAACACAAAGTTCAAGGTCGACTCCCACTTCTTTAATGCATATCACTTCACTCACCTCTCGCTTTGATAAAATTGTAGTGTTGGAATTTTATCTGGTAGAACACCGGAAGAGTATGACTTGTGAAAACTTTTGGGTTCTCACGGATTAGGAGAAGACATAGGTTCAACCCATCGGGCGTCTTAGTAACATATACCACAAGTATCAAAAGTAAATACACAAGCTCAAAAGCATAGCAGAGTTGGCCAAGCAGAGGATACAATTTACCAAGGGCATTATGTATCAGGGGAAGAACTCACAAGGTGATTGAATATGAAGGATACTGTCGGATAACAATCCAACAATGGATCGGGCAATCCACAACGAAGCTGATGTGAGTATCGGTACTCACTCAGAGGAAGAAAGAATGCAGAGGCATCAGATTCAAGAATCACCTTATTAGTCTGATGCTTAAATAGAAAGAAATTATGGTTTCCAAAACGAAGGATCAGAAGCAGACGCTCTTATCAAGGATGGATAAGTTGAAAACACTTAGTTGGACAATCAATAAAGGTTTGAATTGCCGAGAACCAACTCATGTCCGGAATGACGTCTGAGCCGGGAATAAAATTTTAAAAAGGATAACCTGATGACTGTGTGCATATGCACACATTGAATCAATAGGCTCAAAATGGCTAAGACAAGGGATGTTAACGAAGACTACTAGTCATATGGAATTAACCATAATGCAAGCAGGCAAGAATTTCAAGAGTAACAGGCTGCAGAGGATTTTCGAAAGATCAAAAAGTATTCCGAAGAATTTTGTTAGACACATGAACAATTGAGAAGAACGGATCCTCGATAAATGTGAGGAAATAACCGTAAGGGTTTTCATGCGAAATAAAACTGCAAGACAGTAAACTCAAAGGATTCTCGGGACAACGGAGAATATTTCGAGGCATCTTATAACAACAAGAACGACGAGGAATGATCATGAGAATGACAAGTGCATGCTGATATCCATAGGGATATATCGGTGGCAGTGAATCGCAAAGGCGATGAGGACAAGGGTCTCAGGAAAATATCGAGGGATATCCTCAGAATCTTTTGACGAAGCAGACGGCCATCTTGATTGAAGGGGCTCTCCGGGAGAAATTATTTTCGAGAACCTAAAGTTAGATTTTAGCAAAATCATTTATCCCGAATAGAAGAGAGATCAGAATCCCAGAGTAAAGACGAGGAATAAAAGATCCTAATACCACCCAATGGCGACGTGGGCCCGTAAGCCACACAGCCATGTTAGTACAAGTTTTGCGATGACTAGACTCAACTTCGGCCAGGGAGTTGGAAAGGGGGCTACCTACAGGCAGTCGGCTCTAATACCAACTTGTGACGCCCCTGATTTGACCGTACAATAATAATGCACGCAAATGTGTACGACCAAGATCAGGGACCCACTGGAAGATACCACAACACAACTCTAGACACAAATAAAATAATACAAGCTTTATATTACAAGACAGGGGCCTTGAGGGCTCGAATATATAAGCTGAACTACACAAGAGTCGGCGGAAGCAATAATATCTGAGTACACACATAAGTTAATCAAGTATGCCTTAAGAAGGCTAGCACAGACTTCCACGATCGAAGAGGCAAGGCCTCCTGCTTGGGACCTCCTAACTACTCCTCGAAACCGAACTCCACGTAGAAACATCCTCGAGATCCTCTGGCTCCTGGACTCCACCATCTGGTTGCATCATTCGAGAAGAAAAGACAAAAGGGGAAAAGGGGGGGCAAAGCAACCGTGAGCACTCATCCAAAGTACTCGCAAGCAAGGATCTACACTACATATGCAATGATATATGTGTAAAGGGTTAATATATGTGGGCTAAACTGTAGAATGCGAGAATAAGAGGGGGATAGCTAGTCCTATCGAAGACTACGCTTCTGACAGCCTCCATCTTGCAGCAGTATATGAGAGTAGCTGGAAAGTAACAAGTATCCCCGCTTCTGGCAGCCTCTGTCTTGCAGCAATAGAATAGAATAGATGGTAAGTTCACCAAGTAACATCGTATAGCATAATCCTACCCGACAATCCTCCCCTCGTCGCCCTGTGGGAAAGCGATCACCGGGTTGTATCTGGCACTGGTAAGGGTGTGTTTTATTAAGTATCTGGTTCTAGTTGTCATGAGGTCGGCGTACAACGCCGGGTCGTCCTTTTACCGAGGGACACGGCTATTCGAATACATTAAGTTCCCTGCAGGGGTGCACCACGTTACCCAGCACGCTCGATCCCATTTGACTGGACACACTTTCCTAGGTCATGCCCGGCCTTGGAAGATCAACATATCGCAGCCCTACCTAAGCACAACAGAGAGGTTAGCACGCCAGTCTAAGTCCTAAGCGTGTAGGGGTCTGGGCCCATCGCCCATTGTATACCTGCACATAGCGTACGCGGCTGGTGAGCAGACCTAGCAATCTCCATTACTAAGGAAGTTACCTTACGCGGTCCAACCCGGTGCGCGCCGCTCAGTCGCTGACATCAAGAAGGCTGCGGCTGATACCACGAGGTCGAGAGCCCATATCTATTCCCACATAGGTGGTTAGTGCATATAGGCCAGCGGCCAGACTCGGATCAAATATCCAAACTCGTAAGCCTATTATTATGAAATAACCACGGACAACGACCAGGGCCAGGCCACCACTCGACTGCGTGTCTCAGCCTGCCCTGTCGCTCCGCCATAAAGATGCACTCGGGGGCCGTCGGGAACTCATGCCCACCGCTACCTGGATGGAGCCACCTGTCCTTTCAGCCCCCAATCCGTGACTCACTTGCGGGTACTCTGCGAGCCGACCCAACTTTAGTCACAACATGTATCATGTAAAGTATGAATATAGTATATACTCGTGATCACCACCCGAAGTGATCACGGCCCGATAGTATAGCATGGCAGACGGACAAGGATGTGGGGCCATTGATGGAATACTAGCATCCTATACTAAGCATTAGGATAGCAGGTAAAGGTATCAACAGTTGTAGCAACAATGACGGGCTATGCAACAGAATAGGAGCTATCGAATCATCACAGTAGCAAATCTAATGCAAGAATAAGAGAGAAAATAATGGGAGATATCTGGTGATCAGGGGGGCTTGCCTGGTTGCTCTGTCAAGAAGTAGGTGTCGTCGTCGATGTAGTCGATCACAGGGGTATCGACAGCGGTCTCGGGGTCTACCAGAAAGAAGTAACGGAGGGGGAACGCAATAAATAACAGAGCAATCAAAGCATCACAAAGCATAACAAGGCAATACGCAGTGCTAGGTGTGACCTAACGCAGTACTAGGTGATACTCGCGAAGGGGGAAACATCTGGGAAAGTATTCTCGGTGTTTGATGTTTTCGGGCAGATGAAACGGAGGTGGATTGTTGCATGTATGCTATGCTAGGGACGTGTGGCAGGCGAATAAAGTGTGTATCCGGATTCGTCACATTTTTCTAAGCAACTTCCATGTGTAAAGTATTTTCATCCGAGTTACTGTTTATTTTATATTAATATCAAAGTTTTAAATGATTTTATGGAATTCTTGAATTATTGTAATTCGAAAGTAAAACAACAAACACTTTTTATACACAACAGGGGCTAGCAACAGACAATGACATGTGGGGCCAAGGGGCTAGGTTGACCCAGTCAACATTTGACTAGTCAACATAGGAATAGTGTAAGCGGGTCCCGTGTGTCATAGACTTGGGCACTTTTTAATTTGGTTTCTTACTTTAATTTATAGTAGGGTCCACATGTCATAGGCACTACACCTGACCATTATTTATCCTAGGTAGTACTACTAATCAGCTAACTAAACTAAACAGGGCCGACCTCATCCATAGAGCCAGCTGGCCAATGCACGCGCACACACACCACACACACAACACACACCACACAACACACACACACACACACACACACACACACACACACACACAAATCCCGGCCATGGCCAACAGCAGCGGATGCATTAGGCAACGGCAGCAGCGCGATAAGCAGTAGTAGATGAGCATCGGCAGAAACAGCTTGAGCATCGATAGTACGCAGCCAGCAGCAACATCAAGCAGAGCAGTAATAGCGTCAGCGTAGGGAACAAGAGCAGCAGCAAAGTGGATAGCCGGGCAGTGCGGCAACCGGCGGCCGCGGGTGTACGCTAGAAATGACAGCAACGATACAAGGAGTCTGCTACTTCTCGAGCTTGCGTTGTTTTCCCTCGAAGAGGAAAGGGTGATGCAGCACAGTAGAGTAAGTATTTCCCTCAGTTTTTGAGAACCAAGGTCTCAATCCAGTAGGAGATCATGCGCGAGTCCCTCGCACCTGCACAAATAAATAATAACTTTGCAGCCAACGCGATAAGGGCTTGTCAATCCCTTTACGGTCACTTACGAAAGTGAGAGCTGATAGATATGATAGTTTGATATTTTTGGTATTTTTGGATATAAGAACAGAAAGTAAAAACGGTAAAGTAAAGTAGATTGTAGATTGATATGTTGAGAATAGACCTGGGGGCCATATGTTTCACTAGTGGCTTCTCTCATGATAGCAGAATTCTACGGTGGGTGAACGAATTACTGTCAAGTAATTGATAGAAAAGCGAATAATTATGAGAATATCTAGGCATGATCATTATATATAGGCATCACGTCCGTGACAAGTATACCAAAACGATTCTGCATCTACTACTATTACTCCACACATTCACTGCTATCCAGCATGCATCTAAAGTATTAAGTTCATAAGAACAGAGTAACGCCTTAAGCAAGATGAAATGATGTAGAGGGATAAAATCAAATAACATGATATAAACCCCATCTTTTTATCCTCGATGGCAACAATACAATACGTGCCTTGCTGCACCTACTGTCACTGGGAAAGGACACCGCTAGATTGAACCCAAAGCCAAGCACTTCTCCCATTGCAAGAACAATAGATCTAGTAGGCCAAACCAAACCAATAATTCGAAGAGACTTGCAAGGATATTATAATCAAACATAAAAGAATTCAGAAAAGAACCAAATATTTCTCATAGATAATCTTGATCATAAACCCACAATTCATCAGATCTTAACAAACACACCGCAAAAAGAGATTACATCCAATAGATCTCCTCGAAGACCGAGGAGAACTTGGTATTGAGATCCAAAGAGAGAGAAGAAGCCATCTAGGTACTAACTATGGACCCGAAGGTCTGTGGTAAACTACTCACAACTTATGGTGAGGCGATGGTGTTGATGTAGAAGCACTCCGTGGTAGATCCCCCCTCCGGCGGAGCTCCGGAACAGGCCCCAAGATGGGATCCCACAGGAACAGAAGATTGCGGCGGTGGAATTAGGGTTTTCTCTCCGCTTCTGATGTTTTCGGGATACATGGATATATATATATATATATATATATATATATATATATATATATATATATATAGGAGGAAGGAGGGCATCGGAGGACCAACGTGGGGCCCACGAGGCACGGGGGCGCGCCCTGTAGGGGGGGCGCGCCCCCCACCCTCGTGGACGCCACGTGTGCCCTATTCTGTGGTTCTGAAGTCTCTCGTGAAGATATCACTCCAAAAATATCTCTCGCAAAGGTTTCATTCCGTTTGGACTCCGTTTGATATTCCTTTTCTGTAAAACCCTAAAATAGGCAAAAAAAACAGCAATCTGGACTGGGCCTTTGGGTTAGTAGGTTAGTCCCAAAAATAATATAAAAGTGTATAGCAAAGCCCATTAAACATCCAATACATCATAAATAATAGCATGGAACCAACAAAATTATAGATACATTGGAGACGTATCAAGCATCCCCAAGCTTAATTCCTGCTCGTCCTCGAGTAGGTAAATGATAAAAACAGAATTTTTGATATGGAATGCTAACCAACATAATTTTCAATGTGATTCTTTTTATTGTGGCATGAATGTTCAGATCTGAAAGATTCAAGACAAAAGTCTATATTGACATAATAAATAATAATACTTCAAGCATACTAACAAAGCAATCATGTCTTCTCAAAATACCATGGCTAAAGAAAGTTATCCCCACGAAATCATATAGTCTGGCTATGCTCCCTCTTCATCACACAAAATATTCATATCATGCACAACCCCGGTTTCAGCCAAGCATTTGTTTTCATACTCAATTCTTTCAAACCTTTCAACTTTCACACAATACATGAGCGTGAGCCATGGATATAGCACTATGGGTGGAATAGAGTGGTGGTTGTGGAGAAGACAAAAAGGAGAGAGATAGTCTCACATCCACTAGCCGTATCAACGGGCTATGGAGATGCCCATCAATAGATATCAATGTGAGTGAGTAGGGATTGCCATGCAACGGATGCACTAGAGTTAAAAATGTATGAAAGCTCAACAAAAGAAACTAAGAGGGTGTGCATCCAACTTCTTTGCTCACGAAGACCTAGGGCATTTGAGGAAGCCCATCGTTGGAATATACAAGCCAAGTTCTATAATGAAAATTCCCACTAGTGTATGAAAGTGACTAAACATGAGACTCTCTATCATGAAGAACATGGTGCTACTTTGAAGCACAAGTGTGGAAAAGGATAGTAGCAATTGTCCCATTTTCTTCTTCATTTTCTTTTTTTCTTTTCTTTTCTTTTTTCTTTTTTTTCTTTTTTTATGTGCCTTTCTTTTTCTTGGCCTTTACTTCTTTTTTGGGACAATGCTCTAATAATGATGATTATCACACTTATATTGATTTACAACTCGATATTACAACTCGATACTAGAACAAAGTATGACTCTATATGAATGCCTATGGCGGTGTACCGGGATGTGCAATGATTCAAGAGTGACATGTATGAAAACTTATGCATGGTGGCTTTGCCACATATACGATGTCAACTACATGATCATGCATGGCAATATGACAATATGAAGCGTGTCATATGAACGGAATGGTGGAAAGTTGCATGGCAATATATCTCAGAATGGCTATGGAAATGCCATGATAGGTAGGTATGGTGGCTGTTTTGAGGAAGGTATATGGTGGCTGTTTTGAGGAAGGTATATAGTGGGTGTATGATACCGGCAAAAGTTGTGCGGTACAAGAAAGGCAAGCATTGGTGGAAGGGTGAGAGTGCGTATAATCCATGGACTCAACATTAGTCATAAGAACTCATATACTTATTGCAAAAAATTACGAGTCATCAAAACAAAGCAATCAACGCATGCTCCTACGGGGGAGGTTGGTAGAAGTTAACCATCGCGCGCGCCTGACCTCCACACAAAGGATGACACTCCGCAAATACATCATGCTCTAACTTCGTCACGTAGCGGTTCACCATATGTGCATGCTACGGGATTCACAAACTTTAACACAAGTATTTCTCAATTTCATAATAACTCCACTAGCATGACTCTAATATCACTATCCTCATATCTCAAAACAATTATCAAGTATCAAACTTCCCATCATATTCAATGCACCTTGTATGAAAGTTTTTACTACATTCATCTTGGATGCATATCATGTTAAGGCTAGTTTTATAGCCAAAGCACATTACCATGTTGTTATAATAGACTCTCAAAAGGATATAAGTGAAGCATGAGAGATAAACAATTTCTTCAAAATAAAATCACCATTGTGCTCTAAAAGATATAAGTGAAGCACTAGAGCAAAACTATTTAGCTCAAAAGATATATGTGAAGCACATAGAGTGTTCTAACAATTCATAGGCCATATTTATATCTTTCAAAAAGGTGTGTCCAGCAAGGATAATTGTGGCAAACTAAAAAGAAAAGACTCAAATCATACATAATGCTCCAAGTAAAACACATATCATGTGGTGAATAAAAATATAGTCCCGAGTATAGTTACCAATAGATGAAGACGAAAGAGGGGATGCCTTCCCGGGGCATCCCCAAGCTTAGGCTTTTGGTTGTCCTTGAATTTTACCTTGGTGTGCCTTGGGCATCCCCTAGCTTAGGCTCTTGCCACTCTTTGTTCCGTAGTCCATCAAAGCAATACTCAAAACTTGAAAACTTCACAACACAAATCTTAGACAAAAATCTCGTGAGCTCCGTTAGTATAAGAAAACAAACCACCACTCAAAGGTACTGTAATGAACTCATTCTTTGTTTATATTGGTGTTAAACCTACTGTATTCCAACTTCTCTATGATTCATATCCTCCAATACTACTCATAGATTCATCAAAATAAGCAAACAACACACGAAAAACAGAATCTGTCAAAAACAGAACAGTCTGTAGTAATCTGTAACGTTCGCATACTTCTGTAACTCCAAAAAATTGAAATAAATTGGTAAATGTGAGGAATTTGTCTATTAATCATCTGCAAAAAGAATCAACTAAATAGCACACTCCAGTAAAATCTGGTGACTATTCTAGTGAGCGCTAACATTTCTGTTTTTTACAGCAAGATCGTATAAACTTCACACAAGTCTTCCCAAAGGTTCTACTTGGCACAAACACTAATTAAAACACAAAACCACATCTAAACAGAAGCTCGATGCAATATTTATTCCTAAACAGAAGAAAAAACAAAAAATATAAAATTGGGTTGCCTCCCAACAAGCGTTATCGTTTAACGCCCCTAGCTAGGCACGATACAAGGATAGATCTAGGTATTGCCATCTTTGGAAGGCAATCCATAAGTGGATCTCATAATAGATTCATAAGGTAGTTTAATTTTCTTTCTAGGAAAGTGTTCCATGCCTTTCCTTAACGGAAATTGGAATCTAATATTTCCTTCCTTCATATCAATAATTGCACCAATCGTTCTAAGGAAAGGTCTACCAAGAATAATAGGACATGAAGGATTGCAATCTATATCAAGAACAATGAAATCTACGGGCACATAATTCCTATTGGCAACAATAAGAACATCATTAATCCTTCCCATAGGTTTCTTAATCGTAGAATCCGCAAGATGCAAATTTAAAGAACAATCATCAAGCTCATGGAACCCTAGCAAATCACACAAAGTTTTTGGGATAGCGGAAACACTTGCACCCAAATCACACAAAGCAAAGTATTCATGATCTTTAATTTTAATTTTAATAGTAGGTTCCCACTCATCATAAAAGCTTTCTAGGGATAGAAACTTCTAATTCAAGTTTTTCTTCATAAGATTGCATCAAAGCATCAACTATGTGTTTGGTAAAATCTTTATTTTGACTATAATCATGCGGAGAGTTTAGTACGGATTGCAACAAGGAAATATAAACAATCAAAGAGCAATTATCATAATTGAATCCCTTGAAATCCAAAGTAGTGGGTTCATCACTATGCAAAGTTTTAATCTCTTCAATCCCACTTTTAACAATTTTAGCATCAAGATCTAAAAACTCTGAATCATTGGGACACCTTTTAATTAAAGTAGACTCATCTCCAATCCCATCTTTATCAAGATTCATACTAGAAAACAAGGATCTAATAGGAGACACATCAATAATTTTCAGATCTTCATCTTTATTTTCATGATAACTAGAAGAACACGCTTTTATATAACTCTCTTTTTTAGCACGCATCCTAGCGGTTCTTTCTTTGCATTCATCAACGGAAATTCTCATGGCTTTGAGAGACTCATTGATATCATGCTTAGGTGGAATAGATCTAAGTTTCAAAGAATCAACATCAAGAGTAATTCTATCCACACTTCTAGCCAATTCATCAATCTTAAGCAATTTTTCTTCAAGCAAAGCATTGAAATTCTTTTGGGAATTCATAAACTCCTTAACACTAGTTTCAAATTCAGAAGGCAACTTTCCATAAGAGTTATTGTATAAATTACCATAATTATTAGAGGAAATACTAGGAAAAGGCCTAGGATTAAATTTTCCTCTATAAGAATTGTTACCAAAATTATTCCTCCCAACAAAATTCACATTCAAGATTCATTATTATTTTCAATCAACATGGATAAAGGCATATCATTAGGATGAGATGAAGCACTCTTAGCAGCAAATAATTTCATAAGTTCATCCATCTTTCCACTCAAAACACTAATCTCTTCAATAGCATGCACTTTTTTACTAGTAGATCTTTTGGTGTACCATTGAGAATAATTGACCATAATATTATCTAGGAGTTTGGTAGCTTCTCCTAAGGTAGTTTCCATGAAAGTGCCTCCTGCGGCCGAATCTAAAAGATTTATTGAAGAAAAATTCAAGCCAGCATAATAGTTTTGAATAATCATCCATAAGTTCAAACCATGTGTAGGGCAATTACGTATCATTAATTTCATTCTCTCCCAAGCTTGTGCAACATGCTCATGATCTAGTTGCTTAAAATTCGTAGTATCGTTTCTAAGAGAGATGATCTTACCAGGAGGGAAATACTTAGAGATAAAAGCATCTTTGCACTTATTCCACGAATCAATACTATTTCTAGGAAAAGAGGAAAACCAAGTTTTAGCACGATCTCTAAGTGAAAACGGAAATAACTTCAATTTAACAATATCATTATCCGTATCCCTCTTCTTTTGCATATCACACAAATCAACAAAGTTGTTTAGATGGGTAGCGGCATCTTCACTAGGAAGGATGGAAAATTGATCTTTCATAACAAGATTCAACAGAGCAGCATTGATCTCACAAGATTCAGCATCGGTAATAGGAGCAATCGGAGTGCTAATAAAATCATTATTGTTGGTATTGGAGAAGTCACACAATTTGGTATTGTTCTGAGCCATAGTTACAAGCAACCAATCCAACACAAGCAAACAAGAAGCAAGCGAACGATAAACACACGGCAAAAAGAAGGGCAAATAAAACGGCAAGGGTGAAGTGAGGGAGAGGAAAACGAGATGCAAATAAATGTAATGCGAAGGATAAGGGTTTGTGATAGGTACTTGGTATATGACTTTTGCGTAGGCCTCCCCGGCAACGGCGCTAGAAATTCTTCTTCCTACTTGTTGAGCTTGCGTTGTATTCCCTCAAAGAGGAAAGGGTGATGCAGCACAGTAACGTAAGTATTTCCCTTAGTTTTTGAGAACCAAGGTATCAATCCAGTAGGAGACCACGCGCGAGTCCTTCGCACCTGCACAAACAAATAAGAACTTCGCAGCCAACGTGATAAGGGGTTGTCAATCCCTTTACGGTCACTTACGAAAGTGAGATCTGATAGATATGATAGTTTGATATTTTTGGTATTTTTGGATATAAGAAGTGAAAGTAAAAATGGTAAAGTAAAGTAGATTGTGGATTGATATGTTGAGAATATACCCGGGGGGCATAGGTTTCACTAGTGGCTTCTCTCATGATAGCAGAATTCTACGGTGGGTGAACGAATTACTATTGAGCAATTGATAGAAAAGCGAATAATTATGAGAATATCTAGGCATGATCATTATATATAGGCATCACGTCCATGACAAGTAGACCGAAACGATTCTGCATCTACTACTATTATTCCACACATCAACCGCTATCTAGCATGCATCTACAGTATTAAGTTCATAAGAAGAGAGTAACGCCTTAAGCAAGATGACATGATGTAGAGGGATAAACTCAAATAACATGATATAAACCCCATCTTTTTATCCTCGATGGCAACAATACAATACGTGCCTTGCTGCCCCTACTGTCACTGGGAAAGGACACCGCAAGATTGAACCCAAAGCCAAGCACTTCTCCCATTGCAACAACTATAGATCTAGTGGGCCAAACCAAACCAATAACTCGAAAAGACTTGCAAGGATATTATAATCATACATAAAAGAATTCAAAAAAGAATCAAATATTTCTCATAGATAATCTTGATCATAAACCCACAATTCATCGAATCTCGACAAACACACCGCAAAAAGAGATTACATCGAATAGATCTCCTCGAAGACCGAGGAGAACTTGGTATTGAGATCCAAAGAGAGAGAAGCAGCCATCTAGGTACTTACTATGGACCCGAAGGTCTGTGGTAAACTACTCACAACTCATGGCGAGGCGATGGTGTTGATGTAGAAGCACTCCGTGGTAGATCCCCCCTCCGGCGGAGCTCCGGAACAGGCCCCAAGATGGGATCTCACGGGAACAGAAGGTTGCGGCAGCGGAATTAGGGTTTTCTCTCCGTTTCTGATGTTTTCGGGGTACATGGATATATATATAGGAGGAAGAAGGGCATCGGGGGACCAACGTGGGGCCCACGAGGCAGGGGCGCGCCCTGTAGGGGGGCGCCCCTCACCCTCGTGGACGCCACATGTGCCCTTTTCCGTCGTTCTCAAGTCTCCCGTGAAGATATCGCTCCAAAACTATCTCTCCCGAAGGTTTCATTCCGTTTGGACTCCATTTGATATTCCTTTTCTGTAAAATCCTGAAAAGGCAAAAAACAGCAATCTGGACTGGGCCTTTGGGTTAGTAGGTTAGTCCCAAAAATAATATAAAAGTGTATAGCAAAGCCCATTAAACATCCAAAACATCATAAATAATGGCATGGAACAATCAAAAATTATAGATACGTTGGAGACGTATCAGCATCCGTGGCCACCGCGGGCGTGCACGGCACGAGGGGCGAGCAAGCAGCCGCCGGTTGGGCGCGTGAAGGCTGCAGCAACATATAGCAGTAGCGGCAGCACATAGTATATGTGGCGGGGAGGCCATGCACGGGCGCCCGCGCGTGAGGCCGCTGGCAGGGGCGCGCTGGGCGGGGCGGTGCGTGGGCATGTGGGGGTAGAGGAGCAGAGCTCCGGTGCTGCTAGGGAGGGCGAGGGTGCAGAGCAGAGCGGACAGGCACAGTCGGGCGGAGCTGCACGAAGGGGCGGATGGGCGCGGCGACAAGAACAGCTAGCTACGGACACATAATCGAGCTACGAGCTTAGGGGAAACATCAAGGAGCTCACCGCGGAGCACAGGATGGCTCGGTGAGTGGCTTAGGAGCTATAGAGGCAGTGGATTCGTTGAGGAACTCTGACGACAGAAGCGGGAAGAAGTCATCGATCCCGAAGCTTGACGGCGCCCCAGCTCGATCTGGTAACTGTAGTCGAAGTAGACGAGGCCGACGTTTCTCCTGGCGAAGTTCAGCCCGTAGGGACGGCAGTGGCCACGATGATAGTGATGCGGTGACGGCTACGTTCGGATGTGGGTTCTAGATCGAACGAGGAAAGGGGAGATAGAATGGGGAGCAGAGGGACTAGGGTTCCGGTCGGGCGGGGTTAAGGGGGCGTCGGTTGGGCCGGCCTGGTGGCCAGCTGGGCCGAGGCCCAGCGAGGGGGGGATTTGTTAAATTTTTTTATTTTTTGTTTTATTTTTAGTTTCTCCTTTTCTTATTTTTCTTATTACATCTTAGCTGCTTTGTTTTAGTTTTAATAAAATACTAAAGTGGCACCTAACTTAATGTTTCAACTAATGCCACTGCCACATTAACTTGTTACCTAAGCTAAAATAGTTTCATAATTATTTAATACCTAAAAGTATGTAAATAATAGCTTTTGCTACTGTTTTATTCAGTTTATAGTATTTAAATATTTTATAAAGGTGTGGTTTCACCACCATAACCATCTATGATTTATTTGCTACAATTTGAACATTTTAGATTTCACAATTGAAATACTTTTATTGTTTGACTTCAATTCAATTTTGAATTTGGATCGAAACTAACACGGGGTTAGCAACAGTAATCATGGTGATGTGGCATCATTAGCAGAGGGTTACTGTAGCATGATTACCCGGGCGTCACAACAAGGCAATCCACCACACACACCAGAGTAGGCTATTACACTACAGGGTGGCCCGAACCAGTATAATCCTCTGTGTCCCTTGTTCTTTGAGTTCGTCGAGCTAGGCCGTGGAATCGCAGGGTGAGCGAGCTGGGGAGAGAGTGTTCTTCGTTCACACCCCAGAGTTCGAACCTCTCAAGGGTTTGCGGAACCCGAAATCCGACAGTAGGAGGTGTAGGATGAAGATGGTCTCTCTCAAACATCCCTGCAACCAAATAATAAAAAGTCTCTTATGTCCCCAACACACCCAATACAATGGCAAATTGTATAGGTGCACTAGTTCGGCGAAGAGATGGTGATACAAGTGTAATATGAATAGTGGATATCGATTTTTGTAGTAGGAACAATGAAAACAGCAAGGTAGCAAGTGATAAATTGCAATGCTTGAAAGCAAGGCCTAGGGTCCATAGTTTCGCTAGTGCAATCTCTCAACAATACTAATATAATTGGATCACATAACCATCCCTCAACGTGCGATCAAGAATCACTCCAAAGTTCCTATCTAGCAGAGAACATAAGAATGAATTGTTTGTAGCTATTCGTTCCGATCGATCTATCCAAGAGTTCGTACTAAAATAACACAAGTTATTCTTTCTGAACGATCTATCAAGAGTTCCTACAAAAATAACACAAGTTATTCTTTCTGATCGATCTATCAAGAGTTCATACTAAAATAACACCAAAACAAATTGATATTCATAATACTCAATCCAACACAAAGAACTTCAAAGAGTGCCCCAATGTTTCTACCGGAGAAACAAAGAAAAGAACGTGCATCAACGCATATGCATAGATTACCCCAATGTCACCTCGGGAATTCACGAGTTGAGTGCCAAAACATATATCAAGTGAATCAATACAATACCCCATTGTCACCACGAGTATTCAATTGCAAGACATATATCAAGTGTTCTCAAATCCATAAAAGTATTTGTTCCGATAACAACGAAATCTCATAGGGAAAAACTTAATTCATCACAACAAGATAGAGAGGGGAAAACACCATATGATCCGACTATATTGACAAAGCCCGCGATACATCAAGATTGTGCATCTCAAGAAGACAAGAGAGAGAGAGAGAGAAATTAAACACATAACTACGGGTACAAACCCTCAACCCCGACGATGGACTACTCCCTCCTCACCATGCTGGCCGTCGGTGATGGTTTCCCCCATCGACGAAGTGCCGGAAAGGGCTCTAGGTTGGATCTCGTGGACTACAGGCCTTGCGGCGCTGAAACTTCTGGTCTAGGTTCACCACGAGGATTTCGGAATATTTGGGAATTTATAGGGTAAAGAGGTGGTGTGGGAGGCCACCGAGGTGGGCACAACCCAGCTGGCGTGCCAGGGGGCCTGGCGCGCCCAGCTGGGTTGTGCCCATCTCGGTGGCCTCCCACACCACCTCTTTACCCTATAAATTCCCAAATATTCCGAATCCCCTCTCGGGGCACCCCTTGGAGCAGCTGTGGCTCATTGGGTGTCTTCTGGCCCATAAAAAAATCTCCAAAAAGTTTCACGGTGTTTGGACTCCGTTTGATATCAATTTCCCACGATGTAAAAAACATGCAGAAAACAGCAACTGGCACTTGGCACTATGTCAATAGGTTAGTACCAAAAAATGATATAAATGACTATAAAATGATTGTAAAACATCCAAGAATGATAATATAACAGCATGGAACAATCAAAAATTATAGATACATTGGAGACGTATCAGCATCCCCACGATTAATTCCGGCTCATCCTCGAGTAGGTAAATGATAAAAACAGAATTTTTGATGTGGGATGCTGCCTATCATGTCATATCATATTTTTTCTTTATAGCATGGACATTTGGACTTTTATATGGTTCAAAGCAGAAGTCTAGTTTTGACATGAGATTTAAATACTCAAGCATATCAGCAAGAAACCATGTCTTTCAAAATACTAATGCTAAAATAAGTTATCCCTAGCCCATCATGATCAACCATTGATCCATTCATGAAACACATTCGCATATTAGTTACACCCAATGCTCAAGTACGATCATAGTGTTTCCTAGTTGGTGCTTTATAAGGGAAGATGGAGACTCAAATTCAAAAATAAAAATTGCATAAGTAAAAGAAAGGCCCTTCGCAGAGGGAAGTAGGGATTTGTAGAGCTGCCACAGCTCAAAGCTTAAATTGATAGATAAAATTATTTTGGGAGGCATACTATTCCCACCAAAGAAAATGACTTAAGGTTCCCAACACTTTCCATGCTAGATATATCATAGGCGGTTCCCAAACATAAAATAAAGTTTATTCCTTTTCCACCAGACTTTCACAAGTCATGGCTAGCCGAATCCACAGTTGCCTTCCATACCAACACTTTCCAAGGAATTTATTATTTGACAACATAAAGTAAATTTATTTTTCGTTTCGGGACTAGGCATCCCTAGTACCTTTGCCTTACTCTCGTACAATTACAAGTGAATAAACACTTATCGTGAGAATAACACATCTAGCATGGAAAATATTGGCCACCCCTCCCCGCCACGTGAGCGGTATGGGCACACAAAAGTGAAATTTATTTTGAAAATTAGAGATCGCACATACAAATTTGCTTAGAACAACAAGGGAATAGTGTATATAGGTAGGTATGATGGACTCATGTGGCAAAATTGGGATAAAGGATTTCGGATACACAAGTAGTGATCATATACTTAGTGCAAAATGAAGGCTAGCAAAAGACTGGGAAGCGACCAACCATGAAACAAATAATCTCATAAGCGAGCATTGAGCATAAATAATACCGAATAATGCACCACAAGTAGGATGTAATTTCATTGCATGATTATTGACTTTCGTGCTTGCATAGGGAATCACAAACGTTAACACTAATATTCTTACTAAAGCATAATTACTCATTAACATGACTCACATATCACATCATCATATCTCAAAACTATTACAAGGAATCAAGTTTATTTTGTCCAATGATCTTCATGAAAGTTTTTATTATATCCTTCTTGGATATCCATCACTTTGGGACAAACTTTCATGTGTTGCTTTTGATAAGCTCAAACAAATACAAGTGAATAACATGAGCATAATATTTTCTTCTCTCAAATTAATATAAGTGAATCAAGAGAGAATTTCTTCAAAAATACTAAAGCACACCGTGCTCAAAAAGATATAAGTGAAGCACTAGAGCAACGATGCTAGAAAAGAGCTTCGTTGACGGGATGTGAATGCCGCTTACCTAGCCTCCCTAGCAACTATTTGAGGACTCTATTTTATTTAAAAAAACAGATTTAAGTATTTTATTAAAACATAAAGCAAAAAAATAAAATGACATTTCAAGAATAGCACATCTCATGTGAAGAAGCAAAAACTTAGGATCAACCGATACTAACCGATAATTGTTGATGAAAAAAGGCGGGATGCCTACCAGGTCATCCCCAAGCTTAGATGCTTCAGACTTCTTGAAATGTTATCTTGGGATGCCTTGGGCATCCCCAAGCTTGAGCTATTTTGTCTCCTTAATTCTTCTCATACCACAGTTTTCCTAAATCTCAAAAGATCCATCCACACAAAACTCAACTAGAACTCATGAGATAAGTTAGTATAAACCAATGCAAAAACCTTATCATTATCTACTGTAGCAAATCACAAAAATTATTATTCAACATTGCATACTAAATGCATCTGCATATTTAATACTCCTATCCTCAAATAGAATCATTAAACAAGCAAAAATATGCAAACAATGCAAACATAACAGCAATCTGCCAAACCAGTACAGTCTGTAAAGAATGCAAGAGTATCAATACTTCCCAAACTCCACAAGTTATAAAATCTACCACACTTATATAAAATTTATCAGAGCTTATTTTGCAAAAAGTTCCAACATTTTATCACATTCTGACTTTTTTAGGGAATTTTTGCAACATCAGTAAACTTTCTGTTTTCAAACAGCAACATGTAGACTTGCAAAATAAGCATGGTAAAGGTTATCCTTGTCACTTTTATTGAAATAAAAGATACAAAAAATTATTCTAAATATCAGAAAGCAAATCCTAACAAAAGAAAATGATGCTCTAAGCAAAACACATATCATGTGACGAACGAAAACATAGCTCCAAGTGAGGTTACCGATAATGTTGGAGACGAAAGAGGGGATGCCTTCCGGGGCATTCCCAAGCTTAGAGGCTTGGGTATTCCTTGAATATTACCTTGGGATGCCTTGGGCATCCCCAAGCTTAGGGTCTTGCCACTCCTTATTATCCTCATATCGACATCTGCTACTTCTCGAGCTTGCGTTGTGTTCCCTCGAAGAGGAAAGGCAGATGCAGCACAGTAGCGTAAGTATTTCCCTCAGTTTTTGAGAACCAAGGTATCAATCCAGAAGGAGACCACGCGTGAGTCCCTCGCACCTGCACAAACAAATAAGAACTTCGCAACCAACGCGATAAGGGGTTGTCAATCCCTTTACGGTCACTTACGAAAGTGAGATCTCATAGAGATGATAGTTTATATTTTTGGTATTTTTGTTTATAAGAACAGAAAATAAAAGCGATAAAAGTAAAGTAGATGTAGATTGATATGTTGAGAATAGACCCGGGGGCCATAGTGTTCTCTAGTGGCTTCTCTCATGATAGCAATATTCTACGGCGGGTAAACAAATTACTGTCGAGCAATTGACAGAAAAGCGAATAATTATGAGACTATCTAGGCATGATCATTGTATATAGGCATCACGTCCGAGACAAGTAGACCGAAATGATTCTGCATCTACTACTATTACTCCACACATCGACCGCTATCCAGCATGCATTTAGTGTATTGAGTTCATAAGAATAGAGTAACGCCATAAGCAAGATGACATGATGTAAAGGGATAAACTCAAGAAATATGATATAAACCCCGTCTTTTTATCCTCGATGGCAACTATACAATACGTGCCTTGTTGACCCTACTGTCACTGGGAAAGGACACCACAAGATTGAACCCGAAGCCAAGCACTTCTCTCATTGCAAGAACTATAGATCTAGTCGGCCAAACCAAACCAATATTTCGAAGAGACTTGCAAGGATATTATGAGCACACATAAAAAGTTCAGAGAAGAACCAAATATTTCTCATAGATAATCTTGATCATAAACTCACAATTCATCGGATCTCGGCAAACACACCGCAAAAAGAGATTACATCGAATAGATCTCCTCGAAGACCGAGGAGAACTTTGTATTGAGATACAGAGAGAGAGAAGAAGCCATCTAGATACTAGCTATGGACCCGAAGGTCTGTGGTAAACTACTCACAACTCATGGTGAGGGTGATGATGATGATGATGTTGAACTCCGTGATGGATCCCCCTTCGGTGGAGCTCCGGAACAGACTCCAAGATGGGATCTCACGGGAACAGAAGGTTACGGCGGTGGAATTAGGGTTTTCTCTCTGTTGTCGATGGTTTCGGGGTACGTAGACTTATATAGGAGGAAGGAGGACACCGGGGGAGTCACGAGGGCCCCACGAGGCAGGGGCGTGCCCTGGGAAGGGGGCCCCCCCACCCTCGTGGGCCCCTCGTGGCTCTTCTGACGTGGTTCTCAAGTTCTCCGGGCGTGATTTTCTCCAAAAATATCTCTTGCGAAGGTTTCATTCCGTTTGGACTCCATTTGATATTCTTTTTCTGCAAAACCCTGAAAGAGGTAAAAACAGCAATCTGGATTGGGCCTTTGGGTTAGTAGGTTAACCCCAAAAATGATATAAAAGTGTAAGATAAAGCCCATTAAACATCCAAGACTTCATAAATAATAGCATGGAACAATAAAAAATTATAGATATGTTGGAGACGTATCAAGCATCCCCAAGCTTAATTCCTGCTCGTCCTCGTGTAGATAAATGATAAAGAAAGAATTTTTGATGTGGAATGCTAACCAACATAGTTTTTCAATGTAATTCTCTTAATTGTGGCATAAATGTTCAGATCTGAAAGATTCAATATAAATGTCTATATTGACATAAGAAATAATAATACGTCAAGCATACTAACAAAGCAATTATGTCTTCTCAAAATACTATGGCTAAAGAAAGTTATCCCTACAAATCATATAGTCTGGCTATGCTCCCTCTTCATCACACAAAATATTCATATCATGCACAACCCCGATTTCAGCCAAGCACTTGCTTTCATACTCTATTCTTTCAAACCTTTCAACTTTCATGCAATACATGAGCGTGAGCCATGGACATAGCACTATGGGTGGAATAGAGGTGGTTGTGGAGAAGACAAAAAGGAGGGAGATAGTCTCACATCGACTAGGCGTATCAACGGGCTATGGAGATGCCCATCAATAGATATCAATGTGAGTGAGTAGGGATTGCCATGCAACGGATGCACTAGAGCTAAAAATGTATGAAAGCTCAACAAAAGAAACTAGTGGGTGTGCCTCCAACTTGCTTGCTCACGAAGACCTAGGGCATTTGAGGAAGCCCATCGTTGGAATATACAAGCCAAGTTCAATAATGAAAATTCCCACTAGTATATGCAAGTGACTAAACATGAGACTCTCTACAATGAAGAACATGGTGCTACTTTGAAGCACAAGTGTGGAAAAAAAGATAGTAGCAATTGTCCCTTTTTTTCTTTTTTTGGGCCTTTATTTTTTTCTTTGGCCTTTCTTTTTTTTTCTTTTTTTTTGCGGAGGGGCTTTATAGATTTAGCCTTTCCTCCCATGGGACAATGCTCTAATAATGATGATCATCACACTTTCATTACAACTCAATATTACAACTCGATACTACAACAAAGTATGACTCTATATGAATGCCTCCGGCAGTGTACCGGTATGTGCAATGAAACAAGAGTGACATGTATGAAAAGTTATGCATGGTGGCTTTGCCACAAATACGATGTCAACTACATGATCATGCATGGCAATATGACAATATGAAGCGTGTCATATGAACGGAACGGTGGAAAGTTGCATGGCAATATATCACAGAATGGCTATGGAAATGCCATGATAGGTAGGTATGGTGGCTGTTTTGAGGAATAATATGGTGGCTGTTTTGAGGAAGGATATATAGTGGGTTCATGGCACCGGCGAAAGTTGCGCGGTACAAGAGAGGCTAGCAATGGTGGAAGGGTGAGAGTGCATATAATCCATGGACTCAACATTAATCACAAGAACTCATATACCTATTGCAAAAAATCTACGAGTCATCAAAACAAAGCAATCAATGCATGCTCCTAGGGGGGAGGTTGGTAGGATTTAACCATCGCTCCCCCCCACCCCCGATCTCCACACAATGGTTGGTGTCGTGGTTATAAGTATGACAGTACGAGTAGGGGATACGTAAGAGGAGGCAAGGCCCTAGCTATGGTGAGATTGTACGCAAGATGTATACAAGTTCCGGCCCTTCTCGGAGGAAGTAATAGCCCTACCTCGGTGCCCGGAGGCGGTCGACTGGAATGTATGGGGGTGTTTGAGTTACAGGGGGTGCGAACCCTTATACTGGAGGAGGGGGTGGCTTATATCGTGTGCCAGGACCCCAGCCATGCTCCATGTTACCAAGGGTTCAATGTACCTAAAGGCAGGCGTTACTGATAACGCCCGCAGTAAAGAGTAATAAAGGCATTCATTGCAGCAGAGTGAATAACAGACCATTGTTGTCCCAAGGAACCTTTGGCCTTCAGGGGTCAAGTGCCTTGGAAGGGTCGAGTGAAGTTGAGTTGTCTGGACGGGGGTGTACGGTCGAGTGGGATGTCCTCTTGGGCCGTCTCAGTCGACTGTTCTTGTTGTCATCGATTTGTCTTTTGAGCTTATGGGGTAGTGACCTTGGGTGGGATATCTTGATAAGGCCTGCGACCCTACCCTAGGTTCATAACCTCCTCAGTAGCCCCCGAATGGATTGAGGCTTGAGTAGAAGAGAGCGCTGAAGCGTGCCTTAGCTCAGGTTTGATGTCCTTGGGGTAATCTTCTTCGAACTTGTGAACTAGGCCGTCTTTTCAGCCTCATCTTGGTCGCCTTAATCGATTCCGAAACCGTCGAGTGTGCTTGTTGTGTTGACTGTCGACTGAACTTTGCGCGTGGCGCCGAGCGCCGTTGGTGCGCGCAGTTTTCGGCGGGATCGGTTGCTCTCTGGTCTCCGGATTTTGCGGGATTTCGAAATTTGGGGAAGCGCGAGGGACGGGTCGTGCCGCGGCAATCGGATCGGATATGCTTGGGACGCCTCGATCCTCGCGCCGCCTTTTTCGCCACGTATCGCGTGTGCGCCTGCTGCGGGATTTGACGGGATTGCTCGGGGCCACCGGTCAGTTACTCGACCGTTGTGCTATAAATGTGCGTCGCGGCCGAGGCGAGGGCATTGTGCGCCCATTCTCTGTTTCCTCGCCTCCGTCCCTCTGCCACGCCTCTGCTTCTTTCTCCTCCTCCTCGGCCAACACCGGCTCGCTTGCCATGGGCAAGGAGAAGACCACGGCACTGGAGCGCTCGAAGAAGAAGGCGACGGGGAAAGCGAAGCGGTTCGGCCATGGGGAGTCGTCGTCGAGGTCCGGGCTCCCGCCTGGCTGGATCCAGGGGGACTGGATCAGGTCCACCATTACGGAGGAGGACATGGAGGAGCTGGAGGAGGAGGGCTTGGTCGCTCGCGACTCCTGGCGGGTGCTAGGAGGCGAGCTCGAGCCCCAGCCGCGGGAGGGTGAGTGCGTCCTCCTCGCGACCCAAGTCGACCGAGGTTTCTCCATGCCTCCGCACCCTTTCTTCCATGCCTTCTTGACTTTTTACGATGCCCAGCTACACTACTTTACGCCCAACTCCATCGCTTTCTTGGCTACATTGTTGTCGACCGCACAGGGGCTTCTTCAAACACATCTTCACTTGTCGTTCGCAAACCGTCAAGAAAGCGAATCCGAGCGACGAAAAGACGCACGTCATCCAGATGTGCGGCGGGCTGGGTATCCAGCTTAGAAATAGGAGCGCCTTTCCTGCTATGATCCTCCCAGAGTCGGTTCGGGGCTGGCAGTCGACTTGGTTCTACTGTAAGGACACTCCGACTCCTGGTCAGTCGACTGGGCTTCCTCCCTTTTCCTTTAGTCGAGTCGGCCAGCCACCGTCGCTAGTTGTGAGTCGGACCGAGAGGGTGGAGGTAGACATGCTGGTGGAGCGGGTCGTCCAGTTGGTCCACGACGGGGTTACAGGGTTGGATCTGCTTGAGGTGTACCTTATGCGGAGGATCGAGCCTCTCCAAGCTCGAGACCACCCGATGTGGCTGTATTCCGGCGTCGACGACTCATCTCGGGTTCACCCGGAGGAGGCCTCAGCGAAGACGGTGGCGCAGTGCTTGAAGTGCATCACGAGGAACAAGGACAACCCCAGGGGGCTCGGAAGAGTTCCTCCATTCGACGCCGACCATCTACCCGACAAGGTCCGGCCTTGACTTCCGAGTGGTTTTGTTGTTTCTTATTTGCGGCTGTCTGACGAATCTGACTGATGTTTGGTTAATCCTCTTTTCCACAGATCTATGCCGAAATGTACTATGTGCCCAACGGGGACCAGGTCCAGGAGGGCGAAGAAGGCGCGGGCGAGCCTTCCGAGTGGAAGTCTGACAAGGAGACCGGAGAGGAGAGCGAGGCCTCAAGCAGCGGGGAGGAGGTCGAGTCACCTCCCCGCGGCGAAAAGCGCTCCAAGGAGAAGCATGACCCAGAAGTTGTGCGCTCCAGGGCGGGCCCCTCCAGCTCACAAGTGCAGAAGCGGGCTCGCACGGCCACTCCCGATCCGACTGAAAAGGCGCCCAAGCAGCCTAAGGTCGCTGCCGCCAAGCCTCGAAAGGTCCTGCCCAAGATCAAGGTGGACGTCCCGATCGCCTCTACGTAAGTGTTGTTCTCCTTTATTTCTCCCTGCTTTTCGGAGGTCGACTTTGCCTTTGTCGACTCACTTTCAAGGAAATTTTCAGTGCTGCTGCTTCTGCGACCTCGATGGATGTCGACAAGGGTCGGGATGATGAGGAGACAGCTGATGCTGCTACGTCCCGCGCAGGTGCGAGTTGTAGATCGTACTTTGCTTTTTGTCAGTTTGAACTAACGGTCGACTAAACTTCGTGGTTTTTTTTCTTTTGAAGCGCCACGCCATGTCATAGAGCTCCCAGACGACGAAGACGACGACGATGAGGAGCGCTCGGGAGTGACTCAACGACGCACGGGAAGGAAGGGCCGGAAGGCACCCTCTAGCTCTAAGGCCCAGCAACAAGAGGACGTGGCCTAGACCACGGTCTCCTTCGCTGTCCCTGTGTCGACTGTCCGCCCTCCTTCGTCGACTGGTCCGGTCGTCGACCCAGCGCTTGCTCCGCCGTCCGTTCTCTTCTCCACCCATCACGTCCCGGAGGATCCCGTGGTGCAGCCCAAGAAGCCGTTCGCCAGGCGGGGCTGATGATGGAGAGGACGAAGGCGGCGTACGAGGCTAGCATGGCTGCCTACAACGCTAGCTCAGCTCTTTGGACCAATGTCCAGGTTTGACTCTTCCGATTGATTTGCTGTATTGGTGTAGTCTTCAGTTTGAGAAATCTACTGCCTTGTTCGTGAGATGATGCCACACCCACTGGGTGCCTTATCTTGTAGCTTTTAGCTTTTGTAAGCCGACCGATAGTACCAGTGGGGGCACGCTCAGTGCGCCCAGTGGGTGTAGTCCCCGAGGCCATGGTCGACTGAAGTCAGTCGACTGTGGTCTTTAGAATGTGTCTTGTTTGTTCCGTACTTCTCTTACTCGCGCAGACTCTGGTCAGGCTGATCTGGTCGAGTGAGAACCAGTGGGGGCACGCTCAGTGCACCCACTCGGTGTAGCCCCCCAGGCCATGGTTGGCCGAGTGAGAACCAGTGGGGGCACGCTCAGTGCACCCACTCGGTGTAGTCCCCGAGACTGTGGTTGAGTGTTTGACTCGACTGTAGTCTTAGAATTCTGATTTGTTGTGTTGATGCAGAGATCTTGTGAGTTCGGGGCCAAATTTGCGGATCTCGAGAAGAAGCAGGTCCTGCTCAATCTTGACTTGCAGCTGACTCGGGACCACTTGAAGAAGACTCAGGATGAAGCAGCTGGTAACTAACGCAAGCAACTCTTCGACTGACCTTCGATAAATATGCCGTGTGTATCCTCATGTTCATCAGTCTAGTGACGTCTCTTGTAGATCAACTGAAGGCGGCGCTGGAGCAGAAGGACCTCGACTTGGCGGCGGCGTGGCAGAGAGTGCGGGAGAAGACCGAATTGGCGGAGCAGAAGCTGGCTTCAGTCGGCGTGCTTGAAGCAGAAATCGCCAGGCTGAAGAGCTCCCTCGACGCAGCCAACCAGGAAGTGACTTGACTGAAGGGGTCTAAGAACACCCTGAACGAGAAGTACGAGGACCTCTTTCAGAAGAAGAACGACCTGGAAGCCTATCTGTGCGGACTCACCAAGAAGTGGTATCTCGTGCTTGAAGGTATGCCTCTTTTGCTCTGGTCCGGATCAAGGTGGTCGACTCGTAACTCGCTTACTGATTCGACGCGTTCTCCCTTGTGTAGAATTCTACTGCAACTTTGATGAGGAGATCGGGCGGGTCGAGCCTGGTCTGGACCCCACCAACTCTATTGTCAAGGATGAAGCTGCCATGAACATTTTGAGGTTGGAGTCTCGCCTTACCAGCGCTACAGACTATCTTGGTTGACTGAAAGCAATGATGTCCCGGATCGACGTTGCACTCTGGAGGGGAGCCGTGCAAGAGAACGACCTCGAGTCCCTGATAACTCGACTCAATGAGATCCCTGGTCGAGTGCAGGAGTGGAAGAAGTCATCTGCTCGCTGCGGGGCCGACTTAGCACTGTCTCTGGTTCGGGTGCACCGTAAGGAGGTGAAGGAGAAGTGGCTGGCTACACTAAAGGTCGCCAACACGAAGGAGCTCCAGTTTCAATCGTTTATGGAGACTTTCTTGGAAGCTGCAACTCGCATCGCCAATGGGATCGACCTGGATGAGTTCGTCGCGCCTGCGAGCCCACCTCCCCCTGAGGAGTGAATGAACTTTGATACTTCGATTCAATTTGCCTCGGAATGCTGAGTGATCCTGTAACCGTTAAACTCTTGTGGGCCCGTTGCCCAAGTACACTTGCCCGAATCTTGCGGGACTTTATCTGGATTTGATTCCTTTTGCATTTGCTTGTTTTGCTTCCGACTCTTTCCGGTCTTTTGGATTTTGAGTCGACGCCATCTCTATGGCTTGGCTCCGACGGTTCGAACCACTTGTTGGTGATGTTGTACTTGTGGCGGAGCTCGAAGGACCGCAGCTAAGCCCCCGAGTGAGAGGGTTGCTCTTCACTCGGAGTAGTTTCTGCAACTTAGGCGATCACAAGCTACGTTGTACTTGTGGCGGAGCTCGGAGGACAGAGCCACATTGTACTTATGGCGTAGCTCGGAGGACCGCAGCTAAGCCCCCGAGTGAGAGGACTACTCTTCACTCGGAGTAGTTGTCGTAACTCAGGCGATTGCGGGGTCGCAGCTAAGCCCCCGAGTGATAGGGTTGCTCATCACTCGGAATAGTTTTCGTAACTTAGGCGATTGCGGGGTCGCAACTAAGCCCCCGAGCGAGAGGGTTGCTCTTCACTCGGAGTAGTTTTTGTAACTTAGGCGATTACGAGCTACGTTGTACTTGTGGCGGAGCTCGGAAGACACAGCCACGTTGTACTTATGGTGTAGCTCGAAGGACAGCAGCTAAGCCCCCGAGT
>LR738711.1:267042038-267128915 GCA_902687465.1 Secale cereale | reverse complement strand
GTTGTACTTGTGGCGGAGCTCGGAAGACAGAGCCACATTGTACTTATGGCGTAGCTCGGAGGACCGCAGCTAAGCCCCCGAGCGAGAGGATGGCTCTTCACTCGGAGTAGTTTTTGTAACTTAGGCGATTACGAGCTATGTTGTACTTGTGGCGGAGCTCGGAAGACAGAGCCACGTTGTACTTATGGTGTAGCTCGGAGGACCGCAGCTAAGCCCCCGAGCGAGAGGATTGCTCTTCACTCGGAGTAGTTTTTGTAACTAAGGCGAATCGGGTTCGCGGCTAAGCCCCCGAGTGAGAGGGTTGCTCTTCACTCGGAGTAGTTTTTGTAACTTAGGCGAATCGGGTTCGCGGCTAAGCCCCCGAGTGAGCGGGTTGCTCTTCACTCGGAGTAGTTTTTGTAACTTAGGCGAATCGGGTTCGCGACTAAGCACCCACTGGGGGATTTTGAAGACCAGCATCTTAGAAACCAACAATCATTAAGGAATTGTTGTGAACTTGTCTTTGAAACAAACTGGAAAATCTTTATTACGACTCGACTGTTCGAGCGCCTTAAGTATAGAAGCGGTGGAGCAGGTCCGCGTTCCACGAACGAGGTTCATCTCTCTTCTTAGCGACGTTGTAGAGGTGATACTCTCCATTGTGTTGTACTTGGTGACCATGAAGGGGCCTTCCCAAACGGGGGTGAGCTTGTGCGGTCGTTTCTGATGCTCGGCTGCGGACGTTGCGAGCATGGAATCGACACATGTCCTGTTGATAGATGGTCGACCGGATCAAGGCCATCTCACGTTCCTCCTCCAAGAGGTCGACTGCATCTTGACGAGCTTGCTCTGCTTCGGCTTCGGAGAAGAGTTCCACTTGGGGGGCATTCTGCAACAAATCGCTCGACAGCACGGCTTCATCTCCATAGACCATGAAGAAAGGGGTATGGTTAGTCGACCGGTTAGGAGTTGTCCTCAGACCCCATAAGACAGACGGCAGTTTGGTCACCCAAGCTCCGGCGGCATGCTTGATGTCACGCATGAGCCGTGGCTTCAGGCCTTGGAGAATCAAACCGTTCGCTCTTTCTGCTTGTCCATTCGACTGCGGATGCGCTACGGAGGCGTAGTCGACTCGTGTTCCTTGAGAGGAACAGAAAGCTCTGAATTCATCCGAGTCAAAGTTGGAGCCGTTATCCGTGATGATGTTGTGGGGGACCCCATATCTGAAAATCAGTTCTCTGATGAAGCTGATAGCGGTGCTTGTCTCGAGGTTCTTGATGGGCTTGGCTTCGATCCACTTGGTGAACTTGTCGACTTCTACAAGCAGGTGAGTGAATCCGCTTCTGCCAGTTTTGAAGGGGCCGACCATGTCCAAACCCCAAACAGAAAAGGGCCAAACTAATGGAATGGTCTTTAGGGCAGACGCTGGCTTATGGGACATGTTGGAGTAGAACTGGCAGCCTTCGCACTTGTCCACGATATCTTTAGCCATCTCGTTGGCTCGGGGCCAATAAAACCTAGCTCGGTACGCCTTGGCCACTATAGTCCGAGAGGAAGCATGGTGGCCGCAAGTCCCTGAGTGGATCTCATTCAGAATCAGTCGACCCTCCTCTGGGGTGATGTAGCGCTGAGCGACTCCAGTGACACTCTCCCTGTAGAGCTGGCCCTGAATGACGGTAAAAGCCTTGGATCGACGGACGATTAGGCGTGCTTCTTCTTCGTCTTTCGGGAGTTCTTGCCTGAGCAGATAAGCTATGTATGGCACAGTCCAGTCGGGTGTAATCACTAAAATCTCCATGATCAGGTCGACCACTACAGGTACTTCGACTTCAGTCGGATCAGACGCACTGACTGGCTGCGGGGGTTCCTCCGTGAAGGGGTCTTCTTTGACTGAGGGGGTGTGCAAATGTTCCAGAAATACATTCTTGGGGATAGGCTTCCGAGTCGACCCAATTTTGGCGAGATCATCAGCAAGCTGATTCTTGGCTCTAGGCACGTGGTGGAGCTCTAAACCTTCGAACTTCTTTTCAAGCTTCTGTACTGCACTGCAATAATTGGTCATTGTCGGGCTTCTGACGTCCCATTCCTTCATCACCTGGTACACCACTAAGTCTGAATCGTCGTAGACCATCAGGCGATGGACGCTGAGTGAGATGGCCATACGCAATCCGTACAAAAGTGCTTCGTATTCAGCTTCGTTGTTTGATGAGTCAAAGTGGATTTGAAGGACGTAACTGAGCTTGTCGCCCCTGAGAGATACCAGGACCACGCCTGCACCGGATCCGTTCAACATCTTGGATCCATCAAAGAACATAGTCCAGTGGTCCGACTGAACCTGAGTCGGCAGCTCTTGTTCGATCCACTCAGCCACAAAATCTGCTATTGCCTGAGACTTGATAGCTTTCTTCGCTTCAAACTTGATATCTAGCGGAAGGAGTTCAATCGCCCATTTTGCCACTCGACCGGTTGCGTCTCGGTTGTTCAGGATTTCTGATAGTGGGGCGTCGCTGACGACTGAGATTGTATGATTGGAGAAGTAGTGGGCAACCTTCTTTGCGGTCAAGTAAATCCCGTACACAAGCTTCTGGTAATGCGGGTACCTTTGCTTGGAGGGAGTCAATACTTCGGATATGTAATAGATTCGGCGTTGGACTTTGTAGGCCTTGCCTTCTTCTTCCCGCTCGACTGTGAGTACAGTGATGACAACTTGTCTGATGGCTGCAATGTATAGTAAGAGAGGCTCTTTTATGACTGGGGCAACAAGCACCGGCTGGGTGGACAGCAGGGCTTTGAGCTCTTCAAACGCTGCTTCAGCTTCAGAATTCCACTCGAACTTTTCTGATTTCTTCATCAGTCGGTAGAGAGGTAATGCCTTCTCATCGAGACGAGAAATGAATTGACTCAATGCGGCCAAGCAACCAGTAAGCTTCTGGACGTCGTGTACACGCTCGAGGCGTTTCATTTGGAGGATGGCGCCGACCTTTTCTGGGTTGGCATCGATTCCTCGTTCGGAAACGAGAAAACCGAGTAACTTACCACCCGGAACTCCAGACGTACACTTCGACGGATTGAGCTTGATATCATAGCTTCTCAAATTTGCGAATGTCTCAGCGAGGTCAGTCAACAGGTCGGAACATTTCCGCGATTTGACCACGATGTCATCCATGTATGCTTTGACGTTCTGACTGATTTGCTTCAGCAGGCACTTCTGAATCATGCGCATGAAGGTAGCGCCGGCATTCTTGAGACCGAAAGGCATGGTGACATAACAGAAACACCCGAACGGGGTGATGAAAGCTGTCTTGATTTCATCGGGTCCAAACAGTCGAATCTGATGGTACCTGGAATATGCGTCCAGAAAGGACAAACACTCGCATCCCGCAGTCGAGTCGACTATCTGATCGATGCGGGGGAGATGAAAATTATCCTTCGGGCAGGCCCGATTGATATGCTTGAAATCGATGCACATGCGGAGAGACTTGTCCTTCTTGGGGACCATGACCACATTGGCGAGCCACTCGGAGTGGTAGATCTCGCGGATGAACTCAGCTGCCAGAAGCCGAGCCACCTCCTCGCCAATCGCCTTTCTCTTCTCCACGGTGGACCGATAGAGATGTTCCTTGACGGGCTTCACTTCCGGGTCGACTCGCAAACGGTGCTCAGCCAGTCCTCTGGGTACACCTGGCATGTCAGATGGTTTCCATGCAAAGATGTCCCAGTTCTCACGGAGGAACTGAATGAGCGCTTCTTCCTATTTGCTATCGAGTGTAGTGGAAATGTGGGTCGGTGCTGCATTGGGGTCGGTGGGGTGAATGTGTACGGGCTTCGTCTCCCCAGCCGACTGAAAAGATGACTCGGAAGCCGGCTTCTTGGCCCGCAGCAAGTCACTCGGATCCACGTTTTTCTGGTACTCCTCCATCTCTGCTGCTGCCATCTGCTCGTTAGCGATCTTCGAGCCTTTCTGGAAGAATTCTTCCGCTTTCTGACGGTTCCCCGTGACGGTTATAACGCTGTTGGGTCCCGGCATCTTCAGCTTGAGGTACACATAACACGGTCGGGCCATGAATCTGGCGTAGGTGGGCCTACCCAGAATGGCATGATAAGCGCTATTGAAGTCCACCACTTCAAATCTCAGCTTTTCTTTGTGGTAATTCTTCGAGTCGCCAAAGACTACGTCGAGTGCGATTTGGCCAAGTGAGTCGGCCTTCTTCTCGGGGATGACCCCGTGGAACCTCATGTTGCTTTCACTCAGCTCGGACATCGGAATACCCATATCACGGAGAGTTGCAGCATACAGAATATTCAAACCACTTCCACCATCCATCAGGACCCTGGTCAAACGCATGCCCTCGACCACTGGGTCGACCACCAGCGTCTGCCGCCCAGGGGTAGCAATGTGCGCGGGGTGATCGGACTGGTCGAACGTGATGGGGGTCCTGGACCACTTCAGATACGTGGTTGTTGCCGGGGCAACCATGTTGACTTCTCTGTTGATCACTTTCAGTCGACTTTTGACTTCAACGTCTGCGAAGATCATCAAAGTGGAGTTGATCTGGGGGTAACCTCCATCCCCTTCTTTGTCCTCGATCTCCTCCGATTCCTTTTCCTTCTCAGTCGACTGATCCTTCTGGAAGTTCTGGATCAAGAGCCGGCACTGTCGAGTGGTGTGCTTGGGATAGACCAAGTTCCCCTCTTCGTCTCTTTTGTGTGGATAGGACACGGCTGGCCGAGTACATCATTCCCAGCTTGATCCTTCACTTTCTTGGGGACCCAAGGCCCCTTGGGCTTTCCTTTGCCCTTCCCATGGTTGACAACTGCGGCTTCGCCCTGAGCGGCTGGCTCGGCCTTGCGCTTGGGTTTCTGATTGGAGTTCTGATCATCTTGTCCGACTGGTTTCTTTCCACTGCGAAGTCGATCGGCTTCTTCGCCGTTAGCGTACCGACTGACTATCTCCATCATCCGGGACAGGGACATATCGCCCGTTCGACCGAACTTCAAATTTAGTTCTCGGTATCGCACGCCCTCCTTGAAGGCGCAGACTACTTGGTGTTCAGACACATTCTCCACCGTGTGGTGCAAGGTGGTCCATCTCTGTATGTAATCCTTCAAGGTTTCACTCGGCTTATGTACGCAATGCTGCAGCTCCGCAAGCCTTGTCGGCCGTTTGCAAGTACCTTCGAAGGTCCGAATAAACACTCGGCCCAGCTCTTCCCAACTGTATATGCTCCCAGGGGCCAACTGATTAAGCCATGCCCGAGCTGAGCCACCCAGCATCAGAGGAAGGTGTTTCATGGCTACGTAGTCGTTGCCGCCTCCGATTTGCACAGCCACTCAGTAATCCTCGAGCCAGGTGTCTGGTTTTAACTCGCCGGTGAACTTATTTACCCCCGCCGCCAACCTGAAGTTTGGGGGATCTCAGCGGCCCTGATGGCACTGCTAAAACACTCGGGTCCAGAGACGGACGCTCGGCTTCCACTTGGACGATCTCTGCCTTACTGTTCTCTGAACGCCCTGTTCCGGTCACTAGCCCTTGCACAAGGATAGACCTTGCATCGAAGCCGGGCCTCCGAGGATCCGGGGCAATCCTCCGCTCGTCGTCGTGTAAGTGTCTGCCCTCGAGTCGCCTGGGCGAGAACGATCCGCTTCCCGGGGGAGGCATAGGCACTCGACGGCGGTCGTGATGATCGGGTCGACGGTCATACTGGTCGTCATTGCGACCCAGATGCCGATCTTGACGTGGGCCACATGTTGGAATATGCCCTAGAGGCAATAATTAAAGTATTATTATTACATTTCCTTGTTTATGATAATTGTCTGTTATTCATGCTTGAATTGTATTGTACGGAAACAGCGATACACGTGTGAATATATAGACCACATTGAGTCCCTGGTAAGCCTCTAGTTACCAGCTCGTTGATCAACAGATGATCACGGTTTCCTGGTCATGGACATGTGATGTCAGTGATAACGGGATCACATCATTAGGAGAATGATGTGATGGACAAGACCCAATCATGAGCATAGCACGAGATCGTATAGTTCGTAATGCATAAGCTTTTCGGTGTCAAGTATTTATTCCTTACACCATGAGGTTGTACAACTCTCGGATGCCGTAGGAATACTTTGGGTGTGCCAAACGTCACAACGTAACTGGGTGGCTATAAAGGTACGCATCGGGTATCTCCGAAAGTGTCTGTTGAGTTGGTACGAACCAAGACTGGGATATTGTCACTCCGTATGATGGAGAGGTACCTCTGGGCCCACTCGGTAAGACATCATCATAATGAGCTCAAGGTGACTAAGGAGTTGGTCACGGGATGATGGATTACGGGTCGAGTAAAGAGACTTGCCGTGACGAGAGTGAACAAGGTATCGGGAATACCGACGATCGAATCTCGGGCAAGTAACCGTACCGATGGACAAAGGGAATAACATACGGGATTGAGTGAATCCTTGACACAGTGGTTCATCCGATGAAGATCATCGAGAAACACGTGGGAACCAACATGGGTATCCAGATCCCGCTGTTGGTTATTGACCGGAGAGTGGTCTCGGTCATGTCTACGTGTCTCCCGAACCCGTAGGGTCTACACACTTAAGGTTCGGTAACGCTAGGGTCGTAGAGATACATGCACGTGGAAACCCGAAAGTTGTTCGGAGTCCCGGATGAGATCCCGGACGTCACGAGGAGTTCCGGAATGGTCCGGAGGTAAAGAATGATATATAGGAAGTCCAGTTTCGGCCATCGGGTGAACTCCGGGGGTCACCGGGAGTGTCCCGGGACCACAGGAGGGGTCCCGGGGGTCCACCGGGTGGGGCCACCCATCCCGGTGGGGCCCCTAGGCCGCAAGGGGAAGGGGGCCAGCCCCTGGTGGGCTGGCGCACCCTACTGGGCCCTCCCTCATGCGCCTAGGGTTGGAACCCTAGGGGAGGGAGGCGCCCCCTATGCCTTGGGGGGCAAGTCTCCCCCCCAGGCCGCCGCCCCCCTGCAGATCCCATCTGCAGGGCATGGCGCACCCCCCTGGCCCCCTATATATATGTGGGGGGGAGAGGGTAGCCGCACCCAAGTCTCTGGCGCCTCTCCCCCTCCCGTCACACCTTCCTCCTCCTCCGCAGGGCGCCGGCGAAGCCCTGCAGGAATTCCCGTTGCATCCACCACCACGCCGTCGTGCTGCTGGATCTCCGACGACCTCTCCTCCCCCCTTGCTGGATCAAGAAGGAGGTGACATTGTTGTACCGGATGTGTGTTGAACGCGGTGGTGCCGTCCATTCGGCGCTAGATCATCGGTGACGAAGAACGTGAAGAGTACGACTACTTCACCCACGCTTCTTCGAAAGCTTCCGCTCGCGATCTACAAAACGGTATGTAGACGCACTCTCATATGCTCGTTGCTAGATGTCTCCTTAGTTGGATCTTGGTGAAAGCATAGGAATTTTTTGAATTCTACTACGTCCCCCAACAGTGGCATCTGAGCTAGGTCTTATGCTGTAATGCCCAGGATGGGACTATACCTCCTACGTGTCGAGGCACGACTTAAAGGTATAAGCCCATCCTAGAATGATCTCAAGTTTGTTATCTTTGCACGACTCATGTAAAAGAGGGATTAAATTGCAAAAGGAGATAGTTGGCTTACACTCGCCACTTCACACAATATATTACATAAGCAATACATCATTCAGAACATCACAACCCGACTACGGGTGAAGATCCAAAAGACAGATACCAAAAAAACGTACGCCACAGGTCAGGATCGAATCCTAGTAGAAGAACCACTACTGATCGTCGAAACGTCACAAGCAAACGGCCACGCTCTTCATCGAGCTCCTGGTGAAGTACTGAACCAACTCCTGCATCAAACTCGGTTGAACCTGCATCTGGTGTGGTGAAGTAACTGTGAGCCACAGAGGACTCAGCAATCCCGTTCCCGGGTAACATGACTATTTAAGCCTTGGGTGAGGAACAAGGCTGAAGAAAGAACAAGAGGTGAAGGAACAACAAGAGTCTGCAGCAGCAACTAGCACTAACTTACGTGAAAGAGTGCGAGAAGAGAAGAGCATCGGTCGAAAGATGATCACGAAGTGATCCTAGCTAAAGCCGGTCAAACATAACCCCACCGTGTTCAACTCCCGAATCCCTATTCGGAAATTGACAGTCACGGTACACACGCTGGTAGTGTATTGGAACATTGTGTCAAGTTTTCTACAACCGGATATTAACAAGCTCCCATCTGCCACATAACCGCGGGCACGGCTTTCGAAAGTTCAAACCCTGCAGGGGTGTTCCAACTTGACCCATTACAAGCCCACGATCCGCGGAGTCGCAACTCCATAGGTGGGAAGACCCGAGTATTCTCGGAATCCCGTGCTCAAGTTAAACCGAACTAAGGTAAGGCTAATCCAGCAAATCCTCCCGGCGTGTCGACACCCTGATAGTAGCCGCGCGTATCTAAGTCTCAGGACACGACCGGATGGGCGAAGCTACGGGTGTATGCCAGATACCTCGATTTGCCCCAAGGCGGCCCCGCAGGCTCCCCGTTTCGGACCAACACTCATGTGGAGCACTGGCCCGGGGTTGTTGAATTAAAATAAAAGGGATAGCTAGTCCCTATGCAAGTTTTATTAGTTATTAGGCAAATAGTACCAATGTTGGGATTTGCTGGAAAAGACTTAGCACTTAGCGGTTTATCAAGGGGGTCCCATACACCCCAACCGTGTTAGGAACGCATAATCAAGGAACATAACACCGGTTTATACGGTTCCTAACGGCATGAGTGGAACAAATCACCAAGCAAAAGGCTTAGCCTTCCACCCTTGCCAATATATAGATGATTTCATTTAAGAATTTATATAGTGTGATATAACCCAACAAACTTCAACATGAAGCAAGCATCTTCAATCTTCACCTGCAACTAACAATGCTATAAGAGGGGCTGAGCGAGCCTACGTATAGCCAATCAAAGGTTTGCATAGGTAGGGTGGTTAAACAGGTTCATGGTTACAATAGGAGGCTGACAGGAAAACATGGGCATCGAGGCAAAACTATAGAGCGATACTCTAGCAATAGGCAAAGATAGTAATGGTATCCGGGTTCGGTCATCTTGCCTGGGATTCCACTAGGGAGAAGAACGGATCCATGAAGTAGACGGAGCAACATAGACGAGCGAATCCTCACAACTCCGGAACGAAAACGAAGCAAACAAGAGAAGCAACCGGAAAGAAAGAAACAACACGGTAAACACACAAGCATAAACATGGCATACGATGCACAAACAAGTATGATGCATGTACGGTTTAATTATGCATGGCATGGCAAGTGCACAAACAAATCTACAAGTTAAGTGGAGCTCAATATGCAACGAGTTGCATATTGACGAAACACCACATTTAATTATTTAATTGACTCTCGTTTATTTACAAGACAAGATTAAATGTTTTTAGCATGGCAAGAGGTGAAACATAATAAAACTACACTATTTAGGCATTTTAAATGAGGCCGGAAAATAACAACAACATATCCGGAAAATCTCCATGAGCATGTTTAACAATTATTAAACAAACAACAATTAAACATATTAATGTTGTTAACATGATGCGGATGACATGATCAAGTTTATGCAATTTTATTAGAAGGTTAACAAGAAGATGATATGAAGCACTTGTCACCGTGGTGGAAGAAAAGGGTGCCACGGCAACGATCCGAAATGATGCCACGCAACATATCGGTTCCGGTAACTCATTGAGAGACCGGTGCAAAAGGTAACGGAGAGCGAGACAAATGAGATGAAAGGTGGGGCGATCCCGTTACCGGGTTCCCACGAGTCGGCGACGAGGCAACCGAGGAGCACGACAAAAGACTAAACGGGCACGATGCACACAAGGGAGCATCTCATACAACCACATCACAAGCAAACGTTCTCGGGTTATACCTTCGGGACAATCGTTCTCGGAGGGGTTCAAGTTGTCGAGGGACGTAGTGGTACACGGGTCGTAGAGGAAGAAGTCGTTCACGTATCCGAAGAGGAAGTAGGGGTACACGAGTCGTGGTACACTGGGCGACGGTAGTGGTACATGCCGTAGAGGGAAGTAGTTGTTCTCGTTCATCGGAGAGGAAGTAGTTGTTCATGGGTCTTCGGCGACGGTAGACGTTCACGTTACGTGTCGTGGTACTCGCGGTCGTCGAGCGACGGTAGTGGTACTTGACGTTTCGCCGTGTAGTCAAACTTGAGGGTCGTCGACGTCGTGGTACATGAGGGTCGTCATGGTACTTGGCGTGTCATCTTGCGTAGTCGTTCCGGTTCGTAGATGTTCATGTCACAGTAGCCGTTCGGGTCTTGAGTCTTGACGAAAACCACAAACACAGACTCGAAGGGGTACTTGGCGGTCGTCGATCCGTAGATGTTCGGGTCCAGAAGTAGATGTACTTGCTGCTCCATGGGTACTTGAGATACACAAAAATAGCAACAACAACAAAAAAACAGGAAAAGGCTGCGGGGGTGCGGCGCTGCTGGCTCGATCCGGAGGGAAGGCGAGGCCTGGCCTTGGGGAGCGGAGGGGCGCACGGCCTGGGAGAAGGACGGCGGCTCCTGGCCGGCCTGGGGCGCGCAGGGCGGCAGCCATGGCGATGAAGGGTCCTGGAGAAAGGAGACCACAGCCGTGGCCTTAGCGCTGCCCGGCCGGCGCTGGAGCGACGCACGGGAGGAGAGGCCCGAGGCACGCAGGACGGCGACGAGGGCTCGGGACTCCTGGACGAGGAGGTGGCGCGGGCCATGGCGCGGTCTGGAGACGGAGAGGGGAGGCGGCGCGGCTCGGACGCGGGGATGGGAGGAGACGAGGCGCGCGCTCGGACGCGAGGAGGGTCACGAGGCGGAGGAGGCGCTCGGGAGGGGGGCTCGGGCTGCACTGCTGTTGGCGATTGGAGGGAGCGGGACTTGAGATGGGTCGAGCGATGGGAGGAGGGCGAGAGGTCGAGAGGGAATCGGGGCAGAGGCGAGAGGTGAGGCGCTCGAGCGAAGGAGGGTGTGGCGGCGCTGAGAGGGAGAGATCGAGGGAAAGGAGATCGGGCGATGGGAAGATGGTCGGGCTAGGGTTAGGGAATGCTGCGGTTGGGCCTGGGGATGCCTGGGCCGCGCCTAGGGAGGAGATGGGCCGGCTGCTGGAAGGCCTGATGGTCAGGAGGCCTGGGGTGGAGGCCCAAGAGGCTGGGAGCCTAGCTGACTTTTATTAAATGCTTTAACAGAAAAAGAAGAAAGAGGGAAAAGAAAAGAGAGGCTAAGCGGAAGATTTAGCACATGGGATATTTTTCTCGGGCCCATAAAAATGAGCACGATCTGAGAAAAATAGCAAAGGCAAGAATGAGATATAATTCAAACATATTTGAATTTAATTCAAATGGGTTTGAACTAAGACTTGATTATTGAAGTGTCCAAAAATGTTCGAATTTTCGGAGGAACCTCGAAACAACGGAAAAGAAATATTGGCAAGGCTTTTGAAGGAGAAACTCGAATTGAAATAGACATGGGGAAATTATGCACGTGTGTTGGTTATTCCGAAGCAATCGAATATTATTATAATAGCTCCCTAAAATATTGGGAGTATATGTTATAAAGAGAAGACATTCCTCCCTCGATTTAAATGGACCGAAGGTCCACACGATTTATTTAGGTTGAGATGCAAAATAAAATGACATGATGGCATGATGACATGATGCAATGCAAAAATAAATAACACAAGCACAAATGCAACACACGAAGAACCCGGAACGTCTGGAATCTCTGGAATCTTCTGGAATCTTCTGGGACGTCGGTCTTCGGGCGTCACAACTCTCCCACACTAACAGAGGATCTCGACCCGAGATCCTGGAGATGGCACCGGGTAAAAACGGAAGAGGAAGAGGTAAAACAAAGTTGCTTCTTTGACAGACGAGTGAAACCAAAGAACCTTGAGAGGTTGAACAAATTGAAAGAAGAATACAACGGAGATGAACGAAGTTAAGAGCACTCCGGTAAAATGAGTAACAAGGAGTATTATGAGAACCTTGGAGGTTGAAAGACATGAAACAAGAGCTTACGAACCAAAAGAATAAGAAACCTCAATGGTATAGCCAAGGAAAAAGAATGACAGAATTTGGACAGCACTCCGTCTGAAAATGGAAGGAATTAACATGAACTTGAGAAGATGGATGATAGTTGATGAAATCAACAACACATTGCCTCCGAAACAATTAAAAGAATGGCACAAGGGGTAAGAAAGGATTCAGACAGCACTCTGGTTGAAAAGAGAGGCAAACTTGATAAGATGAGGGAACTAGAATGGAGAATACAACGCTCCGGTTAAATTATAAGCAAGGGAAAGAACATGATCTCGATAAAATGATATGATGGTTTGGAGATAGCAACATCACAAAGCCTCCGGAATGAAAGAATAGAATATAGATCAATGAAAGAAATGAATGGAGAAGAAAAAGACAACTTCTCCCACGAATGCATTTGAAAGAGCATCCTTACGAAGAAGGGTTGAATGGATTTGTTGAAAATAATCAATAACAAAAGAATAAGCTTGATGTGGGCTTATGGAAAACATCTCAAAGTTATGAGGTGACAACCAACCACTAATGGAAAACAATTGATTGGATTGATTTCAACAAGGAGATGAAAAACTTATTCACCGGAATGATAAATGAAGAAGTTGGGTCATTTATAAGCACCATAATAGCAACAATTCTCAAGGAAAGCTTTTAGGTGAATTATAACCCAAGATGACTCCAACGAATAAATTGAAGGGTTGAAAACATCTCCTGAACAAGAAAAAATGATGTTTGAAAATATTTCATTCTTGACAACTCGTGAATCATAAAACATGAAGGAATTGTCAAGAATGACATAACACCATCTGAAAAGATAAGGTAGACAGGATTGCAATTGGAAAGCATGATGAAGAATGCTTGAGCTCCAACAAAATCTTGAAGAAAACTTCAAGGATGAATTAAATGATGATGAACCACCATGAAGAACTCCGGTAATGAAAGCATGAGAAGTGAAAGATGAAAAGAATAAGACTCAAGTCCTACGATGAATTAGATTGAGCTTTGAAATGATGTAATTGAAATAGCTTGAAGCTCCGGAAACAAGATGAACAACTTAGAATCAAGGATATTATATGATGAACAAGCTCCAGACAAAAGAATTAAATCACCTTGAAGGAATAAGAATAAGAATTATGTCATGCATCTCCTTCACCAATTTAAATGATGACAACCAAGGATTTGGCATACTACTTATTCTCATAGGAAAGAATTAAAGAGAGATCTCGCACAAGCTTGGGTAATTCTTCAACGAACCACCGGTAGGATTATGAAAAGAACGAGTGAATTAAAATGATAACAACGGAAGAGTAATCTTGAAAGAACCACCGTAAGAATATGGAGACAAACGAAGAGGCATCAATGAAGAATATTTGGAGGACGAAGTTGAAAACTGAGAACGAAGAAATATTCTGAAATGATGGCCTTCGGAGGATCACAAAGAAAAGAATTCATGAAACACTTCGGATGGGTATGAAAAATAATCCCTCACAATCAAAACGACAATGAGGATGGCAAGAAGCTAGAACCACGAATCTTCAATGGAACGGGCCAAGATTTAAGAGAAACACTTCTCCGATCTTCAAATAAGAGAAGATGATGAAATACACCACCATGAATTGTTGAGGCACTCCGGAATGAAGAATTAAAAGGTTGAAACAATGATGAACAAGAATTTGAAAGCGATCTTGGAGAAGGCATGTGACTGATGGGATTCATACTTACGTCACACTTTGAAAAGAATTTGAGTATAACTCCAGAAATTTAATTAGAAAAGTCAGGTAAGATCCTGGGAAAAGACATGTGGGTTAGGGCCCACTGAAAAGAAATCACTGTTGAAAAAGATTGCTTAAGAGATATTGCACCGGTTGAATTAAATGGCTTGAATAAGATGACAATCTCAAAATAATTTGAACGGATTAAGAAAGGAATTATGAATCTTCAGCACTCCGGATATGAATAGCAAGAGGGGAATGATTAATTGGTGCACCGGAATAAGAAAGCATTGTGAAAAGAGGAAAAGGATAAGATCAACACTGAAATCTTGAATTACATCCACCGGCAGAATTTGAGAACAAAAGAAAGATGAACTTGAAGCTCTTGAGCATCTTCACGATAAAACACCGGATAAGAACATTGAAGGAAAAGAATGAAGAAATATCACATGAATAAAATGGATACTTCATCTGAGAATTGCTGGCTCCATAAAGAGAAGGGTGGGAGGGTGGGGAAAACAAAGACAACTTGGGATGAAAGAACATACACCGTTGAGAAAAGACTGAGAGTTGATCTTGCAGATGATGAAAAGATCTGATTAACTCGAAGAAAAGGACGCCGGTTGAGAAGAATTTAACATGACCATCTTGATGATCAAGAAGAATTAGCACTCCCATAGAAATATGAGAACACCAATTAGGAAGGTTATGGAATCAACATTTGACATCGAAGCAACTCGAATACCAGAATCAAAACAAAAACAAAGGATAGATGTGTAGCAGCCTAATCTTCACAATATCATTCGAACAGAGACTTGAGCGAATGAGTTTCGTAGGTACATCAACTAGTCGAGAAGCCACTTGGAGAACAAAAAGTAAATAAATAAAAAGGAAGAAGGAACAGATAGAACAAATACAAGATAGAAGCTTCGTTCGACATCTTCGTGCTGAAAGCTCATGGAACGCGTTACAAAAGGGTTTTGCAATCCCCGGATCAGCATAGCAAGGACCCTTTAAGATGCAACTCCCGATCAGAACAAGTCCATAAAACCACTTCACTCAATGTAGAACCCCGAACTTCATATCGTGCATTCGTTGGAAGAATGCCTAGAACTACTGGATGAACCCACCTATAGATTTCCGAAAGTTTCCAGTTATGCAATCAGGTGTTGGGGATACACGGGAAGCACCGCGCAATCAACTCTAAACCTACATCCAGGTGTATCCATCCTTCAACACATAACCAGTCTTTCTCGGAAACCGTTTACCTCGGACCTTCGAAACGCATCCACTATACAAGCTATGGCAATACTCCCGAACTACCTCCCCAGTACTGGGTGATGTCGGGGTTATCTTGCCACTAACCGCATAGGAGAGTTTTCGATGTCGGCCGTCTTAAGTATTCTAGTACTGCCGCGATGGATTTGTGACGACAACACCTCGGAGCTCAACTCCCCGGGACACTGCCACAACCCCTAATGTCAGGAGGCATCGAGAACAATGTTCTCGTCACAAAGACATCGAAACAATCCAAACAATACTCGCGAGATCCTAAAAAAAATTGGTGCATTTTTTGAAAGTAGAAGAGGCAAGAGTAATCGTCAGGAGTCCTCACCAGAGTGAAAAGGGATGAGAAGCAAACTGAAATCCTACTCTCCGATATAAATATAGGACTCAAAATATTTTTCAGTGTGTGCCTAGACTCAACCGTCAACGATTCGATCAATCAGTGGGGGCTTCTAGGTCGGAGAAGGCTCTGAATACCAACTTGTAATGCCCAGGATGGGACTATACCTCCTATGTGTCGAGGCACGACTTAAAGGTATAAGCCCATCCTAGAATGATCTCAAGTTTGGTATCTTTGCACGACTCATGTAAAAGAGGGATTAAATTGCAAAAGGAGATAGTTGGCTTACACTCGCCACTTCACACAATACATTACATAAGCAATACATCATTCAAAACATCACAACCCGACTACGGGTGAAGATCCAAAAGAAAGATACCAAAACAACGTACGCCACAGGTCAGGATCGAATCCTAGTAGAAGAACCACTACTGATCGTCGAAACGTCACAAGCAAACGGCCACTCTCTTCATCGAGCTCCTGGTGAAGTACTGAACCAACTCCTGCATCAAACTCGGCTGAACCTGCATCCGGTGTGGTGAAGTAACTGTGAGCCACAGAGGACTCAGCAATCCCGTTCCCGGGTAACACGACTATTTAAGCCTTGGGTGAGGAATAAGGCTGAAGAAAGAACAAGAGGTGAAGGAACAACAAGAGTCTGCAGCAGCAACTAGCACTAACTTACGTGAAAGAGTGCGAGAAGAGAAGAGCATCGGTCGAAAGATGATCATGAAGTGATCCTAGCTAAAGCCGGTCAAACATAACCCCACCGTGTTCAACTCCCGAATCCCTATTCGGAAATTGACAGTCACGGTACACACGCTGGTAGTGTATTGGAACATTGTGTCAAGTTTTCTACAACCGGATATTAACAAGCTCCCATCTGCCACATAACCGCGGGCACGGCTTTCGAAAGTTCAAACGCTGCAGGGGTGTTCCAACTTGACCCATTACAAGCCCACGATCCGCGGAGTCGCAACTCCATAGGTGGGAAGACCCGAGTATTCTCGGAATCCCGTGCTCAAGTTAAACCGACCTAAGGTAAGGCTAATCCAGCAAATCCTCCCGGCGTGTCGACACCCTGATAGTAGCCGCGCGTATCTAAGTCTCAGGACACGACCGGATGGGCGAATCTACGGGTGTATGCCAGATACCTCGAGTTGCCCCAAGGCGGCCCCGCAGGCTCCCCGTTTCGGACCAACACTCATGTGGAGCACTGGCCCGGGGTTGTTGAATTAAAATAAAAGGGATAGCTAGTCCCTATGCAAGTTTTATTAGTTATTAGGCAAATAGTACCAATGTTGGGATTTGCTGGAAAAGACTTAGCACTTAGCGGTTTATCAAGGGGGTCCCATACACCCCAACCGTGTTAGGAACGCATAATCAAGGAACATAACACCGGTTTATACGGTTCCTAACGGCATGAGTGGAACAAATCACCAAGCAAAAGGCTTAGCCTTCCACCCTTGCCAATATATAGATGATTTCATTTAAGCATTTATATAGTGTGATATAACCCAACAAACTTCAACATGAAGCAAGAATCTTCAATCTTCACCTGCAACTAACAATGCTATAAGAGGGGCTGAGCGAGCCTACGTATAGCCAATCAAAGGTTTGCATAGGTAGGGTGGTTAAACAGGTTCATGGTTACAATAGGAGGCTGACAGGAAAACATGGGCATCGAGGCAAAACTATAGAGCGATACTCTAGCAATAGGCAAAGATAGTAATGGTATCCGGGTTCGGTCATCTTGCCTGGGATTCCACTAGGGAGAAGAACAGATCCATGAAGTAGACGGAGCAACATAGACGAGCGAATCCTCACAACTCCGGAATGAAACCGAAGCTAACAAGAGAAGCAACCGGAAAGAAAGAAACAACACGGTAAACACACAAGCATAAACATGGCATATGATTCACAAACAAGTATGATGCATGTCTGGTTTAATTATGCATGGCATGGCAAGTGCACAAACAAATCTACAAGTTAAGTGGAGCTCAATATGCAACGAGTTGCATATTGACGAAACACCACATTTAATTATTTAATTGACTCTCGTTTATTTACAAGACAAGATTAAATGTTTTTAACATGGCAAGAGGTGAAACATAATAAAACTACACTATTTAGGCATTTTAAATGAGGCCGGAAAATAACAACAACATATCCGGAAAATCCCCATGAGCATGTTTAACAATTATTAAACAAATAACAATTAAACATATTAATGTTGTTAACATGATGCGGATGACATGATCAAGTTTATGCAATTTTATTAGAAGGTTAACAAGAAGATGATATGAAGCACTTGTCACCGTGGTGGAAGAAAAGGGTGCCACGGCAACGATCCGAAATGATGCCACGCAACATATCGGTTCCGGTAACTCATTGAGAGACCGGTGCAAAAGGTAACGGAGAGCGAGACAAACGAGATGAAAGGTGGGGCGATCCCGTTACCGGGTTCCCACGAGTCGGCGACGAGGCATTCGAGGAGCACGACAAAAGACTAAACGGGCACGATGCACACAAGGGAGCATCTCATACAACCACATCACAAGCAAACGTTCTCGGGTTATACCTTCGGGACAATCGTTCTCGGAGGGGTTCAAGTCGTCGAGGGACGTAGTGGTACACGGGTCGTAGAGGAAGAAGTCGTTCACGTATCCGAAGAGGAAGTAGGGGTACACGAGTCGTGGTACACGGGGCGACGGTAGTGGTACATGCCGTAGAGGGAAGTAGTTGTTCTCGTTCATCGGAGAGGAAGTAGTTGTTCACGGGTCTTCGGCGACGGTAGACGTTCACGTTACGTGTCGTGGTACTCGCGGTCGTCGAGCGACGGTAGTGGTACTTGACGTTTCGCCGTGTAGTCGAACTTGAGGGTCGTCGACGTCGTGGTACATGAGGGTCGTCGTGGTACTTGGCGTGTCATCTTGCGTAGTCGTTCCGGTTCGTAGATGTTCATGTCACCGTAGCCGTTCGGGTCTTGAGTCTTGACGAAAACCACAAACACAGACTCGAAGGGGTACTCGGCGGTCGTCGGTCCGTAGATGTTCGGGTCCAGAAGTAGATGTACTTGCTGCTCCATGGGTACTTGAGATACACAAAAACAGCAACAACAAAAAAAACAGGAAAAGGCTGCGGGGGTGCGGCGCTACTGGCTCGATCCGGAGGGAAGGCGAGGCCTGGCCTTGGGGCGCGGAGGGGCGCACGGCCTGGGAGAAGGACGGCGGCTCCTGGCCGGCCTGGGGCGCGCAGGGCGGCAGCCATGGCGATGAAGGGTCCTGGAGAAAGGAGACCGCAGCCGTGGCCTTAGCGCTGCCCGGCCGGCGCTGGAGCGACGCACGGGAGGAGAGGCCCGAGGCGCGCAGGACGGCGACGAGGGCTCGGGACTCCTGGACGAGGAGGTGGCGCGGGCCATGGCGCGGTCTGGAGACGGAGAGGGGAGGCGGCGCGGCTCGGACGCGGGGATGGGAGGAGACGAGGCGCGCGCTCGGACGCGAGGAGGGTCACGAGGCGGAGGAGGCGCTCGGGAGGGGGGCTCGGGCTGCACTGCTGCTGGCGATTGGAGGGAGCGGGACTTGAGATGGGTCGAGCGATGGGAGGAGGGCGAGAGGTCGAGAGGGAATCGGGGCAGAGGCGAGAGGTGAGGCGCTCGAGCGAAGGAGGGTGTGGCGGCGCTGAGAGGGAGAGATCGAGGGAAAGGAGATCGGGCGATGGGAAGATGGTCGGGCTGGGTTAGGGAATGCTGCGGTTGGGCCTGGGGATGCCTGGGCCGCGCCTAGGGAGGAGATGGGCCGGCTGCTGGAAGGCCTGATGGTCAGGAGGCCTGGGGTGGAGGCCCAAGAGGCTGGGAGCCTAGCTGACTTCTATTAAATGCTTTAACAGAAAAAGAAGAAAGAGGGAAAAGAAAAGAGAGGCTAAGCGGAAGATTTAGCACATGGGATATTTTTCTCGGGCCCATAAAAATGAGCACGATCCGAGAAAAATAGCAAAGGCAAGAACGAGATATAATTCAAACATATTTGAATTTAATTCAAATGGGTTTGAACTAAGACTTGATTATTGAAGTGTCCAAAAATGTTCGAATTTTCGGAGGAACCTCGAAACAACGGAAAAGAAATATTGGCAAGGTTTTTGAAGGAGAAACTCGAAGTGAAATAGACATGGGGAAATTATGCACGTGTGTTGGTTATTCCGAAGCAATGGAATATTATTATAATAGCTCCCTAAAATATTGGGAGTATATGTTATAAAGAGAAGACATTCCTCCCTCGATTTAAATGGACCGAAGGTCCACACGATTTATTTAGGTTGAGATGCAAAATAAAATGAGATGATGGCATGATGACATGATGCAATGCAAAAATAAATAACACAAGCACAAATGCAACACACGAAGAACCCGGAACGTCTGGAATCTCTGGAATCTTCTGGAATCTTCTGGGACGTCGGTCTTCGGGCGTCACATATGCGTAGCATCTTGCACGAGTAGAACACAAAGCAGTTGTGGGCATTTGAGTTTGCTCAATTTTCTTACCGTTACTAGTCTAATCTTGATTCGGCGGTATTGTGGGATGAAGCGGCCCAGACCGACTTTACACGTACGCTTACGTGAGACTGGTTCCACCGACAGACATGCACTAGATGCATAAGGTGGCTGGCGGGTGTCTGTCTCTCCCACTTTAGTCGGATCGGATTCGATGAACAGGGTCCTTATGAAGGGTAAATAGAAATTGGCAAATCACGTTGTGGTTTTGGCGTAGGTAAGAAACGTTCTTGCTAGAAAACCTATAGAAGCCACGTAAAAACTTGCAACAACAATTAGAGGACGTCTAACTTGTTTTTGCAGCATGTGCTATGTGACGTGGTATGGCCAAAGAAGATGTGATGAATGATATATGTGATGTATGAGATTGATCATGTTCTTGTAATAGGGAATCACGACTTGCATGTCGATGAACTTGACAACCGGCAGGAGCCATAGGAGTTGTCTTAATTATTGTATGACATGCGTGTCACTGAATAAACGCCATGTAATTACTTTACTTTATTGCTAAACGTTAGCCATAGTAGTAGAAGTAATAGTTGGTGTGACGACTTCTTCAAGACACGATGATGAAGATCATGATGATGGAGATCATGGTGTCGAGCCGGTGACAAGATGATCATGGTGCCCCGAAGATGGAGATCGAAGGAGCAAGATGATATTGGCCATATCATGTCACTTTAATTGATTGCATGTGATGTTTATCATGTTTATGCATCTTGTTTACTTAGAACGACGGTAGTAAATAAGATGATCTCTCACTAAAATTTCAAGAATTGTGTTCCCCCTAACTGTGCACCGTTGCTAAGGATCGTTGTTCCGAAGCACCACGTGATGATCGGGTGTGATAGGTTCCAACGTTCGCATACAACGGGTGCAAGCCAGATTTACACAAGCAATACACTTAGGGTTTACTTGACGAGCCTAGCATGTACAGACATGGCCTCGGAACACGGAAGACCGAAAGGTCGAACACGAGTCGTATAGAAGATACAATCAACATGAAGATGTTCACCGTTGATGACTAGTCCGTCTCATGTGATGATCGGACACGGGCTAGTCGATTCGGATCGTGTATCACTTAGATGACTAGAGAGATGTCATTCTGAGTGGGAGTTCACTAAAATTAGATTAAGATGAACTTAATTATCATGAACTTAGTCTAAATTCTTTACAATATCTCATGTAGATCAAATGGCCCACGCTCAAGTTTCCCTCAACTTCAACGCGTTCCTAGAGAAAACCAAGCTGAAAGACGATGGTAGCAACTATACGGATTGGGTCCGTAACCTGAGGATTATCCTCATGGCTGCCAAGAGATCATATGTCCTTGAAGCACCGCTAGGTGATGCACCCGTTCCCCCGCCGACCCAAGACGTTAAGAACGCTTGGCAGTCGCGTTGTGATGATTACTCCCTGGTTCAGTGCGACATGTTTTACAGCTTAGAGTCGGGGCTCCAAAAGCGTTTTGAGAATCACGGAGCATATGAGATGTTCGAAGAGCTGAAAATGGTTTTACAAGCTCATGCCCGAGTCAAGAGATATGACGTCTCCGACGCATTCTACAGCTGTAAGATGGAGGAAAACAGTTCTGTCAGTGAGCACATCCTCAAGATTTCTGGATTGCACAACCGCTTGTCTCAGCTAGGAATGAATCTCCCAGATGAAGCGGTCGTTGACAGAATCCTCCAGTCGCTCCCACCAAGCTTCAAGAGCTTCGCGTTAAACTTCAATATGCAGGGGATGGAGAGGTCCATTCCCGAGGTGTATTCGATGCTGAAATCAGCGGAGGTGGATATCAAGAAAGAACATCAAGTGTTGATGGTCAATAAAACCACTAAGTTCAAGAAAGGCAAGGGTAAGAAGAACTTCAAGAAGGACGGCAAAGGAGTTGTCGCGCCCGGTAAGCCAGTTGCCGGGAAGAAGCCAAAGAATGGACCCAAGCTTGAAACTGAGTGTTTTCATTGCAAGGGAATGGGGCACTGGAAGCGGAACTGCCCCAAATACTTAGCAGACAAGAAGGCCGGCAACGTCAAAGGTATATATGATATACATGTTATTGATGTGTACCTTACCAGCGCTCGTAGTAGCTCCTGGGTATTTGATACCGGTGCAGTTGCTCATATTTGTAACTCTAAGCAGGAGCTGCGGAATAAGCGGAGACTGGCGAAGGATGAGGTGACGATGCGCGTCGGGAATGGTTCCAAGGTCGATGTGATCGCCGTCGGCACGCTACCTCTACATCTACCCTCGGGATTAGTTTTAAACCTTAATAATTGTTATTTAGTACCAGCTTTGAGCATGGACATTGTATCTGGATCTCGTCTTATGCGAGATGGCTACTCATTTAAATCGGAGAATAATGGTTGTTCTATTTATTTGAGAGATATGTTTTATGGTCATGCCCCGCTGGTCAATGGTTTATTTTTGATGAATCTCGAACGTGATGATACACATATTCATAGTGTAGATGCCAAAAGATGTAAAGTTGATAATGATAGTCCCACATACTTGTGGCATTGCCGCCTTGGTCATATTGGTGTCAAACGTATGAAGAAGCTCCATTCAGATGGACTTCTAGAGTCTCTTGATTATGAATCATTTGACACGTGCGAACCATGCCTCTTGGGCAAGATGACCAAGACTCCGTTCACCGGAACAATGGAGCGAGCAACCAACTTGTTGGAAATCATACATACCGATGTGTGCGGTCCAATGAGTGTTGAGGCTCGCGGAGGCTATCGTTATGTTCTCACCCTCACAGATGACTTGAGTAGATATGGGTATATCTATTTGATGAAACACAAGTCTGAGACCTTTGAAAAGTTCAAGGAATTTCAGAATGAGGTTGAGAATCAACGTGACAGAAAAATAAAGTTCTTACGATCAGATCGTGGGGGTGAATATTTGAGCTGAATTTGGCACGCACCTTAGGAAATGTGGAATTGTTTCACAATTGACACCACCCGGAACACCTCAGTGTAACGGTGTGTCCGAACGTCGAAATCGTACTCTGTTGGACATGGTGCGATCTATGATATCCCTCACCGATTTATCGCTATCTTTTTGGGGTTATGCTTTAGAGACTGCCGCATTCACTTTAAATAGGGCTCCGTCGAAATCCGTTGAGACGACACCGTATGAACTTTGGTTTGGCAAGAAACCTAAGTTGTCGTTTCTGAAAGTTTGGGGTTGCGATGCTTATGTCAAGAAACTTCAACCTGAAAAGCTCGAACCCAAATCGGAAAAATGCGTCTTCATAGGATACCCAAAGGAAACGATTGGGTACACCTTCTACCACAGATCCGAAGGCAAAGTCTTTGTTGCCAAGAATGGATCCTTTCTGGAGAAAGAGTTTCTCTCGAAAGAAGTGAGTGGGAGGAAAGTAGAACTTGATGAGGTGACAATCACCCGTCCTGAACCGGAAAGTAGCGCAGCGCAGGAAACTGTTCCTGAGGTGCCTGCACCGACAAGGGAGGAAGTTAATGATGATGATCATGAAGAAACAGATCAAGTTACTACTGAACTTCGAAGGTCCACAAGGGCACGTTCCGCACCAGAGTGGTACGGCAACCCTGTCCTGGAAATCATGTTGTTGGACAACGGGAACCTTCGAACTATGAAGAAGCAATGGCGGGCCCGGATTCCAATAAATGGCTTGGAGCCATGAAATCCGAGATAGAATCCATGTATGAAAACAAAGTATGGACTTTGGTGGACTTGCCTGATGACAGGCACGCCATAGAAAACAAATGGATATTTAAGAAGAAGAGAGACGTGGATGGTAATGTGACCATCTATAAGGCTCGGCTTGTCGCTAAGGGTTATCGACAAGTTCAAGGGATTGACTACGACGAGACTTTCTCTCCCGTAGCAATGCTGAAGTCAGTCAGAATCATGTTAGCTATTGTCGCATTCTATGATTATGAGATATGGCAAATGGACGTCAAAACGGCATTCCTTAATGGCTTCCTCAAGGAAGAGTTGTATATGATGCAGCCGGAAGGTTTGGTCGATCCAGAGAACGCTAACAAGGTATGCAAGCTCCAGCGCTCGATTTATGGGCTGGTGCAAGCATCTCGAAGTTGGAATATTCGCTTTAATGATGTGATCAAAGCGTTTGGCTTTATACAGACTTACGGAGAAGCCTGTATCTACAAGAAAGTGAGTGGGAGCTCTGTGGCATTTCTCATATTATATGTGGATGACATATTGCTGATGGGAAATGATGTAGAATTCTGGGAAAATGTAAAGGCCTACTTGAATAAGAGTTTTTCAATGAAGGACCTTGGAGAAGCTGCTTACATATTGGGCATCAAAATCTATAGAGATAGATCAAGACGCCTCATCGGTCTTTCACAAAGTACATACCTTGACAAGATATTGAAAAAGTTCAATATGGATCAGTCCAAGAAGGGATTCTTGCCTGTTTTGCAAGGTATGAGATTGAGCAAGGCTCAGTCACCGACCACGGCAGAAGATAGAGAAAAGATGAGTATCATTCCCTATGCCTCGGCCATAGGTTCTATCATGTATGCCATGCTGTGTACCAGACCTGATGTGAACCTTGCCATAAGTTCGGTAGGGAGGTACCTAAGTGATCCCGGTATGGAACACTAGACAGCGGTCAAGAACATCCTGAAGTACCTGAAAAGGACTAAGGATATGTTTCTCGTTTATGGAGGTGACGAAGAGCTCGTCGTAAAGGGTTACGTCGATGCTAGCTTCGACACAGATCTGGATGACTCCAAGTCACAAACCGGATACGTGTATATTTTGAATGGTGGGGCAGTCAGCTGGTGCAGTTGCAAGCAAAGCGTCGTGGCGGCATCTACATGTGAAGCGGAGTACATAGCTGCTTCTGAAGCAGCGCAGGAAGGAGTCTGGATGAAGGAGTTCATCACCGACCTAGGAGTCATTCCAAGCGCGTCAAGCCCGATGACTCTCTTCTGTGACAACCCTGGTGCCATTGCCATTACCAAAGAGCCCAGGTTTCACAAGAAGACCAAGCACATCAAGCGTCGTTTCAACTACATCCGGAATTATATTCAAGATGGAGATATAGATATTTGTAAAGTGCATACGGATCTGAATGTTGCAGACCCGTTGACTAAACCCCTTCCACGGGCAAAACATGATCAACACCGGAACTCTATGGGTGTTCGATTCATCACAATGTAACTAGATTATTGACTCTAGTGCAAGTGGGAGACTGTTGGAAATATGCCCTAGAGGCAATAATAAAAGTATTATTATTATATTTCCTTGTTTATGATAATTGTCTGTTATTCATGCTTGAATTGTATTGTACGGAAACAGCGATACATGTGTGAATATATAGACCACATTGAGTCCCTGGTAAGCCTCTAGTTACCAGCTCGTTGATCAACAGATGATCACGGTTTCCTGATCATGCACATGTGATGTCAGTGATAACGGGATCACATCATTAGGAGAATGATGTGATGGACAAGACCCAATCCTGAGCATAGCACGAGATCATATAGTTCGTAATGCATAAGCTTTTCGGTGTCAAGTATTTATTCCTTAGACCATGAGGTTGTACAACTCCCGGATGCCGTAGGAATACTTTGGGTGTGCCAAACGTCACAACGTAACTAGGTGGCTATAAAGGTACGCATCGGGTTGTAATGCTCAGGATGGAGTTATACCTCCTACGTGTCGAGGCACGACTTAAAGGCATAAATCCATCCTAGAATGATCTCAAGTTTGGTAATCTTTGCACAACTCATGTAAAAGAGGGATAGTAAACTGAAAATAGTTGGCTTACACTCGCCACGTCACAGAATTACAGTACAAGTCTCAAACATCATACATTAAGAACATCACAACCCTCTAAGGGCAAAAGCCAAAAGTCAAAGTACCAAACTTAGATAAATAAACCACAGGCGGATCGAATCCTAGTAAGAGACTCCACTACTGATCGTCCGGGTAGCGCACGTAGTACCGACTACGCTCCTCGTCGTACTCCCAATCCAGCTCGGTGCCATCACCTGGATAGCTCACAGCTGGACCTGCATCTGGTGTGTGAAGTAACTGTGAGCCACAGAGGACTCAGCAATCCCGTCTCCGGGTAACAAGACTATCAAAGCCTTTGGGTGAGGATAAGGCTGAAGAAAAGAATAAGTCTGCAGCAGCAACTAGCATCTAGCTTACGTAAGTGAGAGCGAGAAGAGAAGGCCTCGGCGAGAAGTGATCACGAAGTGATCCTAGCTACAAGCTCCACAATCATAACCCCTCCGTGTTCAACTCCCGAATCCCTATTCGAAAATTGACGGTCACGGAACTCACGCTGGTAGTGTATTAGAAACATTGTGTCAAGTTATCTACAACCGGAATTAACAAGCTCCCATCTGCCACATAACCGCGGGCACGGCTTTCGAAAGTTCAAACCCTGCAGGGGTGTTCCAACTTGACCCATTACAAGCCCACGATCCGCGGAGTCGCAACTCCAGAGTGGGAAGACCCGAGTATCCTCGGAATCCCGTGCTCAAGATATACCGAACTAAGGTAAGACTAATCCAGCAAATCCTCCCGGCGTGTCCACACCCTGATAGTAGCCGCGCGTATCTAAGTCTCAGGACACGACCGGATGGGCGATTCTACAGGTTTATATCAATCCTCGAGTTCCCTCGTGGTGACCCCGCAGAACCCCCGGTTTGGACCAACACTCATGAGGAGCACTGGCCCGGGTTGTTGATTAAGAACTCGGGTTAATTACTCCCTATGCAAGTTATTTAGTTATTAGGCAAATAGTACCAATGTTGGGACTTGCTGGAAAAGACTTAGCACTTAGCGGTTTATCGAGGGGGTCCCATACACCCCAACCGTGTTAGGAACGCATAATCAAGGAACATAATACCGGCTTATACGGATCCTAACGGCATGAGTGGAACAAATCACCAAGCAAAAGGCTTAGCCTTCCACCCTTGCCAATATATAGATGATTTCATTTTAAGCATTTATATAGTGTGATATAACCCAACCAAACTTCAACATGAAGCAAGCATCTTCAAACTTCACCTGCAACTAGCAATGCTATAAGAAGGGCTGAGCGAAGCGTACTTAGCCAAGCAACGGTTTGCATAGGTAGGTTGGTTAAACATGGCAATTGGCTACAAGTAGGAGGCTGACAAGAAGATCATGGGCATCGAGGCAAAACTATAGATCGAGACTACTAGCAATAGGCAAAGATAGTAATGTTATCGGGGTTCGGTCATCTTGCCTGAAGAGAAGTCGTTCGGATCGTAAGAAGGGTCCTCGTGCTCAACCTCGTTGGAAACCTCGTGCTCAAATTCGTACTCGGTCTCAGCTTCCGTCTCTAATCAAAACAATCACACCAAGCACCAATCAACAAGATGCAATGCGCACTCGGAAAAGATGAATGCAGGAAGGATGCACTAAGGATGCACACGGAGCACGTAAAACATCACTCAAGCAAAACACCTCAAAACAAGATAACAAACTGATATTATTAATCTACACAGAAAATCAATCAAGTTTGATATAAGATTCGCTGAAATCGGAGTTACGGGCTAAAAGTTATGCCCGAAACAAGATTTGAGCGAAAGCTGAAAATTACAGCAACATAGCAACTTCGGAGCTCAAAATAATTAAGTTACAGCACCCAAAAAGCATGACAAAGGACATGAACACAAACTAGACATATAGTACAGCAACTATGTCCAAGGTGCACCCCCAACGGAGTCACGGATCAATAGCAATGATCTTGGACATATTGAACTTGACAATAAAATTCTGGCCGCAGAATTTTATTGAAACTTTGGAGCAAAAGATAAACATGCTACAGCCACTTAAAATAACATGTGAGGACATGAATGGAAATACAACAATATATACTACAAGGAACAATCAAAATCCACTCCAAAACTAACATGCTTTGTCCTAGAACATCACACTAACATGGCATCGGAACGTTACAGATTTCAGACTTTGTGAAAATCCACTAAGTCCTAAAACAGCAATAACATCATGGCATATAAAAGAGCATGTTTAAGTCACCTCGAAACTAAACATGGCAAAGGGTAAGCACCTCATCAAAGTGCACATGAAGGTGATCCCGAAACACACAAGCATGCATCATAGAGGTGAACACAACGATTGCAACGAGCTCAACAAGATGGCATTTCATAACAAGTGAAAACACATCATATGAACATGGCACTTTGCAACGATGATAACAAGGCAATAATAAATCTACCATGCAACCTATCACAAGCATCACGTAGTTCGTGGCAAGACGAACACGTGGACATGTCATTTGCATCATTCGGACAAACGAGCTAAAAGATATCACATGGCAAAGGTGGCACAAAATAACACATAGCAGCAGTTTATATCATGATGCACTCTTGCAACAGCAAAACAAGCACCTAGATGATCTCTAACATGCATGACAACAACAGAGGAAACGTAGAGCACATCTCCACGAACGTCTGGACATATTACACGCGCAAAACGGAGCATCAGGCAAAAAGTTATAGCAGTTCAAACTTTGCATTACAGATCAAAAGAACAGGGACTTAGAGAAAAAATCACCACCTCGGTCAAGTCAACTGCGGGTCAAACGGGCGCGGCTGCGGCGCGGATCGGTTCCTGGCAGAGCGGACCGGATCCTAGGGTTAGCGGATCGGATCTGGAGGGCCGGCCCGCTAGGCTCCTCCAGATCGGATCGGGCCTCGGGGCTTGAGCGGCGGCTGGCTCGGCCTCGACCGGATGAGGCCGCGTCGTCCAGGTGGCCGGAGGCCGGCGAGCCCGCGGCGGCGAGGGAGCAGCTCCGGCGGCGGAAGGGGCTCCGGCCTCGGCCTCGCGCCGGCGGGAGGTGGAGAGGCGGCGGGGAAAGGAGCTCCGGGCGGCGGTTCCCTGACCGGCCGGCGGCGAGCCCGCAGGAGGAGGCGGCCGAGGCGGCGGGTGGTGGCGGTGGCCGGACAGGCGGCGGCGAGCGGCAGCCGGCGGCGGGGATGAAGGCGCGGGGCGCGCGGGTGGCTCGGGCCGGGAGGCCTCAGGCGGCGGCGGCGGTTTGGGCCGGGCGGGCCGCACGCGGGCGCCGGCGGGCCGCGGGAGGAGAGAGAGGGGGCCGGTGACGTGTCGCCTCCTGGTTGGTCGAGGGGGCGGCGGCGGACACATCCGGTCCGCTTCGGACGTGTCCGGCGGCTGGAGGAGGAAGAAGCTAGGGTTGGATCCGCAAAATTCGGGGGTGGACACACTTTTATAGGTAGAGGGAGCTAGGAGACTCCAAATGGAGTGCGGTTTTCGGCCACCGGATCAGATTTTGATGGCCTAGATGATAGAAGTGGTTAGGAGTGGATGGTGGGCTGTTGGAGGGGGTGTTCTGGGCCTCAAAGTGGAGGCACTTTGAGCCCACACAAATAACTGTTGGAGGAGCAAACGAACTCGAAACGCGACGAGATTTGACAGGCGGGTTACGCACACCAAAACAACAACACACGACAAGTCTCGCGCCAAACCGGCAACGTTACATGGCCAAACAACAAAATAGGCCTACGGGACGTCACGGACACGTGAGGGAGCTCCGGAACGCGAAACGGACAACGGGAAGAAACACGCGGAACCGGATGCAACCGACAACACAAATGCAATGTGATGCACATGTCTACATGATATGAATGAATGCCACACACTCACACAACAAAACGACGAAAACCCGAAAGACAAAGAACCCGGAATGGAAATAGATGAAGCCGGAGATATATTATATACCCAAAAGGGAAAGTATTACATCCGGGGCATTACAAACTCTCCTCTACTACAAAAAAGATCTCGTCCCGAGATCTAGGACTGAAAAAAGGAAGGGTACTCGGAACGAAGATGATCTTCTCGTTCCCAGGTAGCTTCTCGGTCGGTGTGATGTGACCACTTGACTTTCAGAAACTTGATGGACTTGTTGCGGGTCTTGCGTTCGGTTTCTTCGAGAATTGCAACTGGATGCTCTCGGTAGGACAGGTCTTGTTGAAGATCAATCTCCTCAAACGGAATCATGCGCTCAGGTGCCTTGAAGCATTTGCGGAGTTGAGACACATGGAAGACATCATGAACATTTGCAAAGTTTGGAGGGAGCTCAAGCTGATAGGCTAGATCGCCTCTTTTGCCAAGAATCTTGAAAGGCCCGACGTATCTAGGAGCAAGTTTTCCTTTGATACCGAATCTTTGGGTTCCTTTCATCGGAGAAACTCGGAGATAGACATGATCACCGATGTCGAAAGCCAAATCACGATGCTTGCCGTCATAGTAGCTCTTCTGACGCGACTGAGCGGCCTTGAGATTCTCACGTATGACTTTGCACATTTCTTCGGCTTCAGATATCAAGTCATTGCCAAGAAGTTGACGTTCGCCTGTTTCAGACCAGTTGAGAGGGGTACGGCACTTTCTGCCATAGAGAATTTCAAATGGTGCTTTGCCTGCACTTGCTTGAAAGTTGTTGTTGTAAGAGAACTCGGTGAATGGAAGGCAGTCTTCCCATTTCATGCCGAAGGAGATGACACAGGCTCTGAGCATGTCTTCTAGAATCTGATTCACACGCTCGACTTGACCACTAGTCTGAGGGTGAAAGGCAGTGCTGAACCTGATCTTAGTGCCCATGGCGGACTGAAAGGAGTCCCAGACCCTTGATGTGAACAAGCTGCCACGGTCTGAGGATATAACTTGAGGAATGCCATGTAGGGACACAATTCTGGAAGTGTACAGCTCTGCAAGTTGAGCTGCATTGATTGATTCTTTGACTGGAAGAAAGTGAGCGACTTTGGTAAGCTTGTCAATCACTACAAAGATAGCATCATTTCCTCGCTTGGATTTAGGAAAACCAGTGACGAAGTCCATTTCAATGTGGTCGAACTTTCACTCGGGAATAGGAAGAGGTTGGAGAAGACCGGCTGGACGTTGATGTTCTGCTTTCACTCTTCTGCAAACATCACATTCATTCACGAATTGGGCAATCTCCCTTTTCATGCGTGTCCACCAGTAAGATTGCTTGAGGTCTTGATACATCTTGGAACTGTCAGGATGAATGGAAAGGAGAGAATCATGAGCTTCTTCCATTATGAGCTTCCTGAGATCACCTTTGGGAACAACGAGTCTGTCCTCGAAGAACAAGGTATCTCTCTCATCAACACGGAAGCACTTGTATTTTGGAGTGCCCTTTGCAATCCCATGTTTCACCTTCTTCACCATGGTATCACTGAGCTGGGCCTCACGGACTTGATCTTCCAAGGTAGGAGCAATTTGGAGATTTGCAAGAAAACCCTGCGGAACTACTTGAAGGTTGAGTTTCCTGAATGCTTCACAAAGCTCAGGCTGGTACGGCCTGATAAGAAGGCTGTTGCAATATGCCTTTCTGCTCAAAGCATCCGCAATCACATTCGCCTTGCCTGGAGTGTATTCAATGCTGGGGTTGTACTCTTGGATCATTTCAACCCAACGAGTCTGGCGGAGGTTCAGATGCGGCTGTGTGAAGATGTACTTCAAACTCTTGTGATCAGTGAAGATGTCGACCTTTCTGCCCAACAACAGATGTCTCCACGTAATCAGAGCATGTACCACAGCTGCTAGCTCGAGATCATGTGTGGGATAGTTATTCTCACTTGGCTTGAGCTGACGAGAAGTATATGCCACAATTCTCTTCTCTTGCATAAGCACACCACCAAGACCTTGAAGAGAAGCATCGCAGAATACTTCATAGGGCTTGGTTTCATCCGGAGGAGTCAGAACTGGAGCAGAAACAAGCTTCTCTTTGAGGGTTTTGAATGCCACTTCACATTCGGGAGACCAAAAGTATTTGACATTCTTCTGAAGCAGGTTGGAAAGAGGCTTGGCAATCTTGGAGAAGTTCTCAACAAACCTTCTGCAATAGCTGGCAAGACCCAGAAAACTGCGGAGCTACTTGACGTTCTGAGGAGCTTCCCAGTTGACAATTGCTTCAACTTTCTCGGGATTAACCGCAATACCGTCAGCTGAGATGATGTGGCCCAGGTACAAAACCTTATCGAGCCAAAACTCGCACTTTGAGAACTTGGCATAGAATTTATGCTCTCGGAGTCGATCAAGAACCAGACGTAAGTGCTTTTCGTGATCTTCTTCATTCTTGGAAAACACCAGAATATCATCCAGATACACGAGCACAAACTCACCAGTATAGGGGTTGAAGATGTAATGCATCATCCTTGAAAAGGTAGGAGGAGCATTGGCGAGACCGAAGGACATGACGGTATACTCGTATGAACCGTAGCTCGTTCTGAAGGCCGTCTTGGGAATGTCTTCCTCGCGAATGCGAATTTGATGATAGCCCATTCGGAGGTCAAGCTTAGAGAACACTTTAGCTCCTTTGAGCTGCTCAAAGAGTTCGTTGATGTTGGGGAGCGGATACTTGTTCTTAATCGTCTTCTTGTTCAGTGGCCGGTAGTCAACACAGAGACGCTCCGTGCCATCTTTCTTCTTGACAAATAAGACACCACAGCCCCACGGAGATGTACTCGGTCTGATGAGACCCATACTCTCCTGCTTATCAAGTTGCTTCTTCAATTCCTTCAATTCATCCGGAGAGAGCTTGTATGGACGCCGGCATGCAGGTTCAGTGCCCGGCTCGAGTTCAATGACAAACTCCACCTGACGGTGTGGAGGCATGCCTGGAAGTTCTTCTGGAAAGACGTCTTGATATTCGTTCACCACAGGAATTTGATCTATGGCATTAATTTCGCCCTTATCATTAAGAGAGAAAAGCCGAATAGTATTATCCCTGGAGGCGAAGATAATCACATCTTCATCAGAATGAGTCATCTTGACTTCCTTTTGAGCACAATCAATGTGAGCATCATGCTGAGAAAGCCAATCCATTCCGAGGATGAGGTCGATGTCAGAATGACCAAGAATCACCGGTTTAGCCAGAAAACGATAATCTCCCATGCGAATGGAAACATCCGGAGCATATATACTGGAATGCATCTGCTTTCCCGGAGAAGAAACTGCCAACTGCCTCGGTAAAGCTGCTGTGGTCACACTATGCATGGATGCAAACGGGTATGACATGAAAGAATGTGAAGCACCCAAATCAAATAACACTTTAGCTGGAAAAGATTTCACTGGAAGGTTACCCAAAATGACATCAGAAGAAGCCTCCGCTTGTGCTGCATTCATCAGATTGACCCTTGCTGCCTTTGGATCATGCTTGACCATAGCGGTACCGACAGGAGGAGGAGGCGGAAGGCGCCTTGGGTTGTTGCACTTGTTGGAATAATGACCCTTCTGGCCACACTTGTAGCAAGTCACCTCAGAGAGCGGACGGGTAGGAGGAGCACTTAATCTTGGAGCTTGGAACTGTTGCTTGGACTGCTTGTTGGAGTTGGGTGGGTGGGAGAAACCACGACCACTAGAGTTCTTGTTGTTGGAGTTGTTGTATGGAGCTCGAATCACTAGAGGAGGAGGAAGCCAGAATTTCTGATGCTTTGAGACCATCTGAGACGATGAGGAAGAGTGAACAGCATCTCGAATTCTCTTCTTAGAAGCCTCCATCTTAAGCTGAGCTGCTTCTTGTTTCAAAGCCATATTATAGAACTTGTCGAATTCATCGGGCTCGAACAAAGTGAGAGCAAGCTGAAGTTCATCTTTGAGACCTCCACGGAACTGATAGATTTTACTCTTGGCATCAGGAATGTCTTGCTTTGCATAGCGAGCGAGGTTTTGGAACTTGACATTATACTGATAGACTGACATGGAGCCCTGCTTCAGGTTGCGGAATTGCTCACGCATACCCTCGATAACACTTGTAGGAATGTGGTGCGAACGGAAATCCTTGCAGAAATTCTCCCAAGAGATCACTTGACCCGGCCTGGAGTCTTTGTACTGCTGCCACCAGTCAGCTGCTTGATCTTTCAGTTGGAAGGCTGCAAACTTCACATAGTCATCTTCCTTCACGTTACTGCACTCAAAATGCTTCTTTATGTCGGTCAACTAATCCTCAGCATCAAGAGGGTCGACACAGTAACTGAAAGCTTTAGGATTGTTAGCCAGGAACTGGTTGAGGGTAGCATGGTGCTGCTGGAAGAAGTTGCCTTGGTTCACTGGAACACCCTGATTAGCTTGCATAGCTTGCATAGCTTGCATTTGCTGCATCATCTGCATCATCAACTGAGTGTTCTGAGCTGTAGTCTGCATAATCGCTCTCCAAGCCTCAGGCGGAGGAGGAGGGGAAGGAGGACGTTCTGGAACCTCTTCACCCTCTGGGTTAGCGTTCGGAACCCTTTTCGGAGCCATCCTGTAAGAGATGACCACGAATCAGCAATTGATTGACAAAAGGAAAAAGTTGAATCAAAGGAATGAATTGCAACAAGTCTTCACAATAATCATTCGAACAATAAGAACGAATGAAATCATCCGAACAAGAGGAACGAATGATATTCTCAGTTAAATGATAACATCAGTCTTCACGAGAAGCCACATAGGGATCAAAAGGATAAAATAAGAAAAACAGCAAGGTACAGACGGGAACAAACACAAGAGAGGAGTTTCGTTCTAACATCTTTGTGCTGAAAGCATATGAACGCGTTACGAAAAGGTTTTGCAATCCCCGGATCAGCATAGCCAAGGACCCTTTAAGATGCAACTCCTGATAGTAACATCGGTCATATAACCCCTTCACTCAATGTTGAACCCCTAACTCACTAACCTGCATTCGTTGGAAGAATGCCTACGATCTACTGGATAAAACCCACCTATAGATTTCCGAAAGATTCCAGTTATGCAATCAGGTGTTGGGGATACACGGGAAGCACCGCGCAATCAACTCTAACCTACATCCAGGTGTATCCATCCTTCAACACATAACCAGTCTTTCTCGGAAACTGTGTACCTCGGACCTTCGAAAAGCATCCACTATAACAAGCTATGGCAATACTCCCGAACTACCTCCCCAGTACTGGGTGATGTCGGGGTTATCTTGCCACTGGCCGTATAGGGGAGATTTTCGATGTCGGTCGTCTTAAGTATTTAGTACTGCCGCGATATGCTTGTTACAATGATACCCCGAAGCTCAACTCCTCGGTAACAGGAGGCATCGGGAACAATATCCTTGTCACAAGAACATCGAAACAATCCCAGAATACTCGCGGGATTCCTAAAAAAAAAATTTGTGCAAATTTTGAAGATAGGAGAGACAAGAGTAGACGTCAGGAGTCCTCACCAGAGAGAAAGGGGATGAGAAGCAAAGAAATCCTACTCTCTGATATAATATAGGACTCAAAAAGTTTTCAGTGTGTGCCTAGACTCGACCGTCAACGATTCGATCAAACAGTGGGGGCTCCTAGGTCGGAGAAGGCTCTGAATACCAACTTGTAATGCCCAGGATGGAGTTATACCTCCTACGTGTCGAGGCACGACTTAAAGGCATAAATCCATCCTAGAATGATCTCAAGTTTGGTAATCTTTGCACAACTCATGTAAAAGAGGGATAGTAAACTGAAAATAGTTGGCTTACACTCGCCACGTCACAGAATTACAGTACAAGTCTCAAACATCATACATTAAGAACATCACAACCCTCTAAGGGCAAAAGCCAAAAGTCAAAGTACCAAACTTAGATAAATAAACCACAGGCGGATCGAATCCTAGTAAGAGACTCCACTACTGATCGTCCGGGTAGCGCACGTAGTACCGACTACGCTCCTCGTCGTACTCCCAATCCAGCTCGGTGCCATCACCTGGATAGCTCACAGCTGGACCTGCATCTGGTGTGTGAAGTAACTGTGAGCCACAGAGGACTCAGCAATCCCGTCTCCGGGTAACAAGACTATCAAAGCCTTTGGGTGAGGATAAGGCTGAAGAAAAGAATAAGTCTGCAGCAGCAACTAGCATCTAGCTTACGTAAGTGAGAGCGAGAAGAGAAGGCCTCGGCGAGAAGTGATCACGAAGTGATCCTAGCTACAAGCTCCACAATCATAACCCCTCCGTGTTCAACTCCCGAATCCCTATTCGGAAATTGACGGTCACGGAATTCACGCTGGTAGTGTATTAGAAACATTGTGTCAAGTTATCTACAACCGGAATTAACAAGCTCCCATCTGCCACATAACCGCGGGCACGGCTTTCGAAAGTTCAAACCCTGCAGGGGTGTTCCAACTTGACCCATTACAAGCCCACGATCCGCGGAGTCGCAACTCCAGAGTGGGAAGACCCGAGTATCCTCGGAATCCCGTGCTCAAGATATACCGAACTAAGGTAAGACTAATCCAGCAAATCCTCCCGGCGTGTCCACACCCTGATAGTAGCCGCGCGTATCTAAGTCTCAGGACACGACCGGATGGGCGATTCTACAGGTTTATATCAATCCTCGAGTTCCCTCGTGGTGACCCCGCAGAACCCCCGGTTTGGACCAACACTCATGAGGAGCACTGGCCCGGGTTGTTGATTAAGAACTCGGGTTAATTACTCCCTATGCATGTTATTTAGTTATTAGGCAAATAGTACCAATGTTGGGACTTGCTGGAAAAGACTTAGCACTTAGCGGTTTATCGAGGGGGTCCCATACACCCCAACCGTGTTAGGAACGCATAATCAAGGAACATAACACCGGCTTATACGGATCCTAACGGCATGAGTGGAACAAATCACCAAGCAAAAGGCTTAGCCTTCCACCCTTGCCAATATATAGATGATTTCATTTTAAGCATTTATATAGTGTGATATAACCCAACCAAACTTCAACATGAAGCAAGCATCTTCAAACTTCACCTGCAACTAGCAATGCTATAAGAAGGGCTGAGCGAAGCGTACTTAGCCAAGCAACGATTTGCATAGGTAGGTTGGTTAAACATGGCAATTGGCTACAAGTAGGAGGCTGACAAGAAGATCATGGGCATCGAGGCAAAACTATAGATCGAGACTACTAGCAATAGGCAAAGATAGTAATGTTATCGGGGTTCGGTCATCTTGCCTGAAGAGAAGTCGTTCGGATCGTAAGAAGGGTCCTCGTGCTCAACCTCGTTGGAAACCTCGTGCTCAACTTCGTACTCGGTCTCAGATTCCGTCTCTAAACAAAACAATCACACCAAGCACCAATCAACAAGATGCAATGCGCACTCGGAAAAGATGAATGTAGGAAGGATGCACTAAGGATGCACACGGAGCACGTAAAACATCACTCAAGCAAAACACCTCAAAACAAGATAACAAACTGATATTATTAATCTACACAGAAAATCAATCAAGTTTGATATAAGATTCGCTGAAATCGGAGTTACGGGCTAAAAGTTATGCCCGAAACAAGATTTGAGCGAAAGCTGAAAATTACAGCAACATAGCAACTTCGGAGCTCAAAATAATTAAGCTACAGCACCCAAAAAGCATGACAAAGGACATGAACACAAACTAGACATATAGTACAGCAACTATGTCCAAGGTGCACCCCCAACGGAGTCACGGATCAATAGCAATGATCTTGGACATATTGAACTTGACAATAAAATTCTGGCAGCAGAATTTTATTGAAACTTTGGAGCAAAAGATAAACATGCTATAGCCACTTAAAATGACATGTGAGGACATGAATGGAAAGACAACAATATATACTACAAGGAACAATCAAAATCCACTCCAAAACTAACATGCTTTGTCCTAGAACATCACACGAACATGGCATCGGAACGTTACAGATTTCAGACTTAGTGAAAATCCACTAAGTCCTAAAACAGCAATAACATCATGGCATATAAAAGAGCATGTTTAAGTTACCTCGAAACTAAAAATGGCAAAGGGTAAGCACCTCATCAAAGTGCACATGAAGGTGATCCCGAAACACACAAGCATGCATCATAGAGGTGAACACAACGATTGCAACGAGCTCAACAAGATGGCATTTCATAACAAGTGAAAACACATCATATGAACATGGCACTTTGCAACGATGATAACAAGGCAATAATAAATCTACCATGCAACCTATCACAAGCATCACGTAGTTCGTGGCAAGACGAACACGTGGACATGTCATTTGCATCATTCGGACAAACGAGCTAAAAGATATCACATGGCAAAGGTGGCACAAAATAACACATAGCAGCAGTTTATATCATGATGCACTCTTGCAACAGCAAAACAAGCACCTAGATGATCTCTAACATGCATGAAAACAACAGAGGAAACGTAGAGCACATCTCCACGAACGTCTGGACATATTACACGCGCAAAACGGAGCATCAGGCAAAAAGTTATAGCAGTTCAAACTTTGCATTACAGATCAAAAGAACAGGGACTTAGAGAAAAAATCACCACCTCGATCAAGTCAACGGCGGGTCAAACGGGCGCGGCTGCGGCGCGGATCGGGTCCTGGCAGAGCGGACCGGATCCTAGGGTTAGCGGATCGGATCTGGAGGGCCGGCCCGCTAGGCTCCTCCAGATCGGATCGGGCCTCGGGGCTTGAGCGGCGGCTGGCTCAGCCTCGACCGGATGAGGCCGCGTCGTCCAGGTGGCCGGAGGCCGGCGAGCCCGCGGCGGTGAGGGAGCAGCTCCGGCGGCGGAAGGGGCTCCGGCCTCGGCCTCGCGCCGGCGGGAGGTGGAGAGGCGGCGGGGAAAGGAGCTCCGGGCGGCGGTTCCCTGACCGGCCGGCGGCGAGCCCGCAGGAGGAGGCGGCCGAGGCGGCGGGTGGTGGCGGTGGCCGGACAGGCGGCGGCGAGCGGCAGCCGGCGGCGGGGAAGAAGGCGCGGGGCGCGCGGGTGGCTCGGGCCGGGAGGCCTCAGGCGGCGGCGGCGATTTGGGCCGGGCGGGCCGCACGCGGGCGCCGGCGGGCCGCGGGAGGAGAGAGAGGGGGCCGGTGACGTGTCGCCTCCTGGTTGGTCGAGGGGGCGGCGGCGGACACGTCCGGTCCGCTTCGGACGTGTCCGGCGGCTGGAGGAGGAAGAAGCTAGGCTTGGATCCGCAAAATTCGGGGGTGGACACACTTTTATAGGTAGAGGGAGCTAGGAGACTCCAAATGGAGTGCGGTTTTCGGCCACCGGATCAGATTTTGATGGCCTAGATGATAGAAGTGGTTAGGAGTGGATGGTGGGCTGTTGGAGGGGGTGTTCTGGGCCTCAAAGTGGAGGCACTTTGAGCCCACACAAATAACTGTTGAAGGAGCAAACGAACTCGAAACGCGACGAGATTTGACAGGCGGGTTACGCACACCAAAACAACAACACACGACAAGTCTCGCGCCAAACCGGCAACGTTACACGGCCAAACAACAAAGTAGGCCTACGGGACGTCACGGACACGTGAGGGAGCTCCGGAACGCGAAACGGACAACGGGAAGAAACACGCGGAACCGGATGCAACCGACAACACAAATGCAATGCGATGCACATGTCTACATGATATGAATGAATGCCACACACTCACACAACAAAACGACGAAAACCCGAAAGACAAAGAACCCGGAATGGAAATAGATGAAGCCGGAGATATATTATATACCCAAAAGGGAAAGTATTACATCCGGGGCATTACACGGGTATCTCCGAAACTGTCTGTTGAGTTGGTACGAACCGAGACTGAGATATTGTCACTCCGTATGACGGAGAGGTACCTCTGGGCCCACTCGGTAAGACATCATCATAATGAGCTCAAGGTGACTAAGGAGTTGGTCACGGGATGATGGATTACGGATCGAGTAAAGAGACTTGCCGTGACGAGATTGAACAAGGTATCGGGAATACCGACGATCGAATCTCGGGCAAGTAACCGTACCGATGGACAAAGGGAATAACATACGGGATTGAGTGAATCCTTGACACAGTGGTTCATCCGATGAAGATCATCGAGGAACACATGGGAACCAACATGGGTATCCAGATCCCGCTGTTGGTTATTGACCGGAGAGTGGTCTCGGTCATGTCTACGTGTCTCCCGAACCCGTAGGGTCTACACACTTAAGGTTCGGTAATGCTAGGGTCGTGAGATACATGCAGGTGGAAACCCGAAAGTTGTTCGGAGTCCCGGATGAGATCCCGGAAGTCAAGAGGAGTTCTGGAATGGTCCGGAGGTAAAGAATGATATATAGGAAGTCCAGTTTCGGCCATCGGGTGAACTCCGGGAGTCACCGGGAGTGTCCCGGGACCATCGGAGGGGTCCCGGGGGTCCGCCGGGTGGGGCCACCCATCCCGGTGGGGCCCCTAGGCCGCAAGGGGAAGGGGGGCAGCCCCTGGTGGGCTGGCGCACCCTACTGGGCCCTCCCTCATGCGCCTAGGGTTGGAACCCTAGGGGAGGGAGGCGCCACCTATGCCTTGGGGGGCAAGTCTCCCCCCAGGCCGCCGCCCCCTGCAGATCCCATCTGCAGGGCATGGCCCACCCCCCTGGCCCCCTATATATATGTGGGGGGGAGAGGGCAGCCTCACCCAAGTCTCTGGCGCCTCTCCCCCTCCCGTCACACATTCCTCCTCCTCCGCAGGGCGCCGGCGAAGCCCTGCAGGAATTCCCGTTGCATCCACCACCACGCCATCGTGCTGCTGGATCTCCGACGACCTCTCCTCCCCCCTTGCTGGATCAAGAAGGATTTGACGTTGTTGTACCGGACGTGTGTTGAACGCGGAGGTGCCGTCCGTTCGGCGCTAGATCATCGGTGACGGAGAACGTGAAGAGTACGACTACTTCATCCACGCTTCTTCGAAAGCTTCCGCTCGCGATCTACAAAACGGTATGTAGATGCACTCTCATATGCTCGTTGCTAGATGTCTCCTTAGTTGGATCTTGGTGAAAGCGTAGAAATTTTTTGAATTCTGCTACGTTCCCCAACACCACGATCCTCACGCCTCGGGGGTGATCTTAGACTGTGGGCTCACCAAACGGTGTGTGCAGCCATCGATCTGCTGTGAATCCTGTTGCGCGACTGAGAAACAGCCGCGTTCTGCTCTCCGGACGTTCGGAGCAACGCCCGGATCTGCTGTAGGCCTCTCCCAGCCTTCGTGCGATGGTTGAATTGACTCCGCTATGCGAGCCGCGGCTTCAAGGTTCTGGACAGGCGTACGGAACACCTGAGTCTCGCGCGGGAACGATTTCCACGGCCGTCGACTGGACTCGGGGACCAGTCGGCGGGCTCATTTGTCGAGTGTGCGCAGGATATTCTCCAAACGCGCGCGCTCAGCCACGGTGGCCAAGCGCGTGGCTGATACGTCTCAAACGTATCTACTTTTCCAAACACTTTTGATATTGTTTTGACCTCATTCTTGCATGATTTGAACTAAACTAACCCGGACTGACGCTGTTTTCAGCAGAGCTGCCTGTATGGTTTTATTGTGTGCAGGAAAACGGATTTTTAAGTATCTCAGAAAAATCCACGAAAAATCACAGAAAATCCACGCACCCGAAGGAACCAGGAGCCAGAAGTGGGGCAAGAGGGGGGCCAGGGGGTGCCCAGGCGCCCTGTGGGCGCCCCCCCCCCCCCCTGGGCCGCGCCGGGGGGTCGCCTGGGTGGGGCCCACACCCCCTGGTGCCCTACTTTGCCTCGTATTTTTACTCACGACGCGAAAACCCCAGATCAGAAGTTCTTTTCGCAGTTTTCCGTCGCGGAGCCGCCGCCACCCTCTGTTCTTCCTCGGGGGGGCTAATCTGGAGGCTGAATTGGCCTCCGGAGAGGGGAGATCGTCGCCATCGTCATCATCATCACCACTCCATCATCCCTCCATGACTTCTCCCTCCATGTGTGAGTAATTCCCCTGCTGTAGGCGAAGGGGATGGTAGGGATTGGATGAGTTAGATCATGTAATAGTTTGTCAGATCGTTGGGGGCATGTTGCCTATCATCTACTATGGTGTTTATCATCTTTGCTTCAACTTGTTATTCTTAATGCTTGACACTTAGGGCCCGAGTGCCATGATCTCAGATCTGAACCATATGTGTTTGCATGAATATATTTGTGTTCGTGATCCTATCTATGAGTTGTTTGCACCTATTACGGTTCGGAACCGGCGATCCCAAAAGTGACAGCTTGGGACACCAAAGGGGATGGTCCGTAGTTTGAGGATTACATGTATCCATTGAGTTCATTGCTTTGTTCCGGTGCTCTTTGACAGGAGCACCTTAATCTCCATAAGTTCCTTTTGGCCCCGTTCGTAGCGGGATGGTAGGACAAAAGATGTTGTGCAAGTTCTTATTGCAAGCACGTACAACTACCTACGGGATACATGCCTAATGTTTGATATTTGCCTAGATGATCATTACTTTTCCGTGTGTCGTGCCCCAAGTTAGAATCTATCTCATCCATGCAGCGCCCAACCATCCATCTCCCTAGCCTACAGTGTTTTAAATCCTGCTTGTCACTAGTTGCTACTTTTGCCATTTACCTTCACTATTTACTTTTTGCTGTTCACTTTTAATATCACTATTATCACTATCATATAAATGTTACCACTTATCTCATGTTGCAAGCAAGTATATTTCAGGTGCGGTTGAATTGACAACTCAACTGTCAAAGCTTATAAATACTCTTTGGCTCCCCGTGTGTCGAATCAATAAATTGGGTTATTCTTACCCGTGAAGACTATCTCGATCCCTTACGGTTGAGGGTTATCATTTTCTGGCGCCGTTGCCGAGGAGCATAGCAATATTTACATGTCTACTTGAGGTATCCTACCTGCTGCACTTCATCCACTATGGGTAAGAAAGGAGACCCCAAGATTCTGATCTTACTATCCACTACAAGAAGAGGTACTGCTCTGAGCACTAGTGCTACACTTGATTCACCTTCCGTTATGAGTAAGTTTGCCTCACCACCACCACATGATGCTCCTACTGAATCTGTTACTATGTCCGATACTCTTGATGATGCCTCTACTACTTTTGATGATATTAGTTCGCTTGGTTATGCTCTTGAGAAACAAATTGCTGCTGCTGCTAAAAAGTCTGGAATTGAACTTCCTATTACTCGCTACCCTATTGGTGAAACTTATGATTATCCTGATTTGAGTAAACTCAAAGAGAGGCTCCTTGATGATGATTACTATATGCTTGATGAAGATTTATGCAGGGAACTGACAGAGTTTTCTGGCTCTGACCCTGAAGTTATTAAGAAACTATTTGAAAAACACTCTTTGAAGAACAAACCGTTCCTGATCCTGAATTTGCTACATCTCCTATATGCATTGATGATCCTGATTATGATTTCTCTGTTGATCTTTCACTTATACCTATGGTTGAAGCTGACCCCTTTTATGGCAGAGAAAATGATGATGCTATTGCACACCTGACTAAACTCGGTGAGTTAGGTGGCCTGTTTACCACAGATGAGAAGATATGATACTTTTATATCACCAAGCTTCTTCCTTTCTCCTTGAAGGAAGGTGCTAAAGCATGGTATGATTCGCTTCCATGCGGTTCCATTAAGAGTCCTCAAGACTTAGCTCACTCTTTTGTTGATAAGTACTTTCATGCTCACATGCAACATGCTGCTTTACAAAGAATTTATAACTTTAAACAGTTGCAGGATGAGTCCCTCCCTAAAGCTTGGGGGAGGTACTGCGGTCTGATTCGGGCTAGACCAGGACATGAAATCCCTAAGAATGAATTAATTGATATATTCTATGCTGGTCTAACTGATGAATCCAGGTCCTATTTGGACAGTTGTGCTGGTTGTGTTTTCAGGAAAAGAACACCGGACGATGCGGAAGATTTGATGGGCAGGATTGCCAAAAACCATGAAGATTGGTCCATACCTGAACCAGCTCCACCACCAAAGAAGAGGGGCATATTTGTTCTAAGCCCCGAAGATATGCAAGAAGCAAAGAAGTCTATTAAAGAGAAAGGTATTAAAGCTGAAGACGTGAAGAATCTACCCCCTATTGAGAAGTTGTGTGAGCCTACCACTCACCCTCCTATGGTAGAGGTACACTCTCTTTTAGATTTCAACGCAAGTGACATCCCTCATGGTAAGCCTCCTGATCAATGTTTAGATGAGTTTGATAATTTTATTATGAAACAAAATCATTTTAATGAGAGGATAGAAAGTCAATTGCATGATAATTTCCTTGCTATCAAAAGACTGCTTTATGTTTTAGATAGAACAGTTAATGATGTTCAATGTCTTGTGAAGCATTTTCAAATGGTTCAAACTCAGCTTGACCAAATTTCTAAAGTGCAAAGAGATTTGCTTGCTAACAATGCCAAACAAGATAATTTGCAGGCTTTCGGGATTAAGACCCGAGGAGGAACTAGTACTCAAGATCCTCTCTATCCAGAGGGACATCCGAAGAGAATCGAGCAGGATTCTCAAATGCAGGAAGAAGAAATTGTTGGCTCTCCAAAGAAAAAGAAGAAACATAAGGAGACTGACAATTCTAATGATCCTATTGCATATGAAGAGCCAACTATTGATCCTAACAGCGTATCTATCTCCGATGCTGAGACTGAAGACGGTGCTGAACCTGAAGGTAATAATAATGAGAAGAATGATCCGCCTGAAGTTCGAGAAGAAGCACCTGACAAACGTAAGAGGTACACTAAAGAAGACTTCATCGCAAGAAAACATGGGAAAGAAAGAGAACCATGGGTACAGAAACCCATGCCCTTTCCAGGTAAGTCCATCAAATCTAAAGAAGAAGAGCATTATAATAAGTTTTGTGAGTGGATTAAACCTCTCTTTCTTCAAATCCCTTTGACTGATGCTATTAAGTTACTTCCTTATTCAAAATATATGAAAGATATTGTCACTAATAAAAGAAAAGTTCCCAATGATGCAATATCTACTATGCTTGCTAACTACTCTTTCAGTGGCAAGATTCCTGAGAATCTCGGTGATCCAGGTATACCCACCATTCCTTGCTCCATAAAGAATAATTATGTCAAAACTGCTTTATGTGATCTTGGAGCAGGAGTGAGTGTTATGCCTCTCTCTCTTTACGAGAGGCTTTGTTTAGAGAAACTAATCCCTACAGATATCTCCCTTCAGATGGCCGACAAGTCAACCGTTGTTCCGATAGGTATTTGTGAGGATGTTCCCGTAGAAGTTGCTAATTGTTTAATTCTTACTGATTTTGTTGTGCTTGACATGCCCAAGGATGGGAGCATGTCCATTATTCTTGGTAGACCTTTCCTTAACACCGCAGGTGCTATTATTGATTGCAATAAAGGGAAGGTTACCTTCCATGTGAATGATAAAGAACACACGGTATATTTTCCAAAGAAGATCGACACGAGGCATGGCCTCAACTCTATAGAAAATATCGAGACCGTGAAGATTGGAGAATGGGATTGTCCACTACATGTGCCTCACAAATACAAAACTATCATGGTAGGGACAATGTCCATCAAGGTAAAGGTTCAGTGATTACTTCGTGAGAGGTGAGACTTTTTGCTCTATATATCGCCTGTTTGTTGGTAAGACTTGATCAACCTTATTAACAAATATGTTTTATATGGATAAAAAGTTGAGCTTGTTATATTTTCATTTGTTTTTAGTTCTTGTCCTACTTGATGTACCAAGTATTTATGTTTTGAAGCTTCACAATACTACTCACTACTTCAAGTTTTCAGAGAGTTTCGCAGCTTTTTGAACTTCGAAAAAATTTCAACAGTGAAGTTTTCAGAAAAATTCCAGAAAAATTTAAATAAAAATTTCCACGTCGGGAGAGACCCAGAAAGTTCTGGGGCCAGCCAGGGGGACCCACCAGTGGCCCAGGCGGCTAGCTGGCGCGGCCCAGCCCCTGGTCGCGCCCACAGGGCGCCTGGGGCCCACAGGACCCCCCTCCAGGTATGTCTTCTTCCTCCCTCTCTCTCTTTCTCCAAAAACGCGAGTTCTGCACTTGTTCTTGTGTTCTTGCTGTTCTTGGAGGCGATTCTTCGATCTCTCTCTACAGCCCCTCATTTGAGCTGAAATTTTGAGCAAATACTCCCTGGTATGTGACTCCTCCACCCCTCCAATTAGATTTTTGATTGGTGGCTTCATTTGTGAGTATTTAGTAGTTCTTGGTGTTGTATAGATGAGCTTGCATGCATATGTAGAAAGTTATTTTTCAAGTTTTGATGCAAGTTTATGCCTTGGGCAAGTGAGTTGAGTAGTTTGCCTTAGCTCACCTTGTTTTAATCCTCATTTTTGTAAATTGCAAAAAAAATCAGAAATGAGTTTGTTAGGAAGGGCAAAAGGGTGGCTTGAGAAGAGGAGGCCCGCACACTCCGATCGAGTTACTAGAGCCGCAGCTTCACCATCGACTGCTAGGGTGAGCTATAATGAAGATCATGTGCCCCTGGAGTTGTTGGAAGACACAAGTCCAGCACGTGCGATGACATTTCCATGTGATGAATTCATGGAAGCTGCGGGAATCAAGGATAAGTTTTATAATCTTTGTGCTAATGCAGGTTTGACACGACTCGTCACGAGCCGTGTTACTCAGTATCAAAAACTCACCTTTAGTTTCATTAACAGTTTTAGATATAATCCTGATTCAGGTGCTATTGAGTTTAAAATTTACAATGAACTTATCACTATGACTTTGGGAAATTTTTGTGAAATAATAGGTGTGCCGAACGTTGGGAGGACGGCTAGGATGGCCACTCAGCCCTCCGAGCTGAAAACCGTCATCAACTCTCTCTGCAGCATGGGTACGAGGGATATTCATCGGTCGAAGATCTCCAGCATCTTATTTCCTCACCTCAGGTATTTTGCATATTATATTGCCAGAGGGGTGTTAGCTCGTGACAACACGAGCAACATTTCTGCTCCGGATATCGCTATCCTGGCAGCAGCCCTCTCAGGGAGGTCTGATTATAATCTGGGTGCCTTAATTGCTCGACGCCTTGCTATGAACGGTAACAAGGGGGACTTATATGGTGGCGTTTATGCCACACTTATCTTAGAACATCTTGGAGGCACCCCACACCCTGATGATAATCCTTTTACTTATTTAAGCTTTGATCTTGCTGCTATGAAAAGGCATAAGTTTGTCACCATGGGTTCTGAGCTTGATAATCTTGTCTATATCTTGCGTTTCGGAATTACCACGGAACGCGAGATCCGTCTACCTGCACCTCTTTTGTTTGATTTTTCTCGCAGGAACAGATGGTCCTTTGATGTTGTCCAGTTCGATGAGTTCATGGTCGAGCATCAGTTTCATAACCCCATGGAGGGGGTTGTGCCCGACGAGGACAAGCACGGTGAGTTACCACATTTTCAGGAAGATACCGCCACCGAGTTTGGTGAAGGTTCTTCCTCTGTTTGGCGCTCGGAACCTTCCTCGTGGGAGACTCCGAGGAGTTCGGTGTACGCGCCAGCATCATTCTACGACCCTTGGACTCACCACCATACCCCCGGAGCAGGAGGCTCCTGGGGGCAGTAGCTGCTACCAACTTAGGCCAAAAGCCTAAGCTTGGGGGAGTACGTGCCCCTCTTACTTTTCCATTGTATTATCCGTTTTATTCACTTTGATCTTTTCGAAGTTTTTGCCCGTTCTTCTTTATTTCCCTCTTTGCAAAAACAACAAAAAGATTTTTCTCTTTCTTTTGCTTTTATTCAACCTTTGAAAAATCCAAAAAGATTTCCTTTCTCTCTTTAGTTTGCTTTGTTTTCAGAGTTCAGCTCGAGTCCGTGATGGCATTTAATTATATTTCCTACGTTCGATCGTGCAAGTGACAAGCAGTAATGACGAAGATCGACTGAAGGGAAGCAACAAGGAAGACCGGTATGAACTCTTTTTGTTTCTATTTTTGTACATATGCTTGTACTTATGATCTAGAGACCAGCTTGTAGCGACATAGTGCTATGTTTACAATGCTCTTTCGGTGGTTCATGCTTTCCTTGTGGCTAGTCTCGAATAACTAGAGTATATAATGTGTTATCGAATGATCTACATGCATTGCATTGTTCATAGTCTGGTATACTAAGGTGGTATTTCCCTTTGGAGAATTTTTGGATTGACTTGGCACATGCTTACACATGTTTAAGACTAAAAAGTCTACTCTGCCTTGATGATCTTTGAGTTTCAGAATAGTTATATCACTTTCATGCCCGACTCAATGTTGCTTTGTCGCTCTGCATGATTATGACCGTTATTGCTCTCTAGTTGGTCGCTTCCCAGTCTTTTGCTAAACTTCCACCTGTACTAAGCGGACTGAATGCTTGTGCATCCAAAATCCTTAAAACCAGTTATGCCATATGAGTCCACTATACCTTCCTATACATGGTATTTACCTGCCATTCCTAATGAGGACTTTCGTGTACCATCTCGAAATTAATCAAAAGCATTTCTCTTTTGTGCCTATGTTTTAGCTCATGAGGAAGTAGTAGTTAATTCATAATCTTTTTAAGTTGGACAAGTTTCACCCCTGGATTGCATGTATAATGTGCAAACCCCTAATACGAAAAGGAACTGGCATTGAGTGCGCCCGGCTCAAAAAGATAATATAACAAACAAACCCTCCTTCACGCTTTGTTCATGAGAAATCAGAAAACTTTGGCAGTGATAAACAAAGGAGATTAAGAGGATGTGATCGTCCTCATGCGGGAGCCGTTCCTCGAAACTTGTCCAGCTCAAGAAGTGATTGAGTTATCTGCTAGCATTCGTTGACGAAATATGCACCTCTCAAAACGTTTTTATCTCTGTTTTTAAAACCAAGAGCTCTGGTACATGTTTAGTTTTTGTTTCCGACCAAGGGTTTTCGACCTTGCCAATAAAAGCCACGGTTCGAGAGTCTCACCTTCTTTCTTCAAAGCACCAACTATGAGAGCATAATTGTCATTCTGAGTGTAACGTGCATTGTCCCAAAGTATTACATTGTCTTCTGCATACTTGTGATATGATTTATTCTGAAATTCTTAGTTCTAGTCTCCTTTAAAACTCTGGAGGAGTTTCTGCATTTATGTTTTGCTTCACTCATGGAGACTAGCGAGATACCACCCTAGTATGCTCAAGCTATGTGCAATGTAATCTTGTCTTGATTTTCAGTAGTATATTATTTACTTTTAAGTATTTGTGACTAATCACTTGAAAGAAGGATTGCTCCTTGCATTGTCCTCATAAGTACTGTTTCAATACTTGCTAAACTCTTTTCGTAGTACATGCTTATATACATCTAATGAAGCAAAAGAGTTTGTCAAAGTTTTCTTTGTCGCGTCCAGTTCGTTGAACTGAATTGCTTGAGGACAAGCAATATGCTAAGCTTGGGGGAGTTGATACGTCTCAAACGTATCTACTTTTCCAAACACTTTTGATATTGTTTTGACCTCATTCTTGCATGATTTGAACTAAACTAACCCGGACTGACGTTGTTTTCAGCAGAGCTGCCTGTATGTTTTATTGTGTGCAGGAAAACGGATTTTTAAGTATCTCAGAAAAATCCATGAAAAATCACAGAAAATCCACGCACCCGAAGGAACCAGGAGCCAGAAGTGGGGCCAGAGGGGGGCCAGGGGGTGCCCAGGCGCCCTGTGGGCGCCCCCCCCCCCCCGGGGCCGCGCCGGGGGGTCGCCTAGGTGGGGCCCACACCCCCTGGTGCCCTACTTTGCCTCGTATTTTTACTCACGACGCGAAAACCCCATATCAGAAGTTCTTTTCGCAGTTTTCCGTCGCGGAGCCGCCGCCACCCTCTGTTCTTCCTCGGGAGGGCTAATCTGGAGGCTGAATTGGCCTCCGGAGAGGGGAGATCGTCACCATCGTCATCATCATCACCACTCCATCATCCCTCCATGACTTCTCCCTCCATGTGTGAGTAATTCCCCTGCTGTAGGCGAAGGGGATGGTAGGGATTGGATGAGTTAGATCATGTAATAGTTTGTCAGATCGTTGGGGGCATGTTGCCTATCATCTACTATGGTGTTTATCATCTTTGCTTCAACTTGTTATTCTTAATTCTTGACACTTAGGGCCCGAGTGCCATGATCTCAGATCTGAACCATATGTGTTTGCATGAATATATTTGTGTTCGTGATCCTATCTATGAGTTGTTTGCACCTATTACGGTTCGGAACCGGTGATCCCAAAAGTGACAGCTTGGGACACCAAAGGGGATGGTCCATAGTTTGAGGATTACATGTATCCATTGAGTTCATTGCTTTGTTCCGGTGCTCTTTGACAGGAGCACCTTAATCTCCATAAGTTCCTTTTGGCCCCGTTCGTAGCGGGATGGTAGGACAAAAGATGTTGTGCAAGTTCTTATTGCAAGCACGTACAACTACCTATGGGATACATGCCTAATGTTTGATATTTGCCTAGATGATCATTACTTTTCCGTGTGTCGTGCCCCAAGTTAGAATCTATCTCATCCATGCAGCGCCCAACCATCCATCTCCCTAGCCTGCAGTGTTTTAAACCCTGCTTGTCACTAGTTGCTACTTTTGCCATTTACCTTCACTATTTACGTTTTGCTGTTCACTTTTACTATCACTATTATCACTATCATATCACTGTTACCACTTATCTTTTGTTGCAAGCAAGTATATTTCAGGTGTGGTTGAATTGACAACTCAACTGTCAAAGCTTATAAATACTCTTTGGCTCCCCGTGTGTCGAATCAATAAATTGGGTTATTCTTACCCGCGAAGACTATCTCGATCCCTTACGGTTGAGGGTTATCAGTGGCTTCCAGGGCCCGAGCCTCTGGAGTATCCCCGCGATGGGGGTGAAGAGCGTGTCCTCATTGCGGCGGCAGAGCTTGTCCCTCTGCTTGGCAGTGATGGGTTGGGGTATGTACCCGTCATGGTCGAATGAATGACTGTCGCCGCTGTCGCCGTCGCCGTCGCCGCCGCGAGGGAATCCTGGCGGGCTGCAGCGTGAGTCGACCATGAGGACTTCCTTCACGGGATCGTTGCTCCCGCACTCAGAAACTGAATCCGCGAGCCCGACCGACGGATCGACCGGCCCATAAAGATATTCATCGGGCAAGATGGCCGCGACTTGAGGGCTGGCCGCCTGGTGGGCCACTGCGTGTTTCACCCACTGCTGGAACTGCGAGCGACCGGATCGCTTGCGACGGCGTCCGGCGGGGATGGTGGATGATGAAGGAATCGGCAGGTACTGAGTCGACGGCTGCCAAATTAGGACGCCACAGGCGCTGGCGCGGAAGTGCGTAGCCCCGCGGACGGGCAGCGCCTCAACGTCAAGGGGAGCCTCCTAGAGCCAAGCGGAGTCGTCAGTGGTGAAGACGAGCGCGCCGAATCGGATCTCGCGGCCCAACGTCAGACCACCGCCGGAAACCATGATGAAGGAGGTCGGAGAAAAGTTTGCAACCTCACCAGAAGTCGCTAAGACGCCTCGCCCCACGGTGGGCGCCAACTGTCGTGGTTATAAGTCTGACAGTACAAGTAGGGGGTACGTAAGAGGAGGCAAGGCCCTAGCTATGGTGAGATTGTACACAAGATGTATACGAGTTCAGGCCCTTCTCGGAGGAAGTAATAGCCCTATGTCTCGGTGCCCGGAGGCGGTCGACTGGAATGTATGGGGGTGTTTGAGTTACAAGGGGTGCGAACCCTTGTACTGGAGGAGGGAGGTGGTTTATATAGTGTGTCAGGACCCCAGCCATGCTCCACATTACCAAGGGTTCAAAGTACATAAAGGCAGGCATTACTGATAACGTCCGCAGTAAAGAGTAATAAAGGCATTCATTGCAGCAGAGTGAATACCAGACCGTTGCTGTCCCAAGGAACCTTTGGCCTTTAGGGGTCGAGTGCCTTGGAAGGGTCGAGTGAAGTTGAGTCATCTGGACGGGGGTGTATGGTCGAGTGGGATGTCCTCTTGGGCCGTCTCAGTCGACTGTTCTTGTTGTCATCGATTTGTCTTTTGAGCTTCTCGGGTAGTGACCTTGGGTAGGGTATCTTGGTCAGGCTTGCGACCCTACCCTAGGTCCGTAACCTCATCAGTTGGCACTTTACAAATACCTCATGCTCTAACTTCGTCACATAGCGGTTCACCATACGTGCATGCTACGGGAATCACTAACTTTAACACAAGTATTTCTCAATTTCATAATAACTCCACTAGCATGACTCTAATATCACTATCCTCATATCTCAAAACAATTATCAAGCATCCAACATCTCATTCTGTTCAATGCACTTAGTGTGATTTTTTTTACTACATTGACATTGGATGTCTATCATGTGAAGACTAGTTTTATAGCCTAAACACATTACCATGCTGTTTTAATAGACTCTCAAATAGATATAAGTGAAGCATGAGAGTTCAACAATTTCTACAAAATATAACCACCACCGTGCTCTAAAAGATATAAGTGAAGCACTAGAACAAAAACTATTCAACTCAAAAGATATAAGTGAAGCACATAGAGTGTTCTAACAATTCCTAGGCCATATTTAACTTTCTCAAATAGGTGTGTCCAGCAAGGATGATTGTGAAAAACTAACAAGCAAAGACTCGAATTATACAAGACGCTCCAAGCAAAACACATATCATGTGGTGAATAAAAATATAGCTCCAAGTATAGTCACCGATGGATGAAGACGAAAGAGGGGATGCCTTCCCGGGACATCCCCAAGCTTAGGCTTGTGATTATCCTTGAATATTACTTGGGGTGCCACGGGCATCCCCAAGCTTAGGCCTTTGCTACTCTTTGTTCCATAGTCCATCAAAGCAATACTCAAAACTTGAAAACTTCACAACACAAAACTTAGACAAAAATTCTTGTGAGCTCCGTTAGTATAAGAAAGCAAACCACTACTCAAAGGTACTGCAATGAATTCATTATTTGTTTATATTGGTTTTAAACCTACTGTATTCCAACTTCTCTATGGTTCATACCTCCAAATATTACTCATAGATGCATTGAAATAAGCAAACAACACACGAAAAACAGAATCTATCAAAAACAGAACAGTCTGTAGTAATCTGCAGGTTTCGCATACTTCTGTAACTCCAAAAAATTCAAACTAAATTGTTAAAAGCGAGGAATTTATCTATTAATCATCTGCAAAAAGAATCAACGAAATAGCACGCTCCAGTAAAATCTGACGACCATTCTAGTGAGCGCAAACGATTCTGTTTTTCACAGCAAGATCACATAAACTTCACACACATCTTCCCAAAGGTTCTACTTGGCACAAACACTAAACAAAACATGAAACCACGTCTAAACAGAAGCTAGATGCAATATTTATTCCCTAACAGCAACAAAAACAAAAAATTATAAAATTGGGTTGCCTCCCAACAAGCGCTATCATTTTACGCCCCTAGCTAGGCACGATAATTCAATGATGCTCACATGAAAGATAAGAATTGAAGCACAAAGAGAGCATCATAAAACATGTGACAAACACATCTAAGTCTAACATACTTCCTATGCATAGGCATTTTATAGGAAAACAGATTATCAAAACAAACAAGATCTAGCATATGCAAGGAAGAAGAAAGAAACAATAGCAATCTCAACATAACGAGAGGTAATTTAGTAACATGAAGATTTCTACAACCATATTTCCCTCTCTCATAATAATTGCATGTAGGATCATGATCAAATTCAACAAAATAGCTATCACATACCATATTCTCAACCCGATCTACATGCATGCAAAGTTGACACTCTTCCAAAATAGTGGGATTAACATTAACTAAAGTCATGACCTCTCCAAACCCACTTTTATCAAAAAAATCATAAGATTGAACATTCTCCAAATATGTGGGATCTAAAGTTGACACCCTTCCAAACCCACTTTCAATATTATTGCAAACATTATTATCAATCTCATATTCATCATGGGGCTTAAATATTTCCAAGATTATAAGAAGAATCACCCCAATCATGATCATTGCAACAAGTAGTGGGCATAGCAATACTAGCATCCCCAAGCTTAGGGTTTTGCATATCATTAACACAATTGACATTTATAATAGTATCATTGCAATCATGCTTTTTATTTAAGGATCTAACAAAGTCTCTTTTTCTTTCAATAATTCTTCACAATTTTCAGATTCATAAATTTCAAGCAAAACCTCATAAAGATAATCTAGTGCACGCAGCTCACTAGCAATAGGTTCAACATAATTGGATCTCTTAAAGATATTAGCAAGTGGATGAGGATCCATAATTTAGCAAGCGAAGATGCAAGCTAATAGAGGGCACATAGCAACACAAGCAAACAAGAGGCAAGCGAACGATAAACACACGACAGAAGAAGGGCAAATAAAACGGCAAGGGTGAAGTGGGGGAGAGGAAAACAAGAGGCAAATAAATGTAATACAAAGGATAAGGGTTTGTGATAGGTACTTGGTATATGACTTTTGCGTAAGCCTCCTCGACAACGGTGCCAGAAATTCTTCTTGCTACTTCTCGAGCTTGCGTTGTATTCCCTCGAAGAGGAAAGGGAGATGCAGCACAGTAGCATAAGTATTTCCCTCGGTTTTTGAGAACCATGGTATCAATCCAGTAGGAGACCACGCGTGAGTCCCTCGCACCTGCACAAACAAATAAGAACTTTGCAGCCAACGCGATAAGGGGTTTTCAATCCCTTTACGGTCACTTACAAAAGTGAGATCTGATAGAGATGATAGTTTATATTTTTGGTATTTTTGTTTATAAGAACGGAAAATATAAACGATAAAAGTAAAGTAGATGTAGATTGATGTGTTGAGAATAGACCCGGGGGCCATAGTGTTCTCTTGTGGCTTCTCTCATGATAGCGATATTCTACGGCGGGTAAAAAAATTACTGTCGAGCAATTGATAGAAAAGCGAATGATTATGAGACTATCTAGGCATGATCATTGTATATAGGCATGACGTCCGAGACAAGTAGACCGAAACGATTCTGCATCTACTACTATTACTCCACACATCGACCGCTATCCAGCATGCATCTAGTGTATTGAGTTCATAAGAACAGAGTAACGCCTTAAGCAAGATGACATGATGTAGAGGGATAAACTCAAGCAATATGATATAAACCCCATCTTTTTATCCTTGATGGCAACAATACAATATGTGCCTTGCTGCCCCTACTGTCACTGGGAAAGGACACCGCAAGATTGAACCCGAAGCCAAGCACTTCTCCCATTGCAAGAACTATAGATCTAGTAGGCCAAACCAAACCAATAATTCGAAGAGACTTGCAAGGATATTATGAGCACACATAAAAAGTTCAGAGAAGAACCAAATATTTCTCATAGATAATCTTGATCATAAACTCACAATTCATCGGATCTCGACAAACACACCGCAAAAAGAGATTACATCGAATAGATCTCCTCAAAGACCGAGGAGAACTTTGTATTGAGATACAGAGAGAGAGAGAGAGAGAAGAAGCCATCTAGATACTAGCTATGGACCCGAAGATTTGTGGTAAACTACTCACAACTCATGGTGAGGGCGATGATGATGAAGAAGAAGAACTCCGTGATGGATCCCCCTCCGGTGGAGCTCCGGAACAGGCTCCAAGATGGGATCTCACGGGAACAGAAGGTTACGGCGGTGGAATTAGGGTTTTCTCTCTATTGTCGATGGTTTCGTGGTACGTAGACTTATATAGGAGGAAGGAGGACACCGGGGAGTCACGGGGGCCCCACGAGGCAGGGGGCGCGCCCTCGGAAGGTGGGCGCGCCCCCACCCTCGTGAGCCCCTCGTGGGTCTTCTGACGTGGTTCTCAAGTTCTTCGGGCGTGATTTTCTCCAAAAATATCTCTTGCGAAGGTTTCATTCCGTTTGGACTCCATTTCATATTCTTTTTCTGCAAAACCCTGAAACAGGTAAAAAACAGCAATCTGGACTAGGCCTTTGGGTTAGTAGGTTTGTCCCAAAAATGATATAAAAGTGTAAGATAAAGCCCATTAAACATCCAAGACTTCATAAATAATAGCATGTAACAATCAAAAATTATACATACGTTGGAGACGTATCAACATCTCACCCAAAACTTCAAAACGTCAATCACACAAACTTAACAAAACTTCGTGAAATGGGTTAGTATGATAAAACAAGTCATTCACTTTGGATACTGGCAAAGACAAGATTCATAATTGTTCTCACACAATGCCTACTGTAGCATATCATATCTACAATTTATATTGATCAATATAAGCCATAGAAACTAAAAACAAGCAAACTATGCATTGAAAACAGAATCTGTCAAAAACAGAACAATGTGTAATGATCTGAATATTCGCCATACTAGTGCAACTCTAAAAATCTTGGAACAAATAGTAACTCGTGCACAATTTATATATTAATCTTCCGCAAAAAGAATCAACTTAAAATCACTCTTCCTTTAAAAATGAGAATTTTCTCGTGAGCGCAAAAGTTTATGTTTTTCAGCAAGATCAAATCTACTATCACCCAACATGGTCCTAAGGCTTTGCTTGGCACTTTATTGAAATGAAAGCTATAAAACATGATTACTACAATAGCATAATCATTTTAGCACACAAAAACAGTAGGTATAAGTGTTGGGTTGTCTCCCAACAAGCGCTTTTCTTTAATGTCGTTTAGCTAGGCATGAAGAGTTCAATGATGCTCGCATAAAAGATAAAAGTTGAAACATAACAAGATCATCATGAAGCATATGACTAGCACATTTAAGTCTAACCCACTTCCTATGAATAGGGATTGTGTGATCAAACAACTTTTGGGAGCAAGAATCAACTAGCATAGGAAGGCAAAACAAGCAAAACTCCAAGATTTTCAACACATAGAGAGGAAACTTGATATTATTGCAATACCTGCAAGCATATGTTCCTCTGTCATAATAATTTTCAGTAGCATCATGAATGAATTCAACAATATAGCCATCACATAAATCATTATTTTCATGATGCAAAAGCATAGAAATTTTGCTACTCTCCACATAAGAAAATTTATTCTCATGAATAATAGTGGGAGCAAACTCAACAAAATAACTATCATGAGATTGAAAATTAAATTCATTATGACTAGTTTCATGGTTATCATTATTCAATATAGCATACATGCCATCACCATAATCATCATAGACAACAACTTTGTTATCATAGTCAATTGAAACATCCTCCAAAGTAGTGGATTCATCACTAAATAAAGTCATGACCTCTCCAAATCCACTTTTATCAATATAATCATCATAAATAGGAGGCATGCTACCATTATAACAAATTTCCACATCAAAACTTGGGGGACTAAAAATACCATCTTCATCAAACATAGCATCCCCAAGCTTATGGCTTTGCATATCATTAGCATCATGGATATTTAAAGAATTCATAATAACAACATTGCAATCATGCTCATCATTTATGCCAAACATATAGCATTCTTAATCTAACAATTGAGCACAATTTTCTTTTCCATCATTTTCACAAAAGACATTATAAAGATGAATAATATGATGCAACCTCAATTCCAATTTTTTTAGTTTTCTTATATAAACCAAACTAGTGATAAAACAAGAAAGTAAAGATTTAATTGCAGGATCTAAAGATATACCTTCACGCACTCACCTCCTCGGCAACGGTGCCAGAAAAGAGCTTGAAGTCTACTACACAACTTTATTCTTGTAGACACGTGTTGGGCCTCCAAGCGCATAGTTTTGTAGGACAGTATCAATTTTCCCTCAAGTGGGTGAGCTAAGGTTTATCAATCCGTAGGAGGTTTAGGATGAAGATGGTCTCTCTCAAACAACCCTGCAACCAAATAATAAAAAGTCTCTTGTGTCCCCAACACACCCAATACAATGGAAAATTGTATAGGTGCACTAGTTCAGCGAAGAGATGGTGATACAAGTCTAATATGGATAGTAGATATTGAATTTTGTAGTAGTAACAATAAAAACAGCAAGGTAGCAAGTGATAAAACGGAGCACGAACGGTATTGCAATGCTTGAAAACAAGGCCTAGGGTCCATACTTTCGCTTGTGCAATCTCTCAACAATACTAATATAATTGGATCACATAATCATCCCTCAACGTGCGAGGAAGAATCACTCCAAAGTTCCTATCTAGCGGAGAACATAAGAAGGAATTGTTTGTAGCTATTTTTTCCGATCGATCTATCCAAGAGTTCGTACTAAAATAACACAAGTTATTCTTTCCGATCGATCTATCAAGAGTTCGTACTAAAATAACACAAGTTATTATTTCTGATCGATCTATCAAGAGTTCATACTAACATAAAACTAAAACAAATTCATATTCATAATACTCAATCCAACACAACGAACTTCAAAGAGTGCCCCAAGATTTCTACCGGAGAAACAAAGACAAGAATGTGCATCAACCCCTATGCATAGATTACCCCAATGTCACCTCGGGGAATCCGCGAGTTGAGTGCCAAAACATATATCAAGTGAATCAATACGATACCACATTGTCACCATGAGTATTCAATTGCAAGGCATATATCAAGTGTTCTCAGATCCATAAAGGTATTCAATACGATAACAACAAAATCTCAAAGGGAAAAACTCAATTCATCACAACAAGATAGAGAGGGGAAAACACCATATGATCCGACTATATTAACAAAGCCCGTGATACATCAAGATTGTGCATCTCAAGAACATGAGAGAGAGAGAGAGAGATTAAACACATAACTACTGGTACAAACCCTCAGCCCCGAGGGTGGACTACTCCCTCCTCACCATGGTGGCCGCCGGGATGATGAAGATGGCCACCAGTGATGGTTTCCCCCTCCGGCGGAGTTCCGACAAGGGCTCTAGATTGGATCTCATGGACTATAGAGCCTTGCGGCGGTGGAACTTCTAATCTAGGTTCACCCCGAGGGTTTTTGGAATATTTGAGAATTTATAGGGTAAAGAGGGGGTGTCGGAGGCCACTGAGGTGGGCACAACCCACCTGGGCGCGCCAGGGGTCTGGCGCACCCTGGTGGGTTGTGCCCCCTCGGGGCACCCCCAGGTGCAGCCCTGGCCCATTGGGTGTCTTCTGGCCCATAAACAATCTCAAAAAAGTTTTGCGGTGTTTGGACTCCGTTTGATATCGATTTCCCACAATGTAAAAAACATGCAGAAAACATCTACTGGCACTTGGCACTATGTCAATAGGTTTGTACCAAAAAATGATATAAAAGGACTATAAAATGATTGTAAAACATCCAAGAATTATAATATAACAACATGGAACAATCGAAAAATGTAGATATGTTGGAGACGTATCAATCGGCATTGGTTGACGAACCAATTGACGAGAAGAATAGGGTGACGAGAGTTTATCATTCATGTTAAGTCACAACCCCTCCAAGCAGACATAGTCCTTGTGCAGAAGGACAAACTAGTCGAACAAACACCATGTCGCCATCAAGCATCATTGGTTACACCTGCTACTCTTATTTGCTTTCGATCATGTAATTTGTCTCGATGCATGTTGTAGTTTCCTTTCGATAGTTTTCATTCGCTCACGGTGCCCTGTTTTCATTCATTCCGCTACTGGGTTCCTAGAGTTTTGAAGTTTCCGAAAGAAATTTTAAAACTCCTTCACCCCCTTCTAGTACACATACTTTGTTCCTACACAAAGGAGGATGAAGAATCATTTATATGTCCTAGTCGGTGAAAGAACATGCGGTGCCCCCATGTTTGGTTTTGGTAATTGATGACAATCTCTATGGACTAATGGTTGCCTTGAGTTATATTTGAAGGATTTTTCCATAGGGTTTTCTTGGAGTCCATTTGTTGGTTTCAAGGAGAATTTGTGTTGACCAAGGTGCAATTCATGGAATTACCTAAAGATTGGTCATGCGTGAGGTCGATCAAGACTAAGTCAAAGAGTGAATCAAGTTGATCAACACACAAAGCATAGAAGATGTACCAAGAGGGATCAAGTGATCTCATGGTATGGTAAGCATTGTCCATTGCGCTTTGTGTACTAACACATGGTCTACAAGAGAGTTCTTTGTGGGGTTAGGTTGCGGTGTGCAAGTTCAAGTGAAGCATCATGAAGAGATCATGCTTGAAGCTTGCCATCCATTGTGGTGACTTGTGAAGATGTGCCAAAGAGTTGCTCACCCATAGTGGAGTATGGGGGAGCAATCAACTAGTCTTCACCAAGCCAACACAATCAAGAAAGGTGGTCCAACTTGAGGAAGTCAACATCGTCATCATCCATCTCAAATGGACTATGTGCAAGGCAAAGATTTTCCATTGATAGGTTTTCTATTTTACCGGTCTCATGGTAATAGTTGGGAGACCGGGTTATAGTATTGATTGTCGTACTATCAATGGGGGCTCTCAAGTGAGTAGCTTGATCATATCGTTCATAGAGAGCTCAAACCATTGCATGCTTGCATCATCTTTCTTGGTTCTTGTTTGATTTTTATCCTTGTGAGATTTGGAGATTTTGATCATCTTCATGACAAGCTCGAGTTCATCAAAAATGGAGTTCACATGCATCTTCTATGTTGTTTTTGGTGTTGGAGGTTATGTCGGTTCTTCTCTGATAGAGGGTTCACTCCTATATATATTAGTGTTGAGGAACGTAGTATTTCAAAAATTCCTATGATCACGCAAGATCTATCTCCTAGAAGCATAGCAACGAGAGGGAAGAGTGTGTCTACGTACCCTCGTAGACCGAAAACGGAAGCATCTAGTGATGCGGTTGATGTAGTCGAACGTCTTTGCGATCCAACAGATCCAAGCACCGAACGTACAACACCTCCACGTTCAGCACACGTTCAGCTCGATGATATCCCACAAGCTCTTGATCCAGTTGAGCGTCACGGGAGAGTTTCGTCAACACGATGGCGTGGTGACGGTGATGATGAAGCTGCCGACGCAGGGCTTCGCCTAAGCACTGCAACGATATGACCGAGGTGTGTAACTGTGGAGGGGGGCACCGCACACGGCTAAGAAAAATCTTGAAGTGCCTTTGGGGTGCCCCCTACCCACGTATATAAAGGAAGGAGGAGGAGGAGGTCGGCCCTAGAGGGGGAGCGCCAAGTGTGGAGTCCTACTAGGACTCCCTAGTCCTAGTAGGATTCCTCCTCCCACATGGAATAGGAAAAGGGAAAGTGTCGTGGTTTTGTCACGGCAGATGTCCTAACATAAGGACTTAGTCGTAGAGCCATCGCTACGGGTTAGCTTAAAGGGGTTAAAGCGGACAAGGACGCAAGGGATTTTATACTAGTTCGGCCCCTTCGATGAAGGTAAAATCCTACATCTAGTTTGGTGTGGTATTGCTAGGGTTTCGATGACCAGGGAGCGAATCCGCTTTGCCTGTGTGTCGAGCTATTGTTTTATGTCCCTGAACCGCCGCCGGGTCGTCCCTTTATATACACAGGATCTGCCCGCCCGACTTACAAAACTCTGAGGCCGGCTCATAAGCGTGCCTGGCTCGGTCTCTACCCTTCCTAAATTACAATACAAGTTACACGCCGTATGGCGGTTTACATTCATGGGCCCTAACACCTTTTGGGCCTTGGACTTTTAGTCTTCTATCGTAAAGCACCGTACTCTATGTCTTGTTGGGCTTCAGTAAAAGTTATTCTTTATGGGCATAAACCGGCCCCTCCTGGGCGGTTTATACCTAATAGTTATATCCCTTACATTAGGCCCCAGATTGATTTGAACCTGTTCATGTCAATCTTCGACACTTCAGGAAAATTTGGTCCTTCGTGGCTTTGAATGATCTTGTAAACCGCCATGACGTCATCTTCCTTGATTACGTTGAACCGCCATGACGTCACTTGTTCATTTAATGCTTGTACCTATTTTAATCTTTATTTATTGAATCTCCGAAAATTGAGGCGACAGTGTTGTCCCATATCCATTTTTCGGGCTCCTTGATTCCCGCACCTGCCGTTTACCCTTTCGGCTTATAAATAGGTCGAGGGGTCCTTTCTTTTTCTCCCCCTCGTCATTCGCTCTTTCTTCTTCCTCGCGTCCGTCAGTGCCTAAGCACCGCCGCCGTCGTCGACCTTCACCTCTTCTTCAACCCAGGCCACTGCATCAACCTGTTCGGACCAGAGCTTCGTTGGCGCGCCTCCGCATCCGACAACTCTGGTAAGGCATTTCCTTACTTTTCATATAGATCTCGTTAGGGTTTCTCTCGCGAGTTCGTCAAGGCTACGGCGCTGTTCTTCCCTTTTCTTCGCCATAGCTTCGATGGCTAGTGTAGATCTGATGCTTTTGCCCACGACTGTAGTAATAACCCTGCTCATTAACGTGCTTATACTTCTTTAAAGTAATCCCCCATCTAGGTCTGATGCACTGCTGTGGTACCTGTTCAGCTTGAACATGAATATTTGCGAATTTATTGACATGTTGTAGATCCATAATTTTGTTGTGGATCTGCGAAACCTGTTTTTCCATAACTTTAGATCTGCACCTTTCGTATCTTCATCGGCGGTTTAACCTTTAGAAAAAATCATAATCTGGTAGGTAACATTAGGCCCCGCTTAAACCGCCGTTGAAGTTGCCCTCGTAACACTTCCGATGATTAATTCTTGTTTATTATTGCATATTTCTCAATACCTGCGAGTCATAGATCATAAAACAGCCCTTCACTATAATTTCAGCTTTTTCCTTTGAAATGGCAAAAGAAGCCAAGCAATTTACTTCCTCCAACTGGGTTCAGTCTCGGGTTACTGAAGAGGAACTAAACGGTTGGGTCGAAGCTGGCGCTTTAGGCAAGAAAGATGTCATCCATTGGAGAGTCCCTGGATTGGAATGTCCTCCGGAGCCCAAAGATGGAGAAGTGATTGTATTTGTTGATCATTTATCCCGAGGGTTTAGTCCTCCTGGATCAAAGTTCTTTCGTGACGTACTGACTAGCTTCCAACTCCACTTTCAAGATATTGGACCAAACTCTGTGTCCAATATTTGCAATTTTCAAGTATTTTGTGAGGCTTACTTGCAAGAGGAACCTACAGTTGAACTGTTTAGGGATTTCCTCCACTTGAACCGCCGCGCAGAGTTTACGGATGGGCCTAACACTGAACTTGGCGGGATGTCCATCCAAAAAAGGAAGGATGTCAGTTTTCCTCACGCCAAGCATCACAGTCATCCTAAAGATTGGAATCGGACTTGGTTTTATTGCCAAGATACATCTCTAGCTGACGAGAATCCTCTGTCGGGTTATCGTCCTCATCGGCTCTCCAATTATCATCCATTCCCTCAACAGCTAAGTGCTCAGGAGCGATCTCAATACACACCGCAGCTTTCAAAGCTCTCGGCCTTTACCGCAAACGGTTTGACAGGCATCTGTTTATTTCGTTGCTGGATTTCTTGGAGCATTCTACCGCTAAGCCGGTGTTCCAGTTTAATGTGTGAGTACACAAGAGATCCCAAAGATCCTCTACGCCATACTGAAGCTGTGCTGTCAGAAAGTGAAATCAATGAATCTGTCAAGAAAATATTGGATGAACCGGTGGACGTCTGTAGCAAAACTGGACTGGCTCCCTTCTATGAATCCAATAAACCGCCAGCGGTAAGTCTTCTTATATTTTTTTGCTTTATTCCAATCTGTTTAAGTATCCTTTCTGAAAGACCCCTCAACTTTTGTCAGGGTAATGATCCGTTTTGGAAGAGGAAACCCCAGGATAAACCGGCGAAGGCGGCTCGTCTTAAGACCAATACTTTTAAGAAAACTGTAAAAAAGAAAACCACTGAAACATCTGAGTTAAACCTTGATGATGATGAACCGGCCTCAGAGGTATCACTTGACTCTCTTAGCTCCCTTTTCTTGCACCTTATTGATAATGATTATATTCAGGAAAATGTTGAAGGCAGCCAAGCTGATGGTGTTGAGGTAATTACCCTTTCCTCCGGTTTAGACCCTCTGCCAACACAGAAAATCCGTCAAGCAAGCCGAAAAGTATGATTTTCTCACCCTTTATCTTACTTGGACCCAAACTTTATTTTGAAGAAACAGCAACATGAAGCTCGCCGCACAACACGGCACAGCGGTCAAGTAATCACATCCACCGGTTTACCACATACTCTAGCCCGGAAAGTCGATCAGAGGTTTTGTATATTCCAGATGCTCTTTATCCCAAAGCGTGTCTTTTTCGCTAGCCTCTTAATCTGTCATATTCAAATTATCAGGACACCCCTCGTTCGTCATCTGGCGAGTCAACAGCCACACAGCTTCCTCTTCTCGAAACTGTTCCTCGGTGAGTTTTTATTTTCCCGTTAAACCTTCCCTTTTACTCCACTGACTATCTTTACCTTTATCTTTCTCAGTAGGCCAAAACCTAGTAAGAAGGCTAAATTGAGTAAACTGGCAAGTGATGATATAAACCCTGAACCAGAAAAGACTCCAGAGCCAGCCAAAGATGATGATGCCTTGCATGATGATCCCCCTCCATCGGATCATGAAATTCTTACTGAACAGGAAGCCGCCCCAATGGACTTGATGATAATCAGCATAGCCCAGTCCGGGCCAGTATTAATCCGGCAAGCCCTGCCAGAGCCACTACTGTTATGACAGAGGATGTTACGATTACCAGTTTTGGCCACACCACTCCTGGTGAACCGGTTGCCTTGTCGAAGCATAACACTCAGGAAGAAGTTGCTGGTATGGACAAAGGCAAATGGAATGTCGATTTATCGAACTATGCTCATATCAGCGCTCAGGACCTTCACTCCAGCTATCTGAACCGGTTGTATACAAGCCGTGATTATGAAGACGGTTTGGTGAACCTTATGAAGGAACGTTGTGAGGTAACTGCTGCTTAATATCTGCAATACTATTTCCGTCCAAGTCCAATAGCTTGTCTCCACTCTACTGTAGCCCCCAAGGACTGGATTATCTTTTTAAGATGAACCGGGACTTCAGAACAAATATATAGCTTTTCACCCATGTAGTCCCCAAGGGCCGGTTTATCTCTTTAAGATAAACTGGGACTTTAGTTTGTAACCTTCTTTTTGAACAATAACGCATTAGCCCCCAAGTGCCAAGTGTATAACTTGTTATGTGCTTGGGACTTTGATAAAAATGTCTGATAACTGCAAATATGCATTATCCCCCAAGTGCCAAGTGTATAACTTGTTATGTGCTTGGGACTTTGATATGTTTTACCAATGTATGATGTGTATATCTCCTTACAGGCTGATCTGAACCAAAAGGAATCTCAAGTAGCTGATCTTCAAGAAAAATCTGAAATTCCAGCAAATAGCCACTTCCAAAGCCAAGGATGAGCTGACCAGCACTTTAACAAGCATGGAACATTTGAAAAAAGACTTCCAGAAGGAACAGGCGGACTGGGAAACACAGCGATCCGCTTTGGAAAAAAGGGTTGTTGACGCAGAGGCCGCCCTTAAACCGATGTCAGAAGAGCTATCTGGCCCAAAGCGTCAAATAAACGCTATGACCACCGATGTTTTTGGTAAGTACCCTTTATCACAATTCTGAATATAACCTCCCCACAAATTTCCGGTTTAACACTGGATCCTCTGATGCAGGAAAATGTACTGCTCATCTTGGCTCTGACATGCAGAAGAAGCTAAAGGCTGCCTATGCACTTATAGAACAGCTTTATACTGGCGCGCAAAGGATCATTTGTACCGCCTCTCACAACAAGCCGCCCCCAACATTGATCAAGGAAACATTGGAGAAACTGTCAGTGCTACCCGCCCGGTTTAAAGAACTAAAGAAATCGGCTGCTAGGGCGGGCACTTTAACTGCACTGACTCAGGCGAAGGCGTGGGTGCCTGACCTTGATCCGGCTGATGTAATAAATGGCTATGCAAGCATGAAAGAGGACGGATCAGAATTCACCAATGAGGACCTGCAAGCCTTAACAAAAGAAATGCGGCCCTTAGCCAGCCAGCTAGCTGAAGAAGCTGATCTATCTCACTACCAGGCGGTTTACGATGCTGACAACAGACGGGTTAATGCGCCGACCCATGATGTGGAGGATCTCATCCCGCCCGTTCGTAAGCACACTTACGCCCCTGATGTTGAACTGTCTGAGCTTATAAGCGATGAAGCTGTTTTCCAGGCTCTGACTAGGATCAATTGGGAAACCACTGACTTCCAGCTGCTGGATGGAAACGAGGAAGAGACGGCGCAGGATGATCCACAACCATCTGGCCGGGCTGGCGAGGAGTCATGAATCGGTGCCGGTTTAACTTTCAATATGCCGCAATACTTAACGAGGAACTGATATTCTTTTGGGCTGCAAAAATGCCTTGTAATAGGCTAGCTGAAACATTTGGTCTGTCATGTCATCATGCATACTTCCTCTGCATAATATTGCTTAATCCGGCAGTTTCATAGTATTTCTGCTTATTCTTATGAACAACTTTACTCAACCTGTTTCTGCATAAGACAAAATTTAAAATGTCCTGGCGGTTTATCGCCGGACGGGTCATAATGCCCAAATACATGACCTAGGTTTATAACCTGAGCTGTATTATAAAATAAATACGAAATACATATCATACCTGTGATATAAAATCGTATCGTTGGCTTTACCAACTTTCGTAGTAAGGGCGATGATTTTGATTTTGTGAGTATTGATGACTCCTGCAATATTTCGCTGGTTTATGATGAAACCATACCGGGTTGTGATAAACACCGGATTAGCTGCAGATAGTACTAGCGATTTGTAATCAAACCAGGCCGGGTTTAGTAAACATCGGTTTATTAACGGTGGTGACTTGTAGTCGACCACTAGACCGAATCGATAGATATCGGATGAATACCAACAATCTCACTGAGAGATAAAAAACTTGGCAAACAAAAACAAATAAACACTTGTAGTCGAGGCTTTTTACGAGCTGCCAGGCTCCAAATACGAGGCTTTTCATGGGCTGCCAGGCCGCTGAGTTAAACCATTTCACAAAGCCTGTTAAGATGGACCTCACATTAACCAATCGTCGTTTTAACATTGACAAGTTCAGGGTCTATATTAGATTGACTTGTCAATCGCTCGACGGGTCATACCACGTTTACCTGGACGGAGTGGCTTACTTGATGGAGGCAGGTTAACCCGGGGTTTTAGGTGTATACACCAGGCTTCCAAGCCGTGGCTTGATAGCCTATTACAAGGGCCTTAAAAGCTTCTTTGTCGTTGTGCGACAAGAGACCCCAAGTAACATTGTGAGCTATGCTCAATGGGTGCTTATGTTTGAGTTCTGCTATTCATCAAACTCTCTTTTGCCCCTTATCATCATATTGGCTTGATAGCCGGATTACCGAAGTAAACAGAGATGTGCTCTTATGATAATAATGGCTTGATAGCCGATCTAAGAGGGCCATAGGAACTCCGTTTTGTACACAGAAGCCCCCATGTGATAAACTCTTATGGAAAAAATAGTAGATGCCCCGCTTTAACAGGGATGCCGGTTTATTATATTAATCATAATATATACATTGTGAATATATGTACATAAAAAGGAGCCTATGGCTCAGGTGTAGTAAGGCCGAAGATGAACAATGTTCCACGATCGTTGGGTCTCCTCCTCCGCAATGCGTGAGTCCTTGTGTTCCCGAACGTCAATGAGGTAATATGACCCATTGTGTAGATTCTTGCTGATCACAAAGGGTCCTTCCCAAGGCGGGGACAACTTGTGCATATCTTCTTGGTCTTGGATGAGCCGGAGCACCAGGTCGCCTTCTTGAAACGTTCTGGTTTTAACTCGGCGACTATGGTATCGACGCAGATCTTGCTGGTAAATCGCCGATCGAGCTGCTGCAATGTCACGCTCCTCATCCAACCGGTCCAGTGCTTCTTGTCGCTCCTTCTCTTTATCCGCTTCAATGTAAGCCGCCATGCGAGGCGAATCATGACGGATGTCACTTGGGAGAACTGCTTCAGCTCCATATACCATGAAGAAAGGCGTGTAACCCGTAGATCTGTTGGGCGTGGTATTGATGCTCCATAACATAGAAGGTAGCTCCTCTACCCAACAACCCGGCGTCCTTTGTAAGGGAACCATAAGCCGAGGCTTGATGCCTCTCAAGATCTCTTGGTTGGCTCTCTCAGCTTGGCCATTGGATTGGGGGTGAGCCACTAAAGATACGTCAAGCCGGATGTGCTCTCGTTGACAAAATTCTTTCATAGCCCCCTTGGACAAATTAGTGCCATTATCAGTTATAATACTGTGTGGAAAGCCAAACCGGAAAATCACCTTCTTGATGAATTGAACCGCTATTGATGCATCACACTTGCTGACGGGCTCTGCCTCGACCCACTTGGTAAACTTATCAACTGCCACCAGAAGGTGGGTCTTCTTATCCGGGGATCTCTTAAAGGGCCCCACCATATCTAGCCCCCAAGTTGCGAACGGCCAAGTAATTGGAATCATCCTCAATTCTTGAGCCAGTATATGAGCACGTCGTGAGAATTTCTGACAAGCATCACACTTTTTGACTAAGTCCTCCCCACCAGCATGAGCCGTCAGTGAATAGAACCCATGACGAAAGGCTTTAGCTACCAAAGACTTTGAATCGGCGTGGTGACCACTGATACGTCTCCAACGTATCTATAATTTTTTATTGTTCCATGCTATTATTTATGATGTCTTGGATGTTTAATGGGCTTTGTCATACACTTTTATATCATTTTTGGGACTAACCTACTAACCCAAAGGCCCAGTCCAGATTGCTATTTTTTGCCTATTTCAGGGTTTTGCAGAAAAGGAATATCAAACGGAATCCAAACGGAATGAAACCTTCGGGAGAGATATTTTTGGAGAAAATCATGCACGGGAGACTTGAGAACCACGGAAGGGGAGCCACGAGGTTCCCACGAGGGTGGGGGCGCGCCCCCTTCCCAGGGCGTGCCCCCCTGCCTCGTGGGCCCCTCGAGCGTCCCCCGGTGTCCTCCTTCCTCCTATATAAGTCTATGTACCCCGAAACCATCAAAAACAGAGAGAAAACCCTAATTCCATCGCCGTAACCTTCTGTTCCCGTGAGATCCCATCTTGGAGCCTGTTCCGGAGCTCCGTCGGAGGGGGGATCCATCACGGAGTGCTTCTACATCATCATCATTGCCCTCACCATGAGTTGTGAGTAGTTTACCACAGACCTTCGGGTCCATAGCTAGTATCTAGATGGCTTCATCTCTCTCTCTGGATCTCAATACAAAGTTCTCCTCGGTCTTCGAGGAGATCTATTCGATGTAATCTCTTTTTGCGGTGTGTTTGTCGAGATCCGATGAATTGTGAGTTTATGATCAAGATTATCTATGAGAAATATTTGGTTCTTTTCTGAACTCTTTATGTGTGCTCATAATATCCTTGCAAGTCTCTTCGAATTATTAGTTTGGTTTGGCCTACTAGATCTATAGTTCTTGCAATGGGAGAAGTGCTTGGCTTTGGGTTCAATCTTGCGGTGTCCTTTCCTAGTGACAGTAGGGGCAGCAAGGCACGTATTGTATTGTTGCCATCGGGGATAAAAAGATGGGGTTTATATCATATTGCTTGAGTTTATCCCTCTACATCATGTCATCTTGCTTAAGGCGTTACTCTGTTCTTATGAACTCAATACACTAGATGCATGCTGGATAGCGGTCGATGTGTGGAGTAATAGTAGTAGATGCAGAATCGTTTCGGTCTACTTGTCTCGGACATGATGCCTATATACAATGATCATGCCTAGATAGTCTCATAATTATTTACTTTTCTATCAATTATTCGACAGTAATTTGTTTACCCGCCGTAGAATATCGCTATCATGAGAGAAGCCACTAGAGAACACTATGGCCCCCGGGTCTATTCTCAACATATCAATCTATATCTACTTTACTTTTACCGCTTTTACTTTCTGTTCTTATAAACAAAAAATACCAAAAAAATAAACTATCGTCTCTATCAGATCTCACTTTCGTAAGTGACCGTAAAGGGATTGACAACCCCTTATCGCGTTGGCTGCGAAGTTCTTATTTGTTTGTGAAGGTGCGAGGAACTCGCGCGTGGTCTCCTACTGGATTGATACCTTGGTTCTCAAAAATTGAGAGAAATACTTACGCTACTGTGCTGCATCTCCCTTTCCTCTTCGAGGGAATACAACGCAAGCTCGAGAAGTAGCAATCACAATCTCCTTTGTGTATCTCTCGAAGAATCTCACAGCCCTCCTCCGGCGACACGCAACATTGAAACGCCCCTATTAAACTGCAATGATATAACTCTCCATTGACAATAGTCATCAATTTGGACCGCCGGATTATTTGCCTGGCCAAGACTTCATCTTGTAGTAATTCACCTCGGTTCATATACGCCGGGTATGGGATTGTCCAATCCGAATAGCGTGAAGCGCTGCTACCAACTAAGCCTCCGGATCAGGAATAGCCAAGTCCTCTTCTGAAGGTAGTTTCACCGATGGATTATGCAGTATGTCTAGAAAAACTTGAGGTGGAACCGGTTTACGTTGGGAACCCACACGGCTTAATGCGTCCGCCGCTTCATTCTTTCGCCGGTCCACATGGTCCACCTGATAACCCTTGAAGTGTCCAGCAACAGTGTCCACCTCTCGACGATATGCTGCCATAAGCGGGTCCTTGGAATCCCAAGTACCAGATACTTGTTGGGCCACCAAGTCCGAGTCACTGAAGCATTTAACCCGGCTTAAATTCATCTCCTTAGCCATTCGAAAACCATGGAGGAGAGCCTCATATTCAGCAGCATTATTAGTGCAAGGGAACATTAAACGGAGGACATAACAAAATTTATCACCTCGTGGGGAAGTTAATACGACTCCAGCCCCTGAGCCCTCCAATTGCCTAGACCCATCGAAGTGAATAGTCCAGTATGTGTGATCCGGCTTTTCTTCCGGTGCTTGTAACTCCGTCCAATCATTTATGAAATCCACCACTGCCTGGGACTTGATTGCTATACGAGGCACATATTTTACCCCGTGAGGTCCAAGCTCAATGGCCCACTTCGCAACCCGGCCAGTTGCTTCTCTGTTCTGGATTATATCACCCAGAGGGGCAGAGCTGACCACCGTTATAGGGTGACCCTGAAAATATTGCTTGAGCTTCCGGCTTGCCATGAAAACTCCATATACCAACTTCTGCCAATGCAGATACCTCTGCTTAGATTCAATGAGCACTTTGCTGATGTAATAAATTGGTCGTTGAACCGGATATTCTTTCCGAGCCTCCTTGCGTTCCACTACAATGGCAACACTGACAGCCCGGGCATTAGCAGCCACATACAGCAACAGTGGCTCCTTATCGACCGAGCAGCAAGGACAAGCGGTTCAGCCAATTGCTTCTTCAAATCCTCGAACACAGCATTAGCAGCATCACTCTAGATAGAAGTGTATGTCTTTTTCATCATCTGGTAAAGCGGGATGGCCTTCTCCCCCAATCGGCTGATAAATCGGCTCAGCGCCGCATTGCGACCTGCCAGACGTTGAACATCATTGATACACGCTGGCTTAGCCAGGGACGTAATAGCTTTGATCTTCTCCGGATTAGCTTCAATTTCCCTGTTTGATACCAGGAACCCCAGGAGGTTGCATGCCGGTACACCAAAAACGCATTTGGCCGGATTGAGTATCATCTTATAAACTCGGAGATTATCAAAAGTTTCCTTCAAGTCATCTATCAACGTCTCTTCCTTTCTGGATTTTACCACATATGCATGAACATTACGCCCAATTTGTTTATGAGGACAATTCCGCACACAACGTTGGTAAGTCGCCTGGGCACTCTTGAGCCCAAAGGACATAGATACATAGCAGAAGGCTCCAAAGGGAGTTATAAAAGCTGTCTTCTCCTAGTCCTTAACTGTCATTTTGATATGATGATAACCGGAATATGCATCCAGAAAACTTAAACGCTCACAACCCGCCGTAGCATCAATGATTTGATCAATACAAGGGAGGGCAAAGGGATCAGCTGGGCAAACTTTGTTCAAATCTATGTAATCCACACACATATGCCAAGTGCCATTCTTCTTGAGCACTAGCACCGGATTAGCCAGCCACTCAGGGTGGAACACTTCAACTATAAACCCGGCCGCCAAGAGCCTAGCTACCTCTTCACCAATAGCTTTGCGCCTTTCTTCATTGAAGCGGCAGAGGAACTGCTTGACCGGTTTGAACTTGGGATCAACATTAAGAGTGTACTCAGCGAGTTCTCTCGGTACACCTGGCTTTTCAGAAGGTTTCCATGCAAAGATGTACCGGTTCTCACGGATGAACTCGATGAGCGCGCCTTCCTATTTCGGATCTAGGTTAGCGTTGATGCTAAACTGTTTGGACGAATCACCAGGAACAAAATCAACTAGCTTGGTCTCGTCAGCCGACTTAAACTTAAAGGTTGAATCATGCTCTGTAGTTGGTTTCTTCAAAGGAGACATATCCGCCGGATCAACATTGTCCTTGTAGAACTTCACCTTTTCTGTTGCACAAACTGACTCAGCATAGGCCGCATCACCTTCTTCACATTCCAGAGCAATCTTGCGGCTCCCATGCACTGTGATAGTGCCCTTATGACCCGGCATCTTGAGCTCTGGATAAACGTAACAAGGCCTCGCCATGAACTTTGCGTAAACCGGCCGCCCGAACAAGGCATGATACGGGTACTTGATTTTTACCACCTCAAAGGTCAAAGTATCCGACCTCGAGTCATGCTCATCTCCAAAGGTAATCTCCAGGTCTATCTTACTGACCAGATACACCGATTTACCAGGTACCACGCCGTGAAAAATAGTGTTGGATGGTCTGAGCTTTTTGTCTGTTAGCCCCATACGACGGAAGGTCTCATAATAGAGGATGTTGATGCTACTGCCTCCGTCCATGAGCACCTTAGTGAACTTATACCCCCCAACCTGAGGCGCCACCACTAGTGCTAGCTGACCTGGATTATCAACCCGGGGTGGATGATCCTCACGACTCCACAGTATGGGTTGTTCCGACCAGCGTAAATAACGAGGTACTGTCGGTTCAACAGAGTGCACCGCCCTCTTATAAACCTTCTGATCACGCTTGCATAAGCTAGTGGTGAAGACATGATATTGCCCACTACTCAATTGTTTCGGGTTACTCTGATAACCTGATTGTTGTTGATGGTGATTGCCCTGATTATTATAACCACCTTGGCTGCTTTGATGGTTGAGCCCGTTCTGATTACCGTGTTCGCCCTGATTGCTTTGAAATCCTGGACCGGAACCACCACCTTGATAACCCGGCCCGTGGAAACCAGGGCCTGAACCGCCGGACGGTCCATGATCATATTGGAACCGATCCGAATTTTTGAACTCCCTCATAGTAAAGCAGTCCTTCCAGAGGTGTGTGGCTGGCTTTTCCTTCGTACCGTGCCTAGGGCAAGGCAAATTCATCTGGCGCTCCAGATTAATGTTTGATCCTCCGCCCCATGGGGGCGTCCTACCCTTACGACGCTGGCCGTCATTCTGCGTAGTAGTGTTAGCCACAAAATCTGAGTTACTATTCGCTTTACGCTTACCATTGTATCCCTGATTCGCCGGATTAGACTGCGGTGCTTTACCGTTCTTCTTTCCCTTTCCTGACTTTTCATCATCAGACTCTGGGTATTTGGTACTATCTGAATCGGCATACTTCACCAGAGCGGCCATAAGTGTTCCCATGTCATCGCAGTTACGTTTGAGCCGTCCCAACTTCACCTTCATAGGCTCGAACCGGCAATTGCCTTCCAATGTCAAGACTGTCATGTCCGAATTGATGCGGTCTGACGAATGCAGGATCTCGGAAACCCGGCGTACCCAATGACTTGTTGACTCATTCTCCCCTTGAACACAGGCGGCTAAGTCCACAATTGACATGGGTTGCTTGCATGTATCTTTGAAATTATTGACAAACCGGTGCCTTAACTCAGCCCATGATCCGATGGAATTAACCGGTAAACTTTTCAGCCAGGTTCGAGCCGTTCCTTCCAGCATCATGGTGAAGTACTTAGCACATGCTGCATCATCCACATCCAGAATCTCCATCGCCATCTCGTAAGTCTCAACCCATGCTTCAGGGGATAGATCATCAGTGTAGTTGGGCACCTTCCAAGGTCCTTTGAAATCTTTAGGTAGCCACACATTACGTAAAGCGAGGGTGAGACACGGTGCTCCCAAAGAGCTGGAAGAAACTCCTGGCTCCACTGTGGTAGTTGGACGAACCGGGGTAAGCTGACGGGTTGTATACTGCGCCGTTAACTCGGCCTCTCGATGATGTCTGCCCTAATCTACCACATTCTGAGCATTTGCATCTCCGCCTGCCGGGTTACCTCTCAGTGGTGGGTTACGGTTCCGCGCACTGCTGGACACAGCCGGTTCATCTAGATGTCTGATGTAACTCCAACTTGGGCGGGGGTGGAATGAATCCTCTCGCGGCTGTGAGAATAGGCCTGCTGCTGAGTTAAAGTTGTCTCTAGGAACTCCCTAGCTCGTCGTGCCTCCACTGCTATAGGGGATTCTCCTTCAAAGGGGAGGGCCGCCAGGCGTGAAGCGGCTGCGACTATGTTATCCGAAGGGTTGGAATAGTAACCGGGAGGCGTCGGTGCGCGATGCGATGGAATAATCTGACGAGATGGGTCTGTTGCATGCTGCTGAACCGACGCCCCCGTTCTAGGTAACTCCACCCGATTTATCGCTGGCTGATTGTTGGTCCCTGCCCCGGGCGTATTAAAGAGATTCCTTGCCTCGTAAACCGGAGGCAGGCGAGACTGGCGCCTTCTACACATTACATCATTTGATGCGTTTTGATCTAACAGAAGCCGATAAGCCTGAGTGTCCAACTCAGCTTGTCTTGCTGCCATCCTGGTGTTCACAGCTGCCAGGTCCACCTTGGCTTGATCTATCTGACCCCTTATTTTGGCAACTTCTGTGTTGTGCTGCTCCTTATCAGCATGGCTGACTTCTGTGGTCAACAGCGTTGTCAAAGTGTCAAACAAACTGGACAGGACTTGAGCCAATGGCTGCACATGGCCCCCTGCCCCAGCTACTGTTGCTATCGCCAGACCGGACGTTAGTGATGCCGCAGTCGAAGATTGTTGCACAGATTGCGATCCGGGCATGAAAACCGCAACCCGGCTTGGCGGATCAAGGGTGCCCGGAATACTGTCGCCATCGGAAGAGCCCCCAGCCGGCCATCCTGCAGTAAATATAAAACCTTGGTCTCTCCGGTAGATGACTCGTCGCCGAGATAAACAATGGTCTCGCCACTAGAATCCGATCCATCCTCAGCTTCTGCTCCGTGAACAGCTCCCACAAAGACACGCTTCATGGCGGGCCGGATCCGGGCAGGTCTCGCTGAAGGAAATATTCCCTAGAGGCAATAATAAAGTTATTATTTATTTCCTTATACCATGATAAATGTTTATTATTCATGCTAGAATTGTATTAACTGGAAACTTAGTACATGTGTGAATACATAGACAAAACAGAGTGTCCCTAGTATGCCTCTACTAGACTAGCTCATTGATCAAAGATGGTTATGTTTCCTAGCCATAGACATGAGTTGTCATTTGATCAACGGGATAACATCATTAGGAGAATGATGTGATGGACAAGACCCATCCGTTAGCTTAGCACTATGATCGTTTAGTTTTACTGCTATTACTTTCTTCATGAGTTATACATGTTCCTATGATTATGAGATTATGCAACTCCCGAATACCGGAGGAACACCTTGTGTGCTATCAAACATCACAACGTAACTGGGTGATTATAAAGATGCTCTACAGGTGTCTCCGAAAGTGTTCGTGGTATTGGCATAGATCAAGAATAGGATTTGTCACTCCGAGTGTCGGAGAGGTATCTCTGGGCCCTCTCAGTAATACACATCATAATAAGCCTTGCAAGCAAATGACTAATGAGTTAGTCACGAGATGATGTATTACGGAACGAGTAAAGAGACTTGCCGGTAACGATATTGAACTAGGTATTGAGATACTGTTGATCGAATCTCGGGCAAGTAACATACCGATGACAAAAGGAACAACGTATGTTGTTATGCGGTTTGACCGATAAAGATCTTCGTAGAATATGTAGGAGCCAATATGAGCATCCAGGTTCCGCTATTGGTTATTGACCAAAGATGAGTCTCGGTCATGTCTACGTAGTTCTCGAACCCGTAGGGTCCGCACGCTTAACGTTTGATGACGATCGGTATTATGAGTTTTGATGTACCGAAGGTAGTTCGGAGTCCCGGATAAGATCACGGACATGACGAGGAGTCTCGGGATGTCCGATATGTAAAGATTGATATATTGGACGACTATATTCGGACACCGAAAGTGTTCTGGAAAGTTTCGGAATTTACCGGAATGCCGGAGGGGTTACCGGAACCCCCCTGGGGAAAGTTGGGCCCTAGTGGGCCTTAGGGAAGAAACAAGGCAGCAGACAGGAGGTGGCGTGCCCCCTCCCAAGGGGCAGTCCGAATTGGACTAGGGGAGGGGGCGCGGCCCCCTCTTTCCCTCTCCTTCTCTCCCTCTCTTTCCTTCCCCCTTCTCCCTCTTGGTGATTCCTACTAGGAATAGGATTACAATCCTATTCCTAGTAGGATTGCACCCCTTGGCGCGCCATAGGAGGGCCGGCCGGCCTCCCCCCTTTCTCCTTTATATACGGGGGCAGGGGGCACCCTAGAACACACAAGTTGATCTCTCCAGCCGTGTGCGGTGCCCCCTCCACAGAAACACACCTCGGTCATACCGTTGCATTGCTTAGGCGAAGCCTTGCGCTGGTAACTTCATCATATCCGTCACCACGCCGTCGTGCTGACGAAACTCTCCCGTGAAGATCAACTGGATCAAGAGCTCATGGGACGTCATCAAGCTGAACGTGTGATGAACGCGGAGCTGCCATACGTTCGGTGCTTGATCAGTTGAATCGCGAAGAAGTTCGACTACATCAACCGCGTCACTTGACGCTTCCGCTTCCGGTCTACAAGGGTACGTAGACACACTCTCCCCCTCGTTGCTATGCATATGGTAGATAGATCTTGCGTGATCGTAGGAAATTTTTGAAAATACTACGTTCCCCAACAGTGGCATCATGAGCCAGGTCTATGCGTAGATGATATGCACGAGTAGAACACAAGTGAGTTGTGGACGATACTAGTCATACTGCTTACCAGCATGTCATACTTTCGTTCGGCGGTATTGTGAGATAAAGCGGCCCGGACCGACATTACGCGTATGCTTACGCGAGACTGGTTTCACCATTATGAGCACTCATTGCTTAAAGGTGACTGGCGGGTGTCTGTCTCTCTCACTTTAGCTGAATCGAGTGTGACTACGCCCGGTCCTTGTGAAGGTTAAAACAGCACATACTTGACGAAACATCGTTGTGGTTTTGTATGCGTAGGTAAGAACGGTTCTTGCTAAGCCTGTAGCAGCCACGTAAAACTTGCAACAACAAAGTAGAGGATGTCTAACTTGTTTTTGCAGGGCGTGTTGTGATGTGATATGGTCAAGACATGATGAGTTATACAGTTTTGTATGAAATGATCATGTTTTGTAAAGTTATAGGTAACTGGTAGGAGCCATATGGTTGTCGCTTTATTGTATGAAATGCAATTGCCATGTAATTGCTTTACTTTATCACTAAGTGGTAGCGATAGTCATGGAAGCAATAGTTGGCGAGACGACAACGATGCTACAATGGAGATCAAGGTGTTGCGCCGGTGACGAAGGTGATCATGATGGTGTTTTGGAGATGGAGATCAAAAGCACAAGATGATGATGGCCATATCATATCACATATTTTTATTGCATGTGATGTTTATCTTAATATGCTTCTTGTTTTGCTTAGTACGGCGGTAGCATTATAAGATGATCTCTCACTAAATTTCAAGGTATAAGTGTTCTCCCTGAGTATGCACCATTGCGAAAGTTCGTCGTGCCGAGACACCACGTGATGATCGGGTGTGATAAGCTCTATGTTCACATACAACGGGTGTAAGCCAGTTTTGCACAGGCAGAATACTCGGGTTAAACTTGACGAGCCTAGCATATGCAGATATGGCCTCGGAACACCGGAGACCGAAAGGTCGAGCGTGAATCATATAGTAGATATGATCAACATAAGATCACCATTGAAAACTACTCCATCTCACGTGATGATCATACATGGTTTAGTTCATATGGATCACGTGATCACTTAGATGATTAGAGAGATGTCTGTCTAAGTGGGAGTTCTTAAGTAATTTGATTAATTGAACTTTAATTTATCATGAACTTAGTCCTGGTAGTATTAGCATATCTATGTTGTAGATCAGTAGCTCGCGATGTAGCTCCCTGTTTGTTTTTATATGTTCCTAGAGAAAACTAAGTTGAAAAATGTTAGTAGCAATGATGCGGACTTGTTCCGTGATCTGAGGATTTTTCTCATTGCTGCATAGAAGTATTATGTCCTTGATGCACCACTAGGTGACAGACCTATTGCAGGAGCAGATGCAAACGTTATGAACATTTTGACAAAAGCTCGGTATGATGACTACTTGATAGTTTAGTGCACCATGCTTTACGGCTTATAACCGGGACTTCAAAAATGTTTTGAACGCCACGGAGCATATGAGATGTTCCAAGAGTTGAAATTAGTGTTTCATACTCATGCCCGTGTCGAGAGGTATAAGACCTCTGACAATACTTTGCCTACAAGATGGAGGAGAATAGCTCAACCAGTGAGCATGTGCTTGGATTGTCTGGGTACTACAATTGCTTGAATCAAGTGGGAGTTAATCTTCCAGATAAGATAGTAATTGACAAAGTTCTCTAGACACTATCACCAAGTTAGTAGAACTTCGTGATGAACTATAATATGCAAGGGATGACGAAAGTAATTCCCGAGCTCTTCGCGATGCTGAAATCGGCGAAGGTTGAAATCAAGAAAGAGCATCAAGTGTTGATGGTTAACAAGACCACTTGTTTCAAGTAAAGGGCAAAGGGATAGAAGGGGAACTTCAAGAAGAATGACATGCAAGTTGTCACTCCCGTGAAGAAACCCAAAGCTAAACTCAAGCCTGAAACTAAGTGCTTCTACTGCAAAGGAAATGGTCACTAGAAGTGGAACTGCCCTAGATACTTGGTGGATAAGAAGGATGGCAAAGTGAACAAAGGTATATTTGATATACATATTATTGATGTGTACTTTACTAGTGTTCATAGCAACCCCTGGGTATTTGATACCGGTTCAGTTGCTCAAAATTAGTAACTTGGAACGAGAGTTGCAGAATGAACAGAGACTAGTTAAAGGTGAAATGACGATGTGTGTTGGAAGTGGTTCCAAGATTGATATGATCATCATCGCACACTCCCTATACTTTCGGGATTAGTGTAGAACCTAAATAAATGTTATTTGGCATTTGCATTAAACATGAATATGATTTGATCATGTTTGTTGCAATATGGTCATTCATTTAAAGTCATAGAATAATTGTTATTCTGTTTACATGAATAAAGCCTTCGATGGTCATACACCCAATGAAAATAGTTTGTTGGATCTCGATCGTAGTGATACACATATTCATAATATTGAAGCCAAAAGATGCAAGGTTAATAATGATAGTGCAACTTATTTGTGGCATTTCCGTTTAGGTCATATTGGTGTAAAGCGCATGAAGAAACTCCATAGTGATGGACTTTTGGAATCACTTGATTATGAATCACTTGGTGCTTGCGAACCGTGCCTTATGGGCTAGATGACTAAAACTATGTTCTCTGGAACTGTGGAGCGAGCAACAGATTTGTTGGAAATCATACATACTGATGTATGTGGACCAATGAGTGTTGAAGCTCGCGGCGGGTATCGTTATTTTATGACCTTCACTCATGATTTGAGCAGATATGGGTATATCTACTTAATGAAGCACAAGTCTGAAACATTTGAAAAGTTCAAAGAATTTCAGAGTGAAGTAGAGAATCATCGTAACAAGAAAATAAAGTTTCTACGAACTGATCGTGGAGGTGAATATTTGAGTTACGAGTTTGGTCTTCATTTGAAACAATATGAACTAGTTTCAAAACTCACGCCACCCGGAACACCACAGCATAATGGTGTGTCCGAACGTCGTAACCGTACATTATTGGATATGGTGCGGTCTATGATGTCTCTAACCGATTTACCACTATCATTTTGGGGTTATGCTTTAGAGACAGTTGCATTCACGTTAAATAGGTCACCATCTAAATCCGTTGAGATGACGCCTTATGAACTGTGGTTTGGCAAGAAACCAAAGTTGTTGTTTCTTAAAGTTTGGGGCTGTGATGCTTATGTGAAAAAGCTTCAACCTGATAAGCTCAAACCCAAGTCGGAGAAATGTATCTTTATAGGATACCCAAAGGAGATTGTTGGGTACACCTTCTATCACAGATCCGAAGGCCAGATATTCATTGCTAAGAATGGATCCTTTCTAGAGAAGGAGTTTCTATCAAAAGAAGTGAGTGGGAGGAAAGTGGAACTTGATGAGGTAATTGTACCTTCTCCCGAATTGGAAAGTAGTACATCATAGAAACTAGTTCCAGTGATTCCTGCACCAATTAGTGAGGAAGCTAATGATGATCATCATGAAACTTCGGATCAAGCTACTACTGAACTTCGTAGATCAACCAGAGTACGTTCCGCACCAGAGTGGTACGGCAACCCAGTTTTGGAAGTCATGTTACTAGACCATGATGAACCTACGAACTATGAGGAAGCGATGATGAGCCCAGATTCCGCAAAATGGCTTGAGGCCATGAAATCTGAGATGGGATCCATGTATGAGAACAAAGTGTGGACTTTGGTTGACTTGCCCGATGATCGGCAAGCCATCGAAAATAAATGGATCTTCAAGAGGAAGACCGACGCTGACGGTAATGTTACTGTTTACAAAGCTCGACTTGTTGCGAAAAGTTTTCGACAAGTTCAAGGAGTTGACTGCGATGAGACTTTCTCACCCGTAGCGATGCTTAAGTATGTCCGAATCATGTTAGCAATTGCCGCATGTTATGATTATGAAATCTAGCAAATGGATGTCAACTGCATTCCTGAATGGATATCTTAAAGAAGAGTTGTATATGATGCAACCAGAAGGTTTTGTCGATCCTAATGGTGCTAACAAAGTGTGCAAGCTCCAGCGATCCATCTATGGGTTGGTGCAAGCATCTCGGAGTTGGAATATACGCTTTGATAAGGTGATCAAAGCATATGGTTTTATACAGACTTTTGGATAAGCCTGTATTTACATGAAATTGAGTGGGAGCACTACATCCTTTTCTGATAAGTATATGTGAATGACATATTGTCGATCAGAAATGATGTAGAATCTTCTCGAAAGCATAAAGGAGTGTTTGAAAGGAGTTTTTTCAAAGAAAGACCACGGTGAAGCTGCTTACATATTAAGCATCAAGATCTATAGAGATAGATCGCGACACTTGATAAGTTTTTCAATAAGTACATACCTTGACAAGTTTTTGAAGTAGTTCAAAATGGATCAGTCAGAGAAGGAGTTCTTGCTTGAGTTGTAAGGTATGAAGTTGAGTACGACTCAAAGCCCGACCTCGGCAGAAGATAGAGAAAGAATGAAGGTCATTCCCTATGCCTCAGCCATAGGTTCTATAAAGTATGCCATGCTTTGTACCAAACTTGTTGTCTACCTTACCATGAGTTTGGCAAGGAGGTACAAAAGTGATCCAGGAGTAGATCACTAGACAGCGGTCAAAATTATCCTTAGTTACTGGATGACTAAGGAAATATTTCTCGGTTATGGAGGTGATAAAGAGTTCGTCATAAAGAGTTACGTCGATGCAAGCTTTGACACCAATCCAGATGACTCTAAGTATCAATCTGGATGCATATTGAAAGTGGGAGCAATTAGCTAAAGTAGCTCAGTGCAGAGCATTGTAGACATAGAAATTTGCAAAAATACATACGGATCTGAATGTAACAGACCCGCTGACTAAACTTCTCTCACGAAGCAAAACATGATCACACCTTACTACTCTTTGGGTGTTAATCACATGACGATGCGAACTAGATTGTTGACTCTAGTAAACCCTTTGGGTATTGGTCGCATGGCGATGAGAACTATGGGTGTTAGTCGCGTGGTGATGTGAACTATTGGTGTTAATCACATGGTGATGTGATCTAGATTATTGACTCTAGTGCAAGTGGGAGACTGAAAGAAATATGCCCTAGAGGCAATAATAAAGTTATAATTTGTTTCCTTATATCATGATAAATGTTTATTATTCATGCTAGAATTGTATTAACTGGAAACTTAGTACATGTGTGAATACATAGACAAAACAGAGTGTCCCTAGTATGCCTCTACTAGACTAGCTCATTGATCAAAGATGGTTATGTTTCCTAGCCATAGACATGAGTTGTCATTTGATCAACGGAATCACATCATTAGGAGAATGATGTGATGGACAAGACCCATCCGTTAGCTTAGCACTATGATCGTTTAGTTTTACTGCTATTGCTTTCTTCATGACTTATACATGTTCCTATGACTATGAGATTATGCAACTCCCGAATACCGGAGGAACACCTTGTGTGCTATCAAACGTCACAACATAACTGGGTGATTATAAAGATGCTCTACATGTGTCTCCGAAAGTGTTCGTGGTGTTGGCATAGATCAAGAATAGGATTTGTCACTCCGAGTGTCGCAGAGGTATCTCTGGGCCCTCTCGGTAATACACATCATAATAAGCCTTGCAAGCAAATGACTAATGAGTTAGTCACGAGATGATGTATTACAGAACGAGTAAAGAGACTTGCCGGTAACGAGATTGAACTAGGTATTGAGATACCGATGATCGAATCTCGGGCAAGTAACATACCAATGACAAAAGGAACAACGTATGTTGTTATGCGGTTTGACCGATAAAGATCTTCGTAGAATATGTAGGAGCCAATATGAGCATCCAGGTTCCGCTATTGGTTATTGACCTGAGATGAGTCTCGGTCATGTCTACATAGTTCTCGAACCCGTAGGGTCCGCACGCTTAACGTTTGATGACGATCGGTATTATGAGTTTATGAGTTTTGATGTACCGAAGGTAGTTTGGAGTCCCGGATGAGATCACGGACATGACGAGGAGTCTCGAAATGTCTGAGACGTAAAGATTGATATATTGGACGACTATATTCGGACACCGGAAGTGTTCTGGAAAGTTTCGGAATTTACCGCAGTGCCGGAGGGGTTACCAGAACCCCCCGGGGGAAAGTTGGGCCCTAGTGGGCCTTAGGGAAGAAAGAGGGCAGCAACGAGGAGGTGGCGCACCCCCTCCCAAGGGGCAGTCCTAATTGGACTAGGGGAGGGGGGCGCGGCCCCCTCTTTCCCTCTCCTTCTCTCCCTCTCTTTCCTTCCCCCTTCTCCCTCTTGGTGATTCCTACAAGGAATAGGATTGCAATCCTATTCCTAGTAGGATTGCACCCCTTGGCGCGCCATAGGAGGGCCGGCCGGCCTCCCCCCTTGCTCCTTTGTATATGGGGGCAGGGGGCAACCTAGAACACACAAGTTGATCTCTCCAGCCGTGTGCGGTGCCCCCCTCCACATAAACACACCTCGGTCATACCGTTGCATTGTTTAGGCGAAGCCTTGCGCCGGTAACTTCATCATATCCGTCACCACGCCGTCGTGCTGACGAAACTCTCCCGTGAAGCTCAACTGGATCAAGAGCTTGTGGGACGTTATCAAGCTGAACGTGTGCTGAACGTGGAGGTGCCGTACGTTCGGTGCTTGATCGGTTGAATCGCGAAGAAGTTTGACTACATCAACCGCGTCACTTGATGCTTCCGCTTCCGGTCTACAAGGGTACATAGACACACTCTCCCCCTCGTTGCTATGCATCTATTAGATAGATCTTGCGTGATCGTAGGAAATTTTTGAAAATACTACGTTCCCCAACACTCGCCCGCTGAGCCGACTCGACGATGTTGGAGCAGATGTCCGGCTCAGGGCCCGGTTCGCCGGTCTTGCCGATGAAAACGTAGATACCGCCAAAGGGGTCCCGGTACCCGTACTCTATTGAATTCGCCTCGGGGCCCCAGCCTGCATCATCGATGTAGATCTTGCCGCAAGGACTCTTAGTCATCCGGCCCACTGCATAGCCCTTGAGTCCTTCAAAGCTGCCCTCTAAGAACTCGAAACCATCGTGCGATAGCCCCACGGTGGGCGCCAACTGTCGTGGTTTTGTCACGGTAGATGTCCTAACATAAGGACTTAATTGTGGAGCCATCGCTATGAGTTAGCTTAAAGGGGTTAAAGCGAACAAGGACGCAAGGGATTTTATACTAGTTCGGCCCCTTCGATGAAGGTAAACGCCTATGTCTAGTTTGGTGTGGTATTGCTAGGGTTTCAATGACCAGGCAGTGAATCCGCTTTGCCTGTGTCTCGAGCTGTTGTTTTTTGTCCCTGAACCGCCGATGGGTCGTCCCTTTATATACACAGGATCTGCCCGGCCGGCTTACATAACTCCGAGGCCGGCTCATAAACGTGCCTGGCTCGGTCTCTACCCTTCCTAACTTACAATACAAGTTACACGCCGTATGGCGATTTACATTCACGGGCCCTAACACCTTTTGTCCTGGACCTTTAGTCTTCTATCGTAAAGCGTCGTACTCTATGTCTTGCTGGGCTTCAGTAAAAGTAATTCTTTATGGGCATAAACCGGCCCCTGCTGGGCGGTTTATACCTAATAGTTATATACATGACAGGAAGGGAGAAGGAGAAGGAAGGAAGGGGGCACCCCCTTTCTCTAGTCCAATTCGGACCAGTCCATGGGGAAGGGGCGCGGCCACCCTTGAGGCCTTTCTCTCCTTTCCCGTATGACCATTAAGGCCCAATACGAATTCCCGTAACTCTCCGGTACTCCGAAAAATACCCAAATCACTCGAAACCTTTCCGATGTCCGAATATAGCCTTCTAATATATCGATCTTTATGTCTCGACCATTTCGAGATTGTTCGTCATGTCCGTGATCTCACCCGGGACTCCAAACAAACATCGGTCATCAAATCACATAACTCATAGTACAAATCGTCATCGAACGTTAAGCGTGCGGACCCTACGGGTTCGAGAACTATGTAGACATGACCGAGACACATCTCTGGTCAATAACCAACAGCGGAATCTGGATGCTCATATTGGCTCCTACATATTCTACGAAGATCTTTATCGGTCAAACCACATAACAACATACGTTGTTCCCTTTGTCATCGGTATGTTACTTGCCCGAGATTCGATCGTCGATATCATCATACCTAGTTCAATCTCGTTACCAGCAAGTCTCTTTACTCGTTTCGTAATGCATCATCTCATGACTAACTCATTAGTCGTTTGCTTGCAAGGCTTATTATGATGTGTATTACTGAGAGGGCCCAGAGATACCTCTCCGACACTCGGAGTGACAAATCCTATTCTCGATCTATGCCAACACCAGAAACACCTTCGGAGACACCTGTAGAGCATCTTTATAATCACTCAGTTACGTTGTGACGTTTGATAGCACACAAGGTGTTCCTCCGGCATTCGGGAGTTGCATAATCTCATAGTCATAGGAACATGTATAAGTCATGAAGAAAGCAATAGCAGTGAAACTAAACGGTCAAGTTGTTAAGCTAACGAATGGGTCTTGTCCATCACATCATTTTCCTAATGATGTGATCCCGTTGATCAAATGAAAACTCATGTATATGGCTAGGAAACACAACCATCTTTGATCAATGAGCTAGTCTAGTAGAGGCATACTAGGGACACTCTGTTTTGTCTATGTATTCACACATGTACTAAGTTTCCGATTAATACAATTCTAGCATGAATAATAAAAATTTATTATGATATAAGTAAATAAATAAACTTTATTATTGCCTCTAGGGCATATTTCCTTCAGTCTCCCACTTGCACTAGAGTCAATAATCTAGTTCACATCACCATGTGATTTAACACCAATAGTTCACATCCTCATGTGATTTAACACTTTATAGTTCACATCGCCATGTGACCAATACCCAAAAGGTTTACTAGAGTCAATAATCTAGTTCACATTGCCATGTGATTAACACCCAAAGAGTAATAAGGTGTGATCATTTTTTGCTTGTGAGAGAGGTTTAGTCAATGGGTCTGCCACATTCAGATCCGTATGTATTTTGCAAATTTCTATGTTGATAATGCTCTGCATGGAGCTACTCGAGCTAATTGCTCCCACTTTCAATACGCATCCAGATTGATACTCGGAGTCATCCAGATCGGTGTCAAAGCTGGCATCGACGTAACTCTTTACGACGAACTCTTTATCACCTCCATAACCGAGAAATATTTCCTTATTCCACTAAGGATAATGTTTACCGCTGCCCAGTGTTCCACTCCTGAATCACTATTGTACCCTCTTGCCATACTCATGGCGAGGTACACAATAGGTCTGGTACACAACATAGCATACTTTATAGAACCTATGACTAAGGCATATGGAATGACTTTTCATTCTCTTTCTATTTTCTTCTGTGGTCGGGTTTTGCATCTTTACTCAACTTCACACCTTGCAACACAGGCAAGAACTCTTTCTTTGACTATTCCATTTTGAACTACTTCAAAACTTGTCAAGGTATGTACTCACTGAAAAAACTTATCAAGCGTCTTGATCTATCTCTATAGATCTTGATGCTCAATATGTAAGCAGCTTCACCGGGGTCTTTCTTTGAAAAACTCCTTTCAAACACTCCTTTATGCTTTCCAGAAAGTTCTACATCATTTCCGATCGACAATATGTCATTCACATATACTTATCAGAAAGGTTGTAGTGCTCCCTGATACGTCCATTTTGCATCATGCTTTTATGTTGATATTTATTGCACTATGGGCTGTTATTACACGTTATGTCATAATACTTATGCATTTTCTCTCTTATTTTACAAGGTTCACATGAAGAGGGAGAATGCCGGCAGCTGGAATTCTCGGCTGGAAAAGGAGCAAACATTGGAGACCTATTCTGCACAACTCAAAAAGCTCCGTAACTCCACGAAACATCGTTTCAGAAAATATAAAAAATATCTGGCGAAAGAGATCTACCAGGGGGCCACCACCTCTCCACGAGGGTGGGGGCGCGCCCTCCTGCCTCATGGGCCAGCCGGTGACCCCCCCCCCCCCCCCCGCCCCC
>LR738711.1:267000909-267041961 GCA_902687465.1 Secale cereale | reverse complement strand
CCCCCCCCCCGATGCCCATCTTCTCCTATATGAGGTGTTTTGACCTAGAAAAAAATCATAGGGAGGCTTTCGGGACCAGACGTCGCCGTCTCGAGGCGGAACCTTGGCGGAACCAATCTAGGGCTCCGGCGGAGCTGTTCTGCCGGGGATACTTCCCTCCGGGAGGGGGAAATCGTCACCGCCATCATCACCAACAACTCTCCCATCTTGGGGAGGGTTATCTTCATCAACATCTTCACCAGCACCATATCCTCTCAAACCCTAGTTCATCTCTTGTATCCAATCTTTGTACCAAAACCTCAGGTTGGTACCTGTAGGTTGCTAGTAGTGTTGATTACTCCTTGTAGTTGATGCTAGTTGGTTTACTTGGTGGAAGATCATATGGTCAGATCCATTATGCATATTAATACCCCTCTGATCATGAACAATATTATGTCTTGTGAGTAGTTACTTTTGTTCCTGAGGACATGGGAGAAGTCTTGCTATAAGTAGTCATGTGAATTTGGTATTCGTTCGATATTTTGATGAGATGTATGTTGTCTTTCCTCTAGTGGTGTCATGTGAACGTCGACTACATGACACTTCACCATTGTTTGGGCCTAGAGGAAGGCATTGGGAAGTAATAAGTAGATGATGGGTTGCTAGAGTGACAGAAGCTTAAACCCTAGTTTACGCGTTGCTCCGTAAGGGGCTGATTTGGATCCATATGTTTCATGCTATGGTTAGGTTTACCTTAATACTTATTTTGTAGTTGTGGATGCTTGCAATAGAGGTTAATCATAAGTGGGATGCTTGTCCAAGTAAGGGCAGCACCCAAGCACCGGTCCACCCGCATACCAAATTATCAAAGTACCGAACGTGAATCATATGATCGTGATGAAAACTAGCTTGACGATAATTCCCATGTGTCCTCGGGAGCGCTTTCCTTCATATAAGAGTTTGTCCAGGCTTGTCCTTTGCTACAAAAAGGATTGGGCCATCTTGCTGCACCTTATTTACTTTTACTATTTGTCACTTGCTACCAATTACCTTATCACAAAACTATCTGTTACCGATAATTTCAGTGCTTGCAGAAAATACCTTACTGAAAACTGCCTATCATTTCCTTCTGCTCCTCGTTGGGTTCGACACTCTTACTTATCGAAAGGACTACGATAGATCCCCTACACTTGTGGGTTATCACTCCCACTCACTTTCTTGTAAATACATGCTTCACCGCAAGTCTGTATAAAACTATATGCTTTGATCAACTTATCAAAGTGTATATTCCAACTCCGAGATGCTTGCACCAGTCCATAGATGGATCGCTGGAGCTTGCACATTTTGTTAGCACCTTTAGGATTGAAAAAACCTTCTGATTGCATCATATACAACTCTTCTTTAATAAATCTACTAAGGAATTCAGTTTTGTTATCCATTTGCCAGATTTCATGAAATGCGGCAATTGCAAACATGATTCGGACAGACTTAAGCATCGCTACGAGTGAGAAAAAACTCATCGTAGTCAACACCTTGAACTTGTTGAAAAAACCCTTTTTGCGACAAGTCGAGCTTTGTAGATAGTAACACTACAATAAGCGTCCATCTTCCTCTTGAAAATCCATTTATTCTCAATGGCTTGCCGACCATCGGGCAAGTCAACCAAAGTCCACACTTTGTTCTCATACAAGGATCCCATCTCAGATTTCATGGCCTCAAGCCATTTTGCAGAATCTGGGCTCATCATCGCTTCCTTATAGTTCGTAGGTTCATCATGGTCTAGTAACATGACTTCCAGAACTGGGTTGTCGTACCACTCTGGTGCGGAACGTACTCTGGTTCACGTACAAGGTTCAGTAGTAACTTGATCCGAAGTTTCATGATCATCATCATTAGCTTCCTCGCTAATTGGTGTAGGAATCACTGGAACTAGTTTCTGTGATGTACTACTTTCCAATTCGGGAGAAGGTACAATTATCTCATCAAGTTCTACTTTCCTCCCACTCACTTCTTTCGAGAGAAACTCCTTCTCTAGAAAGGATCCATTCTTAGCAATGGATATCTTGCCTTCGGATCTGTGATAGAAGGTGTACCCAACATTATCCTTTGGGTATCCTATGAAGACACATTTCTTCGATTTGGGTTTGAGTTTGTCAGGTTGAAGCTTTTTCGCATAAGCATCGCAACCCCAAACTTTAAGAAACAACAACTTTGGTTTCTTGCTAAACCACAATTCATAAGACGTCGTCTCAACAGATTTAGATGGTGCCCTATTTAATGTGAATGCAGTTGTCTCTAATGCATAACCCCAAAACTATAGTGGTAAATCGATAAGAGACATCATAGATCGCACCATATCTAATAAAGTGCGGTTACGACGTTCGGACACACCATTACGCTGTGGTGTTCCAGGTGGCGTGAGTTGTGAAACTATTTCACATTGTTTTAAATGAAGGCCAAACTTGTAACTTCAAATATTCGCCTCCGCGATCAGATCGTAGAAACTTTATTTTCTTGTTACGATGATTTTCCACTTCACTCAGAAATTCTTTGAACTTTTCAAAAAAAAATAGACTTATGTTTCATCAAGTAGATATACCCATATCTGCTCAAATCATCTGTGAAGATCAGAAAATAATGATACCCGCCGCGAGCCTCAACACTCAACGGACTGCATACACGAGTATGTATAATTTCCAATAAGTCAGTTGCTCGCTCCATTATTCCGGAGAATGGAGTTTTAGTCATCTTGCCCATGAGGCATGGTTCGCAAGCACCAAGTGATTCCAAAAGCCGATCAACATGGAGTTTCTTTATGCGCTTTACATTAATATGACCTAAATGACAGTGCCACAAATAAGTTGCACTATCATTATCAACTTTGCTTCTTTTGGCTTCAATATTATGAATATGTGTATTACTACGGTCGAGATCCAACAAACTATTTTCATTGGGTGTATGCCATCGAAGGTTTTATTCATGTAAACAAAACAACAATTATTCTATGACTTTAAATGAATAATTGTATTGTAACAAACATGATCAAATCATATTCATGCTCAACACAAATGCCAAATAACATTTATTTGGGTTTTATACTAATCCCGAAAGTATAAGGAGTGTGCGATGATGATCATATCAATCTTGGAACCACTTCCAACACACATCGTCACTTCACCTTTAACTAGTCTCTGTTCATTCTGCAACTCTCGTTTCGAGTTACTAATTTTAGCAACTAAACCGGTATCAAATACTCAGGGGTTGCAATCAACACTAGTAAAGTACACATCAATAATTTGTATATCAAATATACCTTTGTTCACTTTGCCATCCTTCTTATTGATGTCTACACACGCTTCTATTCTTGTAGACTATGTTGGGCCTCCAAGCGCAGAAGTTTAAGGACAGCAGCAATTTCCCTCAAGTGGATGACCTAAGGTTTATCGAACTCAGGGAAGTAGAGGTTGAAGATGGTCTCTCTCAAGCAACCCTGCAACTAAGATACAAGAAGTCTCTTGTGTCCCCAACACACCTAATACAACTAGGAGTTGTATAGGTGCACTAGTTCGGCGAAGAGATGGTAAAATATGGATGATAGGAGTGGCAAAGAAAAGTAATATAAATCTGTAATAAAAAGTGCAGCAAGCAAACAAGTGGTAAACGTGAGCACAAATGGTATTGCAATGGTGGAAACAAGGCCTAGGCTTCATACTTTCACTAGTGGCAACTCCCAACAACATTAACATAGTCTAATCACATGATATTTCCCATAAAACATGCAATGGAGACGCACTCGGAGGTCATTCCTTTGTGGTCAAGAGAGGACGAGAATTATGTAGGGCTACAAAAGCACACCTCAAAGTTCGTAGTTCTCAATCTATGGATTTCCCAATGTCACCGCGGCCATCCAAAGAGAGTACCATAATCACCACAACATATCTCCAGGATAGTCAAAGACAAGCACCAAGAGACTCTCAATCTTCAATCAACACACAAAAGAGGAAATCACTCAAGAAAATATTCTTCTAATCCATGTCCAATAGACCGATGTCACCTTGGTCTCGGGGATTATACTAGATAAAGACAAGTGAGTACATCAATTCAATACATAGAGGAAGGGGAAATATCATGGGATCACCCTAGATTAACATAGCCTATGATCACAACGAAGATCACATCATGGGAGAGAGAATTGACCACATAGCTACTGGTAGAAACCTCAGCCCCGAGGAGGAACTACTCCCGCATCATGGAGGGAGGAAGCAACGTCGATGGAGATGAATCCGGGGGCACTTCCCCGTCCCGGCAGGATGCCGGCACAGGAATTCTGGTGCCCCGAAACTTGGTGGCGATGGCGGCGGAGATCGGAATTGCTTCTGGAGAAAAGGGTTCTGGAATCAGGGTTTCCGCGACGGGAGAATAAATAGGAGGCCAAGTAGGGCACCAGAGGAGGTGGGAGCCCCCCAGGCGGCCCCCCGGCGCGGCCAGGGGTGGGGCAGCGCCATCAGGGCGCCTGGGGCCCCTCTGGCCCCCCTTTGGCCCCACTTCTGGCACATGGAAGCTTCTGGAGCACTGATTTTTTATATATTTTTCCCGGAATTTTTTCTGGCAATTTAAGTAATGGGAAAACCTGAAATACAAAAATAGCAGAAAATAGAAACTGGCACTGGGTGCACTGAGTTAATAGGTTAGTCCAAATATGATCATGAGTGTATGAAAGTGTATCAAAAGCATAGCAATATCACCCAAAACATGCATGAAGCAAGCAGAAATTATAGATACGTTTGGGACGTATCAACATCCCCATGCTTAATTCCTGCTCGTCCTCGAGTAGGTAAATGATAACAAGCACAATTTCTGTGGTGACATGCTACCAAAGAGTCTTTCACAATCACATGACAAATGCTTATTGAGATAATGAATCTTTAGTAATTAAGTTGCCTCATGAGAATATCACAAAGAACTGAAAGTTTACAATATGATACTGAAACACCCAATAGATTTGTAGTGAGCATGGTGTGCAAACATGACAAAGTGATACCTCGCTTGCCCCCTTTAGTGAAGCAAAACATAAATGCAGGAGCACCTCCGAAGTTTAAGTGACGACTAGATACAATGATTTCAGAATAAGCGATATCACAATCATGCAGAAGACAATGGTACTTTGGGACAATGCACATTACACTCAGAATGACAATCATGCTCTCAATAGTTGGTGCTTTGAAGAAAGAAGGTGGAGACTCTCGAACCGTGGATTTTGATGGCAAGGTTGAAAACCCGTGGCTGGAAGCAAAGACTAAACAAGTACCAGAGCTCGTGGTTTTAAAAATAGAGATAAAAAGTTTTTTGGAGATGCATAATTCGTCAACGAATGCTAGTAGATAACCCAATTACTTCTTATGTTGGACAAGTTTCGAGGAACGGCTCCCACGCGGGGACGATCACATCCCCTTAATCTCCTTTGTTTATCACTGCCAGAGTTTCCTGATTTCTCATGAACAAAGTGTGAAGGAGGGTTTGTTTGTTGCTATTATCTTTTGTGAGCTGGGCGCACTCATGCCAGTCCCTCCTCGTATTAGGGGTTTGCAGATTAGACATGCAATCCCGGGGTAAAATTTGTCCAACATAAGAAGATCATGAATTACCTACTACTTCCTCATGAGCTAAAATAGAGGCACAAAAGAGAAATGCTTTTGAATAATTTTGAGATGGTACAAGAAAGTCTTCGTTAGGAATGGCAAGTAAATACCATATATAGGAAGGTATGTTGGACTCATATGGCATAACTGGTTTCAAGGATTTTGGATGCACAAGCAGTCAGACCGCTTAGTACAGGTGAAGGCTAGCAAAAGACTGGGAGCGACCAACTAAGAGAGCAATGACGGCCATAATCATGCAGAGCGACAAAGCAACATTGAATCGGGCATGGAAGTTATATCACTACTCAAAAATTAAAGATCATCAAGGCTTGATAGACTTTCTTTACAGTCTTAAATATGCGTGAGCATATGCCAAGTCAATCAAAATAAATTCTTGGAGGAAGATATCACTAAACCATACCACATCATAGGCAAACAAATCATGCTGGTACTTCAATAACACATTAAGAACCCCCGGCTATTTGAGACTAACCATAAGAAAACATGAACTACTAAGCACCATTATGCACATAGCATTTTTATCATAGACATATCAACCGGTGCCACAGAAGCCAACTCTCTTAACAAGATAAGTATGATAACTCAAGAGAGTTCCAGAAGCAACAACCTAAACAAAAGCTCTTAAAAAGATAAGCATGAAAACTAAGAGCTAAGCATGACAGCAGCTATGAAAAGATAAAGAACACACACAAGAAGATACGCATGCAAGCCTATGTTGTGTTCTACAGTGGAGTGGAGCGTGTTTCTCTCCCAAACAATGAAGGCTAGGATCCAACTTGTTAAGAACAGCAAGTAAAACTAAATAAACTAAAAAGAAAAGAGCAAGACGCTCCAAGCATAGCACATAACGCATGAAGTGATAAAAATATAGTGGAACGAAGGACGAACTGATAATTGTTGATGGAGAAGGGGATGCACGGGGGCATCCCCAAGCTTAGATGCTTGAGTCTCCTTGGATATTTCTTGGGGGTGCATGGGGGCATCCCCAAGCTTGAGCGTTTGACACTCCTGAATCTTCTTTTATCATCTTCCCTCGCACACTTGAAAACTCCCTTCATACATAACTCATCATAATCTGATTAGAGAGGTTAGTACCCACAATAAAATAATTTTTCTCTACTGGAAACAAAGATATTCTTGAAGGTCTACTGTTTCTCAAGATCGCCAAAAAGTTTTTGCAAAGAAAAAGCAAGCTTAAGGTCTGCAAAACGAAGAAAAGGCAAAACGGGGCAGAATCTGTGAAAAACAGACCAGCAGGTAGTAAATAATAATTTTTTGGGGTACTTCTGCAACTCAAATCAAAAAAACTCAGAACGGACGCTCGAAAGACAATTGTATAGAGCATGCTGTCAAAAAAAATTTAGATCAAAAAGATGATCTGGTGATTTTATTCGAATTTTTCTTTCCAAGGATAGAATCTGTTTTCTGGACAGCATGTCACAACTTTTGAACTTTCTTGCAATCAGAGGCTAAAATTGGCACAAAGCTGAAAAATAAAGATACAATGATGTTGCTACAGTAGTAACAAACATCAAGACCACTAAAAACTGAAAGAACAAACTGAAAGCAAAGATAACAAGGGTTGTCTCCCTAGAGCTCTTTCTTTATAGCCATAAAGATAGCCTTAAGACTTTAATGATGCTCTCGTAGGAATAAGAGTTGAAGAACAAAAGAGAGCATCAAGAAGCAAATACCAAACACATTTAAGCCTAACATGCTTCCTATGCATAGGAATATTGCAATAGAATAATTCATTGAAGCACAAAGCAATAAGCATAGGAAGACAAAACAAGTGCAGCTTCAAAACCTTCAACATAAAGAGAGGGAACTTGATATTATTGAAATATCTATAAGCATATGTTCCCTTCTCATAATAATTTTCAGTGGGATCACGAATAAACTCAACAATATAAGCATCACATAAAGCATTGTTACCATGATCCACATGCAAAAAGGTACTCTTACTCTCCACATAAGCATAATCTTTCTCATTGGTAATAGTGGGAGTAGGACTATCATAAACAACATGAACACTATAGATTAATTGTGTATTAGGAAGATGGTGTTCAACAAGGGAGTAATTCCCTCCATGATTATGACAAGTTTCATAAGGATAATTTCTCCTTATGTCATAGGTACCTTTATAATCACTATAGATTGGAGTTATAACATCATCGTAGTAGAGAAGAGCATTATCATTGCTAGCAACTATATTTGTAAACATGTTGTCTTTATTCTTACTAGCAAAAGAATTATCAATTATCACATCACTAGTGGGTAAAGGATTTGCAATCCTATCATCCCCAAGCTTAGAGCTTTCCATATCATCACTTTCAGAGTTGGTACCAAAAAGATTTTCAAGATCATAAGTAGCATTATCATCATTTACCCAATCACAATAAGTAACATGCATATCATAATCAAAATCATCTTCAATAGTACCTACGGACGTATCATCAAGATGATAATTAAGGCAATAAACTTCACCTTCTTCTTTAAACTTACAACCGTTAGGATAAAAGTTGATGGGAGGAATATGCTCAGGCCAGGTTGATACCCATTCTTCTTCCTTCTTGCTCCTCTTCCTCCTCCTCTTCTTTTTCTTCTTCTTCACCTTAGGAGGGAGTGGTTGGAGATGAAGCTTCTCCACATATCCTGGTTTATCATTAGAAACAATAGGGGAAACTTGGGAGAAACTCTCCTTTTTATTAGCAGAAATATAAGAGACATTTTTATACTTTGGTAAAGTTCCCTCCTTTCTAATCTTACTTATGTAATCATTTTTATGGCAATTAACAAAACAATAGAGATGGCAATTTTGCAAAGTGTTTTTTATTCCTATGGCATTAACATCTAGCCAAGAAGTCTTTTCTGATAACTCTTCACACATCAAAAATAACATAAGCTCATCATAAAGATCAGGGGTGATCATGTTCTCACACAACTGGTTAACAGTTATGTTTTGAAAGTGCATGCATTGAAAATTAAAGTGACCCTCTATACAGCAAAGTTCACAAGTAAAAGGATAAAGGTCACACAATTCTCTAGCAATTTCATTTAAATCTTTGACCCAAGTGATTGTTCTTTCATGCTTATGTTGCTTACAATACTTCTCTTCTTCAATCATAGGCCTTTCACAAGGTCTATCCACTCCACAAAAATTAACATGCTTATATAAAACTTCATTTTTAGGAATTGGATCATGCATGTTGCAATCATCATGAACAATTTCATTTTCTTTGCAAATCTCTTTAAAAGGTTCATGATGCTTGATCCAATCCTCCTTAGGCATATTAAGATGTGAAGCAAAAGATTTGAGGAAATCAACAAGGAGTTGAGAATCAAGCCCAAACTTAGCACTAAACTTATTAAAACTTGTAGTTTCAACAAAGGACTTAATGCAATCATACTCATAAATTATACCTGACTCTTTACCTTTGTCGATCTCCCAATCTTCAGTGTTGCGTTGAGTTCTTTCAAGGAGTTCCCATTTAGCATCAATCTTTTCGTTCGTGAAAGAACCCATAGAGGAAGCATCGAGCAAATCTTTATCCTGTCGAGAGAGCCTCGCATAGAAATTAGTAATAATCATATCTTTGGGGAGCCCATGGTTAGGACATTTTAGCATTAACGTTTTTAGTCTCCCCCAAGCTTGAGCTATGCTCTCTCCGTCATGAGGATAGAAATTATAAACATAATTCCTATTCTCATGGACTTCATGAAGAGGATAAAACTTGGAGTAAAAGAGAGACTGGATCTCTTCCCAATCGAGCAGGTGAGAGTCATCTAGTAGCCTATACCATTCCAATGCTTTTCCTTTCAGTGACAAGGCAAATAATTTCCTCATGACTCCATCTCTTGTCAAACCTGAAATCTTAAACAACTCACAAAGTTCTGTAAGTTTCAACAAATGAATACTAGGATTGACTGTCCCATCATAACAATCATTCCTAATTATTTCAATTATCCCAAGTGGTATTTGGAACGGGATACATTCAGTAGGTGGAGGAAACTTCTCTACCACGGGTGTGGTAAAGCGGCCTTCCCCAAGCAGCGAACTAAGAGTGCGGTTTTCCATAAACATAACTAGTGAAACTAAAAACAAGAAACGAAAAGATTTAATTGCAAGATCTAAAGATATACCTTCAAACACTTACTTCCCCGGCAACGGCGCCAGAAATAGCTTGATGTCTACACACGCTTCTATTCTTGTAGACTATGTTGGGCCTCCAAGCGCAGAGGTTTGTAGGACAGCATCAATTTCCCTCAAGTGGATGACCTAAGGTTTATCGAACTCAGGGAAGTAGAGGTTGAAGATGGTCTCCCTCAAGCAACCCTGCAACTAAGATACAAGAAGTCTCTTGTGTCCCCAACACACCTAATACAACTAGGAGTTGTATAGGTGCACTAGTTCGGCGAAGAGATGGTAAAATATGGATGATAGGAGTGGCAAAGCAAAGTAATGTAATAAAAAGTGCAGCAAGCAAACAAGTGGTAAACGTGAGCACAAATGGTATTGCAATGGTGGAAACAAGGCCTAGGCTTCATACCTTCACTAGTGGCAACTCCCAACAACATTAACATAGTCTAATCACATGATATTTCCCATAAAACATGCAATGGAGACGCACTCGGAGGTCATTCCTTTGTGGTCAAGAGAGGACGAGAATTATGTAGGGCTACAAAAGCACACCTCAAAGTTCGTAGTTCTCAATCTATGGATTTCCCAATGTCACCGCGGCCATCCAAAGAGAGTACCACAATCACCACAACATATCTCCAGGATAGTCAAAGACAAGCACCAAGAGACTCTCAATCTTCAATCAACACACAAAAGAGGAAATCACTCATGAAAATATTCTTCTAATCCATGTCCAATAGACCGATGTCACCTTGGTCTCGGGGATTATACTAGATAAAGACAAGTGAGTACATCAATTCAATACATAGAGGAAGGGGAAATATCATGGGATCACCCTAGATTAACATAGCCTATGATCACAACGAAGATCACATCATGGGAGAGAGAATTGACCACATAGCTACTGGTAGAAACCTCAGCCCCGAGGAGGAACTACTCCCGCATCATGGAGGGAGGAAGCAACGTCGATGGAGATGAATCCGGGGGCACTTCCCCGTCCCGGCAGGATGCCGGCATAGGAATTTTGGTCCCCCGAAACTTGGTGGCGATGGCGGCGGAGATCGGAATTGCTTCTGGAGAAAAGGGTTCTGGAATCAGGGTTTCCACGATGGGAGAATAAATAGGAGGCCAAGTAGGGCACCAGAGGAGGTGGGAGCCCCCCAGGCGGCCCCCCGGCGCGACCAGGGGTGGGGCCGCGCCATCAAGGCGCCTGGGGCCCCTCTGGCCCCCTCTGGCCCCACTTCTGGCACATGGAAGCTTCTGGAGCGCTGATTTTTTATATATTTTTCCCGGAATTTTTTCTGGCAATTTAAGTAATGGGAAAACCTGAAATACAAAAACAGCAGAAAACAGAAACTGGCACTGGGGTGCACTGAGTTAATAGGTTAGTCCAAATATGATCAAAAGTGTATGAAAGTGTATCAAAAGCATAGAAATATCACCCAAAACATGCATGGAGCAAGCAGAAATTATAGATACGTTTGGGACGTATCACTTATCCGCCAAGTATCTAGGGCAGTTCCACTTCCAGTGACCATTTCCTTTGTAGTAGAAGCACTTATTTTTAGGCTTGAGTTTAGCTTTGGGTTTCTTCACGGGAGTGACAACTTGCTTGTCATTCTTCTTGAAGTTCCCCTTCTACCCCTTTGCCCTTTACTTGAAACAAGTGGTCTTGTTAACCATCAACACTTGATGCTCTTTCTTGATTTCTACCTTCGCGCCGATTTCAGCATCGCGAAGAGCTCGGGAATTACTTTCGTCATCCCTTGCATATTATAGTTCATCACGAAGTTCTACTAACTTGGTGATAGTGACTAGAGAACTTTTTCAATTACTATCTTATCTGGAAGATTAACTCCCACTTGATTCAAGCAATTGTAGTACCCAGACAATCTGAGCTACATGCTCACTGGTTGAGCTATTCTCCTCCATCTTGTAGGCAAAGTACTGACAGAGATCTTATACCTATCGACACGGGCATGAGTATGAAATACTAATTTCATCTCTTGGAACATCTCATATGCTCTGTGGCATTCAAAACATTTTTGAAGTCCCGGTTATAAGTCGTAAAGCATGGCACACTAAACTATCAAGTAGTCATCATACCGAGCTTGTCAAACGTTCATAACGTCTACATCTGCTCCTGCAATAGGTTTGTCACCTAGCGGTGCATCAAGGACATAATACTTCTGTGCAGCAATAAGGATAATCCTCAGATCACGAACCTAGTCCGCATCATTGCTACTAACATCTTTCAACTTAGTTTTCTCTAGGAACATATCAAAAATATAGGGGAGCTATAACGCGAGCTAATTATCTACAACATAATTTGCAAATACTATCAGGACTAAGTTCATGATAAATTAAAGTTCAATTAATCATATTACTAAAGAACTCCCACTTAGATAGACATCCCTCTAGTCATCTAAATGATCACGTGATCCAAATCAACTAAACCATGGCTGATCATCACGTGAGATGGAGTAGTTTTCAATGGTGAACATCTTATGTTGATCATATCTACTATATGATTCACGCTCTACCTTTCGGTCTCTAGTGTTCTGAGGCCATGTATGTACATGCTAGGCTCGTCAAGTTTAACTCGAGTTTTCTGCATGTGCAAAACTGTCTTACACCTGTTGTATTTGAACGTAGAGCTTATCACACCTGATCATCACGTGGTGTCTCAGCACGACGAACTTTCACAACGGTGCATACTCAGGGAGAACACTTGTACCTTGAAATTTTGTAAGGGATCATCTTATAATGCTACCGTCGTTCCAAGCAAAATAAGAAGCATAATAAGATAAACATCATATGCAATCAAAATATGTGACATGATATGGCCATCAGCATCTTGTGCTTTTGATCTCCATCTCCAAAGCATCGTCATGATCTCCATCATCACCGGCTAGACACCATGATCTTCATTGTAGCATCGTGGTCATCTCGCCAACTATTGCTACTACTACTATCGCTAACTCATAGTGATAAAGTGAAGCAATTACATGGCCTTCGCAATTCATACAATAAAGAGACAACCATAAGGCTCCTGTCGGTTGCCGGTAACTTTACAAAACATGATCATCTCATACAATAACGTATAAATCATCACGTCTTGATCATATCACATCACAACATGCCCTGCAAAAACAAGTTAGACGTCCTCTACTTTGTTGTTGCAAGTTTTGCGTGGCTGCTATGGGCTTATCAAGAACCATTCTCACCTACACATACAAAAACCACAACGATTTTTGGTCAAGTATGTGATGTTTTAACCTTCACAAGGACCGGGCGTAGCCACACTTGATTCAACTAAAGTGAGAGAGACAGACACCCGCCAGTCACCTTTAAGCAATGAGTGCTCGTAACGATGAAACCAGTCTCGCGTAAGCGTACGCGTAATGTCGGTCCGGGCCGCTTCATCTCACAATACCGCCGAATCAAAGTATGACATGCTGGTAAGCAGTATGACTATTATCACCCAAAACTCATTATGTTCTACTCGTGCATATCATCTACGCACAGACCTGGCTCAGATACCACTATCGAGGAACGTAGTATTTAAAAAATTCCTACGATCACACAAGATCTATCTACTAGAAGCATAGCAACGATAGGGAAGAGTGTGTCTGCGTACCCTCGTAGACCGAAAGCAGAAGCATCTAGTGACGCGGTTGATGTAGTCGAATGTCTTCGTGATCCAACCGATCCAAGCACCGAACGTATGGCACCTCCGTGTTCAGCAGACGTTTAGCTCGATGACGTCCCACGAGCTCTTGATCCAGTTGAGCGTCACGAGAGAGTTTCGTTAGCACAACGGCGTGGTGACAGTGATGATGAAGCTACCGGCGCAGGGCTTCGCCTAAGCACTGCAACGATATGACTGAGGTGTGTAACTGTGGAGGTGGGCATCGGACACAGCTAAGACAAATCTTGGAGTGGCTTTGGGGTGCCCCCTACCCACGTATATAAAGAAGGGAGGAGGAGGAGGCCGGCCCTAGAGGGGGCGCGCCGAGTGTGGAGTCCTACTAGGACTCCCTAGTCCTAGTAGGATTCCTCCTCCCACATGGAATAGGAAAAGGGGAAGGGAGAAGGAGAAGGAAGGAAGGGAACGCCCCCTTTCCCTAGTCCAATTCGGACCAGTCCATGGGTAAGGGGTGCGGCCACCCTTGAGGCCTTTCTCTCCTTTCTCGTATGGCCTGTTAAGGCCCAATACGAATTCCCGTAACTCTCCGGTACTCCGAAAAATACCTGAATCACTCGGAACATTTCCCGTGTCCGAATATAGCCTTCCAATATATCGATCTTTACGTCTCGACCATTTCGAGACTATTCGTCATGTCCGTGATCTCATCCGAGACTCGGAACAAACGTCGATCATCAAATCACATAACTCATAGTACAAATCATCATCAAACATTAAGCGTGCGGACCCTACGGGTTCGAGAACTATGTAAACATGACCGAGACACATCTCCGGTCAATAACCAATAGCTGAACCTGGATGCTCATATTGGCTCCTACATATTCTACAAAGATCTTTATTGGTCAAAACGCATAACAACATACGCTGTTCCCTTTGTCATCGGTATGTTACTTGCCCGAGATTCGATCGTCGGTATCATCATACCTAGTTCAATCTCGTTATCGGCAAGTCTCTTTACTCATTCCGTAATGCATCATCTTGTGACTAACTCATTAGTTATTTGCTTGCAAGGCTTAATATGATGTGTATTACCGAGAGGGCCCAGAGATACCTCTCCGACACTCAGAGTGACAAATCCTATTCTCGATCTATGCCAACACCACAAACACCTTTAGAGACACATGTGCAACATCTTTATAATCACCCAGTTACATTGTGACGTTTGATAGCACACAAGGTGTTCCTCCGGTATTCGGGAGTTGCATAATCTAATAGTCATAGGAACATGTATAAGTCATGAAGAAAGCAATAGCAGTGAAACTAAACGATCAAGTTGCTAAGCTAATGAATGGGTCTTGTCCATGACATCATTCTCCTAATGATGTGATCTTGTTGATCAAATGACAACTCATGTCTATGGCTAGGAAACACAACCATCTTTGATCAATGAGCTAGTCTAGTAGAGGCATACTAGGGACACTATGTTTTGTCTATGTATTCACACATGTACTAAGTTTCCGGTTAATACAATTCTAGCATGAATATTAAACATTTATCATGATATAAGGAAATAAATAATAACTTTTTTATTGCCTCTAGGGCATATTTCCTTCACTTAGGCATACCTCCACTGCCTCTTCTTACTATAACTTATCGTTGTTTTGATACTACTCGTCTTCCTCTATCCAACAAGCTTGAGTTTGCTCAATCGGAGCTCATTTGCATAAGTTATGGCAGTTCTAGTTTTATTGTATCCTTCTATTGTCTTCAGCTGAGTTGTGGAAGGCAGCAGGCGGTTGTAGTACCGTGACTTGAGGTAGTACCGCAGTAGCCAGCGATAGTACCACTCCTAGGAGCGGTAGTATACCGCTGCTGCCGCGGTACTACCGTGCCCGCTGGGAGTCTGGCCTCCGAGTTGGGCTCCGCGGTAGTAGGAGCGGATGTAATTTTTTACTACCGCCCAACGCGGTAGTACCACAATTACTTCCGCTGCTACTACCGTTCCGGCTATTCACTCGAAGCTAGCTCCAGCGGATGTAGACCGGTAGTAATTTTTTACATCCGTGGACGCACGGTAGTACCACTGCCTCACTATGTATACTGCCATGTGCTGCACCTGAGTGGCCGTTGGTTACTACCCCCGCGGTAGTATCGCAAGGGCAGGAGGTAGTACCGCTCCGGTAGTACTACCGCCATGTTGCCCCGTTGCAGTAGTGTTTCATTTGGCTACTGCCGCCCTAGCGGTAGTACCACTCCTTGGAGCGGTAGTACCGCTTGGTGCGGGCTGTGAGCATAACGGCTAGATTTTTCCTCTCCTATAAAAGTGGGTCTTCTTCCCCATTGAACCTTATCTCTTGAGCTTGTGTTCTTCCCCCATTGTTGACCTTCTTCGAGCTTGCTATCTCTCAATCCCTCCATGGATTCTTACTAGTTTTAGGGGGAAAGATAGAGGAGATCTAGATCCACATTTCCACCAATCACTTTCTCATCTATGTGAGGGGAACCCTTTGGATCTAGATCTTGGAGTTCTTCGTGTTCTCTTCTTCGTTCTTCCTCTCATTTTCCTCCCTAGCATTAGTTGATTTGGTGGGATTTGGGAGAGAAGGACTTGGGCACTCCGTGTGCCCTTGCCATTATATTTGGTGAATCGGTTTGAGTTCTCCATGGTGATACATGGAAGTTACAAGTTGAGAAGCTTTTTACTCTTGGGTGCTTAGTACCCTTGAGCTTGTTCATCTTGGGTGCCTTGGTGCCCTAGACGATTGGTGGTGTTCAGAGCTCAATCATTGTGGTGTAAAGCTCCGGGAAAGTATCAGGGTCTCCAATTAGGTTGTGGAGATCACCTCGAGCAATTTGACGGGTTTCGGTGACCGTCCCCAAGGGTTGCCAAAGTGTACGGGTTTGGTGACCGCCCCCAAGGTTTGCCATTTGTACGGGTTCAGTGACCGCCCTCAAGTGTCCCTTAGTGGAATCACGACATCTTGCATTGTGCGAGGACGTGAGGAGATTACTGTGTCCCTAGTGGCTTCTTGGGGAGCATTGTGCCTCCACACTGCTCCAAACGGAGATTAGCATCCGCAAGGGTGTAAACTTTGGGATATATCGTTGTCTCCGCGTGCCTCGGTTATCTCTTAGCCGGGCCCTTTACTTATGAGCTTTACTTTGTGTTAGTCATATTATTTCTTGCTATATATCTTGCCATCACCAAATAGTTTATCTTGCATAGCATAAGTTGTTGGTGCGCATAGGTGAGCCTAGTTGTTGTAGGTTTTGTTCTTGTCAATTTAACCATTAGGTTTATTTTGCATTTGTTCAAGACTAAACCGTAATTATTTTAAAAGCACATATTCACCCCCTCTAGGCGACATCCACGATCTTTCACCTATCCTACAACACCTACAGAGTACTTCTAGTTTCATACTTGTTCTAGGTAAAGCGAACGTTAAGCGCGCATAGAGTTGTATCGGTGGTCGATAGAACTTAAGAGAATATTTGTTCTACCTTTAACTCCTCGTTGGGTTCGACACTCTTACTTATCGAAAGAGGCTACAACTGATCCCCTACACTTGTGGGTTATTATCCGTTATCAAAGAACAACTCATGTCCATGGTCAGGAAACCTTAACCATCTTTTGATCAATGAGCTAGTTTAGTAGGCACTTGGTATTTGTTTATGTATCCACACATGTATTTAAGTTTCTGATCAATACAATCATAGCACGAATAATAAACATTTATCATAATTAAGGAAATACAATAATAACCACTTTATTATTGCCTCTAGGACATATTTCCAATAGTTTGTCCACAACGCATTAGGCCATTTTTTATTATCCAACTGAATTATCAGAACACTCTAAAAAAAGTGAAAAGAACAACAAAATCATACTTAGATACTTAGAGCATCTCTAGCATACCCCGTATAATGCCCCGACCTGCAAAATAACCGTTAAAATACGGGTCCGCGCGAACAAAGCTGCCCGATCAGACCCCGCAAACGCGTTGGACCTGTAAATATTTTTGCGGGGCACGACAAAATTCCCACCCCAACCCGTGAAAATGCAGATTCTCCCCCTCACCCCGTCGATGCCCTGTATATAGCGGGAGCGGTTGGCGGGGGGTGGGGGTGGGGTCATTTCATCCCGCGCTTTTCCCCACCCACCGCGCCTACGATTCCGGCCACTGTTGGAAATATGCCCTAGAGGAAATAATAAAATAGTTATTATTATATTTCCTTGTTCATGATAATTGTCTAGTGTTCACGCCATAATTGCATTATCTGGAAATCGTAATACATGTGTGAATACATAGACCACAATATGTCCCTAGTGAGCCTCTAGTTAACTAGCTCGTTGATCAATAGATGGTTACAGTTTCCTGACCATGGACATTGGATGTCATTGATAACGGGATCACATCGTTAGGAGAATGATGTGATGCACAAGACCCAATCCTAAGCCTAGCACAAGATCGTGTAGTTCGTATGCTGAAGCTTTTCCAATGTCAAGTATCTGTTCCTTAGACCATGAGATTGTGCAACTCCCGGATACCGTAGGAGTACTTTGGGTGTGCCAAACGTCACAACGTAACTGGGTGGCTATAAAGGTACACTACGGGTATCCCCGAAAGTATTTGTTGGGCTGGCACGAATCGAGACTGGGATTTGTCACTCCGTATGACGAAGAGGTATCTCTGGGCCCAGTCGGTAAGACATCATCGTAATGAGCTCTATGTGACTAAGGAGTTGGTCATGGGATGATGTATTACGGAACAAGTAAAGAGACTTGCCGTAACGAGATTGAACAAGGTATCGGTATACCGACGAACGAATCTCGGGCAAGTACTATACCGGTAGACAAAGGGAATCGTATACGGGATTGATTGAATCCTTGACATCGTGATTCATCCGATGAGATCATCGTGGAACATGTGGGAGCCAACATGGGTATCCAGATCCTGTTGTTGGTTATTGGCCGAAGAGATGTCTTGGTCATGTCTGCATGATTCCCGAACCCGTAGGGTCTACACACTTAAGGTTCGATGACGCTAGGGTTATAGGGAATAGATGCACGTGGTTACCGAATGTTGTTCGGAGTCCCGGATGAGATCCCGGACGTCACGAGGAGTTCCAGAATGGTCCGGAGGTAAAGATTTATATATGGGAAGTCATCATACGGTCACCGGAAGTGTTCGGGGGTATACCGGTATTGTACCGGGACTACCGAAGGGGTTCCGGAGGTCCACCGGGAGGGACCACCTGCCCCGGAGGGCCCTATGGGCTGTATATGGAGAGGGACCAGCCCCTAAGTGGGCTGGGCACCTCCCCCCAGGGCGCATATGCCTAGGGTTTGGGGGGAAACCCTAAGGGGGCGCCCCCATTGGCTTGGGGGGCAAGCCACCCCCTCCTCAGATCAGATCTGAGGGGCCCGGCCCCCCTCTCCCTTGCCCCTATATATATGTGGGGGGTGGGAGGGCAGCCGCACCAAAGTCCTAGCGCAGCCCTCCCCTTCTCCCAACTCATCCTCCTCTCCCGCGGTGCTTGGCGAAGCCCTCATGGAGTGCCACGCTCCTCCACCACCACCACGCCGTCGTGCTGCTGCTGGATGGAGTCTTCCCCAACCTCTCCCTCTCCCCTTGCTGGATCAAGGCGCGGGAGACATCACCGGGCTGCACGTGTGTTGAACGCGGAGGCACCGTCGTTCGGTGCTTAGATCGGATTCGGCCGCGATCTGAATCGCTTTGTGTACGACTCCACCGACCGCGTTCTTGCAACGCTTCCGCATCGCAATCTTCAAAGGTATGAAGATGCACTCCCCTCTCGTTTCTAGTAAACTCCATAGATAGATCTTGGTGATGCGTAGATTTTTTTTTTGAATTTCTGCAACGATCCCCAACAGTGGCGTCATGAGCTAGGTCTATGCGTAGTTACTATGCACGAGTAGAACACAAATTGTTGTGGGCGTAGATTTTGTCAATTTACTTACCGCTACTAGTCTTATCTTGATTCGGCGGCATCGTGGGATGAAGCGGCCCGGACCGACCTTACATGTACGCTTACGTGAGACAGGTTCCACCGACTGACATGCACTAGTTGCATAAGGTGGCTAGCGGGTGTCTGTCTCTCCCACTTTAGTCAGACCGGATTCGATGAAAAGGGTCCTTATGAAGGGTAAATAGTAATTGGCATATCACGTTGTGGTTTTGGCGTAGGTAAGAAACGTTCTTGCTAGAAAACCTATAGCAGCCACGTAAAAACTTGCAACAACAATTAGAGGACGTCTAACTTGTTCTTGCAGCATGTGTCGTGTGATGTGATATGGCCAAAAGGATGTGATGAATGATATATATGTGATGTATGAGATTGATCATGTTCTTGTAATAGGAATCACGACTTGCATGTCGATGAGTATGACAACCGGCAGGAGCCATATGAGTTGTCTTATTTTATTGTATGACCTATGTGTCATTGAAAACGCCATGTAATTACTATATTGCTAACCGTTAGCCATAGTAGTAGAAGTAACGTTTGGCGAGACAACTTCATGAAGACATAATGATGGAGATCATGATGATGGAGATCATGGTGTCATGCCGGTGACGATGATGATCATGGAGCCCCGAAGATGGAGATCAAAAGGAGCAAAATGATATTGGCCATATCATGTCACTATTTGATTACATGTGATGTCTATCATGTTTTACATCTTATTTGCTTAGAACGACGATAGTAAATAAGATGATCTCTCATTAAAATTTCAAGAATTGTGTTCCCCCTAACTGTGCACCGTTGCTAAGGTTCGTTGTTCCGAAGCACCATGTGATGATCGGGTGTGATAGGTTCTAACGTTCGCATACAACGGGTGTAAGCCAGATTTACACACGTAATACACTTAGGGTTGACTTGACGAGCCTAGCATGTACAGACATGGCCTCAGAACACGGAAGACCGAAAGGTCGAACATGAGTCATATAGAAGATACGGTCAACATGAAGATGTTCACCGTTGATGACTAGTTCGTCTCACGTGATGATCGGACACGGCCTAGTCGATTCGGATCATGTATTTAGATGACCAGAAAGATGTCTATATGAGTGGGAGTTCATTAAATTTGTTTAGATGAACTTAATTGTCATGAACATAGTCTAAAATCTTTACAATATGTCTTGTAGATCAAATGGTCGACGCTAATGTTGCCCTCAACTTCAACGTGTTCCTAGAGAAAACCAAGCTGAAAGACGATGGCAGCAACTATACGAATTGGGTCTGTAACTTGAGGATCATCCTCATAGCTGCCAAGAAAGAATATGTCCTTGAAGCACCGCGAGGTGATGCACCCGTTTTCCCAGCAACTCAAGACGTTATGAACGCCTGGCAGTCGCGTAGTGATGATTACTCCCTGGTTCAGTGCGGCATGCTTTACAGCTTAGAATCGGGGCTCCAAAAGCGCTTTGAGCAGCACAGAGCATATGAGATGTTCCAAGAGCTGAAAATGGTTTTCCAAGCTCATGCCTGGGTCGAGAGATATGAAGTCTCTGACAAGTTCTACAGTTGTAAGATGGAGGAGAATAGTTCTGTCAGCGAGCATATACTCAAAATGTCTGGGTTGCATAACCGTTTGTCTCAGCTGGGAGTTAATGTCCCAGATGACGCGGTCGTTGACAGAATCCTCCAGTCACTCCCACCTAGCTACAAGAGCTTTGTGATGAATTTCAATATGCAAGGGATGGAGAAGTCCATTCCCGAGGTATATTCAATGCTGAAATCAGCGGAGGTGGAAATCAAGAAAGAGCATCAAGTGTTGATGGTGAATAACACCACTAAGTTCAAGAAAGGCAAGGGTAAGAAGAACTTCAAGAAGGACGGCAAAGGAGTTACCGCGCCCGGTAAGCCAGTTGCCGGGAAGAAGCCAAAGAATGGACCCAAGCCTGAGAATAAGTGCTTTTATTGCAAGGGAACGGGTCACTGGAAGCGGAATTGCCCCAAATACTTAGCGGATAAGAAGGCCGGCAACGTTAAAGGCATATGTGATATACATGTTATTGATGTGTACCTTACCAGCGCTCGTAGTAGCTCCTGGGTATTTGATACCAGTGCAGTTGCTCACATTTGTAACTCAAAGTAGGAGCTGCGGAATAAGCGGAGACTGGCAAAGGACGAGGTGACGATGCGTGTCGGGAATGGTTCCAAGGTCAATGTGATCGCCGTCGGCATGCTACCTCGACACCTTCCTTCGGGATTAGTTTTAAACCTCAATAATTGTTATTTAGTACCAGTTTTGAGCATGAACATTGTATCTGGATATCGGTTAATGCGATATGGCTACTCATTTAAATCTGAGAATAATGGTTGTTCTATTTATATGAGAGAAATGTTTTATGGTCATGCCCGTTGGTCAATGGTTTATTCTTATTGAATCTCAAACGTGATGTTACACATATTCATAGTGTGAATGCCAAAAGATGTAAGGTTGATAATCATAGTCCCACATACTTGTGGCACTGCCGCCTTGGTCATATTGGTGTCAAACGTATGAAGAAGCTCCATGCAGATGGACTTTTGGAGTCTCTTGATTATGAATCATTTGACACGTGTGAACCATGCCTCTTGGGCAAGATGACCAAGACTCCATTCTCCGGAACAATGGAGCGACCAACCAACTTGTTGGAAATCATACATACTGATGTGTGCGGTCCCATGAGTGTTGAAGCTCGCGGTGGCTATCGTTATGTTCTCACCCTCACTGATGACTTAAGTAGATATGAGTATGTCTACTTGATGAAACACAAGTCTGAGACCTTTGAAAAGTTCAAGGAATTTCAAAATGAGGTTGAGAATCAACATGACAGAAAAATTAAGTTCTTACGATCGGAACGTGGAGGAGAATATTCAAGTCACGAATTTGGCACGCACCTAAGGAAATGTGGAATTGTTTTACAATTGACGCCGCCTGGAACACCTCAGCATAACGGTGTATCCGAACGTTGTAATTGTACTCTGTTGGACATGGTGCGATCTATGATGTCTCTTACCGACTTACAGCTATCATTTTGGGGTTATGCTTTAGAGACTGCCGCATTCACTTTAAATAGGGCACCATCTAAATCCATTGAGACGACACCATATGAACTATGGTTTGGGAAGAAACCTAAGTTGTCGTTTCTAAAAGTTTGGGGATGCGATGCTTATGTCAAGAAACTTCAACCTGAAAAGCTCGAACCCAAATCGGAAAAATGCGTCTTCATAGGATACCCTAAGGAAACTATCTTCTACCTCAGATCCGAAGGCAAGGTCTTTGTTGCCAAGAATGGATCCTTTCTGGAGAAAGAGTTTCTATCGAAAGAAGTAAGTGGGAGGAAAGTGGAACTTGATGAGGTGATTGTCACCCCTCTCGAACCGGAAAGTAGCGCACCACAGGAAGATGTTTCTGTGGTGCCTACATCGACTAGAGAGGAAGTTAATGATAATGATCATGAAGCTTTGGATCAAGTTACTACTGAACTTCGTAGGTCCACGAGAACACGTTCCGCACCAGAGTGGTACGGCAACCCTGTCCTGGAAATCATGTTGTTAGACAACGGTGAACCTTCGAACTATGAAGAAGCGATGGCAGGCCCGGATTCCAACAAATGGCTTGAAGCCATGAAATCCGAGATAGGATCCATGTATGATAACAAAGTATGGACTTTGGTTGACTTGCCCGATGATCGGCGAGCCATAGAAAGTAAATGGATCTTTAAGAAGAAGACTGACGTGGATGGAAATGTGACCGTCTATAAGGCTCGGCTTGTCGCTAAGGGTTATCGACAAGTTCAAGGAATTGACTACGATGAGACTTTCTCTCCCATAGCGATGCTGAAGTCCGTCCGAATCATGTTAGCAATTGCCGCATTATATGATTATGAGATATGGCAAATGGACGTCAAAACAGCATTCCTTAATGGCTTCCTTAAGGAAGAACTGTATATGATACAGCCGGAAGGTTTTGTCGATCCTGAGAATGCTAACAAGGTATGCAAGCTCCAGTGCTCCATCTATGGGCTGGTGCAAGCATCTCGGAGTTGGAACATTCGCTTTGATGAGGTGGTCAAAGCGTTTGGGTTCATACAGACTTATGGAGAGGCATGTATTTACAAGAAAGTGAGTGGGAGCTCTGTAGCATTTCTCATATTATATGTGGATGACATATTGCTGATGGAAAATGATGTAGAACTCTTGGAAAGCATAAAGGCCTACTTGAATAATTGTCTTTCAATAAAGGACCTTGGAGAAGGTGTTTACATATTAGGCATCAAGATCTATAGAGATAGATCGAGACGCCTCATTGGTCTTTCACAAAGCACATACCTTGACAAGATATTGAACAAGTTCAATATGGATCAGTCCAAGAATGGGTTCTTGCCTGTGTTGCAAGGTGTGAAATCGAGCGCAGCTCAATGCCCGACCTCGGCAGAAGATAGAAAAAAGATGAGTGTCGTCCCCTATGCCTCAGCCATAGGTTCTATTATGTATGCCATGTTGTGTAACAGACCTGATGTGAACCTTGTCATAAGTTTAGTGGGGAGGTACCAAAGTGATCCTGGTATGGAACACTGGACAGCGATCAAGAACATCCTGAAGTACCTGAAAAAGGACTAAGGATATGTTTCTCGTTTATGGAGGTGACGAAGAGCTCGTCGTAAAGGGTTACGTCGATGCTAGCTTTGACACAGATCTGGATGACTCTAAGTCACAAACCGGATACGTGTATATTTTGAATGGTGGGGCGGCCAGCTGGTGCAGTTGCAAGCAAAGCGTCGTGGCGGGATCTACATGTGAAGCGGAGTACATAGCTGCTTCCGAAGCAGCACATGAAGGAGTCTGGATGAAGGAGTTCATCACCGACCTAGGAGTTATTCCAAGCGCATCGGGCCCGATGACTCTCTTCTGTGACAACACTGGAGCTATTGCCATTGCCAAGGAGCCCAGATTTCACAAGAAGACCAAGCACATCAAGCGCCGTTTCAACTCCATCCAAAATTATATTCAAGATGGAGACATAAATATTTGTAAAGTGCATATGGATCTGAATGTCGCAGATCCGTTGACTAAACCTCTTCCACGAGCAAAACATGATCAATACCAAAACTCTATGGGTGTTCGATTCATCACAATGTAACTAGATTATTGACTCTAGTGCAAGTGGGAGACTGTTGGAAATATGCCCTAGAGGCAATAATAAAATGATTATTATTATATTTCCTTGTTCATGATAATTGTCTAGTGTTCATGCTATAATTGTATTATCCGAAAATCGTAATACATGTGTGAATACATAAACCACAATATGTCCCTAGTGAGCCTCTAGTTAACTAGCTCGTTGATCAATAGATGGTTACGGTTTCCTGAGCATGGACATTGGGTGTCATTGATAATGGGATCACATCATTAGGAGAATGATGTGATGCACAAGACCCAATCCTAAGCCTAGCACAAGATCGTGTAGTTCGTATGCTGAAGCTTTTCCAATGTCAAGTATCTGTTCCTTAGACCATGAGATTGTGCAACTCCCGGATACCGTAGGAGTACTTTGGGTGTGCCAAACGTCACAACATAACTGGGTGGCTATAAAGGTACACTACGGTTATCCCCGAAAGTATATGTTGGGTTGGCACGAATCGAGACTGGGATTTGTCACTCCGTATGACGGAGAGGTATCTCTGGGCCCACTCAGTAAGACATCATCGTAATGAGCTCTATGTGACTAAGGAGCTGGTCAAGGGATGATGTATTACGGAACGAGTAAAGAGACTTGCCGTAACAAGATTGAACATGGTATCGGTATACCGAGGATCGAATCTCGGGCAAGTACTATACCGGTAGACAAAGTGAATCGTATACGGGATTGATTGAATCCTTGACATCATGGTTCATCCGATGAGATCATCGTGGAACGTGTGGGAGCCAACATGGGTATCCTTATCCCGTTGTTGGTTATTGGCCGGAGAGATGTCTCGGTCATGTTTGCATGATTCCCGAACCCGTAGGGTCTACACACTTAAGGTTCGATGACGCTAGGGTTATAGGGAATAGATGTATGTGGTTACCGAATGTTGTTCGGAGTCCCGGATGAGATCCAGGACGTCACGAGGAGTTCCGAAATGGTCCGGAGGTAAAGATTTATATATGGGAAGTCATCACACGGTCACCGGAAGTGTTCGGGGGTATACCGGTATTGTACCGAGACCACCGAAGGGGTTCCGGGGGTCCATCGGGAGGGACCACCTACCCCGGAGGGCCCTATGGGCTGTATATGGAGAGGGACCAACCCCTAAGTGGGCTGGGCGCCTCCCCCCAGGGCCCATGCACCTAGGGTTTGGGGAAAACCCTAAGGGGGGCGCCCCCCTTGGCTTGGGGGGCAAGCCATGTTGGAAATATGCCCTAGAGGCAATAATAAATTGGTTATTATTATATTTCCTTGTTCATGATAATTGTTTATTATCCATGCTAGAATTGTATTGATAGGAAACTCAGATACATGTGTGGATACATAGACAAACACCATGTCCCTAGTGAGCCTCTAGTTGACTGGCTCGTTGATCAATAGATGGTTGCGGTTTCCTGACCATGGACATTGGATGTCGTTGATAACGGGATCACATCATTAGGAGAATGATGTGATGGACAAGACCCAATCCTAAGCCTAGCACAAGATCGTGTAGTTCGTATGCTAAAGCTTTTCTAAATGTCAAGTATCTTTTCCTTAGACCATGAGATTGTACAACTCCCGGATACCGTAGGAATGCTTTGGGTGTGCCAAACATCACAACGTAACTGGGTGGCTATAAAGGTGCACTACGGGTATCTCCGAAAGTGTCTGTTGGGTTGGCACGAATCGAGACTGGGATTTGTCACTCCGTGTGACGGAGAGGTATCTCTGGGCCCACTCGGTAGGACATCATCATAATGTGCACAATGTGATCAAGGAGTTGATCACGGAATGATCTGTTACGGAACGAGTAAAGAGACTTGCCGGTAACAAGATTGAACAAGGTATCGGGATACCGACGATCGAAACTCGGGCAAGTACTATACCGGTAGACAAAGGGAACTGTATACGAGATTGATTGAATCCTTGACATCGTGGTTCATCCGATGAGATCATTGTGGAACATGTGGGAGCCAACATGGGTATCTAGATCCCGTTGTTGGTTATTGGTCGGAGAGTTGTCTCGGTCATGTCTACATGGTTCCCGAACCCGTAGGGTCTACACACTTAAGGTTCGATGACGCTAGGGTTATAGGGAAAGTATGTACGCGGTTACCGAATGTTGTTCAGAGTCCCGGATGAGATCCCGGACATTAAGAGGAGTTACAAAATGGTCTGGAGGTAAAGATTTATATATGGGAAGTCCCGTTTTGGTTACCGGAAAAGTTTCGGGCGCTATCGGTAACGTACCGGGACCACCGGGAGGGTCCCGGGGGTCCACCGGGTGGGGCCACCAGCCCCAGAGGGCTGCGTGGACCAAGTGTGGGAGGGGACCAGCCCCAGGTGGGCTGGTGCGCCCCCCCACCAAGGCCCATGGCGCAAGGAGAGTGGGAGGGGGCAAACCCTAGGTCCAGATGGGCCTTAAGGCCCACCCTAGGGTGCCCCCTCTCTTCCCCCCTTGGCCGCACCCTAGATGGGTTTTGGGGGTTGCCGCCACCCCTAGGGAGGGAACCCTAGATGGGGGCGCAGCCCCTCCCCTCCCCCTATATATACTTGAGGTATTGGGGGCTGCAAGACACACAAGATGATCTCTCTCTTGGCGCAGCCCTACCTCTCTCCCTCCTCGTCTCTCATAGTGCTTGGCAAAGCCCTGCTGGAGTACCGCGCTCCTCCACCACCACCACGCCATCGTGCTGCTACTGGACGGAGTCTTCCCCAACCTCTCCTTCTCCCCTTGCTGGATCAAGGCGTGGGAGACGTCACCGGGCTGCACGTGTGTTGAACACGGAGGAGCCGATGTTCAACGCTTAGATCGGAATCAACCGCGATCTGAATCGCTACGAGTACGATTCCTTCATCCGCATTCTTGTAACGCTTCCGCATCGCGATCTACAAGGGTATGTAGATGCACTCCCCTCTCCCTCGTTGCTAGATTACTCCATAGATTGATCTTGGTGATACGTAGAATTTTTTTTGTTTTCTGCTACGATCCCCTACAAGCCACCCCCTCTGGCCGCCGCCCCCTCCTCAGATCAGATCTGAGGGGCCCGGCCCCCCTCTCCCTTGCCCCTATATATATGTGGGGGTGGGAGGGCAGCCGCACCCAAGCCCTAGCGCAGCCCTCCCCCTCTCCCAACTCCTCCTCCTCTCCCGCGGTGCTTGGCGAAGCCTTGCTGGAGTGCCACGCTCCTCCACCACCACCACGCCGTCGTGCTGCTGCTGGACGGAGTCTTCCCCAACCTCTCCCTCTCCCCTTGCTGGATCAAGGCGCGGGAGACGTCACCGGGCTGCACGTGTGTTGAACGCGGAGACACCGTTGTTCGGTGCTTAGATCGGATTCGGCCGCGATCTAAATCGCTTCGTGTACGACTCCACCGACCGCGTTCTTGCAACGCTTCCTCATCGCAATCTTCAAAGGTATGAAGATGCACTCCCCTCTCGTTGCTAGCAAACTCCATAGATAGATCTTGGTGATCCGTAGATTTTTTTTTTGAATTTTTGCAACGATCCCCAACAGTCATACCAGGCGTCGGGATCACGACGATGGGCCGCCACACGCCCGAGATTGTCCTCCACCACTTCCTCCTGCCTCGCCCGGCCGAAAAGTTACAGATTGGCGGCTGTTTGTCGCGGCCGCCGGATTTGGCGTTTCCATCCACCGGCGGCTGAGGCAAGCCATGGATTGGTCGGGGAGGACCCTGCATAGCCCCGACAAAGCCCCAACGCCACATGCAGGTACTGGTTCATCCTCTAGCCGCCATCATCAGTTTGCCGGCAAGGACTCGGCCGACCGTCGCCCGGGCTTGGCGCTCGTCGGCTCGCCGATGTCGCTCATACAGTGCGACGACTGCACACAAACATTGATGTGGCTAACATCTAGCACGCCGCAACACCCCGGATGGGTATTCTTCAAATGCGAAAACGACGGGGTATGTTCTTGTTTCATTCGGCTTTGTCAACCTATTCGGTTCAATTTCGGTAGGTTATTGAGATGATCATGTGTGTAGGAAAGTGTATGCTTATTGAGATTTGGTGAATTATTATGTATCCAATGCCCCTGAAATTGAAATGCAAATTATTGATTTACGGGCCGACGAGGGCGGCCACCAAGCAGACCCGACAAAACCATTTTCCCGCGAACTGTAAATGCATTTTGCGGGTCGGTATTATATGAGGTCTCCTAGATATGCTCTTAATGCATTGAGTTGTTATTCTTAAGCTGGCACTTCACCATGGTTATTTTACAGTGTTTAACACCGATGAATTATGCTCAAATCTTTATGATTAAACTTCCCCGTAATCTTTGATTCAATGTCGTTTCAGTCGAGCTTTTGCGCAATGTAGACTAGCTCAAACAGTAGAACGACCACTATTGAAGTTTGCAGTGAAACACCAAAATGCACCTTTCTACTTTGTTGTTGTGTATGTTAATTTTTAATTAAAAATGAAATTACATTTATATCTTTTTTAAGCAAGAAGAAGGAACTTTATGCTAAAAATAATACTTTTTGAATTATCTATACCTAATATAAAGGACGGATGATTTCATAGTTCTCCATCGGTCGTTCCTTTATATCTGTTGATTTTCTAATAATCTTAAAGTTGACGGCTGAGATTTTAAATCTCTTATACATCTAAAAAAGGAATGATCCGTGACCAGCAGCCGCCCAACATACATATTACGTATATAGATCGATCTTTGATAGGATGAATAGATCGGACCAGCAGCCACCTAAAACAAGCCTAGCCCGCACAAGCCGATCCGCTCCGACAAAAGAAAAGAAAAAACCTGATTGATCTGAGTGTCACAAAAAAAACCTGATCGATCTCGACTAATAGCCGTCTAGCGTGCATATTTCAGCAACTAAAAAATCCGTTCCATGGATCGATCTTTGTTCCTGTTCTGTTTCGCTTCTTTCATCGTCGAGCCTGGCTAGCGATGGATCGAACACATATGAGTTTTTTGGATCGCCAGTCACCGACCAGGAAAGACTACTACTTACACGTCTCCGTCGAGCTCGACGAGGTAGGTGACCACGAGGTCGTACCTCTAAGCAGAAAAAGAGAGGAGCGTCAGCCGAAGCATAGCGTACAGGCGACAGGTGGAGGAGGACACCGCCCGCGATGCATAGCTCGATGGAGAAAGACGTGCGATCACCGACGAGCGGGGGAAGGGATCAGCAGGATGGACCTTCGTGCTTCCGTTCCCTCCGCACGTTGTCATGCTGCTTTGTTGCCTGACGAATACCATTGACAGATTGACACCGGCCCGACCTTTCCCTGCCTCGAGTCATCTCTAGCAGCTGTCCTTCGCGCCAGCTGGCGGCTTCCTAGTTACATCACCCAGAGCGGTGGCTTGCAGCACAAAATATCAGTGCTATTGCTAACTTGGTCCTCGCTAGCCAGCCGTCGCGGGGCACTCCTAGAGGGCATCGTGGGCGTAGTGGAGTGACCCCAGAACCAAGCCCTTGTTGCATTCATCAATCAAGACCCAAGAGGCGGTCATTGAGGTGAGGGAAAGGAGTCGCGCATTAAGATTCGCAAGCAGGGCGACGAGGCGTCCGTGTTGCTGGTGTTTCTTGGGGGCGGCGGCAAGGTACCTGGCTGTGGAGAATCCTGCGGCGGAGGCGATCGTGAGGAGCGTAGGAGATGGAGAGCCACACCACGGGAAGATGGAGGAAGGGGGTGTAGAGTAGGACGAAGAAGGTAGAGGACTGTTGGAGTAGGAGCAAGGCACATATATGACATAGAGGAGAGGAGGAAGAGGAAGGCAGAGGAGGCGGAAGACGGAATTGGCTACAGCAGCAACCACCATTATTGCCTCCTCTTAGACCGTCTTTGAACTTCTATAAAAGACACAAAAAGGTGAGTCGGGTGGGTTCTATTGGGATGGGCTGCGGTGTGGATGGGGTGCACTCCATTATGATCTAATGTTTGAATTAGCTAGATCACACACTAAAGATAATTTGGGATGTTAATCTGTAGTAGATGAAGTACTCAATCTGCTTCTAATGTTAATGTAATTATATGGTACTAGACCACCACTACAGATTGGCCGCTTGAACAGCTGCCTCCGGCCGACCTAGGTCAACGCTTAGTGCAAATTAGCAACCTTGGTATGCCCTGATTGTTTATTTTTCTCACCGTTGTTTCTGCGTTTCAGTTGGAGAAAATGTGATGTATATATAGCATGTTCATAGGTGTAGTCCATACAACAGTCTGCGATGTGGGAGTCTTCATTTTAGAGTTATTGGTCTCTCATTTAATTCAAATATTTTGTGTTATTTATATATTTGTATTACTAATTGGACATCTTCTTCAAATGCGATCTCAACCACATAGAAAACTACATAGGTTAGTGAATTGTTGTCTTGAGTCCACGTGATAATTAATAGGTGTAGTCCATGTGATTGACTAATTTGTCGTTTTTAGTCCAGGTGATAACTAATAGTGCAGACTGCAGATATGGTCAGTGCGATCTCAACTACATAGAAAACTTGTTAGCCTCAACACTAATAGTGATTATTAACTTCACAAATATAGGGTGCATGTATATATCTTGAGATGAAAGCTTTAAATCACTTTGTTTAGGAAATACTCTAATTGCAAATATTTTTTCGAAAACTAAAAAAATCAGTGGTCGTGATCATGGAGCGGAGGCTGCGTCACGTCAAATGATTTTTACGGGCCGTAAGTATACAATGATGTTGATGGTGGGTAGCAAATGTCGGTGACAGTTTAAGGTGGTGGATTCACCTGATTCCTCCCTTTCATGGAAGACTCAAACCAAAAGTAATGTCATGCTAGAATGTTAATGTTCTCTGGTATTCCTCTATAGCAAAGCATGTTTCTTGTTCATCATAATCATTTTTCAGTTTGATACTTATCAATTCTGATGTGTTGCATTATTTTATGAGAATACGAGCATATTTTTTCTCTGATTGCAATGCGCTGCATATTTGTCAGCCAAGTGGTGGTGGCGGTGGCAATGGCCTATGCTATGGGACGCTTGGTCTTATGTACATGCTATCAATGAATAATAAAATTGACTTTGTTGTTTTCAAGCTAATGCAGTATTTGTTAGGCATCACTGAGGAACGTTAGCAAGGCTGTGAAGAAATACTCATAGCCAGGTAGATAATTTTAGTATAGTTATGGAATCACCCCACATTTATATTTGACACAATACCATTTATATCATGTTGTACAATTAATGAGTTTGTTGATGTCATCAAATGTGTGTTTAGGAGAGTAGTTTTCTTCTCCCGTTGCAACGCACGCACATGTTTGCTACTCCTAAACCTCCGTTCGGAATTAATTGTCTCGGAAATGGATGTATCTAGAATTAAAATACGTCTAGATACATCCATTTCTGCGACGAGTAATTCCGAACGAAGGGAGTAGTAAGAGCATCCCTAGTGGCTTGTGTAAATGGTGGTCTATGTCAAATTTAGACTAACACATGGCAAAAAACGTCTTTAGTGGCTTGTCTATTGCGTTGTCTAAAATTTAGACACTGTCCAAACTAGCCACCCGTCGTCCATATTTGGAAAACCAAGCCACAATGTCTAAACCAAAAATTCTGGCTCATGAGCTCGTCCATGCACCAATTCGGAGCAATTGGAGGACGTCGGCAGGGAGGCAGCTGCCCCGACGCCGGTCACGGAGGCTGTTGCGCCCGGACCGCCGCCTCATTAGGGCTAAACCTGTTGCTATTGTTTATTTTTCATAAATTATATAGGATGTTGCTAATGCTGAACCTAAAATAATTTCACAGCTGGTTTATTTTCTTCTTTGTATGTCTTACAGATGCAAAAGATAAACGAGAACAACTCAGAAATTACCCACATAAGAATTTTAGAAAATATAGCTTCTATAAGATACTATTAAAATATATGAGAGAGACTATAGACATCATGTATATAGACAATCCACTAAAAAACTTAGGTTGTCTAAAAAGATCTTTTTACACCATTGTGTATATGTAGATATAGACTATCAAATTTACACAAGCCACTGTCAAATTCACACAAGCCACTGGAGATCTCTAAGAGCATCTCCAACAGCCGCGCTACGCGCCGCGCCCAAAAAATGCATTTGCCGCGCGCGCTTCGGCTGGTTTGCCGCGCCGCGCAACGCTGGCTCCAGCAGCAGCGCTATAATGCAGCGCGCGCGCGCCGCTTCAGCGGTGCCCAAAAATGCAGCGCGCACAACAAGCACAAACCACATATACAATTCAATAAATAAAAAAAAACGATCAAACATACAAAATAAATCAACAATAAATAGTTATTACAACTCAAACAAATAGTTTATCGTTCAATACAACAAATAATGCAATAAACACAACCAATAATTCATGAACAATACAATACATAATGCAATGAAATCATGCTCTTTGTCGTCCATGCCATGCCCACCACTCTTCAATCAGATCCTTCTGAAGATCATTGTGCGTTGCGGGACGTCGAATGGCATGATAGGAGGCAACAAAACGGGCTACCCTTTCAGCCCTCCGTCGCACTCGCACGGGATGTCCCAAGAGCTCATACTGTGAGTAGTCTAAATCTTGGCCACGCTCATTCTCGATGATCATGTTGTGCATGATCACACAAGCGTGCATGATGTACCAAAGCATTTTTTGATCCCAAAATCTAGTCGGTCCTCTCACAATAGCAAATTGGGCTTGCAAAATCCCAAATGCTCTCTCCACATCTTTTCTAGCAGCCGCCTGAGCATTGTGGAAATCAAGATTTTTCTTACCTTCTGGCTTTTTCAACGGCTTCACGAAGGTTTGCCACTTTGGATAGATGCCATCCGCTAGATAATAGCCATAGTTGTACGTATGGCCATTTGCTACAAACTGCACCGGTGGCAACTCACCATTCGCAATCTTATTCATCAGTGGTTACCGGTTGACAACATTGATGTCATTCAAAGATCCAGGCATTCCAAAGAATGCATGCCAAATCCAAGTCTCCTGATCGGCCACCGCTTCAAGGATTATAGTGGAACCCTTTTTTTGGCCGTGGAATTGCCCATGCCATGCCTTTGGACAATTCTTCCAACTCCAATGCATGCAATCTATTGAGCCAAGCATGCCAGGAAAGCCGCGAGATTTGTTCATCGCCAATAGCCTTGCGGCGTCTTTAGCAGTGGGAGATCTCAAATACTCCTCGCCAAACACTTGCACAATTTCCACTGCAAAGCGCTTGACACACATGATGGCTTGGCTCTCACCCATAGCCAAGTGATCATCAACTAGATCGGCCGGGATACCGTATGCCAACATACGCAAAGCGGCTGTCACCTTCAGAAAGGTGCTATGCCCGAGCTCTCCAACAGCATTCCTCCTTTGCTAGAAAAACCGGTCATGAATCGCTAGTTTCTCTGCAATGCGCTTGAACAAGTCTGTGCTCATCCTAAACCGGCGACGAAAATACGACTCCGGGTATGTGGGATTCTCCACGAAATAGTTCTTCATCAATCTGTTATGGGCATCAATCCTATCTCTCCAAATTTTTTTCCGACCCATAACCGAACCACCGTGCTTCGGTTTTTTATTGATATGCATAGCTATGATCATTGCAAGATCCTCCTCCTCTTCCATATCAAATTCATCTTCGGAAGAATCATGCGACGAACTCATCTACAATGTTCAATACTATACTATGAAAACTACAATTCAAAATATGCACCAAATTCAGTTCGGAACAATACATACCTTGTAGGTGTTTTGTCGAACACCTTGCGGGCGCGGCGCGGCAGCGAGCCCTCGGGCGCTGTTCCTCGGACGTCGGAGGCGCGCGAGGTCCGGTCGGACTAGGAGGGGGTGGGGCGGAAGCGCAGCGGCGCGGGGAGGCCGGCGAAGCGCCTGAACGGTCGCCGGCGGGCGCGGGCGGCGGCCGGCAGCGGAGACAGACCGGGAAGCGCGAGTCGCCGGCGGGCGCGGGCGGTGAAGGCGGCGCCGGGATAGGCCGGGGAAGCGCTGAGGTCGCCGGGGGCGCGAGCGGCGGCGGCGGCGCGGCCGGATGGGGGCAGCAGCGCGGTCGCGAGAGAGAGAGGAGGGAGCGAGCGAGCGCGCGAGCCGGCGCAACAAATAACAGGCGCGGGATTGCGTTTCGGCCAGCGCGCTGCATTGCAAATGGCGCGCGCGTCGTTTTTGCGCGCCCGCTGAAGCTGCCCGCCGCGTTGCGCGCACACTAAAACTGCCTTTTTTAGGGCGCGGCGCTAGTATAGCGCGACTGTTGAAGATGCTCTAAGTATATAAATAAATCTCCCCTTCTCCCCTTCTCCAGAAGGTAAACGAGCCCGTTCGCGTTCGGTACTGAGCGAGGTTTGCCCGTGCCTACTAGGTCTCGCGAGTTCTCTGCCTCGTCTCATCTCCCCCTCTTGCCGACACGAACCCGGCGGCCAAATTTAGGGTTTTCCTCCCGCGATCTCCACCCGAAGCCGCCGCCTTCTTCCCGCGCCGGCGGCGACCCAGCTCCGCGTCTACCTCCGCCGATCCGGACTTTTTTTTTCAATCTCCGGATCTCGCTCAAGATGGTGCGTCCCCTCACTCCCCCTCTCCTCTCGATCCCCAAAGCTGGAGATGCGGCCGTGTCTAAATCGGTGTTGTTGTTCTTCCGCAGCTTCCCCTCTCGCTCCTTAAGACCGCCCAGGGGCATCCCATGGTAAGACCAAGGCGGCTGGATTCGCCTTCGCAATTGCTCTAGCTCTCCTTTTTTGTTCCAATCGTGTTAGGGTTTTCTTGATTTTTTTTGTGCGTGGTTTCAGCTCGTGGAGCTCAAGAACGGCGAGACCTACAATGGGCATTTGGTGAACTGCGACACGTGGATGAACATCCACCTCCGGGAGGTTATTTGTACCTCTAAGGTGAATGTCTGCCCTCCCTGTATCTCTCCTACGGTTGAGTTTATTTGCACGAGATTATTTTTTTGAGCGTATTAGAAGAGAAAACTCGTTAAGCCAAAAACCCAGGGAAAAAATTGAGCAGAGTAAACTAGGAATAGGCTACGAGAGGCAAAATAACTGTACACAGCTCTCTTACTCTACTAACTACTAGTGAAGGTAGATTGTCAGGAGGACGCCCGTGGTGGTCTCCTGAGAGCCTTCGTGCCCTCGTGCGAATCCGTAGTTGGCCTCCATGAGAATAGAATCAATCAGCGCCAATACTTCGGTGGTGGCCCTGTCGAACACGCAACCGTTCCTTAGCCGCCAAATGTGCGACGTCGTCAAGATGATGAGAGAACGCCGCCCTTACCCTTTCCAACACCATCATATTCTGCAGCAGACTCGAACCTGCTGTCGAACACGCAGCGGTTCCTTAGCCGCCAAATGTGCGACATTGTCAAGGTGATGAGAGAAAGACGCCCTTACCCTTTCCAACGCCATCATATTCCGCAGCAGACCCGAACCTGCTGTCGAAATTCTCTTTCGGGCTGGGGACAAGAGGACTGCAGCGAGAACTGGTTTAAGCACCCGGTGCCATACCTGCCTGGCGAAGACATGATCCGTGAGGATATGGTACATTGATTGCGCGGACTGATCGCTGGGGGGGGGGGGCACGCCAGTGTGTGTGGCAGGCTTCGACGCTGGAGTTGATTGGCAGTTCTCACTGATTCAATGTAGCAAGCCATGCAAAAACTTTGCAATTGAGGGGCACTCACCCATCCCAGCTTGCACACCAATTGATCCTCGAAGACTAGCTATGGACGTCGAGGATCAGTTCATTTGGAACCTGTCCTGTGGACAGTACTCAGCGTCCTTGGCCTACAACGATCATGCTGGCACGGTCAAAACCACCACTTCCCGTGCAATCTGGGATCGGCGGCCTCCCCTTATTTGCAAAGTTTTTGCATGGCTTGCTAGATTGAGTCGTGCTGGACTGCTGATCAACTCAAGATTAGTTACGGACATTACTTGGCTAAAACGAACAGGGGATGCATCTCTTTATTTCTGAAACAAATTTTGCACAGAACTGCACAATTGATGTGGGGATTGCTGCATGTTCTCTTGGACTCTTTAACATTTTTGTCTTACTAGCAAAAGAGCCCGTGCGTTGCAACGGGAGAGAAAACATAACACACACTCTTAACCCAACAACCATCACTCAAGACCACAATAGGTTCATCTCATTTATTTTTGCGAGGCATCATATTGTGTTGCCGCTTATCCTCCTTATCACCCTCGCCGGCGATGGCCTCGGTGTTCACACAAAACAACAAAAAACGTGTTTGAATATGATTAATCCTAAGGCGTCTCTCTCTCCCTATCTCCTCCCTCTCCCCTCTCTCTCTCTGTCTCCCGTTTTCTCTCACTCCCGCGATGAGAAATCTGTTGTTTTCCCCTGCGATATTTTTCAGAGGTATGCTTGTGTAGTTATCGATGTTTTCTTTTAACTATATGGTTATAGTGGGGTGTTTATTTGCAATCCGGATCGCCGCCGGTACGAAAGAAAAATGGATGTTGCGTTATAAATTATAAGTTTGCTTCCAAAACAATATTTAAAAAATATTTAACAGGTAAAATTAACATCATATTTAGATTCCACACATTTTTCTAATAAAATTTAATATATAATATGTTAAAATCGAAGTTACAGTTAAAAAAATACGGATAATTTAGAAAATCATTTGTTTGATTTGATTATATTCCAAAATAATAGTTAAAAATACTTAACAAGTAAAAATAATATTATATTCATATTCTACATATTTTTCTAATCAAATTTCATATATAACATGTTCAAATCGGAGTTACGGTTTAAAAGATATGGTGGATTTAAAAAAGCATTTGTTTTACTTAAATATGATCCGCGGGTGAATTACCTAAAACATCAGGGGGGTTTAAAATAGCGGTTCGGGTGTGACTTAAATCCAGACTGCGGGTTGATTTCAAGAAAACACAAGGACTTTTGTGTAAAATACAAAAAACCGATTTGTTTTAACTTAAAACAGGACTGCGGGTTGAATTCTCTGAAATAGAGGGACTTTTCTGAAAAATGCCATGACGGACGACCAGAAACCCAATTTGCTTTATTATTATTAGGTAAAGATAAAGACTAGATTAGACTGAGATGTCTTCTCTTACGTTTTATGGTTGGGTTTGCAGGATGGTGATAAGTTTTGGAGGATGCCAGAGTGCTATATTCGTGGAAACACGATCAAGTATCTTCGGGTTCCTGATGAGGTATGGGTTTCAGATACAATTTGTCTTTGTTTGTGTACGGTTGTAGTTTGCTCGTTTGGTGATTTACATCTGTGTTATCTGTTATGTATCCCCTGCTGCACCATAGGGCTGTACATCATTATCTTCTATCATAAGGTTCTATGTTGGCATATATGTGTATGATATCCAATATCAATTGCATAAGCAGCATTTTTTATTTATGATTGGTGTGCAAGTCACATTATGTAATTGCACAATATGCCTTGTTTGTGTACTGTTAGCTGCTCTTACGAAAATAAGACAATAATGTACTCCCTCTGTAAACTAATATAAGAGCGTTTAGATCACTATTTTAGTATTCTAAACGCTCTTATATTAGTTTACGGAGGGAGTATATTGCTTGAATTCCTCAGTAAAATCTACGTTTTGGTATTGTTGAATGATTACTTATCAGCTTTGGCCAGACATGTGACGAAGTGGATATTGTATTCAGCATATGCAGACCCTGCAATCTTAATAAGTACACTTTATAATATATGGTTCATTTCGGTTATGCAATTGAAATTCTGTGACCTACAATAGCTAAAATATCCGTAGTCTAACTTCAACACATGAGAATACTTTTGTGTATGGACATATGATAGGTACATTGTCAAAACTCAAATGTTTCCCTCTACCCTGTCATGTTAGAAATTAGGTGTCAAACTAGCATCCTGTGGTCAATGAAAACCCACAGGAATGAAATTTTAGCCGAACAGAAGAGTATTTATTTGTGCAATAGCAAGACTAGCTCAGTAGCTCTAGTTTGTGCTCTGTAATATGCGCATTGAGCTCTATCGGTGCAGTGTAGTGTGTTCAGACTTGATATTTTCTAGAGAAATAGTCTAATCAGCTAGCTGTACAAGGGTCCAAACTTCGACATATTTGGCTTGCTGGCCACAAGCCCACAAGGATTGCCTTTGCTTTAAATCACTATAAAATACCGCGCCAACTAAATCTCCATTTACTATGGGCTTATGGCCTTTATTTTTCTTTCAAACTGTTACATATTATCTTCACAGTTAAGAGGACTGAAGCTATCAGTATCAGTAGTGAAGTTAATCAGCCATTTCTATCCTGACTGCATGAACTTTATGTTTTCCTCACAGGTGATTGACAAGGTTCAAGAGGAAACTTCTAAGAGTAGATCAGGTATGCATCCAAAGACTAAAGCTGATTGAATCAGCAGTGGGTTGTTCATTAGAACACATACTTATATGTTTACACTTTAATGTTCTAATAAACTGGCAAGTATATATAATTATGGCTGCTAATTTTATTGGTTGTGTGTTATTTATGAACTGCTCATCCATTCATACTACGGGCAAATTGACATTGTGTGGCCTCTGAGGGGCAACTTGACTTCTCTCATACTCACTAGGTTAGAAGTGTAATAGTGTGAAAGTATTCTTCTCCAATAATATCTTTCTTTTAAATGAAAAGGGACCAAGTCCTCGGCTCCATTGCATAATGAAACCAAGATTTGAAAACATCTAGTCTCACACCAGCAAAGGGGGGTAGAAAGTGCAAAATAAAAGAAAATTGCAAAATTTCATTTTTCATGTGGCTAAACATTGTAAGGGGTTAAGAGTTTTTCTTAAGTTTGGCTGCACTAAGCACAACCACAATGTCTGACTTATGTTCTCAATGGAGAGGCTATTTGTTCTGTTGCTCCTTTACCTTCATAGGCCGTTGTTGATCTTAGGAGCACAATGTTGATAGTATTATCAGAATAAGCATGATGAATGAATAATGCATATATTTGCAGTAACAATACCGTGATAAACTTGATCTCAAATCTGCTGGCACTAACTACACCACTATTAGGCTCTATTATCTGTATATATAAATACACACGGCAGTACATTATAGTGGACCCTGTGTTGGTAGGAACGCCAACACGCATGTATACAGTAAATTATTCATTACCACTATTATAACCTGTAGAACTTACCATGTTTTGATAGAGCTATTGATTCAGTGCTGTTCTGAATTATTTCATGCTACCGTATATGCAGATAGGAAGCCACCAGGTGTTGGCCGCGGAAGAGGAAGAGGAGATATAGGCACTAAACCTGGGGGCAGAGGCATCGGACGTGGCCAAGATGATGGCAAAGGCGGTGGCCGTGGAAGGGGCGGAATTGGAAGTAAAGGTGGCAACAAAGGCGGTATGTTCCCTACTTCCGCTTCAATTCCACTTCCATGTGCTCTAGGTTTTCTAGACAACAAGATACTGACTTGTTGTACTTGATGGCAGGACGGGGTCGTGGGTGAGTCGGATCCTGAGATGCGAGAATGCCGCTTTTTAAGGCCTGCAGTTGTGGTGTTGAATAGATTGCTTAGGACATGAAAAACTTTGGAGCTGGAATTTCTGGGTTTTGTGGTATGGTATGGCAAACGGTTTGTGTGGTATGAAGTTACCAAGGAAGAGTTGGCTGTTACCTGTTTGTGTTGTGGTTCACTTAATATTTTGGGTATGGGCATTATGCGTACTAGTCAACATGCATTTGCAAAGTTCCAGCCCAGATTTTACCTATTTGTTTGTTGTTGAGATATCGTTATGTGATGTGAAAGTGCAGTTTTTATCCATGACGGTGCTTTAAAAGATGCCTGTCGATGCCAGCAGTTTGGAACTTATTTTTCTTTATTTGGGAGAGACTGATTCGACGCGTGTAATATTAAAACGGGATACTGCAGAAGGAAAACGTTTAGTAACCTGCTACTGCATGCATCGCAAAATTCAACTTTTATTTTATTTGATCGTAAATTAGACCAACGAATCATAAATTAGACCAACCAAGAGCATCTCTAATAAATGATGCTGCTTTCATTCGGCTTCCGCCCTCTGCTGTTGCTGCCGCTGGTCTGACCCATTTTGCAGCAGCTGCCGCTGGTCTGACCCATTTTGCAGCAGCCGCCGTTGGCACGACCACGGTCCCCAATTTGGCCTCCATCTTCATGCCACCGCCTTAGATTTGCCCCACCTCGGCTGGTCACCGTTGCGCGTGGAGCCACCTGAGAAGACGTAGCGGGCCACCATGAAGTGGCACGAGGGCGCAAGAACCAACCTCGGCCGGTCAAAATCTCGAAGCCGGACGCGGTTGCGGGGCCCGATTGGAGTCCGCCGGCGGCCGTGGGTTCCTCCCTTGCCAAAGAGGCCCTCCTCTCTCTGTCTCGAATTACCGCTCCCGCTGCATGGCTGCCCCGATTTGCGCCATAGCTGTCC
>LR738711.1:266970176-267000848 GCA_902687465.1 Secale cereale | reverse complement strand
CGCCCCTCCTCTGCCGCCGCTCACTAGTTTTTACATCTCCATTTTGCATCATCTATTAGAGTTGCTCTTTTACATCTCCAATATACTTTGAAGTTGCCTCTTTTTTGGAAATGTAAAATGCACGTTTAGCCCTGTTTTACATCTTCAAATTTGCATCATCTATTGAAGATGCTCTAAACATGACGAAAATTGTATCATTATATTCATATTGAAAAGTAGTTTTGAGTGATATAATTTTTAAGGCATAAATATATACTTCGTCTCGAGTTACTTGTCTAGATATGAATATCTAGACACGATTTAATGTTAGATATATCCGTCTTTAGACAAATCTAACACAATTGATCTAATTAATGGCCAAAGTTGAATTTTTTTGCGCCTTATTCTTCCATCTCACTCCACTCAGTGGCGGAGACAGGCTTGGGGCAGAATTTTATCAGTCAACATAGCACAGCCCCATGCGTAACCTGCATCTAGCTCCCCCACTGACTCCACTTGGGCCGCTTTGGTGTGTTTGGAATAACGGCGGTGGGGGGACGGAGCAGTTTAACCTTTGCATGTTACAGAAAACAGATACCGCAGTCTACGCCAGAGGTCAAGAGCTAGTGATCGGAGAATCTCTCCGTCTCCGTGCGCCTCCCCTTGAGAAAATCCTTGTACCAAATCGCAGAGCTCCTTGGATACCTCTTGAGATCCTCATCAGCAAAATCCACGTAATAGAGCCCATACGTGTCCCCGACACTAAGTAGTTCATATAAATCCATCAGCGACCATGCAAAGTAGCCCCTAGTATTCGAACCATTCCTGTCACCAAATAAAAAGCTTCATGTTAGTGTCACGTCAACGAGTCTACAATTTTACAAACTAAAGGGCCCTTTTTTCCGGCGCCATTTGTTGAAGACTGGCAGGGACAGTATTCTGCTTGTAATACCTGAGAGCAATAAGCAGGTTTTCAAGATGTTCACTCAAGAATTTCACCCTAGGGCCATCATCAAATACCACATCTTGATGCATTGGGTACCCTACACTTGAAAGTTTTTGCAAGTCGTGTTAATGGTGTTTATTAAAAAAGAATATAGGCACTAGTGTGTACCGAATATTTATTTAGACAAAAATAAGCATATATCTTCTGTAGCACTGAAGACCATTTTAGGGAAGTGAAAAATAGTTTCATAATATTGGCTATCACTGCATGATTCTAATTTTTTTGGACATCATGTAAGTAGGATGCTAAACAAGATACACAAAATTACCAGATCAGCCGGCTTATTTTATCAACAAGGATAGTTGCAAAATACTTACCATTCTCATGGATATAGATTGGAGGATTACCATAAGATTGCTTCAAATGTTCAAGCACTTGCTGCAGACCATAACCTGGCACAGAGAACTGAGAAGCACTATATGTCAGCACTCTGTTATTATACATTTAATATCTAAGAATAGATTTACTGCAAGTTTCTCTTACCCCAGTGGTAGAATTGCTTGCAACTGCAAGAGATAAATCATGGACCAAATTATCACACTAAAATAAAGAATTCAAATAAATATTCAATATGAATCCAAAGTACACAGCTAGCTAGATAATGGAAGATTGCTCAATGAGCAGAAATTGCTTCTGGTAGTAACTATTGATCTATAGAATAAATCACATTTTCCAAGGATACACCATGGAAATGTGTATCAGATTCATAGAAGAAGAGCCAAGAATGCCGATACAATGCCGAGCGGCAAACAATGCATGAAAACAACCACACCACGACTACAACAACACACTACATGCCTTGCTCGGCCTCCAGCCACAAGTGGCGAAGAGGCAGAACACAGAGCACCAAGGCCAAACCCAAACACCTCGGAAGCGCGACCTTTCACATGCAAATAACTTTCTCGGCACCCTAAACTCGTTTCCTTTAAATTGTATTGTCCATAAACTGGTCCCAACGTTGTTTAGCTAACAGTTATGGCCGAAACGGAGATGATGTGGCAATGACTCGTCTGCAGATTTGGCATTCACCTTTCTCATCAGTCACCACCCTCTGTTGCTCCCCTCTCTCAACTCAACTTTGCACAGGCCCCTCATCACAGTGGGTCACCACGCTCCATAACAACAAGTGCTGGTATTAAGCTATGTTTTGCTTATCTTTGTAAACCAATTGTCCACCGGACCACAATAATAAACAGATTTACTTATGAGCAATCATAGATTACCAACTAGGATCAATAATGATCCTTTACCGACATGGCGTAAAGCATATTAAAGTTAGTATTACAAAATCTAGTATATTAGTGCTGACATTTTCCTAGATTTCGTCCTGACATGAATAAACTCTAGAAAAACAACAATGATCGAGTCCCCAAAATACAACACATATGAAACTCACATATTGATTTAGCAGCCATATCAGCCCTGAAATCCCTTCTGTTGCTGGGAGCATGATGCGGGTCATCCTTCACGTACAAAAATGTGTAGTAATTGATACCAAGAAAGTCCATAGAGTTGATCAGTTGCTCAGACTGGCTTCGAGAAAATTTTGGCAACTTGGAGCCGGCGTTCTCCTTCATTACAACTGGGTAGTCTCCATAATAAAGAGGATTCAAGAACCTAATATTAAGAAACAACATAATTTTAAAAAGAGACAAAGTTTGCTCACCATTTTAGTGCAATGCAAGGCAACATTTACTATTACGAAATCCAACTTTCTACTGTAGCTCCGTAAGTTTACACAAACTTTTTTTTGCGAATAGTTTACACATACTTAAAAAATGATAAGTATCCCACCGTTGAGTGCCTAGAGAAATACATTATGCACCACCACCATCACCACCAACGGAAACAACATCGATACATTTGTTCTTGAATACTACGACGATGATAAGTACTTTCATTTTCATATATGCCTTGCTGCCAAGTTTAGATTTTTTTTACATCAATTGGTAAACCACGAAATCCAATAATACCTGACAATTTCAAAATGAACAATTACATACGCACTTTGAAAGAAAAATGTGTGGACATACACAGAAGAACTTCACTAATGGCTTATGGTTGTAGTTTCAGTACCATGGAACAGCTATGTGGTATTAAAGTACGCGTAGTCTAAATTCTCTATTTACAAGCCTATTTCAGGCCCTAAAAATTTCGTTGGCACTACTAAATAACATAATATTCGGTCAGACACGTTATCTGTCCTAGGACGAGTTCAAAATAGTAAAATATCAATGAGTTCAAATAAGTTCCATTGGCAGTTTGGCACAAATTCAAAAGACGTTGGATGAAATGCTTAAAATAAGGTAATGGCATCCTTGTTGAGGCCAGACCCTAAAAAGCTTCTCTATTAGTGATCATTTTGGATCCTCTTCGTCAAGGCCACGTATATCCAACTAGTATGAAATCGATGCTGGCCCTCTAAAGGTAAAAAAAAAAAAAAAACCCAACAGAATGATCAACCTACCAGCCTGTGTAGAAGGCTTGTGCTCTTTTCGCTGCAGCTATATCTTCTGTTGAATTTGTATAAGGTAATATGTTATTTATAAACATATTCATGCCAATAAGTCCCTGTTGCTTTGCCTGCAGCACAAAGTATATTTTTTTTGTCCATGGATATAACAGATTTCATATGAAACATGGTGCTTTTAACGTCCTTAGGAAATATAGTTAAGCTATACCTAAAGTACAAGGGACATATGAATGTTACAACACCAATTTTGCGCATATAACATACTTCCAATAATTAGCACAGAATATCAGCAACAAAGATAGCATTCAGATTTTTCCTTTTAGAGCAGATCAATTATTCAAGACAACAGTTTATTCTAATATCAAATAACTTGACAATTACTCCCTCCGTTCCAAAATAGATGACCCAACTTTGTACTAAAGTTAGTACAAAGTTGAGTCATCTATTTTAGAACGGAGGGAGTATATCACATAGACTACTGCATTGATGGTTCATAATAACAATGTGGATCTAACTATCAAGAAAGCACTTTATAAATACCTTAGTACTACCAATTTGCTAGCGAAAAGATAGTACCTGATACTTTCTTCTGTATAGTGACACAGCTGAGCTATGAGCCAATAAGCAATTATGAGCTACAATGTATGGCTCCTTTACAGAGTCCCCACGGGAACAGTCAGCAAATCCAAATGGTTTAGAACATCTCCCTGGTGGCCCAATACCAGCATTATAGCCAAGCGAAACTAAAGCATTAGGTTCATTTAGAGTAGTCCAATTGGTAACCCTATCCCCAAATTCCCTAAAGCACACATCTGCATATGCTGTGAAATCACCACTGGAAACAGACAATAGAGTTAAAAAGTGTGCTTATATTCTATGCATTTACATCCGACAAAACTATAGGTATGGGCAAAAAGAATCTGGTTTTGTACAATGCAGACATAATCCGTGTTTTTGCGCCTACATTTTTTTTTTCATTATTTTACATAATTATCCATAACAGACACTATAATGAATACTATCATACTTACATGTCATATTTTTCAGAAATGAAGACAAAACATGAAATGCATGAAACAGAATACATACATTATTTGGGGACTCAACCATCCACCATATTCATCTTCAAGGATTTGAGGAAGATCATATTGGAAAATCGTTGCATGTGGTTGAATTCCTGCAAGATACTAGACATAGTAAGTGTGGAAATAGCAAGGATTTGAGTAAGCGCTCCATTCTTTCTTCAAGGGCATTATTCATTAATGCCACTTATTATTTTTCAATCTCAATATTAGAGGTACATAATATCCCATCTACAGCTATAAAAATAAAAACAGGATGAGGAAGTTAAACTGGACATGTTCATTGGCAGTTCAGTCTAACTCAGCCAGGCATTCCTGGACTTACTCCCTAGTCCAATCTCTGGCCTATAATTTCAGTCCACTATAAATTCAGCGGTGTAGGGCCCGGCTAAAACCTACTGGTATCATTTCCATTATATATTTACTAGTTGTCAGAGTTCAACATCTTTTACTGCATGCAGCATGTGTACAAAATTGAATTCATTGATTTGTGAACAGACGGAGAAGTATGTAGTCTCCGTGACGATTAGATCTAATAGGTAGATACATATCTTGCATGTAAGATTTACCATGATCAAGAAGTTCATTGATGAGATTATTGTAGTATTCTACTCCTTTTGGATTGATTTCTCCTCTTCCATCTGAGGAAATGTGAAGGTAAACAGAACTATTATTTGTAAGAAACCAACTTAACGAGAAAACTTGGCTACAAGTTTTTCGAAGACATACTAGGAATAAGCCTTGACCAAGAGAGAGAGAATCTATAAGCATCCAGCCCGGTCTCCTTCATTAATTTGATATCCTCCTGTGACGAACACGAGAAAAGATACTGTCACGTCCCAAAATTTTCAAATTTTGATGTGAACATATAATTCATATGCATATCATGATTCGAATGCATTTTGTATTTTTGGGATTCTTATAAACCCTAATTGAATTTGGGTTTTATTAAATACTTCATATCAAAGCTGTGTTGCATAAAATATTTTTCAAGGTTGCATCAGGGTTGGAAATATTTTTCCTATGATCTATATTATCCCTACTATTTTTTGCGCAAGTTTTGGAATTTTTGGATTTGAAATGGCAATATTTAAGCCACATTCAAATCCTAGTTCAAATCTGAGAGAGAAAAAACACTGTGTGCTTGGGCCTCAGGCCAGCAGGAGCGCAGCCCAACTGGCCGTGTAGCCACTTAGGGGCCATGGCGCAACCATGCGCCCTAACCGGTACGGAGGCGAGGGACAAGTCCATGCCGTCCGATCTAATTTCCATCAGTTCGGACTTTTGGTTGCGTTGGCTAGTGCATGAAGCTTAACATGGTATTAGAGTCCAAGGTCTTGAGTTCAAATCCTGGCTTTCGCAATTTATCCTAACAATTGCTATAACTCTAAGTCTATCCACATGTTGACTTTCTGCATCACACGCGAGAGGGGTGTTGAAGTGTACATGTGGCTTGCCTAGCCCTTTTCATCAATTTGAACTTTTGATTGCGTTGGCTAGTGCATGGAGCTAAACAGGACCCACCTGCCAGTTCGTTGTCAACTTTCGTCCGAGATCCCTAGGCACGCCCTCGAGCACGACACAACGCTCTCCCCCACATTATCCACCTTCTCGAGACCAAATGGCCATGCCGCCACCCCCTTTAAACCCCCCTCGTCAAAAGCCCCCACCTAGCTCACCCTCTCCGCCACCAGGCCGCCGGAATTTTTCGTCGTCGCCATTGTTGTTGCGGTTGTTGGTCGATTCGGACACACACAAGTGAAGGGAGAGGCCCTCTTTTCCCTTACTAGCTCTGCGTGCTTGAGTGCACACTTTTGACATGCGCTGCATGTCCAGGTAAACTCCACGACATGAGAGCACACCGGTGCACAACCGCCGCTGCGGTCATGTTTCCAGCGATGTGAGCTACCAATTGACCCTGCCATGTTGTCTATTTGCTACACCGCACTCAAGCGCGTCACACTGACCCATCGCCATGACCACAAGACCCGAAGCTCGCAGTCGCCGCCTTCAACTCCGACGAGAGATTTCCGGCAATTCCGACAAGCCCTGGCACCCCCCCCCCCCACCACCACCATCGTCACCGCTGTTTGCTGCTGGACCCCTAGATATGATCCGCGCAACCAGAATTTTTTGTTGATTAAAATAAACTCTGTTAATTAGGCAGTTTTACATAAAAGCCCATGAACCTTCGAACCTTTATAACTTTTTATCAGTAACTCCAGATTGGGAGATTCCTTTTGCATATTGACCCTCATGGAGTGCTTCATCCAACAGTACAATTTATTTATCTATTTTTAAATTAAATTTGAGTGGATCAAGTTTAAATTTGAATCTTGTTTAGGCCCTAATTTGCAGACCATGAATCCAAATGGAGTGACTCCTTTTGCAAAATGATCCTTGTGTACCCTAGTTTCACATAGAATATTATGTTGAACTTACACCATATTATTCTTTTAATTTTTGAAATGGCAGATCCATTTCAAAAATGATGCCATGACAGAGTTTTTGGAAAATTTGAATTGATCATACCTTTTGATCTATGGTTCCAAATCCATAAATTATTTTTGGTTTTTTGTTCCAAAGGAACACAAGTGTTCAGCAGAACCATATTTTCCAATATTGAACTTTTCAAATTATTTGAATTTGAATTCAAACCTTGCTTGAACCTAGTTTACAAACCATTTATCCAAATCAAATGAATGTTCTGGCAAATTGATTCATATGATGAACACAAGCCATTTGAATCATTTTGAGACAAACCCAACCCATCAAGTTTGAATTATTTCAAATTTCAATTCAAACCTTATTCGAACCACAACTTCCAAACCCATTTGAATTCAAACATGAACCTTTTACACATTTATTCATATGTTGAACCCTATCCTTTCAAACCGTTTGAATCAAATTAGTGTTGCCAAATTTGAATCTAATTTAAATTTGAAGGTGAACCTCATTTGACCAAAACACATAGACCCACACACCCAAATGCAATGATTCTTTCTGCACACTTAGTCATGCATTGACCCTTAGCCAATATAATACCACCATAAGTTCTAATTTGGTTCTTGTTGCCGTTCATGCAAGTTTCCCTTTTGCATGAATTATTTGGTTCTTAAGTTGTTATTCATCGTTATGCTATTTTAATTGCGAGGAGTGTGATGTCTGCACTTGTGAGGGGTGTTTCGTGAGCAACAACTACCGAGGTAGGTGGAACATCTGACCATGTCACCTCTATTTTCGTTATGCATGTAGTATGCCATGATAGGGTGTGAGTATAGAACTATGCTACTAATATGCTATGTGAAATTGCATGTAGCCCCTAAGTGTGTTTCGATAAATAATTACAATCTCTATGGACTAATATTTTTATTGATATATATATATATATATATATATATATATATATATATATATATATATTTGAGGAAAATTCCAAAGTCTTCATGGTATCCCTCTCTAGTTACCCCATGGCCACAAGGTCCAGGAGCAGTGCCTACCAGGTCCAGGGAAATCTTGCTGGACACCCCATGGGCATGGGCCTCCTGACCCCGTGCACATGGGGTCGAGTGTTAAACTCTCCGGATACACCATGTGCATGGGGTCTCTGACCCCCATGCCTACGGGGCCTAAGGTTTGGCTCTTAGAGTCTCATGTCCAGTGAGGTTACTAGCTGGTCTTTGGATATATCTATTGAAGCCATCAAGATTGATTTCAGTGTCTAACCAGTTATGTTCAAGGTGGAGTTCATTTGATGATCTCAAAGGTTGGCATATTTGGGTTTATGAGGATCAAGGACTTGAGAGAATTATTTATGGAAAAAATTCAAGTTATGGTTTTAAGAAAAGAAAATGGTGAGCTCATGTGTTGGGTTTTGGTTGATCATGTCTTCTAGCAAGCAATTACAGTGAAGAATTCATTATGCCTCTCAAGAGATTGTGCTGGAGAATTTAGAAGAGCAAGTGATGACCAATATGATGTTCACGATGAAACTTCATAGGGCCATGAAAAAGTCTTTGGTGATATAGTCTTGAAGCAATTAAGTGAAATGAAGAGTCAATTGTTGCTTTCAAGAAACCAAGATGGAGTGTGAAGTAAAGATGTTGGTTGACCAAGATGAAGCTAGAAGATTGTATACTAGATGGTCATCACACAAGCACAAACCATGTACTGCGTGGGCTCTGGTTATCTAGTGCATGATGACTAATTGTGAATTGTGCTTTGTGAACTAACCCATGCTACGTGTTTGCTATGTTATGTGGGTCAGGTGTTTCTCATGGCCTTGCGTCAAAAGAAAGATTTCAAGTTTCCTATGTGAGCATGGAATCAAGTGGTGATGATCATCGAGAAGTGCAAGTGGAAGATGAGTATCTGGGGGTTATAAGCTTTGAAGTTTGCGGTCCACATCGTGATAATGTACATGTGAAGATGTGCTTAAGTGAATACTTCCCTCATTGCAATATGAGTAAGAAATTCGAGTATCTTCACCAAGTGATTGGTCCAAAGAAGGATTCCAACTTGAGGCAAGCATTAACGTCGTCATCAAGATCAAGTGGAATATGCAAGGAAAAGGTTAGCTAGGTTTTCCTACTTTTACCAGTCTCATGGTGCTTGTTGGAGGCCGGGTTATAGGTTTGATATATAGTCATACTATCAAGAGGGACTTTCAAGCGAGTAGCTTGATCACGTCGTATGTAGAGGACTCAACCTTGGCATGTTTTCCATAATTATTTGTTGTTGATGTTGGGTGTTTCTCTATGTGAGAACCTTGGGCTTGTCCATAGCTGTAAACGATCCAAAGGTCACCAAATCAGAGTTCGTATGACAAAGTTATGCATGTTTCACTTTTCTGCTGTGGGTTATTTCTGGGTAGACTGTGGGCACGGGGCCTCCCTTGCCCACAGGGATGTACCGTGCCCACTGGACCCAATGGGCATGTTGTGTCCATATAAGGTTCGTTTGAGCCCAATAACTAGTTTTGGGGGGTTGGCTATTTAATTTCTCTTCTTCCCCACTGGTGTGGGTGTTGTTTATACCACTCGTTTGAGCCAGGATCCACCTCCCCCAACCCCTACCTCCCCTCCATGTGAAGGGGGGGGGGGTTGTATGGATCTTGGAGCCATTTGTTGATCTCCTCCATTGTGCTCTCTCTTCAATTTCCTACTTTCTAGAATTGCATCTTGTGAGATTGAGATCCGTTGCTTGGCTTGCTTTCTATTTGTTGCATTGGTTTGAGCTCCCCGCACTGATTTGTTTGAGTGATAGTCTGCAAGTTTATTACTCTTGGAGGCCGCCATCTCCTACACGGTTTGGTGGTATTGACTTGGTGATGTATTTGAGAAGTTTGTGAAGAGGCCTAGGTGGTCGAGGTTCACCCAGAAGCTTCCTTTCTTGTGGTGTGCTTCGGGAAAGTTTTTAATGGTGTGGTGGTCTCCTTCAAGACCAACTCCAAGTGACCGAGGCTCATCCGTTGATGGTGAGTCAAAATGGGAGAATATGGTGAGCCACTTGGTGACGCTCCCGAGCTTTGGCTCGACACCGCTCCAACGGAGATTAGCACTCTCACAAGTGTGAACTTCAGGATGAATCCACTTCCCGACTCACTTGTGGTTATCTCATTCCCGCACCCTTTACCTTTCGGAATTCATACGTGCTCTTATTGATATATCTTATGTTAGTTTGAATTGCTTAGTTGCATCCTTCAATTCCATATATTGTGACATAGTTTGTGCTTGCTAGTTTCCTTTATGTGCATATATTGTTTAGCATATGCTGTTAGTGCACTTTGTTGAGCCTAACATATTCAGGATTTTAGCGCATTTAGTTTAATTCCGCATTAGGATGAAGTCAAATCCTAAAAAGTTTTAAAACTCCCATTCACCCCCCTCTAGGAGACATATATGTGCTTTCACTATGCTATGAAACCTAGTAGGATAGCCATATGTCCTTACCCTATTACTTATCGCCAACGCTTAGATATGATATGCTATATACGGGGTGGGATCACATCAACTACCAAAGTTGAAATTTATGTTTAAGCTTACGTATTACCGACTCCAATTAATGAATCGTGGGGGTGGAAGTAGTATTGCTTGGTTTATCTTGAGTGGTACCCGTAGGGCCACTTCTATGGCGATAACCTACTGGAATCTGCACTTTTGGTATGCCAATCAGGTTCAAAGAGATTGTACGGGTTCCTAGTTTAGTAGCTTCCATGTGTAGCCGCGTGTCATATAAGCTCCGACTTAGCTACTTAGTTTAGTTTTGGGACCTAACCCTGTATGACCAGAAAATGCAGGTGTTTGGTAGGTGTATGGCCATACAAGGTGGACTCAGGGAACTACTTCCCAAAGGCTTCGTCTTGGTTTGTTCCTGGTTACTCTATAATAGGTGTTTAGTAGCACATGGGACTGACTAGGTCATGCGGGTAAAGTACACAAATCTCTCGGGAGTGTAAAAACTAACCATGATTAGTCGTGTCCACGGTCATGGACAACTTTGAGCAAGTTGACTTAGAGTTGTATGGAAGATCTCATCACCATAATTTTCTTAACTGAAACTTGATGGATTGAACATGGAAATATGGCCTTTGTTGGAAAAACCAATGGTAAGGCACCTCCATTGGATTTGAGCAGGTCTAGGACTTAATGCCATGTGATGCATCATATCCAGTATTTTAGAGTAGACCACCTATTACAAAGTTATGATAAAACTATTGTGCTTCCTGTAAAACAAACAAAAATCTCAACTTAACTCAAAATGCATGTAGGTGAGATAGTTTGTTATATATTTTCATATGATACTTTCCAATACGATCAATATATTGACCCTTGTGGTCGCAACGTATTATGTTGCGGTGATACTGGCGAGGAGTGAATGTAACGTAGAGTTGCGAGTCTCCACTCAACATGGTTCCCACTTGGCATGGATAGTACTCTATGAAGTTTATTCGCTTTTCATTGCAACGCTACACTGTTTGACTAGCTCTGGCTAGTGGTTTGTACTAAAGTATGTTATTTTGGATCTTTCGATGTAATAGTGAGTGATGCATTTGTGTTTGGTATTATGTCAGTACCGTCTATTCTAGTGAATCAAACCAGGGCTTGGCATGGTAAGCACAGAGACTTAAACCTTATCAGGTTGGTTGTCACAAATTCACCATTATTAGCACGCAACATTTTACCAGGATTGACTACTTTTTGTCATGCTTAGGGGAGCTATAGCTTTTTCTCAAGCAAAGAAAAATATATAAGAAAAATTTTACAGACATATTTTTGGAGTCACTACCTACAAAGTACCCTCTCACCTTTCCTCATACCCCAACCACCCACTCCATCTAAAAACAGACCATACCAAGCCAACCTCTCTTTAATAGCCTGTTGTGCACAATTCTTCTTAGCAACTACATGAGCATTTGTGCTATGGGGGTTGATTGGTTGGGCCTATTCTTGGCTTTTGCACTTTGGCTTATAAACAAAAAAACACTTATTTATGGGTTTTCGCTTTGGATTTTGGCTTATACCATCATATAACAATACTAAGTCATAAGCCAAAAGCCCATAAATAGGTATTTTTGGCTTATATAAGAGCGATGTGATGGTGATGGGTTATTCTCCGGACGAATGCCTGAGCATCGCCAACCGGCTTAATTGCCGCTTGGGCTCCTTCCCCACGACCTACTTGGGGACGCCCATTAGCGACTCTCGGCTTTTCGTTGCCGACCTTCGCCCGACTGTGGACAAGCTCCAGACGCGCATTGAGCCTTGGCAGGGCAGGTGGCTTTCTAAGGCGGCCCGGACGATTCTCATCAACTCCACCCTTTACAACCTCCTCTTGTTCCTCATGAGCTTCTACAGGCTGCATGAGACCCTGCATCATGAGATCGCCAAAGTCCAGGCGCGATTCTTCTGGGCGGGTGACAACAATAAGCAGAAATACCATATGGTCAGCTAGCCGGACATTTGCAAGCCGTGGGAGCAAGGAGGTCTCGGGATCATGTGCTCTAAGCGCATGAACATCGCCCTCTTATCCCGCTGGCTCTGTCGTATTGCGCAAGGTCAAGGTGGGCTCTGGTTAGACATCGTACGGAATAAATACCTACGTGGACAGCCCCTTGCCTTCTACCAGAGATCTGGCGGCTCCCAGTTCTGGCAGTCAATCATCCAACTGCTCCCGGTCCTTCGCAGCGGGACCTCCATCTCGGTTGGATCTGGGGCCGCAACTCTGTTCTGGTTTGACTGGTGGGCGGGAGATTCCTCCTTCGCCGCGTGCTTCCCCGATCTCTTCTCCATCGCCATGGATCCATGGATCTCGGTTGAGAGCGCCCTTATTGACTTAGGGCGTCTCGCATTCCGGAGGCCATTTGGGCCTCCGGACTCTGCCGCCTGACACGAGTTTCTTGACTGCATTGCCCTCCACGAGCCTATGGTGGACGTTGGCCCGGATTTGGAGCCATCGGGCCAATTCTCCACCAAGTCCCTCTACCGGGCCATTGCCCCCTCCTCCGCCCCCTTCCCTTACAGCGGTGTGGTTCATCCGCCTACCTCTGAAGATTCAGATCTTCATGTGGCAGTGGATTCGCGGACGGACCCCATCTGGTGTGGAGGTCCGAAAGCTCAATGGTCCTGGTAACGGTCTTTGTCCGCTCTGTGGCGCTCGGAAGACTCGAATCACATCTTCTTCACCTGTATGTCCGCCCAATTTATTTGGAGTTGCTTTAGAGAGGTGGTTGGTGGGAATTGGTGCCACACCAACTTCCCCGACCTGTTCGCCGAGCTCCAGGCCTCCCCCTGCGCACTCGCCACATTAGGTGGTTGGAGATTGGGGCTCTCGCATGGACCCTTTGGATGATTCGCAATAGACTTGTGATTCAGCGCATTCCGCTTCGACGTGCTACTGATGCCCTATTCAAACTGTCTGGTTACTTGTAGCTTTGGCGGCCGCTTAGCCGCCCCCAGAAACGTGACGCCATCTCTGCCTTCATCGCCGACCTTCGCTCGATGGCCGTCCTCTTGTCGTCGCCGCCTCCTCCCCCCCCCCTCCCGAGCCGGATTAGGGTCTGGGAGCGTTCTCCGGACTTTCTTTTCTTTTCTTTGGGCTTGTTGAGATGTGCCCTCAGCAGAACCTCTTGTACTTCTTGTTGTGAGACTTGGGTGTGTGTGGTGTGAACCTTCTGTGTACTCGGTGCTCTGTGGCGGTGTGCTTTATTTATAACAGTTTTGCTAGAACGCTTAATTTGCCTAGGTACTCCCTATTTATAAAGCGGGGCGAAAGCCTTTTTCAGTATAAGCCAAAGTACAAAAGCTAGAAACAAGCCCAACCAAATATCTCAATAACACGACATACATAGGCAAATTAAGGGTGGCAGAATTAAGTTACAAAAATTACCATACCTTGTACTTGTGGTATCCGTCAGCTGCCACATCACCATTTACACAGTCATCACCTGTATTGTAGAACTTATAAGCACCAAAGCATACTCCATATGCACAATCCACTTCTTTCAATTTCAACCATGAACCTGAACCCAGACACTAAACCAGCCTGGGTACAAAAATCCCCCACGAGACTCAGCGTCATGTATATCGACTATAACAACTATTTTTCTCGAACCACATATCTAAATGTGTGTGACTACCAACTAACTAGGATTTGGGGCCATATGGAACTTTTTAATGGCAAAACTTAGTAGCGTGGCACAATAGATGGCAAAAGTGGTAAAAACCCAATCTTAAAAAGTATGTGAAATGACCAAATTTGCAATGATCTATAATAGTTTAGAATACTAATTTAATATTCAAAAGTAAGTACAAGATGCTGAAATTACAATCGTTCAAAGCAGAGGAAGCAGAAGGGGGGCGGTGAAGAGTGAATCTGAGAGAGGAGCATGGGTGGCGGACACACAGCCACATCCGACGAGTTCACGTGATGAGGAACCAAACACTAACCTTGGAGCAGAGTCGTCGGATAGGAAGGGGATGGGATGAGCGTGATCTGAGGGAGGGGTGGAGGCGGTGCTCAACCCGGGCGAGACAGCTTGAGGATGTCACAACACATGGGCGCTGTTAAGCTTCATGCATTAGTTAACGCAACCAAAAGTCCAAACTGACGGAAAGGACTAGACAATCCATATATACTGTAACACCCCCTCTCACATGTGACGGGAAGACAAGTCAACACGTGTAACCGGAAGAAAGCGACGGCGCGCGAAACTCACGTATGACTCAAGAGGCCTATACGTGGACACAAAGGGGGGCAGACCTTAGCTCCGATACCATGTTAAGTTTCATGCACTAGTCAACACAACCAAAAGTCCGAACTGATGGAAAGGCTAGACAATCCACATATACTGTAACAGGCGCCAGATCTCCGAGGAATCTTCAGCGTCGTGAGTGCATACATCCTCATCAATCATATGCATGTGTCCATACGATTCGGTGATAAATTGAGACCGCCATTAACACGGGACCAGACTGGCTTCTACACTTGCTGGATCGCTGCAGCGAATATGAACGCCTGCATGTACTCATGATAGTGTGGCGTCTATGGCATGTACACAATGAGTTAACCACACCAGAAGGCAACCCCTCCTACAGAAGCCTGCCTCCCGACACTTCCTGTCAAGCTACTCTATATTGAATCTCTCCTGTGTATCCGCCAACACCAGAACACGATCGATCGTGACGATAGGGACGATGGTTTTGACTTATGACCATATGCTCAAATACACGGCAGAGCACTCATCTCTGGCAGATGGTGCAAGCTTGAACGTTGAGCTTTAGTTGAAGCACATGTTTGGGGGGTGGGGGGTGGGGGTGGTGCAGGTATGATCCTTCATAATCATCAGGGAGTTGAGGTCTTGCATCCTGCCGCTTCCTATCGAGGTGCTCCAGTGCGCTTGAAGCCCAGCTAGCAGCATGCATGGAGGGTGTGGCCCTCGCACTTGAATGGAGGTCGAACCCCTTTATATATCTTGGAGACCGATTTCACCATTGCGACAACCATGATCGCTGAAGCATCAGTTAATAGATCACTGAATGTGTCGCTAGTTGAGAAGACTAAACACTTGCTGGGACTTGGGCGCAGTTCATCCTTGCCGCGTTTCTCCTCCACCTCGCCTCTCGCAGATGAGTGCCCACCAGGAACGGGAGACGGCAGCGGGGCGTTGAGCGCAAGAAGCACGTTGCTAATATGGACGGAGTGGGGAAGATGGGCATGACACATAGGCCCCGCATAGTCAGTGATAGAAACGAGTGATTGAAATTTACCAGGATTAGTGAGTACAGGGTGTCAACTTCAGGGATTGAAAATTCAGGGTTCGTTTTTGATTATCACTACCAGTTCAAGATTGAAAATAGACTTTGCTCTAGAACAGTGGCACGAACGTGTGCTAGCGCCTAGCGGCACAGCAAAAGGGAAACCATATGTGTTGTTGCGTACCGGCGTGGGCGTGAGCGAAGGTGTCCCACACGCTGGGAGTCCGGCCGTCCTCCGCCGCCGCGCCTTCCCACTGAATCCCGACGGCCGCCCGCCCGCCACACACAGAAGCATGTCAACGATCGTGTTCGCCGTTTCAACGCGAATGAACGTAGGCGTGATGGTTCTCACCTGATAAGCTGATGTGCTAGCCCCGAAGCTGAAGTCCACGGGGAAGTCGTCTCTGCTAATCGAGCCGTAATGCTGGCCGCTCACCGCCCATGGCGCCGCCGCGGCCGCCGTCGCGAGGAGGAGCAGAGTGACGGCGCGGAGAGGCCTCATCGGCTGTGCGTTGCTGGCTTCGCCGTGGTCCGCGCGAAGGGGTGCGGCGTGTACGGACGAGGTTTGATCTGATCTGTCCGGGCTCTCGTGGAAAAGGAACCCGTGCTCGTAGGCCCACCTACAGTCGTCCAATTTCCTTTCCTCTATTCAACGGATCGATGGCCAAACCCAAACGTTTCGGTCGACTTTTTTTTGGACACATAAACCATACATCAGGAGGGGAGAACTTACCTAGCCTAGCTAATTCATGGGCTACACGATTGTTGTCTCTATTGCAGTGTTCATACAAGATATGAGTAAATTCAAGAGACATAAAATAGCAGTCATCGAAGATGGCACTCGCTACTGAAGATGAATAGCCCTCCTTCAGTATGCATATTACCTCCAAATTATCCAACTTCACTTCGATTCTGTTGCAGCCTGCTGTACGTGCCAGGTTCAAACCAAATCTTACCGCATTGGCTTCTCCCGTGAATGCATCATAGCAGATATTCAGTTTTTCATTTGCAGCCGCTATAAACTTGCCTTTATGATCTCGAATGACAGCTCCAACCGAGCCTTCGAGTGTGTCCGCATCAAACCCCGCATCCACATTAAGCTTGACATAATCACGTCTCGGTCTGACCCAGCCATCAATACATACCCGCGCCTTAGGTGAATAAGCAGAGATAAAGTTCGCCGCCATAGCTCGAACTGAGAGGCTAACCTGGGATGCATTTTGCGGTGTTCCCCCACGCGTATGCTTCCTCCTTTCCCACCACAAGTACCAGCAGCAAGTAGCAATTGTTTCCTTCAGTTTGGAGGTGAGCCCGAACCGGCTAATTTTCGTGTCTTAGACCCTTTTTCAAAGTTTAATCGAGATTTGGCCCTAGTTTATAAAAAAAAATTAGGATCTGACTATTTTATTTACCGCCAGGGTTCATGACGGTAGGGTTGCACACCTTACCGGAATTTTTATGAAACACAGTGCACGCTCGCACCTACCGTTCGGCACCTTGGCGGTAGGGGTGTTTCCTACCGTCAAGGTCTCTGGCGGTAGGCTGTTAGACCCTACCGCCATGGACCCTAGCGGTAGCAAAAATGTCAGCTTTCGAAATTTTTACAAATTAGGGTCAGATCTCGATTAATTTTCAGAAAAGGCCAAAACATGAAAATTAACCGCCCGAGCCATCAGCCATGTGGTCATTGGCAGCGGGCTGAATCCACTACATCAATGCTGCCAGCCTCCTCGTCCTCCTCTTTGACTACGAGGTCATCAAAACATCTATGCATGCTCGACTTTGCAGTAGATGATCTCCTCCTCCTCCTTCCCCAAGCTCGATCTTCGCCGACCGTAATGTGAGCCTTGCACCGCCCCTCGGCGGCACACTTCTTCCGCGATCAGGGCGCCTCACTCCAGCATGAGCTTCTTGTACCATGTGACCTTCTCGCGGACTATAGCAATGGCAGACTGGGTCTTGGGTTTGCGGTGATTGGTGGGCTCCGGGCGATGGAAGGGAGGAAGAGGGACAGGGATTCTGGCGGCTAGAGTTTGGGGATCGCCGGGGTCCTTTTGATAGTCCAGGAAGGCTCCTCTACGGAGCTTCGATGTCGCACCATCAATGCAGGCAGGCGGAGTGGTGAGCTTCAATACGGACCAGTGAAAACGTGGACTTCGGTTGGGATTTTGGCTGGATCCGGGGTGTCAAAGTTTGACATGGCAGATGTGCGGACTCCCTACTCTGCCCCTCAATTTTGGGCCATATTGGGAGATTTTCAGCCCACGTTAGAGGCCTAAAAGTGACCGAACCATTATGTTATGACATTTGATGACCAAGCAGGGGTCCGGATTCGAGATGCCTTTACACCTCTCCTTTAAAATTCCTATTACATCTTCATGTGTCACATGCAATCAGAATTAGAAATGTTCACTTGCAGAAACCGAGTGTAGAAACAACTAATTCTAATCACTGTCCAACTATTTCTACGTGGTGAGATTTGCTGACGTATCATAATAAATTTTCAACAAGGGATATCCTTAGCAATAGGTTAAAGATCAATAGGAGGGGTGTGTACGACGATCTTATAGCAAATGTCATTGTTCATTCAATAAAGTGACACAACAGTGTTTCCTAAATAAGTTTCACCGCCTCGTTGGAGCACGGCCCACGTCCTATGGAAGGGTCGTCGAGAGTGGTGCCTGGTGCACAAAACACTTAGAATGTCGCCGCTTCCGGTGTCCCACGACTCCCGACTAATCTGGGCCTTTGAAGGCCTCCCAGACTCTGAATATTTGCCTTCTAGGATCTCCTGAGAGGGACGGCAGGGGACTCATTTTGTATTTATTAAAGTGGTAGTGATTTACATGCCCATGAGGGTCTTATATAGCCTAGCGGTACTTGAAAAATGACCAACGCCGCCCTTGAAGTAAGCAGGTGTGTGTGGGTAGAAGTAGAACTAGGCAATTTTTCATCCTTGGCCCATGTGCCTCTATTTGGGGTAGGTAGTGGGTTGAAGACTACTAAGGTGTGACACCCCGAGACCGGTGCGCCAGGTGTCAGCCAGTTATTCGTCGTCGTTGCCATGTCATATGCTTGCGTGTTGCATCTTGCCATGTCATCGTGTGTTGCATCTTCATGTTTTCAAAACTTGCATCCGCCCGAGTCCCCTCGTCCTCTCCGTTGTCCGTTCTGAGCCCACACACACTCACACGCGCCCGCGGCACCTCCGAATATTTATTTTATAAGTGGCCGAAAAACGTTCTCGAAATGGGTTGAAACTTGGCATGTGGTCTTATTATAGTGTAGACAGGCCGCCTGCTAAATTTCATCGCATTCGGAGCTCGTTTGATAGCCCAACAGATATATATAGCGGCACTAGTCGCCGGTCTAAACGTCGGACGTTTTCGGTCTCCGAAAACCCCCGTGGGCCTCTCTCCCTCTCCTCTCATCTCAGCCCAACTAATCTACACAGACCACCTAGGCCCAGCCTAATTCCCCCCTCCGCTCAGAGCCGCACGATCGAGATCGTACGGCTCGAAACGGAGCCAAAACAACCCCTAACCCTAATCCTAGACCCCCTCCCTATTTCAACAGTCCCCCATGCCATTTTGGGCATTTTTCTAGCCTAAACCTAGCCCCTACCTCCTCCCACCTCGCAGCCGCCCCCCCTCATCAATTTCTGCGCAAAGCCACCTCACCTCTGCCACTTGGCACCACCTGATTGGGCCACTTCAGCCTTTCCCATCCTCCAGCCAACGGGAAGCGGCCATGTGGCCTTCCCTGGCGCCCCCTCAGCGCTCTCCCACCGCCGGCCCTGTCTGGCCCGCCGCCAGCCCGCCCCGGGCCGCATCGGGCCCGGACAGGCCCACGTGCGCGCCGCCGCCCTACGTTCTCGCCTCCTCCTGCTCCGGCCTAGAGCTCACCGGAGATCCTCCCCGCCACCTCGTCGGTCCTGCGCACCGCCACCTGAGCTCCATCCGCCCGCCGCCGCGCGCCCCTCTGCATCCGCCCGCCACCACGCGCCCCTCTGCACCCCGCCGCCGCGGGCTCTACCTCGCCGCCCGGTGACCGCCGCCGCCAGTGACCTCAGCCGCCGCCGCCCTTGCGCCGTTCCGGCCAGATCCGATCGGGAATGGAGTCCTCGCGGCCGGATCCGGCCATCCCCGCCGCCCACCGGTCACCTCGTCGCTGTGTTCGCCGGATCGAGCCACGCCGGCGGCCGCCTGAGCCAGCGGGAGGTCGACGAACCCCGTTCCAGCGCCTCTGAGCCACTGGGCAGTGGGCCCGCGCCATCGCTACCGACGGACATGTCCGTCCGGGCACGTACGTGTCCGCCCCTCTCTCTCTGCCCATGGGACCCAGCCGTCCGGACTTGTCCGCCCCACTTCGGACATGTCCACCCCTCCGGAGGTCTAATTTCTTCTAAGTCCCAGAAAATGCATATTTTGTTGCTATGTTCATGTGGCTGTAATTAATTGTGTGCTTATCCAAATTGTGTGAATGATATGTCAAAATGATCGTGGTGATATGCTCTACACTTTGTTCCATTGTGTCATGCTTGTTTGACTTCATCTAGATGCTCTAATCTCTGTTGCAAGAGTGCTACTTGTTATAAACTGCTGCTACTTGTTATTTTCATGCCATGTTTGAGATATGATAACTTGGTGCATGTTTATCCAAATGATGCATATGAGATGTCAAAATGTTCATTCTAAAGTGTACTACATGATGGTTGTTGTAGCATGCTTGTTTGAGCCCATATTGCCATGTTAATCTCTGTTGCAAAAGTGCATTTGGCTGTTAAGTTCTGAAACTTGTTATGAGATGCTGATTTCAATTGCTCTTTGCTATTGATGTGTTTGTCCTCATGCCACATGTCTAGATGTTTTAGAAGCACCATTATATGGTCTTTGCTGTGGTGCATTTAACTTTCCATGATATGCCTTGAGGTGACTTAAACATGCTTGCAAACATGCCATGCCAACATAACTGTTTTATACTTAATGAAAATTCTACTAAGTCTGGAATCTGTTATAACCTGATGCTATCTTTGCTTGATGCCCTAGTCAAATCCATGCTTGTTTTGGAGTGACCAATGATCATGTCTTGTTGTCCATGTTATTGTCTATCCATTCCTGCCCTTACTTGCTCATATGGCCTGTTGTAGCTTATTTATTTCTTGCTCTAAAGTTGCTATGAAATATGCCCGTCAGGATTTTCTCAACATGTTCAATTTGGTGTAGCTTGTTGCTATTGATCCATGCCTCCTATGGAGTTGCTCCAATGGAGTTGTTTGCTGTAGGATATGTCTACTACATGTCCATGCTCTTTATGTTCTTATTAGAGTTGATATGCTTGTTGTTTTGTGCCTCCGAAGGCAGCATCGTGATGATGCTTTTGCCTTCCCAAATTTTCCCTAAGTCTGGAATATTTTATTGCAACTTGCCATGCTTGTTTAAATGTGTTCCAGCAAGCTTTTGGTTGTGTTCTAAGTTCATGCTTGTTTAGTAACATGTCTACTTCACTTTCATGCTTCTTGTTACCATGTTTGGGTGATTTAGCTTATATTTACATTGCTCCAAAGTTGCTATGTGGCTGTTAACTTCAGCTTGTTGTTATATCTTGTTTCATGTGTATCTTTTAGACCGTTGCTCCGTTTTGGGTGTGCCTTATATGAAACTTGTGTGAATTTGCATGTAGAATCATATTTTCATGTTGTTTTCATGTTTGGAGTGTGTTTGCTTGATGTTTGGGTGCATCTTGCACCGTTGCCATGTTTGTCTTGTTTTGCTCATATCTTCTAGGCCGTAGCTTCGAATTAAACAAACGTTATATGAAACTTGACTAGATTTTCATGTAGATCATCATGGTGCATGTTAAACTGATGTTTAACAACTTTAACTTAAGGTTTGTTCAGATCTGGACTAATTTCAAACTATGCATATGAGGACTTACCGGATTTGTTATATGTAGTTTCCGGCCTCATTTAAACTTGTTGACTTGTGTTGTTTTTGAGTGCTTCCTGCCTTGCCATGTTTTGCATCATATATAGACTTGTCTTGCATCCTACTTGGTTGAGCATATTGTCATGTTCTTGTGTTGTTTTCCTGTGCTTCCTACCTTGCCATGTATTGCATCATATATAGACTTGTCTTGCATCATACCTTGCCATGTATTGCATCATATATAGACTTGTGTTGTTTTTCTGTGCTTCCTACCCTGCCATGTATTGCATCATATATAGACTTGTCTTGCATCATACCTTGCCATGTATTGCATCATATGTAGACTTGTGTTGTTTTTCTGTGCTTCCTACCTTGCCATGTATTGCTTCCTATATAGACTTGTCTTGCATCATACTTGGTTGAGCATATTGTCATGTTCTTGTGTTGTGTGTTTACCGTATTGCTTGCTTCTTCTCGTAAGTGCTTGTTCCGTTGTGATCGTGAAGATTCGTTCGTCTACTCGTGGTTTGTCTTCAAGGCTTCTTCTTCGTCTTCTTCACAGATCCGTTCTTCTTCCTTGCGGGATCTCAGGCAAGATGACCATACCCTTGGATACCTTTACTATCATTGCCATGCTTAGTGTCTCGATGCTATCGTTATATGTCGCGCTACCCATCTTTATTGTCAGCCCCTCTCCTTGTTGCCATGAAACCTCTAACCTTGACACCCTTCCTAGCAAACCATTGTTTGGCTATGTTACCCGCTTGCTTAGCCCCTCTTATAGCGTTGTTAGTTGCAGGTGAAGATGAAGATCGTTCCATGTTGGAACTTGTTGTTGGAATATCACAATATCTATTATTATATTAACACACCTATATACTGGGCATGGGTGGAAGGCTTGGCCTTTTGCTCGGTGTTTTGTTTCACTCATGCCACCTTAGGCGCCGATAAACCGTCATTATGTTCCTTGATTTTGCGTTCCTTACACGGTTGGGTATATGAGGACCCCTTGACAATTCGTCTTTGAATAAAACTCCTCCAGCAAGGCCCAACATTGGTTTTAATTTGCTCATAATAACAACTTAATTAATTAATTAATTGCATAGGGAGTTAGCGCTACCCGAGATTCTTTCTACATAGCAGGGGGGCCAGTGCTGATGGTGTTGGTCCAAAACTAGAGCCACTTGCAGTGCCACCCAGTTATCTGGGGTCTTCGGTTACTATACATATTGCTCATCCGGACGTGGCCTGAGACGAGATACGCGCGGCTACTATCAGGGTGTCGGCACGCCGGGAGGTCTTGCTGGACTTGTTTTACCACTGTCGAAATGTCTTGTGCACCGGGATACCGAGCCTGATCTGATTTCCCTAAGATAAGGGGTAATAATTATTATTACTTCAGCTGATCGTGAGAGCTTGTGATGGGCTAAGTTGGGACACCCCTGCAGGGTTATGATCTTTCGAAAGCCATGCCCGCGGTTATGTGGCAGATTGGAATTTGTTAATGTCCGGTTGTAGAAAACTTGACAGAGGATCCGAAGTAAAACACACAACTGTGTGAGTAACCGTGACTGTCTCTTTTCACTTTGAGAAGAGAACATGGTGGGGTTATGTTTGACTCGTAGGTAGTTCAGGATCTTTAGTGATCATTACTAGTTTGCGACCGTTTGTGTAGATGCTCATCTTATTCTTGTACTCGTAAGTTAGCCACCATATATTTTGCTTAGCCGCTGCCGCAACCTCACCACTTTACCTCTTCCTACCCATTAAGCTTTGATAGTCTTGTTACCCATGGTTATGGGATTGCTGAGTCCTCGTGGCTCACAGATACTACAACAACAGTTGCAGGTGCAGGTTTCCGATGTCTTGACGTGAGAGCGTTGATCGTTGTGTTGGAGTTCTTTCTTCTTCTTCTTCTTCTTCTTCAGTCTTGGGTTTGGTTCCGAGTCGACAGCCTGGGATAGCAAATGGATGTCTTTGTGCTTTTCTTGTTTGCATCCGTAGTCGGATGCGTTGTAATGATGTTGTTGTATTCATGTGACTTGTATGTATTGTTGTATCCCCATGTATGTATGTAATGGTACGATGTAATGATATCCATCTTGCTAAGCGCCCGAAATGCGGTTGTGCCCCAATCACGTAAGTGTCACGTGATCGGGATAGAATCGCATCTTGGGCCTGACATAAGGGGTACGTGTGACGCCCCGATTTGATCGTAGACTAATCATGCACGCAAATGTGTACGACCAAGATCAAGGACTCATGGGAAGATATCATAACAAAACTCTAGACACAAATAAAATAATACAAGCTTCATATTACAAGATAGGGGCCTCGAGGGCTCGAATACATAAAGGTCAGCGGAAGCAACAATATCTGAGTATAGACATGAGTTAAACAAGTTTGCCTTAAGAAGGCTAGCACAAAAGCAACATGATCGAAAAGGCAAGGCCTCATGCCTGGGAGCCTCCTAACTACTCCTGGTCGCCGGCGGCCGTCACGTAGTAGTAGGAACCGTCTGGGTAGTAGCAGTCGTCAAAGGTGGCATCTGGCTACTAGACTCCGCCATCTGGTTGCATCAACCGAGAAGAAAGGAAAATGGGGAAAATAGGGAGCAAAGCAACCATGAGTACTCATCAAAAGTACTCGCAAGCAAGGATCTACACTACATATGCATCAGTATCAATAACAGGGTAGTATCTGTGGACTATACCGCAGAATGCGAGAATAAGAAGGGGAGGAGCTAGTCCTATCGAAGACTAGCATCTTCTGGAAACAACCATCTTACAACAAGAGGAGGGAGTAGAGTAGTATAACATAAGTCATGTTTATGTTGTTGTATCAACGCTCCGGGATCCTTTCTCGACTCCCGGAGCCACATATCCATTTCATGCCTTAGCATCAAGTTCTAGTTGTATCGATCGGGATAAAACTCCGAGCGTCCCTAACTGGGGACACATCTATTCGAATAGATCAATCTTCCCTGCAGGGGTGCACCAACTTACCCAACACGCTCGATCAACTCCGGCCGGACACACCATCAGGTCATGCCCACCCTCGGTGGATCAACACGCCGCAGCCCTACCTAGGCTCATCAGAGAGGCCAGCACACCGGTCTACATCCTAAGCGCGCAGGGGTCTTGGGCCCATCGCCCTTTGCACTCCTGCACGTTACGTACGCGGCCGGAGAGCAGACCTAGCCCCCTTATACAAGCGAGGCATTCCAGTCCAACCCGGGGCGCGCCGCTCAGTCGCTGACGTCTGCTGAGCTTTGGCTGATGAATACGCCGTAGAGTGCCCATACTTATTCCCGCGTGGTGGTTAGTGTGAAAAGTACTCAGATCAAATATCCAAACCGTTAGTGTCATGGGAGCGCGCGATAACGAGCAGAGACTCATGATCATGTGACCCCGTCGCCCCGTCTCGTGGACTTACGGCAAGGGCCAGGAATGCCCGGCTGTGCAACGCAATTATCTCGCGGGTACCCTTTTGGTCAACCCGACTACACATCAACTCACAGGTACCCCTCAGGGCCGACCCGACTTCATCATGGTTCTGGTGTAAAGTCAAATTGTTCGTGTGCCCAAAACAGCAAGGGGGAAACTCGAGGAATCACCCTCGATGAATTCCCACTCGATGTAACCATCAAGGTGGACTTGGAGGAATCACCCTCGATAGTCCACACTTGAGGGGTTGCACGACAGAGTCATTATCGAGAGTGGTGAAGGAGGAATCACCCTCGATAACCATGACCGAATAGTCACACTACAGGGTTAACATCAGAAGTGCTGATGAGGTATCACCCTCGGCACTCGATAGTAACTCTGCAGAGTCGTACAACTAAGGGGGGTGATGTGCGTTGTCGGGGCCTGGACGTCGTTCACGTTGATCGAGTCATCTAGTAACCCGGTGGGGCAATAGGGACAAGGTGGGGGTCACTAGTGGGTCATTAACCAACCTATACTAAGCAGTTTAGGATAAGCAGGTAGGTAACAATGGTAGGCACAAAAGCAGGCTATGCATCAGAATAGGAGCAAACAATTACAGTAGAAAAATGTAATGCAAGCAAGAAAGAGAAAAGAATGGGCGATATCGGGATGATCAAAGGGGGGGGGGGGCTTGCCTGGAAGCTCTGTTGCACAGGAAGAAGGGTCGTTGGTGATGTAGTCGTACTCAATGGCATCAGCGTCGGTCTCGGGGTCTACCGGAGAAGAAGAGGGGAGAAGAAACAAAAAATACGGAGCAAACAAAGCATCACAAAATATAACAAGGCAATACGCGGTGCCACGGGTGAGCTAACGCATGTATATGTGATACCGACGAAGGGGGAAAACATCCGGGAAAGTATTCCCGGCGTTTCACGTTTTCGGACAGATGGACCGAAGGGGGAATGTTGCATGTTCACTATTCTAGGGACACGTGGCAGACGAAGGGACCATAGATTCAGATTTGTTGGATTTTTCTGAGCAACTTTCATATATAAAACTTTTTCATCGGAGTTACATATTATTTTATATTATTTTTCAAAGCTTTAAATATTTTCTAGATTTCTGGAATTAATTTAGTCCGAATTTATTTAAAAGGGAAATACTAGCTGCACACAGAAATGTGCGGCTGAAGCTGACAGTGGGACCCAATTGACTGCCCACTAAGCAGCCAACAGTCAGAACTACTGGGTTAATTGGACCCACTGACATATGGGGATCACATGTCATTGTTAGTAGGTTGAATCAGAGGATTAAATCTAAACATGGGTAATTAGTGGGGGCGGGCCCCACAAGTCAGTGACACCTTTAGTTAAAAGGTTAGTTTTAACTAATTGTAATTAGGGGCGGAGGGCCCACACGTCAGCGGTTGTTAGGCGTGGGCCTTAGTGGGCTAATCACTCGGCCCCACCGGTTGGCTGCCCACCGGCGTTTAAAATGCGGTGGCGCGCCAACGGAGACCACAAAGATGGTGGAATCGCGCGGGATTTGCCCACGGGCCGCGCCTCGATGAGCTATGACCACCAGGAGGTAGCCCTCGCTCGTCCGCACCCAGTGGTGGTGGCCGAAGGGGTTAGGATGGAGCATAGCGATGACGGCGACTGCATCGGCGGTGAGCCCGAGCAGCGGCAGGACGCCAGCGACAGCATACGACAACCATTTGGATGACCGCGGGCATCAAACGAACGGGCGTAGGGTGCCACGTAGATCTATACTACGGGCACACATCGGGGGGCACTGGATTGACGCCAACGACGATGTCCAGCGGCGGCGGCGGGCAACACATGTCGAGAGTGAGCTAGGGAAGACCGGAGAGTGAGGGGAGGCGCATCCGGTGTAACGGCTCACCGAGAGGGGCGTAGGGGGCCCAAGGGAGCTGGGGGCGGCCAGAGTGCGTCGAATTAGGCGGCGAGGTGCGGTGGCCGAAGACGGAGAAGACGGGTCGAGGGCGACGCTCGACGGCTTCCCGGCTCGGCCTTGAGGGGAGGTGCGACGTGGAGGAGCGCGGCGGAGTGCCTGGACATGGAGGGGTGGTGAGAGGGGGCCGGTGACCGCGCCGGCGAGCTTGTCCATGGCGACGACGGGTGCAGGTGCGGTTGGATTTGGCGGGGGGGGGAGTGCGTGGGAGGAGAGGGGGACAAGTGCGGGGTTAGGGTTCGCGACAGGGCGCCGCGGGCGTCTTGAAGTCGCCGAGGAGCCGTCGAATAGCGGCACATGGCCATCTGCGTCCCTGGCCCGCGCGCGTGCGAGCAACGCGCCAGGATGAGCAGTAGGAAGTAAGGGGGCGAGGTTGGGCTGGGCCGTGCTGGGCTTTAGGCCACAGGCCAGGTAGGCCCTTTCTCTTTCTGTTTTTCTGTCTTTCCATTTATTTAAAATATAGACAACTAGGGAAAAGTTTGGGCTACCAAAAAACTAAAACAATGTGAGACTAGGCGACTTAAATTCTTTGTAGTATTTGGCACTGCCACAAAAAGTTTAAGAGATAAAAAAATTCATTTGATTTTTGTTTACTTGAAAAAGGAATAAATGAGGCTGAATGTGGTACTATTTTGGATGATAGCTCCCAAATGAGCAGACAAGTGTGGTGGTTTTCTTTCACAATAAATTATGATGGAGTTTTTACTAAAACATGAACTATTTTTTGAACATTTTTGTAAACTATAAATTTGAATTTTAGATTTGACTTGGATCTTTATCAAGGGCAATTTGACTTAGTCAAACATGATGACATGGCACCATTAGTGTGAGGTTACTGTAGCATGACACTGGGGGTGTTACAAATCTTCTCCACTACAAGAAATCTCGTCTCGAGATTTAAGACGTGGAGTAAGGGGAAAGTTCTGGTTACGAAATTCTAACAGATTTTCTCGTCATTGGTTTCTCTTCTCGAAGAGGCCGATACATTACATTGATGTCTTCATTTCTCTGCTTCAGGTCTGTAATGCCCAGTATGTGAATATGCCTCCCACGTGTCGAGGCATGACTTAAAGGCATAATCACATACTAGAATGATCTCAAGTATGGTATCTTTGCACAACTCATGTAAAAGAGGGGATGAAAATGTAAAAGAGTAGTTGGCTTACACTCGCCACGTCACACAATGAAATACAATAACATACATCATCCGAATAACATTAGAGTCCGACTACGGACAAAGATCCAAATGAAAGATACCATAAATAAAGCAACACAAGGTCCCGATCATCCTAGTAAGATCCCTACTGATCCTCGGGATAGGACACATAGTATCGTCCACGCTCTTCATCGAACTCCCAATACAACTCTGAATCACCACCTGTGTAGTTCTCAATGGTACCTGCATCTGGTGTTGTGTAGAATCTGTGAGCCACGGAGGACTCAGCAATCCCGTTCCCGGGTAGCAATACTATCAAAGCCTTAGGTGTGGAAAAGGCTTAAAACAAGGTTGCAGCAGCACTAGCACTAGCTTACGTGTTTAGAGCGAGAAGAGAAAGTGCTAACGATCGTCGAAGTGATCACGAAGTGATCCTAACTACTCACGTCAAACATAACCCCACCGTGTTCACTCCCCGAACCCCTTCGGAAACAGACCATCACGGTTACTCACGCTGGTAGTGTATTATGAACATGGGGTCAAGTTATCTACAACCGGATATTAACAAATTCCCATCTGCCACATAACCGCGGGCACGGCTTTCGAAAGATCAAAACCCTGCAGGGGTGTCCGAACTTAGCCCATCACAAGCTCACGATCTGCAGAGTCGCAACTCCAAGGTGGGAAGGCCCGAGTATTCTCGGAATCCCGTGCTCAAGATATTCCGACATAGGTAAAACTAATCCAGCAAGACCTCCCGGCGTGCCGACACCCTGATAGTAGCCGCGCGTATCTCGTCTCAGGCCACGACCGGATGAGCACTATGTACAGCTACCAAAGATCCCAGCGAGCTGGGTGGCACCGCAAGTGGCTCTAGTTTGGACCAACACTCATGAGGAGCACTGGCCCGGGGTTGTTAATTAAGTCCTCGGGATAGCTAGTCCCTATGCAAGTTTTAGTTATTAGGCAAATGTAAAACCAATGTTGGGCCTTGTTGAAAAAGCTTTAGCGCTAAGCGGGTTATCGAGGGGGGCCCATAAACCCCAACCGTGTTAGGGACGCAAAATCAAGGAACATAACACCGGTTTAACGGTTCCTAGGGTGGCATGAGTGGAACAAAACACCAAGCAAGATGCTTAGCCTTCCACCCATTACCAATATATAGATGATTTAGCTTAACAATTTATATATTGTGATATCCCAACAATAACTTCATCAAGAAGCAAGAATCTTCAAATCTTCACCTGCAACTAACAACGCTATAAGAGGGGCTGAGCGATGCTTACGTAGCCAAACAACGGTTTGCTAGGTGGGTGGTTAGAGTGGCAACAATAGGAGACTGACAAACAGACATAGGCATCGAGGCAATATCTAAGAGTGAGACATCTAGCATAGGCAAAGATAGTAGTGATATATGGGTAAGGTCATCTTGCCAGTAGATTCGTCGGAGGGATCGTAACCTTGCTCCTCAAACTCAACCTCGGTAGGAACCTTGTACTCCGTATCGTCACCGGGCTCTAACCAAACACAACAAAGCAACACCGGAACACAATCAATCATAATGCAATGCTCAAGCACATGATGCATGAACATGATGAACAAGGTCAAGAGTAGATATGATGCATGGCCTAGGGTCACAAGAGAGCAACATCATCAAAATCAAACAAGATCACTCACATGAAAGAAACAAGCAAAAGAACAACTAACAAGTTTATGTAGATTATTCAAACAAGCATCCAACAAGTTTTTAAAGGAGTTGGTTAACATGGCAAGGGTGCAACTAACATTATAGCAACATGCTAGCACATTTAAATGGGCTGGAAAAATAAACAACAATCTCCAGAAACTCCCATATTAATTTATTTGCATTTGGGACAGATCTGAAAAACTTCTGTTATAAAGTTGTCAAACATGCTAAACAACAGCACCAAAATATTCGACACATTTTCCCACCTCAAATGCATATAAAGTTTGTTAAAATTGGACTTGTAGATATTTAGTTATGATTATTCCAAGTTTTTGCATATTTAAAACAAGAATAAATTCAAACAACATTTTAAATGTTTTTTAAACATGGCAACAAACAACATATTCATAATCTACATAAAATTCTAAGCACTTTTCATATATAGCTTGTTTGCATCAGAAGAAAATATCAACAGATAATAATTAAACAAAGAAAAAAGCAGAAAAAGAAAAAGAACAAGAAAAACAGAAAAGAAAAACAAGCGCAGGGTCAAAACTGACCCAGGCCTGCGCTAGCCCAAGCCACTGACGAGGGGGGCCCGGCTACGCTGAGGTGGCCCAGTGGGTGCGCAAGGGGCTGGAGCGCACAGTGAGGCTGGCAGGTGGGGCCTGCCTGTCAGCCTCTCAGGAAAAATAAAAGGGGGGG
>LR738711.1:266940892-266967817 GCA_902687465.1 Secale cereale | reverse complement strand
GGGGTGTACAGGAGAGTCAGGTTTTGATCCAGTGGAACTATGGGTTATGGGCCCACCATGTGGGTTAACAGTAGGAAGGGCGCTGACATCTTGCACGGTCATGATATCAAGGCACGTCAAAGGATAGCCTATCAGTTATGTTGGAAACAACGTTGGTACCAAGGGAGAGGGATGAAGAGAACCATTTCCCTACTCGTTGAATGAGGCAGACCAAAAGGCAAAGTTCTCATCCATCTATGTTTACCAGGATGTCATCGACAATAGTAAAAGGGTCTTACTGACAGAGTTGTACACCGAGGTTCTTACTCAAGTAGGAACATATTACTGCTTAGATCATATAGATCACAAGAAAGGTTAAACAAAACAACGGAAAGGAAATTGTGGTTAAACACAAGTATTAGGAGTATATCCTTCACAATAACAAGCATCGCATGATATACAAGACGAGACAACAAGTAGATAAGCATCCAGGGGAAAGGACAAGGAAAACTCATGAAGTTAGCCATACAATGGTGTTTGGATAATTGATCAAGGAACATTTAGCATTGTGCTTTCAATGTTCTTGTTGATGTTTGAAGTACCACGGTCATGCTTCGAGGTAGCAATGATATGGAGTTTCAAGTAAGGGTTGGGTATGAAGATCACAATAAATACACAAGGGACAATTTCAGGAATAGAAAGGGAAACAAGGTACAAGCGAAACATGACCAAGTCAGTGTTGGAAGGGGGGCAAGGTTTTTGTCGATGACAACACAATTTATCGAGGGTCAAGGATGGTATTTCTTGACATGAATTCGGTTCATATCTTGGAGGAAGTCAAAATGTTGACAATGATCATGACACCTTTTGTCGAAAGGTTTCATGAAGATGTAATCGATCGGCGATGACGTCCAGCAAAAGGAATGGTGAAGCAAAAGTTTATTAGAACCTCAGACAAGATGCAATCTCAGAGTGAGAGTTGTCTTTCAATACAAACAATATGGTGTTGAAATGTTGATGTAGCTTAGCGTACTGTCGGGATTCTGTTCCGGGGATGAAGGACATAGGTAGCACGGTCAAGCTTTAGCATGATGATGATGATGTAGCCAAAAGACTCGGAATGAGATGATCGAGTACAAACTCGTACGTAATGAAGATTACTCAGAGTTGTTGAAGCACAGTGCGGACTCAATTTAGTTATCAGTGTCCTTGAATGACTAACAACTCAAAACCCCGGGGAAAACTGAAATCAGTGAGAAGCAATACTTAATGAATACTCATAAGAAGCAACACAGTTCTTTGATATTCTCGAGATACCAAAGGGGTAATACTCGAAGGTAGATCATAATATAAGTTGGACATGCATATTGATTTGCATAAGACAAGTGCTTTAACTTGTTTGAGAAATGAAATGAAAGGAGAATAATATGGTTAGAACCACGATTGCAAAAGATTGAAACCCATATATAAGATGAAGTGATACCAGGGGTATAATTAAATTTAAGATATGATTCCATGATAAGATCTACATCATGTCCAAGGGCATGAACACAAAGGTTCAAGGTCGACTCCCCACTACTGCAGGATGCCGCTAACTGACACTACGATCAGAGACCCTTCGAGAAACTGTGTGCGATGCAATAATCGCAAACGGTGGTGTATGAAAACCGTCAAAAAAGGTAAAAAACGTTTGCGATGGAGGATGCGTCAAACACGGTTCAAATTTTAGTTGCGTGTGCGATGAAGGGCATACGATTCAGTTCAATTTACTGTTTGTGGTGAGGAGGAACAAAAGAAACGGGCAGCCAAATGAAGGCGTGTGCGATGTAGAGCATACGGTTCAGTCGGATGAACTGTTTGTGATTAGGCAACACAAATGAAACGGTCAGACAGATCAAGGTGTGTGTGATATACGTCATGCGGTTCACTCGGATGAACTGTTTGTGTTGAGACAAGAGAACGGAAATGGTTCAATATAAGAAGATGTATGTGATACGCGGCAAACAGGTCTATAACCAGAAATGTGTGCTAAGACCGATAATAACACAGACGGTTGCTGCTAATAAGACGTGTGTTTTGTGCGATGCGATTGCATCCATACAAAACAACATAGTATATATATATATACACACTTATAAGGACATGGTTGCATAACCAAATTAAACATCCACTTACATAGGTGGCTACTATACAACCACGGCTTTTGCACACACCAAAGTAAATTATGACATGCATAATTACATAGGTGGCTACTACACACATGGCATTTCCATACACCAATAAATTAAACCATATTATTACATGCATGATCAACTAGCATAAATGATCATATGATCATCATCTACTTATTGGGACGCTTGCTCTGCTTGTGGCTCGATCCGGGCTTGTTAATTTGGGTAACAAGGCACTTCCTCATGTCAACGATTCGCCTGTGCATCTCGTAGCATGTGTACACGCTCTTGGCGGCGAACCTGAGGTGAGCTTCATCCAGTTGCCGCATCCATGCCCTGTGCTAGGATACGTGACTTGTTCTCTTGGCATCATGCTTCATATTTTCGTAGTAGGGGTCGATGATGGCCGAGGCGAGTTCAACCAAGGAGTCGTTCTTCGTGCTGCCCCAGACCCTATAGTGCTCACAGATTTCGACAAGGTTCTGGCAGTCCAAGCCCGTAACCCTGAGCGCTTTTGCATCATCGGTGGTTTCCACCGTGGCAAACTTGTAGTTGGTGCTGTTGACAAACCTGTTGAAACGGTCGCAAGGCTCTATGGTCATGCAATAGTGGTAGATGAGGACATGATGGCGCATGCACAACTGGGCGATGACAACCTTCTGATCTATGTCGGGACGATCGGTGGTGTACTGGAGGTTGATGCCGACCACCTTGTACTTGTATCCAGCAAGCAACTGCTCAATGGTGTTGATGTAGTCGTCCACCACGGCCAGGTAGATGGTGTACACCACCGAGAGATCCGTCTCCCACGAGTGGGTCTCCACTCTATGCTCGCCGAACTCCATTGGAGTGCCGCTGGACAGCCCCTCTCTATGTGTCGTCATGGGTGTGCTTGTTGTGTTGTGGGGCGCGATCGGAAGGTTGAAGAGACTAAGGTTATAATGGCCGCGGGAATTAAAGGGGAAGCCGGACGGCCAGGAATATTGGCAGGCCCTTGAAGGCAGTTCTAATTTGCAGCACGTAACTCCGCACGTAACTTCATCGCGTGGCAACGCGCGCGGCGCAACCGCATGCATACGGGGCCCCCGACTTGATCGTGTGCACGCTCAGTTGGCACAGCGCGCGTGGAGGGACGCGAGCAGAGCGCGCCGCGGCGCCTAACGGCGAGCACAGCGCACCGCGGCGCCTAACGGCAGGATAGACCTTCATTCAAGCCAATCAAAATAAGATTGGAATGGACATGTCTGTATTGAGGAAATTAAAGGGATCGCACATGTCTGTATTGACTGGAACGAGAATGCAATAGCAAAATAAGAATTAAGGCCACGATGATGCGATCACAGTGGTGGTTACAAGAAGCAAGAAGATGTTGGGGATCGTTGCAGAAATTCAAAAAAATTCTACGCATCACCAAGATCAATCTATGGAGTGACTAGCAATGAGAGAGGGGAGTGCATCTTCGTACTTTTGAAGATCGTGATACGAAAGCGTTGCAAGAACGCAGTTGGTAGAGTCGTACACGAAGCAATCCAGATCGCGGCCGAATCCGATCTAAGCGTCGAACAACGGCGCCTCCGCGTTCAACACACGTGCAGCCCGATGACGTCTCCTACGCCTTGATCCAGCAAGGAGAGAGGGAGAGGTTTGGGAAAACTTCGTCCAGCAGCAGCACGACGGCGTGGTGGTGGTGGAGGAGCGTGGTACTCCGACAGGGCTTCACCAAGCGCTACGGAAGGAGGAGGAGGAGTTGGAGAGGGGGAGGGCTGCACCAGGGATCAGGTGCGGCTTCCCTCCCACCCCCTCACTTTATATAGGGGAAGGGGAGAGGGGGACGGCCCCTCTAGATGATATCTAGAGGGGGGCGGCCGCCAGGTGGGGGGAAAGTCCCCCCCCCAAGCAGGTGGTGCACCCCACCCCCTAGGGTTTCCAAACCCTAGGCGCCTTGGGCCCTTGGGGGGGGGCACATCAGACCACTAGGGGCTGGTCCCCTCCCATATTCAGCCTATTAAGCCTCCCGGGGTAGGTGGCCCCACCCGGTGAACCTGCGGACACCTTTCGATGGTCCCGGTACAATACCGATAACCCCCGAAACCAGTCCGGCGACTGAAACTGGACTTCCCATATATAAATATTTACCTCCGGACCATTTCAGAACTCCTCATGACGTCCGGGATCTCATCCGAGACTCCGAACAACATTCGGTAACCACGTACATACATTCCCTATAACCCTAGCGTCATCAAACCTTAAGTGTGTAGACCCTACGGGTTCGGGAACCATGCAGACATGACCGAGACATTTCTCCGGCCAATAACCAACTGCAGGATATGGATACCCAAGTTGGCTCCCACATGTTCCACGATGATCTTATCGGATGAACCACGATGTCAAGGATTCAATCAATCCCGTATGCAATTCCCTTTGTCTACCGGTATGATACTTGCCCGAGATTCAATCATTGGTATCCCGATACCTTGTTCAATCTTATTACCAACAAGTCTCTTTACTCGTTCCGTAACACATCATCCCGTGACCAAATCCTTAGTCACATTGAGATCATTACGATGATGTCTTACCGAGTGGGCCCAAAGATACCTCTCCGTCATACAGAGTGACAAATCCCAGTCTCGATTCGTACCAACCCAACAGATACTTTCGGTGATACCCGTAGTGCACCTTTATAGCCACCTAGTTACGTTGTGACGTTTGGCACACCCAAAGCATTCCTATGATATCCGGGAGTTGCACAATCTCATGGTCTAAGGAAAATATACTTGACATAGGAAAAGCTTTAGCATACGAACTATGCGATCTTGTGCTATGCTTAGGATTGGGTCTTGTCCATCACATCATTCTCCTAATGATGTGATCCCATTATCAGTGACATTCAATGTCCATGGTCATGAAACCGTGACCATCTATTGATCAATGAGCTAGCCAACTAGAGGCTCACTAGGGACATATTATGATATATGTATTCACACATGTATTACGGTTTCCGGTTAACACAATTATAGCATGAACAATAGATGATTATCATGAACAAGGAAATATAACAATAACCATTTTATTATTGCCTCTAGGGCATATTTCCAATAGCCTCCCACTTGCACTAGAGTGAATAATCTAGTTACATTGCGATGAATCGAACACCCATAGAGTTCTGGTGTTGATCATGTTTTGCTCGTGGAAGAGGTTTAGTCAACGGATCTGCGACATTCAGATCTGTATGCACTTTACAAATATCTATGTCTCCATCTTGAATATAACCACGAATGGAGTTGAAACGACGCTTGATGTGCTTCGTCTTCTTGTGAAACCTGGGCTCCTTGGCAATGGCAATAGCTCCAGTGTTGTCACAGAAGAGAGTCATCGGGCCCGACGCGCTTGGAATAACTCCTAGGTCGGTGATGAACTCCTTCATCCAGACTCCTTCCTGTGCTGCTTTAGAAGCAGCTATGTACTCCGCTTCACATGTAGATGCCGCCACGACGCTTTGCTTGCAACTGCACCAGCTGACTGCCCCACCATTCAAAATATACACGTATCCGTTTTGTGACTTGGAGTCATCCGGATCTGTGTCGAAGCTAGCATCGACGTAACCCTTTACGACGAGCTCTTCGTCACCTCCATAAATGAGAAACATATCCTTAGTCCTTTTCAGGTACTTCAGGATGTTCTTGACTGCTGTCTAGTGTTCCATTCCGGGATCACTTTGGTACCTCCCCAGCAAACTTATGGCAAGGCTCACATCAGGTCTGGTACACAGCATGGCATACAGGAGGCATAGGGGATGACACTCATATTTTCTCTATCTTCTGCCAAGGTCGGGCATTGAGCTGTGCTCAATCTCACACCTTGAAATACATGCAAGAACCCTTTCTTGGACTGATCCATATTGAACTTCTTCAATATCTTGTCAAGGTATGTGCTTTGTGAAAGACCAATGAGGCGTCTCGATCTATCTCTATAGATCTTGATGCCTAATATGTAAGCAACTTCTCCAAGGTCCTTCGTTGATAAACACTTACTCAATTAGGACTTTATGCTTTCCAAAAGTTCTATATCATTTCCCATCAACAATAGGTCATCCACATATAATATGAGAAATACTACAGAGCTCCCACTCACTTTCTTGTAAATACATGCGTCTCCATAAGTCTGTATGAACCCAAACGCTTTGATCACCTCATCAAAGGGAATGTTCCAACTCCGAGATGCTTGCATGATGGCTTCTCGCCCCTCGTTGGTTACCCCAAGTGGAAGGTTTGAGATGCAGTGTAGCGGTAGTTTTCCCTTGGCAAAGATACCAAGGATCGAATCCCCTGAGACTCCGAGGTTCAACAAGAAGGTGTCAACTGCTAGCGGCGCAACTAGCGATCGACCGGACCTGCACACAAATACAAATAACTTTGCTCCCAACTAGTACAGAGAGGTTGTCAATCCCTCCGGCCTTGTCGTTTACAAAGGATCAAACGCAAGAGATAATAGTGATAGGTATTACTACAACTAGTAAGTAAGAACTGAAAGTAAATAACGGATGTGATCAGTGATGGTAATATGGACCGGGGTCCCATGATGTTCACTAGTGATGTCTCTCTCCCAAAAGACGATAAAACAGCTAAGCGAGGTAAACAAATTACAGCTGGGCAATTGACAGGATTATGTGCGCAAACCAATGCTAACTATGCTGCAAAGAAAGGTAGAGGCTCAAAAGCATGGGCGATACGCCAAGGCAAGTAGACCGAAATCCATCTGCATCTACTACTAATCATCCACCTTGAGATATCTATCCAGAACATCTCGCTGGTATTAAGTTGCGAGTCCCACCCAAAGTGTAGACTCAAAGCAACAGACAACTGCATTAAAAGAACTTTGCGTAAAGTAAACAATCCTTGCACCCGCGAGTACAAGCACCGTTGTTTTCCCCCTTGTGGCAACAACACATCCCCTAGACTCATGTTTCTGTCACTCAAGCTAGTCATCGAGGGGCATGAACCCACAATCAAGCATAACGTTCCCTCTTGGAGTTACTACCTACTACTTGGCCAAAGCAATAAACAGCAACAGAGAACATGCAAGAATTACTCAAGAACATAAATATAAAAGAGGTGAATCAAATATATTACTCACACACAATCTGAACATAATCTCATAATCCATCGGATCCCAGCAAACTCATCATAGCAATAGCATAAGGATTACATATGTGCCTCGATCATGTAGGGCAGCTCACGAGGTCTAATCGATGAAGAACAAAGAGGGGAGGAGAACATCACATAGCTACTGGTCATGGACCCATGGTCCAAGGCAGACTACTCACAACTCATCCGGGAGGCGTCCATGGTGGTGGAGAAGCTCCCGGTGGTGATCCTCCCCTCTGGCAGGGTGCCGGGAAGAGTTCTCCTGGTGCTCCCGATCTTGGAAGCGCGGCGGCAGCGGAACAGAGATGAGATCGCGAAAAAGGGTTCCGTCCTCGAGGGTTTCGGGACGCAGTGTAAATATATGCCAAAGGGGGGCGTCAGAGGAGGCCAGGGGGGCCCAGGCGCCCTGGCGGCGCGGCCAGGAGGGGGGGCGCGCCCTCTGGTCGCCTGGAGCCCTGGTGGCCCCCCTCCGGCCCTACTTTGGCCGCATGGAAGCTTCCGGAACGCTGATTTTTTATATATTTTTCCCGGAATTTTTCTGGCAGTTTACGTAATGGGAAAACCTGAAATACAAAAACAACAGAAAACAGAAACTGGCACTGGGGTGCACTGAGTTAATAGGTTAGTCCAAATATGATCAAAAGTGTATGGAAGTGCATAAATAACATATCAATATCACACAAAAGAGGCATGGAGCAAGCAGAAATTATAGATACGTTTTGGACGTATCAACATCCCCAAGCTTAATTCCTGCTCGTCCTCGAGTAGGTAAATGATAACAAGCATAATTTCTGTGGTGACATGCTATTAACCATATAAAAACTTTTCACAGTCACATGATAAATGCTTACTGAGACAATGAGTATGTAGTAATTAAGTTGCCTCATGAGAATATCACAAAGAACTGAAAGTTTTACAATATGATACTGAAACACTCAATAGATTTGTAGTGAGCATGGTGTGCAAACATGACAAAGTGATATCTTGCTTGCCCCCTTTAGTGAAGCAAAACATAAATGCAGGGGCACCTCCAAAGTTTAAGTGACGACTAGATACAATGATTTCAGAATAAACGATATCATAATCATGCAAAAGACAATGGTACTTTGGGACAATGCACATTACACTCAGAATGACAATCATGCTCTCAATAGTTGGTGCTTTAAAGAAAGAAGGTGGAGACTCTCGAACCGTGGCTTTTGATGGCAAGGTTGAAAACCCGTGGTCGGAAACAAAAACTAAACATGTACCAGAGCTCTTGGTTTTTAAAAACAGAGGTAATAATTACTTTTTTAGAGATGCATATTTCGTCAACGAATGCTAGCAGATAACTCAATTACTACTCAAGCTGGACAAGTTTCGAGGAACGGCTCCCGCACGAGGACGATCACATCCTCTTAATCTCCTTTGTTTATCACTGCCAAAGTTTTCTGATTTCTCATGAACAAAGCGTGAAGGAGGGTTTGTTTGTTGTATATTTTTAATGAGCCGGGCGCACTCTTTGCCAGTTCCTTCTCGTATTAGGGGTTTGCACATTAGACATGCAATCCCGGGGTGAAGCTTGTCCAACTTAAAAAGATCATGAATTAACTACTACTTCCTCATGAGCTAAAACAGAGGCACAAAAGAGAAATGCTTTTTTGAATAATTTCGAGATGGTACATGAAAGTCTTCGTTAGGAATGGCAGGTAAATACCATGTATAGGAAGGTATGGTGGACTCATATGGCATAACTGGTTTAAAGGATTTTGGAAGCACAAGCAGTCAGTCCGCTTAGTACAGGCAAAGGTTAGCAAAAGACTGGGAGCGACCAACTAAAAGAGCAATGACGGTCATAATCATGCAGAGCGACAAAGCGACATTGAATCGGGCATGGAAGTTATATCGCTACTCAGAAATTAAAGATCATCAAGGCTTGATAGACTTTCTTTACAGTCTTAAATATGCGTGAGCATATGCCAAGTCAATCAAAATAAATTCTTGGAGGAAGATATCACTAAACCATACCACATCATAGGCAAACAAATCATGTTGGTACTTCAATAACACATTAAGAACCCCCCCAGCTATTTGAGACTAACCATAAGAAAACATGAACTACTAAGCACTATTATGCACATAGCATTTTTATCATAGACATATCAACCAGTGCAACAGAAGCCAACTCTCTTAACAAGATAAGCATGATAACTCAAGAGAGTTCCAGCGACCAACTAAACAAAAGCTCTTCAAAAAGTAAAGCATGAAAACTAAGAGCTGAACATGATAGTAGCTATTGAAAGACAAAGAACGCACACAACAAAGATAAACATGAAAATTCTATGTTGTGTTCCAGGTTGAAGTGGAGCGTGTTTCTCTCCCACACGAAGAAAGCTGAGTTCCAACTCGTTATGAAAAGCAAGCAAAGCTAAAGAAAACTAAAAAGGAAACTAAAAGCAAGACGCTCCAAGCATAGCACATAACACATGAAGTGATAAAAATATAGTGGAATGAAAGACGAACTGATAATTGTTGATGGAGAAGGGGATGCACGGGGGCATCCCCAAGCTTAGACGCTTGAGTCTTCTTGAATATTTCTTGGGGTGCACGGGGGCATCCCCAAGCTTGAGCGTTTGACACTCCTGAATCTTTTTATCATCTTCCCTCGCACACTTGAAAACTCCCTTCATACATAACTCATCATAATCTGATTAGCGAGGTTAGTACCCTTAATAAAATAATTTTTCCTTGCTGGAAATAAGAATAATCTTGAAGGTCTACTGTTTCTCAAGATTGCCAAAAGGTTCTTGCAAAGAAAAAGCAAGCTCAAGGTTTCCAAAACGAAGGAAAGGCAAAACAGGACAGAATCTGTGAAAAACAGACCAGCAGGTAGTAAATAATTTTTTCGGGGCACTTCTGTAACTCAAATAAAAAAACTCAGAACAGACGCCCGAAAGCCAATTGTATAGATCATGCTGTCGAAAAAATTCAGACCAAAAAGATGATCTGGTGATTTTATACGAATTTTTCTGTCCAAGGACAGAATCTGTTTCCTGGACATCACGTCACAACTTTTGAACTTTCTTGCAATCAGAGGCTAAACTTGGCACAAAGCTGAAAAGTAAAGATACAATGATGATGCTACTGTAGTAACAACATCAAGACACAACAAAAGCAAAATAAAATTTTATTCATTGTGGGCTGCCTCCCAAAAGCTCTTTCTTTTATGCCTTTAAGCTAGGCATAATGCAAGGAGATCAAGTCTTATCAAGAGTAAAAGAATAGCTAGCCCGTATAAAGGACTCAAAAGGTAAATTAATATTCTTTCTAGGGAAGTGTTCCATCCCTTTCTTGAGAGGAAATTGGAATCTTATATTCCCCTCTTTCATGTCAATGATGGCACCAACGGTGCGAAGAAAAGGACGTCCCAAAATAATTGGACAAGAAGGTTCACATTCAATATCCATAATGGTAAAATCAACGGGAACATAATTGTCATTGACAACGATAAGAACATCGTCGATCCTCCCCAAGGGTTTCTTTATGGAAGAATCAACAAGACGAACACCATAAGAACAAGAATCAAAAGGTTTCAATTTAAGCATATCATATATTCTTTTGGGCATAACGGAGGTGCTAGCTCCAACATCACATAAAACATAGCAAGAGAAGTTATTCAACTTAATTTTAATCATAGGATCCCAACCATCTTCTAGCTTCCTAGGTATGGAGGCTTCTACCCTAAGTTTCTCCTCCCTAGCTTTGATGAGAGCATTAGTGATATGCTCTGTGAAGGCAAGATTGAGTGTGCTAGTGCGGGGATCTCTAGACATCTTGTGAAGGAAATCAATAACTTCGGTAAGGGTGCAATTATCAAAATCAAGGTCACTACTATCAAGTAAAGTGGTAGTGGTGTCCTTTAGGCTCACTTGTTTGGTAATTTCTATGGTCATAGCATCACCATTAATAGGTCCAATGGGACCAGGAGTGCATTGGGTGCTAAGAGTTTGGATATCCTCAACAACTTGGATAGTAGCAACAGTGTGGTGGGTAGGAAGGTTCTTAATTCTATCTTCTTCCTCCTTTAGGGGTGCAACCACTTCAAGTTTAGCTGCCATTTGGTTTATCAAAGTGGCTTGTGTGTGGGACATATTGGAAACTTGGGTCTCAGTGATAGTGAGCCTAGTCTCGAGGTTAGAAATCTCAATATTTAGACTCTCTAGTTGTCTACCAATGTCTTGCAAGATAGCAGTATGCTCATTTAATTACCTCGAGAAGGTTTTGTTTTGTTCATATTGGGTGTGCATGTAGTTCTTAGTGGCCTTCTCTATTTCTAGAAGTTTCTCATAACTAGGCATGTCTCTATCTCTTTGGGTGGAGTTCTTGGTGCTAGGATAAGCATTGTTGTTCCCATAGGAATTAGAGGGGAACGGTCTAGGATTGCTACCAAAATTACTCCTATAAGCATTGTTATTGAAATTGTTTCTAGAGATAAAGTTCACATCTACTTTTTCTTGAGCAATCAAAGAATTTAAAGGAACATCACGAGGATCAATAGAAGATTGCTTGGAAAGTAGATACATGATCAAGTCAACTTTTTCATTTAGGGAGGAAATCTCCTCGACAGAGTTTACCTTCCTACCTGTTGGAGCGCGTTCGGTGTGCCATTGGGAATAATTGGTCATCATCTCATCGAGAAGGTTCGTGGCAGCACCAAGTGTAGTTGACATAAAGGTTCCTCCCGCGGCCGAATCTAGCAAGTTCCGCGAGGTAAAGTTCAACCCTGCATAAAAAGTTTGGATAACCATCCAAGTAGTCAAACCATGAGTAGGGCAGTTCTTGACAAGAGATTTCATGCGTTCCCAAGCTTGGGCAACATGTTCATTATCCAATTGTTTGAAATTCATTATGTTACTCCTTAGTTGCATAATTTTAGCAAGTGGATAGCACTTTCCAATAAAAGCATCCTTGCACTTGTCCCAAGAATCTATGCTATTTCTAGGCAAAGATTGAAACCAAATTTTAGCTCCTCCTCTCAAGGAGAAAGGAAAAAGCTTGAGCTTAACAATATTACCATCTATTTCTTGGTACTTTTGCATATCACAGAGTTCAACAAAATTGTTTAAGTGTAAAGCAACATCATTTCCAGCACTGGAGAATTGATCTTTCATAACTAGGTTCAGTAAAGCAGGTTTAATTTCATAAGAAGGTGCTGAAGTGGCAGGTGTAGTAATAGGCGTGCAGATAAAGTCATCGTTGTTATGACAAGTGAAGTCACACAACTTGGTGTTCTCGGTGGAACCCACAGCAGCAAGCAAGCAAGATAACTATTTTTGTGATTTTTGATAAAAGACACTAAAGCAAAAACTGAAAGGTAAACTAACAAGAATAAAAAGCAAAGGTAAAAGATAGCGTGCAACTCCCCTATCTTGAAGAGTGGAGTCCCCGGCAACGGCGCCAGAAAACTTTGCTTGATGGCTTCTCGCCCCTCGTTGGTTACCCCAAGTGGAAGGTTTGAGATGCAGTGTAGCGGTAGTTTTCCCTTGGCAAAGATACCAAGGATCGAATCCCCTGAGACTCCGAGGTTCAACAAGAAGGTGTCAACTTCTAGCGGCGCAACTAGCGATCGACCGGACCTGCACACAAATACAAATAACTTTTCTCCCAACGAGTACAGAGAGGTTGTCAATCCCTCCGGCCTTGTCGTTTACAAAGGATCAAACGCAAGAGATAATAGTGATAGGTATTACTGCAACTAGTAAGTAAGAACTGAAAGTAAATAACGGATGTGATCAGTGATGGTAATATGGACTGGGGTCCCATGATGTTCACTAGTGATGTCTCTCTCCCAAAAGATGATAAAACAGCTAAGCGAGGTAAACAAATTACAGCTGGGCAATTGACAGGATTATGTGCGCAAACCAATGCTAACTATGCTGCAAAGAAAGGTAGAGGCTCAAAAGCATGGGTGGTACGCCAAGGCAAGTAGACTGAAATCCATATGCATCTACTACTAATCATCCACCTTGAGATATCTATCCAGAACATCTCGCTGGCATTAAGTTGCGAGTCCCACCCAAAGTGTAGACTCAAAGCAACATACAACTGCATTAAAAGAACTTTGCGTAAAGTAAACAATCCTTGCACCCGCGAGTACAAGCACCATTGTTTTCCCCCTTGTGGCAACAACACATCCCCTAGACTCATGTTTCTGTCACTCAAGCTAGTCATCGAGGGGCATGAACCCACAATCAAGCATAACGTTCCCTCTTGGAGTTACTACCTACTACTTGGCCAAAGCAATAAACAGCAACGGAGAACATGCAAGAATTACTCAAGAACATAAATATAAAAGAGGTGAATCAAATATATTACTCACACACAATTTGAACATAATCTCATAATCCATCGGATCCCAGCAAACTCATCATAACAACAGCATAAGGATTACATATGTGCCTCGATCATGTAGGGCAGCTCACGAGGTCTAATCGATGAAGAACAAAGAGGGGAGGAGAACATCACATAGCTACTGGTCATGGACCCATGGTCCAAGGGAGACTACTCACAACTCATCCGGGAGGCGTCCATGGTGGTGGAGAAGCTCCCGGTGGTGATCCTCCCCTCCGGCAGGGTGCCGGGAAGAGTTCTCCTGGTGCTCCCGATCTTGGAAGCGCGGCGGCGGCGGAATAGAGATGAGATCGCGAAAAAGGGTTCCGTCCTCGAGGGTTTCGGGACGCGGTGTAAATATATGCCAAAGGGGGGCGTCAGAGGAGGCCAGGGGGGCCCAGGCGCCCTGGCGGTGCGGCCAGGAGGGGGGGGGGGCGTGCCCTCTGGCCGCCTGGAGCGCTGGTGGCCCCCCTCCGGCCCTACTTTGGCCGCATGGAAGCTTCCGGAACGCTGATTTTTTATATATTTTTCTCGGAATTTTTCTGGCAGTTTACGTAATGGGAAAACCTGAAATACAAAAACAACAGAAAACAGAAGCTGGCACTGGGGTGCACTGAGTTAATAGGTTAGTCCAAATATGATCAAAAGTGTATGGAAGTGCATAAATAACATAGCAATATCACACAAAAGAGGCATGGAGCAAGCAGAAATTATAGATACGTTTTGGACGTATCAACATCCCCAAGCTTGCATACCTTGTTAGCATTCTTAGGATCGACAAAACCTTCCGGCTGTATCACATACAATTCTTCCTTAAGGAAACCATTAAGGAATGCCATTTTGACGTCCATTTGCCATATCTCATAATCATAGAATGCGGCAATTGCTAACATGATTCGGACGGACTTCAGCATTACAACGGGAGAGAAAGTCTCATCGTAGTCAATTCCTTGAACTTGTCGATAACCCTTAGCGACAAGCCGAGCCTTATAGATGGTCACATTTCCATCCGCGTCAGTCTTCTTCTTAGAGATCCATTTATTTTCTATGGCCTGCCAATCATCGGGCAAGTCAACCAAAGTACATACTTTGTTATCATACATGGATCCTATCTCAAATTTCATGGCTTCAAACCATTTGTTGGAATCCGGGCCCACCAACGCTTCTTCATAGATCGAAGGTTCACCATTGTCTAACAACATGATTTCCAGGACAGGGTTGCCATACCACTCTGGTGCGGAACGTGTCCACATGGACCTACGAAGTTCAGTAGTAACTTGATCCAAAGTTTCATGATCATTATCATTAACTTCCTCTCTAGTCGGTGCAGGCACCACAAAAACATCTTCCTATGCTCCGCTACTTTCCGGTTCAAGAGGGGTTACAACAACCTCATCAGGTTCTACTTTCCTCCCACTCACTTCTTTTGAGAGAAACTCTTTCTCTAGAAAGGATCCATTCTTGGCAATAAATATCTTGCCTTCGGATCTGAGGTAGAAGGTATACCCAGTAGTTTCTTTAGGGTATCCTATGAAGACACATTTTTCTGATTTGGGTTCGAGCTTTTCAGGTTGAAGTTTCTTGACATAGGCATCACATCCCCAAACTTTTAGAAATGACAACTTAGGTTTCTTCCCAAACCATAGTTCATACGGTGTCGTCTCAACGGATTTAGACGGTGCCCTATTTAAAGTGAATGCGGTAGTCTCTAAAGCATAACCCCAAAATGATAGCGGCCAATCGGTAAGAGGCATCATAGATCGCACCATGTTGATACGTCCAAAACGTATCTATAATTTCTGCTTGCTCCATGCCACTTTTGGGTGATATTGCTATGATATTCATACACTTCCATACACTTTTGATCATATTTGGACTAACTTACTAATCCAGTGCACCCCAGTGACAGTTTCTGTTTTCGGCTGTTTTTGTATTTCAGGTTTTCACGTTTCGAGAACTGCCCAGAAAAATCCAGAAAAATTATATAAAAAATCAGCGATCCGGAAACAACACTGCGTCCGAAGGGCAGCCTGGGGGGGGGCACAGGGGCTCCAGGCGCCCTGTGGGCGCGCCCCCCCAGGGCCGCGCCGGGGGGGCGCCTGGGCCCCCCGAGGCTCCCCCGGTGCCCTACTTTGGCATATATTTAAAGGGTCCTCCGTAACCCTCAGAACAGGACTTCTTTTCGCGATCCCATCTCTGTTCCGCCGCCGCCGCCGCTTCCAAGATCGGGAGCACCAGGAGAACTCTTCCCGGCACCCTGCCGGAGGGGAGGATCACCACCGGGAGCTTCTCCACCACCATGGACGCCTCCCGGATGACTCGTGAGTAGTCTCCCTTGGACCATGAGTTCATGACCAGTAGCTATGTGATGTTCTCCTCCCGTTCTTGTGCTTCACTAATTAGTCCTCGTGAGCTGCCCTACATGATCGAGGCACCTATGTAATCCTTATGCTGTTGCTATGTTGAGTTTGCTGGGATCCGATCGATTATGAGATTATGTTCAGATTGATCTTGAGTAATATATTTGATTCACCTCTTTTATATTTTAGTTCATAAGTAATTCTTGCATGTTCTTCGTTGTTATTTATTGCTTTGGCCGAGTAATAGGTAGTGACTCCAAGAGGGAACGTTATGCTCGATTGTGGGTTCATGCCCCTCGATGACTAGCTTGAGTGACAGAAACATGAGTCTAGGGGATGTGCTGTTGCCACAAGGGGGAAAACAACGGTGCTTGTACCCGCGGGTGCAAGGATTGTTTACTTTACGCAAAGTTCTTTTAATGCAGTTGTCTGTTGCATTGAGTTTACACTATGGGTGGGACTCGCAACTTAATACCAGCGAGATGTTCTGGATAGATATCTCAAGGTGTGATTAGTAGTGGATATTGATGGATTTCGGTCTACTTACTTTGGCGTACCGCCCATGCTTTGAACCTCAACCTTTCTTGCAATGTAGTCAGCATTGGTTTGCGTTCGTGGTCCTGTCAATTGCCCAGCTGTAATTTGTTTACCTCACATAGTTGTTTTATCGTCTTTTGGGAGAGAGACATCACTAGTGAACATCATGAGACTCCGGTCCATATTACCATCATTGATCACATTCACTATTTACTTATCGCTATTTACTTACTATTGCAAAACACTATCTATCACTACTATCATATTGCTTTTAACCCTTTGTGAACTACAAGGCCGGAGAGATTGACAACCTCTCTGTACTCGTTGGGAGCAAAGTTATTTGTATCTGTGTGCAGGTCCACGTTGATTGCTAATTGCGCCGTTAGCAATTGACACCTACTTGTTGAACCTAGGAGTCTCTGGGGATTCGATCCTTGGCATCTTTGCTAGGGGAAAACACTTCTACTTACTGCATCTTACACCTTCCACTTGGGGTAACCAACGAGGGGTTCGAGGCCCATCAAGGAGTATTTTCTGGCGCCGTTGCCGGGGACTCCACTCTTCAGGATAGGGGCGTTACATGCTATCTTTTACCTTTGCTTTTTAGTCTTGTTAGTTTACCTTTCATTTTTGCTTTAGTTCCTTTTATCGAAAATCACAAAAATAGTTATCTTGCTTGCTTGCTACTATGGGTTCCACCGAGAACACCAAGTTGTGTGACTTCACTAGTCACAACAACGATGACTTTATCAGCACACCTATCACTACACCTGCCACTTCAGCACCTTCATATGAAATTAAACCTGCTTTACTGAACTTAGTTATGAAAGAACAATTCTCCGGTGCTGGAGATGATGCTGCTTTACACTTGAACAACTTTGTAGAACTTTGTGATATGCAAAAGTACCAAGAAATAGATGGAAATATTGTTAGGCTTAAGCTTTTTTCCTTTCTCCTTGAGAGGAGGAGCTAAAATTTGGTTTCAGTCTTTGCCTAGAAATAGCATAGATTCATGGGACAAGTGCAAAGATGCTTTTATCGGAAAATACTATCCACCTGCTAAAATTATCCAACTTAGAAGTAACATCATGAATTTTAAACAATTGGATAATGAACACGTTGCCCAAGCTTGGGAACGTATGAAATCTCTTATCAAGAACTGCCCTACTCACGGCTTGACTACTTGGATGGTTATCCAAACTTTTTATGCAGGCTTGAACTTTACCTCGCGGAACTTGTTAGACTCGGCCGCGGGAGGAACTTTTATGTCAACTACACTTGGTGCTACCACAAAGCTTCTCGATGAGATGATGACCAACTATTCCCAATGGCACACCGAACGCGCTCCAACAGGTAGGAAGGTAAACTCTGTCGAGGAGATTTCCTCCCTTAATGAAAAAGTTGACTTGATCATGTCTCTACTTTCGAAGCAATCTACTATTGATCCTAGTGATGTTCCTTTAAATTCTTTGATTGCTCAAGAACAAGTAGATGTGAATTTTATCTCTAGAAACAATTTTAACAACAACGCTTATATGAGTAACTTTGGTAACAATCCTAGACCGTTCCCCTCTAACTCTTATGGGAACAACAATGCTTATCCTAGTACCAAGAACTCCAATACTGAACTAGAGACCATGCTTAGAGATTTCATCACTACCCAAAAAGCCTTTAATAAGAATGTAGAAGAGAAACTACATAAACTAGATGATCTTTCTTTTAAGGTAGATCACTTAGCCAATGAGGTAAAATTGCTAAAAATTGAAACTTCTCCTCTTAAGGAGAGGGAAGTCATTCCTATTAATGCTACTCAAGTACAAATTAATGAAAATATTAGGATGATGGCTAAGCTAAAAGAAAGATGGGCTAGAGAAAGGGAGGAAGAAGAGAGAATTAAGAGCCTTCCTACCCACCACATTGTTGCTACTATCCAAGTTATTGAGGATGTTCACACTCTTAGCACCCAATGTACTCCTGGTCCCAATGGACCTATTAATGGTGATGCTATAGAAACTACCAAACAGGTGAACCTTAAGGACACCACTACCACTTTACTTGATGCTCGTGACCTTGATTTTGATAATTGCACTCTTACAGAAGTTATTGATTTCCTTCACAAGATGTCTAGAGATCCCCGCACTAGCACGCTTAACCTTGCCTTCACGGAGCATATCACTAATGCTCTCATCAAAGCTAGGGAGGAGAAACTTAGAGTAGAAGCCTCCATACCTAGAAAGCTAGAAGATGGTTGGAATCCTATGATAAAAATTTATTTGAATGACTTCTCTTGTTATGCATTATGTGATGTTGGTGCTAGTACCTCTGTTATGCCCAAAAGAATATATGATATGCTTAAATTGAAACCTTATGATTCTTGTTCTTTTGGTGTTCGTCTCGTTGATTCTTCCATAAAGAAACCTTTGGGGAGGATCGACGATGTTCTTATTGTTGTCAATGATAATTATGTGCCCGTTGATTTCACTATTATGGATATTGAATGTGATCCTTCATGTCCAATTATTTTGGGACGTCCCTTTTTGCGCACTGTTGGTGCTGTCATTGACATGAAAGAGGGTAATATAAAATTTCAGTTTCCTCTGAAGAAAGGGATGGAACACTTCCCTCGTAAGAAGGTCAAGTTACCTTTTGAGTCCGTTGTACGGGCTAGTTATTCTTTTACTCTTGATAAAACTTGATCTATGCATTATGCCTAGCTTAAAGGCATAAAAGAAAGCGCTTTTGGGAGGCAGCCCACATGAATAATTTTTTTGCTTTTGTTGTGTCTTGATGTTGTTTACTGCTGTAGCATCATCATTGTATCTTTGCTTTTCATATTTGTGCCAAGTATAGCCTCTGATTGCTAGAAAGTTCAAAAGTTGTGAGGTGCTGTCCAGGAAACAGATTCTGTCCTTGGATAAAAAAATTCGTATAAAATCACCAGATCATCTTTTTGGTCTGAATTTTTTCGACAGCGTTCTCTATATAATTGTCTTTCGTGCGTCAGTTCTGAGTTTTTTGATTTGAGTTGCAGAAGTATCCCGAACAGGTCAATTACTTCCTGCTGTTCTGTTTTTCACAGATTCTGTCCTGTTTTGCCTTACCTTCACTTTGCAAATTAAGAACTTGCTTTTTCTTTGCAAAAACCTTTTGGCAATCTTGAGAAACAGTAGAACTTCAAGAATATCCTTATTTCCAGCAAGGTATAATTATTTTATTAAGGGTACTAACCTCGCTAATCAGATTATGATGAGTTGTGTATGAAGGGAGTTTTCAAGTGTGCGAGGGAAGATGATAAAAAGATTCAGGAGTGTCAAGCGCTCAAGCTTGGGGATGCCCCCGTGCACCCCCAAGAAATATTCAAGGAGACTCAAGTGTCTAAGCTTGGGGATGCCCCCCGTGCATCCCCTTCTCCATCAACATTATCAGTTCGTCTTTCGTTTCGCTATATTTTTATCACTTCATATGTTATGTGCTATGCTTGGAGCGTCTTGCTTTTAGTTTTCTTTTTAGTTTTTCATAACGAGTTGGAACTCAGCATTCCTTTATGTGGGAGAGAAACACGCTCCACTTCTACCTAGAACATTACATAGAATTTTCATGTCTATCTAAGCTGTGTGTGTTCTTTGTCTTTTAATAGCTACTATCGTGCTCTGCTCTTAGTATTCATGCTTATCTTTTCAAGAGCTTTTATTTAGTTGGTTGCTTGAACTCTCTTTAATTACCATGCTCACCTTATTAAGAGAGTTTGCTTCCGTTGCATGGGTTAATGTGTCTATGATAAAGATGCTACTTTCATGATGGTGCTTAGTAGTTCAGGTTTTCTTTTGGTTAATCTCAAATAGCTGGGGGGGGGGGTTCCCAATGTGTTATTGGAATACCAACTTGGTTTGTTTGCCTATGATGTGGTATGGTTTAGTAATATCTTCCTTCGAGAATTTATTTTGATTGACTTGGCGTATGCTCACGCATATTCAAGACTGTAAAGAAAGTCTGTCAAGCCTTGATGATCTTTTGTTTCTAAGTAGCGATATAACTACCATGCCTGATTCAATATTGCTTTGTCGCTCTGCATGATTATGACCGTCATTGCTCTCTTAGTTGGTCGCTCCCAGTCTTTTGCTAACCTCCACCTGCACTAAGCAAACTAACCATGCAATACATAGCTCATGGGAAAGTAGCCTAAAAACTATTGTGGTAAAGAATATGTTGCCTATGTATCTTATTTCTTATAAGTTGCTTGCTGAGCGGTAACCATGTTTCTGGGGACGCCATCAACTGTCACACTTTTGTTGAATATCATGTGAGTTGCTATGCATGTTCGTCTTGTCTGAAGTAAGGGTGATCTACCGTGGGTTGAATTAATATGCATATTGTTAGAGAAGAACATTGGGCCGCCAACCAAAGCCATGCATCATGGTGGAAGTTTTAGCTTGGACCTTAATCCTCAATCTCTCATGAGAATATGCTTATGCATTAAAGAGGAGTCCATCATCTATTTTCTATGTTGTCCCGGTATGGATGTCCTCAAGTTGAGATTTATCAAAAACGAGAAATCAAATGCGATCTATCTCCTTGGACCTTTGTACAGGTGGCATAGAGGTACCCCTTTGTGACACTTGGTTAAAACATATGCAATGCAATGATAACCCATGGGGATCCGAGCTAATTAGGATAAGGAGCGAGCACTATTGGTATTCGATGCATGAGGCTTGCAACTTATAAGATGTTTTATGCATGACACATATGAAGTACTACTACCGTTGACACAATTGCTTCCATGTTTTCAAAATAAAAAGCTTTAGCACTTAACCTTTCTTTTACCTTTATGTTGAAGCACCAACTACTGAGAGCATGATTGTCATTCTGAGTGTAATGTGCATTGTCCCAAAGTAGCATTGTCTTTTGCATGATTGTGATATCGTTTATTCTGAAATGATTGTATCTAGTCATCACTTAAACCTTGAAGGTGCCCTTGCATTTATGTTTTGCATCACTAAAGGGGGCAAGCTAGATATCACTTTATCATATTTGCACATCATGTTCATTGCAAATCTTTTTGATGTTTCAGTTTCATGTTGTAAAACTTTCAGTCATTTGTGATTTTCTCTTGAGGCAACTTAATTACTATAGAATCATTGTCTCAGTAAGCTTTTGTCATATGACTATGAGAAAGTCCTATATGGTTAATAGCATGTCACCACAGAAATTATTCTTGTTATCATTTACCTACTCGAGGACGAGCAGGAATTAAGCTTGGGGATGTTGATACGTCCAAAACGTATCTATAATTTCTGCTTGCTCCATGCCACTTTTGGGTGATATTGCTATGATATTCATACACTTCCATACACTTATGATCATATTTGGACTAACTTACTAATCCAGTGCACCCTAGTGCCAGTTTCTGTTTTCGGCTGTTTTTGTATTTCAGGTTTTCACGTTTCGAGAACTGCCCAGAAAAATCCAGAAAAATTATATAAAAAATCAGCGATCCGGAAACAACACTGCGTCCGAAGGGCAGCCTGGGGGGGGCACAGGGGCTCTAGGCGCCCTGTGGGCGCACCCCCCCTGGGCCGCGCCGGGGGGGGGGGGGCGCCTGGCCCCCCCGAGGCTCCCCCGGTGCCCTACTTTGGCATATATTTAAAGGGTCCTCCGTAACCCTCTGAACAGGACTTCTTTTCGCGATCCCATCTCTGTTCCACCGCCGCCACCGCTTCCAAGATCGGGAGCACCAGGAGAACTCTTCCCGGCACCCTGCCGGAGGGGAGGATCACCACCGGGAGCTTCTCCACCACCATGGACGCCTCCCGGATGACTCGTGAGTAGTCTCCCTTGGACCATGAGTTCATGACCAGTAGCTATGTGATGTTCTCCTCCCGTTCTTGTGCTTCACTAATTAGTCCTCGTGAGCTGCCCTACATGATCGAGGCACCTATGTAATCCTTATGCTGTTGCTATGTTCGATTGTGGGTTCATGCCCCTCGATGACTAGCTTGAGTGACAGAAACATGAGTCTAGGGGATGTGCTGTTGCCACAAGGAGGAAAACAACGGTGCTTGTACCCGCGGGTGCAAGGATTGTTTACTTTACGCAAAGTTCTTTTAATGCAGTTGTCTGTTGCATTGAGTTTACACTATGGGTGGGACTCGCAACTTAATACCAGCGAGATGTTCTGGATAGATATCTCAAGGTGGATGATTAGTAGTAGATATTGATGGATTTTGGTCTACTTACTTTGGCGTACCGCCCATGCTTTGAACCTCAACCTTTCTTGCAATGTAGTCAGCATTGGTTTCCGTTCGTGGTCCTGTCAATTGCCCAGCTGTAATTTGTTTACCTCACATAGCTGTTTTATCGTCTTTTGGGAGAGAGACATCACTAGTGAACATCATGAGACTCCGGTCCATATTACCATCATTGATCACATTCACTATTTACTTATCGCTATTTACTTACTATTGCAAAACACTATCTATCACTACTATCATATTGCTTTTAACCCTTTGTGAACTACAAGGCCGGAGAGATTGACAACCTCTCTGTACTCGTTGGGAGCAAAGTTATTTGTATCTATGTGCAGGTCCACGTTGATTGCTAATTGCGCCGTTAGCAATTGACACCTACTTGTTGAACCTAGGAGTCTCTGGGGATTCGATCCTTGGCATCTTTTCTAGGGGAAAACACTTCTACTTACTGCATCTTACACCTTCCACTTGGGGTAACCAACGAGGGGTTCGAGGCCCATCACATGTCCAACAGAGTACGATTACGACGTTTGGACACACCATTACGCAGTGGTGTTCCAAGCGGCGTCAGTTGTGAAACAATTCCACATTTCCTTAGGTGCATGCCAAATTCGTGACTTAAATATTCTCCTCCACGATCTGATCGTAAGAACTTTATTTTTCTGCCATGTTGATTCTCAACCTCATTCTGAAATTCTTTGAACTTTCCAAAGGTCTCAGACTTGTCTTTCATCAAGTAGACATACCCATATCTACTTAAGTCATCAGTGAGGGTGAGAACATAACGATAACCACCGCGAGCCTCAACGCTCATCGGACTGCACACATCAGTATGTATGATTTCCAACAAGTTGGTTGCTCGCTCCATTGTTCCAGAGAACAGAGTCTTGGTCATCTTGCCCAAGAGGCATGGTTCGCACGTGTCAAATGATTCATAATCAAGAGACTCCAAAAGTCCATCTGCATGGAGTTTGTTCATGCGTTTGACACCAATATGACCAAGGCGGCAGTGCCACAAGTATGTGGGACTATCATTATCAACCTTACATCTTTTGGCATTCACACTATGAATATGTGTAACATCACATTTGAGATTTAATAAAAATAAACCATTGACCAGCGGGGCATGACCATAAAACAATTCTCTCATATAAATAGAACAACCATTATTCTCAGATTTAAATGAGTAGCCATTTCGCATTAAACGAGATCCAGATACAATCTTCATGCTCAAAGCTGGTACTAAATAACAATTATTGAGGTTTAAAACTAATCTCGAAGGTAGATGTAGAGGTAGCGTGCCGACGGCGATCACATCGACCTTGGAGCCATTCCCGACGCGCATCGTCACCTCGTCCTTTGCCAGTCTTCGCTTATTCCCCAACTCCTGCTTAGAGTTACAAATGTGAGCAACTTCACAGGTATCGAATACCCATGAGCTACTATGAGCGCTGGTAAGGTACACATCAAGAACATGTATATCACATATACCTTTGACATTGCCGGCCTTCTTATCCGCTAGGTATTTGGGGGAAATTCCGCTTCCAGTGACCCGTTCCCTTGCAATAAAAGCACTCAGTCTCAGGCTTGGGGTCCATTTTTGGCTTCTTCCCGGCAACTGACTTACCGGGCGCGGCAACTCCATTGCCGTCCTTCTTAAAGTTCTTCTTACCCTTGCCTTTCTTGAACTTAGTGGTTTTATTCCCCATCAACACTTGATGTTCCTTTTTTGATTTTCACTTCCGCTGATTTCAGCATTGAATATTACTCGGGAATGGCCTTCTCCATCCCTTGCATATTGTAGTTCATCACAAAGCTCTTGTAGCTAGGTGGAAGCGACTTGAGGATTCTATCAACGACCACGTCATCTGGGAGATTAACTCCCAGCCGAGACAAGCGGTTGTGCAACCCGGACATTCTGAGTATATGCTCGCTTACATAACTGTTTTCCTCCATCTTACAACTGTAGAACTTGTCTGAGACTTCATATCTCTCGACCCGGGCATGAGCTTGGAAAACCATTTTCAACTCTTGGAACATCTCATATGCTCCGTGTTGCTCAAAATGCTTTTGGAGCCCCGATTCTAAGCTGTAAAGCATGCCGCACTGAACCAGGGAGTAATCATCACTACGTGACTGCCAGACGTTCATAACGTCTTGAGTTGCTGGAAAAATGGGTGCGTCACCTAGCGGTGCTTCAAGGACATAGGCTTTCTTGGCAACTATGAGGATGATCCTCAAGTTATGGACCCAGTCTGTATAGTTGCTACCATCGTCTTTCAGCTTGGTTTTCTCTAGGAATGCGTTGAAGTTGTGGGCAACATTAGCGTGGGCCATTTGATCTACAAGACATATTGTAAAGATTTTAGACTATGTTCATGATAATTAAGTTCATTTAATCAAATTTAATGAACTCCCACTCAGATAGACATCTCTCTAGTCATCTAAGTGATACATGATCCGAATCGACTAGGCCGTGTCCGATCATCACGTGAGACAGACTAGTCATCAATGGTGAACATCTCCATGTTGGTCGTATCTTCTATACGACTCATGTTCGACCTTTCGGTCTCCCGTGTTCCGAGGCCATGTCTGTACATGCTAGGCTCGTCAAGTCAACCTAAGTGTATTGCGTGTGTAAATCTGGCTTACACCCGTTGTATGCAAACGTTAGAGCCTATCACACCCGATCATCACGTGGTGCTTCGGAACAACGAGCCTTAGCAACGGTGCACAGTTAGGGGGAACACAATTCTTGAAATTTTAGTGAGAGATCATCTTATTTAAGTTACCATTGTTTTAAGCAAATAAGATGTAAAACATGATAAACATCACATGCAATCAAATAGTGACATGATATGGCCAATATCATTTTGCTCATGTTGATCTCCATCTTCGGGGCTCCATGATCATCATCGTCACCGGCATGACACCATGATCTCCATCATTGTGTCTTCATGAAGTTGTCTTGCTAACTGTTACTTGTACTATTATGGCTAACGGTTAGCAATAAAGTAAAGTAATTACATGGCGTTTTCATTGACACACAGGTCATACAATAAAATAAGACAACTCCTATGGCTCCTGCCGGTTGTCATACTCATCAACATGCAAGTCGTGATTCCTATTACAAGAACATGATCAATCTCATACATCACATATATCATTCACCACATCCTTTTGGCCATATCACATCACACGACATAAGTTGCAAGAACAAGTTGGACGTCCTCTAATTGTTGTTGCAAGGTTTTACGTGGCTGCTATAGGTTTCTAGCAAGAACGTTTCTTACCTATGCCAAAACCACAACGTGATATGCCAATTACTATTTACCCTTCATTAGGACCCTTTTCATAGAATCCGATCCGACTAAAGTGGGAGAGACAGACACCCGCTAGCCACCTTACGCAACTAGTGCATGTCAGTCGGTGGAACCTGTCTCACATAAGCGTACGTGTAAGGTCGGTCCGGGCCACTTCATCCCACGATGCCGCCGAATCAAGATAAGTCTAGTAACGGGAAGTAAATTGACAAAATCGACGCCCACAACAACTTGTGTTCTACTCGTGCATAGAAACTACGCATGGACCTAGCTCATGATGCCACTGTTGGGGATCGTTGCAAAAATTCAAAAAAATTCTATGCATCACCAAGATCAATCTATGGAGTGACTAGCAACAAGAGAGGGGAGTGCATCTTCATACCTTTGAAGATCGCGATACGGAAGCATTGCAAGAACGCGGTTGGTGGAGTCGTACACGAAGCGATTCAGATCGCGGCCGAATGCGATCTAAGCGCCGAACAACGGCGCCTCCGTGTTCAACACACGTGCAGCCCGGTGACGTCTCCCATGCCTTGATCCAACAAGGAGAGAGGGAGAGGTTGGGGAAGACTCCGTCCAACAGCAGCACGATGGCGTGGTGGTGGTGGAGGAGCGTGGTACTCCGGCAGGGCTTCGCCAAGCACTACGGAAGGAGGAGGAGGAGTTGGAGAGGGGGAGGGCTGCGCCAGGGATCAGGTGCGGCTGCCCTCCCACCCCCTCACTTTATATAGGGGAAGGGGAGAGGGGGCCGGCCCCTCTAGATGAGATCTAGAGGGGGGCGGCGGCCAGGTGGGGGG
>LR738711.1:266914562-266933212 GCA_902687465.1 Secale cereale | reverse complement strand
CAATGCGATGTTCAATTGTTGTGGCTGCATTGTGTTATTGTATACCATGTGAGGAATAAATTGAATTTGGCTGTACTAAATACACGAGAACAAATACAATCGCTATATTTCCAAGTTGTTAAGCATGCTTGGTTTGGTTAACTGTCCGATCTTCTATTAAGAGTATGTTATATTGTGCAATGTGGTGCTCAGTTAACGCTTGGTTCATTTGTTGTGGTGTCTAGTTAACTGCTTGGTTCAATTCTGCAATGCGATGTTCAATTGCTGTGGCTGCATTCTGTTATTGTATACCATGTGAGGAATAAATCGAATTTGGCTGCACTTAATACATGAGAAACATATACAAGTGCTATATTTCCTAGTTCTTAATCATGCTTGGTTTGGATAAATGGCTTTTCCATGTGGCTTGAATTATTCTGATGAATATGCAATGTGCTTATTTACCATCAACATATTTTACTGATAGCATGCGAACCCTTACTTAACCTGATGACTAACTACCTTATATGTGTTGCAGGGAAACAATGGGAAGCACTGAGGTTTACAAGATGGTACTAACTATTATACCTTGCCTTTTTGTATTCCTTTTCCCCATTTCCAATATAGAGAAGATATTTATGCACATCCTTGTTTTCAGGCTTCACTGATGATTACCTCTCAAACCACGCCTGTGGTCAGGAGGCGAGGAAAGTTTTTATACAACACCCACGGTTCAATATTGAAGTGTTCCTGAAGAGGTCGAAGGATGGATGGTCAATCATCCACAGGCACTGGCCTAAAGTTGCAAAGACCTTCAACATGAATGAAGGCTTAATATTCGCCTTCCGCTTCAGTAGTTTTCCAGATGAGATGCATCTCTCTATGTACCATCTATGATGCTAATTTCGAAAGGTTCTAGATGTTGCATGTGAAACTTGCTGCTGGTTAGTTGTGTAATGGGGTAGCTGAGTACTGAAGCTATATCATGTTGTACTCTGATGTATTTCAATTATGAAATCCCGCTTCCTTAATATGGAAATGGAATATATTATGTGTGTAATATGAATGTCAATTAGATTAATAAATGGATTATTAATAATAGGCCAATTAGCTTGCTAATTGGGTTTTCCTATTGCAAACGGTTAATGAGAAACCACCGTGGGCGATGACCTCAGGCAACGCACACAGTTTCTAGGAATAAATCGTGTTGGATTAATGAACAATCACACACGACATTCTCTTCAAAACTGCTTGCGTTACGCCACCTTGAGCAAACGTTTTCCTTGTAGTGACTGTGTGGGATGTATATACGAATGGAAACGTTTAGTGGTGACTGACTGTTTGGGATGTACTTATGACCGGAAATGATTTCGCCTGTATAATTGTATTTTTTGAGCACTACTGTACATATTTTTGTATTTGAGTGCTCACCGGTCGCACACGACCTCATTTTGCCGAGCATGTGTGCCAGGAGGGCATATCCCCAACGGTTTCTATGTCGTGTGGGAAGGACCCCCTATCGCCCACACTCACTTGGCGATGGTTCTGAATGCCATCGCGGGAAGGGGTTAAAAACCGTTTGTTTAGGACCGACGCGCACCAGTGCCCACTTCTTGAACGCATAATCCTTCATTCACTTCTCACTTTCCATGAAGCTGTAGCGTTGAAATTTTATCTGACGAAAAGCCAGTAGAGTATAACCCGCATAACTTTCGAGTTCACATAGATTAGGGAAGGCATAGGTTCAACCCATCGGGGCATCTTAGGAACATATACCAGGAATTTCAAGAATAAATGACGCAAGTTCGAAGGTAGAGTATGGTTGACAAAAGCAGAAAATACAATTTTACCAAAGGAATTATGTATCAGGGGAAGAATTTCATGAGGTTCTTTGAATACGAAGGACACTGGCAGATGATAATCCAATAATGGATCCGGCGATCCACAACGGAGCTGACGTGAGTATCGATATTCAACCAGAAGAAGGAATAATGCAGAGGCATCAGATTTTATAAATATCTAATAATTTCAAAGTTTAAATTCAAAGGAATCATGGTTTCCAATTCGGGGGATCAGAAGCAGATGCTCTGATCAAAAAATAAGCAAGTTGAAAAGACATAGATTGACAATCATTCAAGGTTTGATTTGCCGAGAACCAGCTCATGTCTGGAGTGACGTCTGAGCCAAAGGGATGAACTCTAATTTCGATTGATGATTGCGAACATTCGCACACATGTTGAATCAAAAGGGGTAAGAATGATAGTCGCAAAGGACTTTAATGAATATTGCTAGACATATGGAATTAACCATAAGGCCAGCAGGTAAGGAAGATCAAGAGCAATAGGCTACTAAGGATTTTCGTAAGATCAAATAGTATTCCAAAGAATTTTGTGAAACACATGAACAACTAGAGATGAATGGATACTCGGTAAGTGTGAGGAATTATTCATAGGGGTACTCACGCGGCAAAGATCTGCAAGGCAGTGGCACAAGGGATTCTTAAAGTCGGAGAATAATTTGAGGTATCTTGTAAAAACAAGAGCAGCCGAGAAAGAAAGTAAGAAAGACTTGTGTATGTATTTATCCATAGGGATATATCGGTTATAGGGAATTGCAAAAGCGATGGGCACAAAGTCTCGAGAGAACATCGTAGAGTATCTTCGAAATCTTCTGGTGCAACAAGCGATCATCTGGAATGAAGGGGCTCTCCGGGAGGAAGTACTTACGAGAACCTAGAGTTAGAGTTAGCAAAATTATTTAACCCATATAGAAGAGAGATCAGAATCCCAGAGTAAGGACGAGGAATAAAATATCTTAATACCACCCATTTGTGATGTGGGCCCGCAAGCCACACTGTCAAGTTAGTAAAAGTTTTTCAATGACTAGACTCAACTTCGGTCAAGGAGTTGGAAAGGGGGTGTTCCTACAGGCAGCCGGCTCTGATACTGATGTCTACTACACAACTTGGTCTTGTAGACTCGTGTTGGGCCTCCAAGCGCAGAGTTTTGTAGCATAGTAGAAAATTTCCCTCAAGTGGATGACCTAAGGTTTATCAATCAGTGGGAGGTGTAGGATGAAGATGGTCTCTCTCAAACAACCCTGCAACCAAATAATAAGAAGTCTCTTGTGTCCCCAACACACCAAATACAATGGGAAATTGTATAGGTGCACTAGTTCGGCGAAGAGATGGTGATATGAGTGTAATATGGATAGTAGATATTGATTTTTGTAATAGGAACAATAAAAAACAACAATGTAGCAAGTAAAAAAAGTGAGCACAAATGGTATTGCAATGCTTGAAAATGAGGCCTAGGGTTCGTACTTTTGCTAGTACAATCTCTCAACAATATTAATATAATTGGATCACATAACCATCCCTCAACGTGCGATGAAGAATCACTCCAAAGTTCTTATCTAGCGGAGAACATAAGAATAAATCGTTTGTAGTTATTCTTTTCGGTCGATCTATCCAAGAGTTCGTACTAGAATAACACAAGTTATTCTTTCTGATCGATATATCAGGAGTTCGTACTAGATTAACACAAGTTATTCTTTCCGGCCGATCTATCAAGAGTATGTACTAAAATAACACCAAAACAAATTCAGATTTATAATACTCAATCCAACACAAAGAACCTCAAAGAGTGCCCCAAGATTTCTATCGGAGAAACAAAGACAAGAACGTGCACCAACCCCTATGCATAGATTACCCCAATGTCACCATGGGAATCCGCAAGTTGAGTGCCAAAACACATATCAATTGAATCAATATGATACCCCATTGTTACCACGAGTATTCAATTGCAAGACATATATCAAGTGTTCTCAAATCCATAAAAGTATTCAATCCGATAACAACGAAATCTCAAAGGGAAAAACTCAATTCATCACAACAAGATAAAGAGGGGAAAACACCATATGATCCAACTATATTAATAAAGCCCGCAATACATCAAGATTGTGACATCTCAAGAACACGAGAGAGAGAGAGATTAAACAGATAGCTACTAGTACAAACCCTCAGCCCCGAGGGTGGACTACTCCCTCCTCATCATGGTGGCCGCCGGGATGATGAAGATGGCCACCGGTGATGGTTTCCCCTTCCGGCGGAGTGCCAAAAAGGGCTCTAGATTGGATCTCGTGGACTACAGAGCCTTGCGGTGGCGGAACTTCTGATCTTGGATCTCTATTTTATATATGTCCAAAATTCTGGTTGTTTATTTTTAGGGGCTTGGGTTAATTTCTAGGTCCCTGCAAAATAAATATGTCAGAAGAAAATAATTGACTTAATTTAGATTTTAAATCAAAACAAATGCCAGAAAAATAGAAAACAGAAAAGGAAATAAAAAGGTTAGAGCCTTACCTGGGCCACTTGCTGGCCTGGCACTGGGCCGGCCCAGTTGCCAGTCGTCGTCCTCCTGGCGACGACAGGAGGCCGAGCGTGTGGCCGGCGCGCGCTCGCGGCGGGAGCGCCACGCCACCTGCCTGCCTCACTCCCCTCGCCGCCTAGCCGCTTCTGGAGGAGCCACGCACCTCCCCCGACCCTCCCTCACTCTTCTGGATCCCTCCCCTCTCCTCTATCTCCCTCTCTCGCAGCTCCCGAACGCCGCCGTCGTCGTCGATCGCCGTAGCCGTAGCCACTTCTCTTCCCTCGTCCCTCCGAGTAGCCCGCGAGCTCCGCCACGACTCCCTCGTCCTCTCCGTCAAGCCACCAGATGCCGGACGCCCTGTGGAGCCGTCGTCGTCATCGTCTTCCTCCTCGGACGCCGACGATCGCCGCCGTCGATTCGCCGTAGCAGAAGCATCCCCGAGCCCACTAGGCTACTCCGTCGCCTCACCATGAGCTCCTCTATCTTTTCCCCCTGTCCTCGCCGTCGTCGGCGGCCTCTAGCCCCTACCACCGCAGTTGCCCGACCTCACCGCCGCCGGCGATGCCGCCGCCGTGGCCACAGCCACCCAAACTCCAAGCGGAGCACGCCACCGCGTCCGCCGTTTCACCAGGAGCCCGTAGCGCCCCTCCGTAGGTCTCCCGTGCCCTGTAGCCCCAGACCCGACGAGGCCGAACTCCGGCGCCGCCGCGAGCTCATTTCCGGTGAACTCCGGCCGTCCCAGCTGCTGCCGCTTGCGGGAATGGACGCGGACGAGCTCCAGCAGCTCGCCCGTGGTCTCAGCTGCTCAAAAGACCCCCGGAGCAGGAATCCCGAAGCCCTCCGCCGCGTTTGCTGCCGCCGGCGGCTAAACGCCGGCGTGCTAGCCATAGTTTGACAAGGATTTGACCCCCTGGGTCAATGACAGGTGGGCCCCCACCCTTTTAGTTAGTTGACTAATTAGTTAAATTAATTACTTTTGGTTAATTAGTTTAGCCACTGACATGTGGGCCCAGCCCTGCTGATTATTTCTGTTAGGTTTATTTTAGAGTTAATTAACTCAGTTAATTAACTAAGTCACTGACCAGTGGACCCCACTGTCAGGTTTGACTCTCGACCAGCCCCTTTGACCTGCTGATGTCATGCCTGTGTCATGCTGACGCAGTAATCCAGTTCTGGGTTTTAAATAAATCTTAAATGATTTATTTAATTCAGAAATTGGCATAAACTTCAAAAAATCACAGAAATTCAACCGTAGCTCAGAATGAAATAATTTATATATGAAAAATTATCAGAAAAATTCAATCTATCCATCTGTACCATTTTCATGCATGACAAACGAAGTTAAACCTACTGTTTATATGAAAACACATTTATGGCATTTAGTAATACTTATATTAGAGTTGCATTTGAACCCTTGGTTCAAATGGAGTTCAACCAAATAAAATGCTAGTTGCATTAGCTTAAACAACATCATAACTTCATGCCATATTCATGCATCATATTGTTGCATATGCTTGTGTTTGACTGTCGGCACTGTTCTTCTCGATAGGTCCAGCTCCGGAGACCGATCCAGAGTACCTGTCAGAGGAGCAGTGCTCTGCACGTTGTTTTACCAGGCAAGCAAACCCCCTTGTTCATTCCAATACAACCTCTCTCTCGCTCCTGCTCCCTGTTATTGCATTAGGACAACAACGACTTCACCTGCTACTTTATGCTGCGGTAGTTGAACCCATTCCTCTGCATGACCTGTCTTTCCACAGTAAATAGTTGAAACCCACTAGCATGTGTAGGAGTTGATTGAAGCCATGATGTGATCTTACCATGCCTTGCTTGCTATTGCTTAGAGTGTGTCAGGTCTAATTCATTGGGAATGAATTGGAGTGAAATGATATGTTCTGATGCTGAGGGTTAAGCGTGAACGTGATTTGGTAAAGGTAGCGGTGAGAGGCCATGTAGGAGTACATGGTGGGTTGTCTCACTGGATCCGTCCCTAAGAACTGAGTTCTGTGTATGTTGTCCAATGACCAGCTACTACCACACATTGGAATGCTTAAGTGCCCCTCTCGACTTATTAACCGACTTGGTCTCTGTCCAGGAGTTGCAACTAGTTTCTGGTGTTTATAGGTAGTGTTAGTAGTCTACCAAGTGGCACTCGGCCAGTGGGCTTGGGACAGACTAGGCACCATGGCACGGTGTACCAAGCGTAGATCCACTCGGCGAGGTGGGCTTGGGAACCCTGCGCACATCATTTGGGGCCGTGAGCGACACCCCGGCCGGATCTCCCCACGGATGGAACCCGAATAGGCGATAAACCTGGACTAGAGTCTTGTGTGGTTAGTCAGGTCGTGGCCGACACCCTCGCCAGGCTTCCGCTTGAAGGTTGCCGAGATACACGAGATGTACCTGGCGGTAAGTGGCGAGAGCGTGTGTGAAGAAGTACACCCCTGCAGGGTTAACATGATCTATTCGAATAGCCGGGTCCGCGGTTATGGACTTCTTGGATGCTTACGTGGTACATAGACAACTTGAAGTGGATACTCTAAAATACTCAAGACAAGTGTGAGTTCTATGAATGGCTTTCTCGTAGGGAGACGGGAATGAATCCATAGTGGTGTATTGTGTGGTGCTTAGTGGACTCGTGTGCGCCACCTCAAAGAGTTACCAGCAATCGTAGAATAGGATAGCCACTGAGTCAAAGCTGGCTTGCTGCAACTAAACCCCACTTTGCCATCTTGATACAAGTGCATGTATGATAGGATCTGATGTAAGTCTTGCTGAGTACCTTTGTACTCATGTTTGCTTAATTATGTTTTGCAGATAGGATTGATGTCTCACTAGTAGTTCCGCTTGGACTTCGACAAGTAGCTTGTACCTCAGCTACGATCTTGGACGAGTGTTGTAGATAGTCAGGCTCTTCAGCCTTTTTCATTTGTAGATGTCTGTACTCAGACATGTAGTGCTTCCGCTTGTTGCTTGTATGCTCTGAATGTTGGGTCGTGAGACCCATGTTTGTAATACTTGGCTCCTCGGAGCCTAATGAATAAATACTTTGTTTATTAGAGTCTTGTTGTGATTCCATGTTGTATTTGCACATATTGAACATATTGTGTGTATGTTATTGAAATGCTTGGTATGTGTGGGATCCGACACCTAGTTGTTTACCCTTGGTAGCCTATCTTACAGGGAAATGTCTCCTAGTGCTTCCACTGAGCCTTGGTAGCTTGCTACTGCTCCGGATCACTTAGGCTGACCGACATGTGTCCTTCTTCGTTCCTGTGTCTGTCCCTTAGGGGAAATGTCACACGTTGTTCCTTTAAGTCCTTGTAGCTTGCTACGACTTGGGTTCATACGTTGATGACCGACACGTTCGTTGCTGGGTCATGAATGCCTGTCTCTGTAATTTAGTGCCACTTTTGGTTTATAACTGGTCATGTCGGCCCGGGTTCTCTGTCATATGGACGCTAGCGACACTATCATATACGTGAGCCAAAATGCGCAAACGGTCCCGGGCCAGGAAAGGTGGCACCCGTGGGGATACCGTGCGTGAGGCCGCAAAGTGATATGGTGTGTTACATGCTAGATCGGTGTGACTTAGGATCGGGGTCCCGACAGCGTACTCGCCTCCACTCAAAAGAATCTCGTCCCGAGATTCAGGAGTAGGCGGAAAGAAGGTGGGGTACTCCAGTCGGAGACGATCTTCTCGCTCCCAAGTAGCTTCTCTCTCGGAATGATGAGACCATTGAACTTTGAGAAACTTGATGTTATGACGTCGAGTGACACGCTCTGCTTGATCCAAAATGCGAACGGGATACTCTCGATATGTGAGGTTATCTTGGAGATCAAGCGTTTCGTGGTCCACTCCGCGGATGGGATCCGAGAAGCAACGCCTGAGTTGAGAGACGTGGAAGACATCATGAACTCGAGAAAGATGTGTGGGTAGTTCCAATTGGTAGGCAACCTCTCCTCGTTTAGCAAGAATGCGAAAAGGACCAATGTAACGAGGAGCCAACTTGCCCTTGATACCGAAACGATGGGTACCCTTCAAAGGAGTAACCCCAAGATAAGCTTTGTCACCAACTTCATAAGCCACTTCCTTATGATGACGATCATACTGGCTCTTTTGACGAGACTGGGCTGTTTTCAAATTCTCACGAATGATGCGAACTTGCTCTTCTGCTTCCTGGATCATATCCGGTCCAAAGAATTGTCTTTCACCGGTTTCTGACCAGTTCAAAGGTGTTCGACATCTTCGTCCATAAAGAATCTCAAAAGGAGCTTGCTTAAGACTGGATTGATAGCTATTGTTATAAGCAAACTCGGCGAAAGGAAGACATTTCTCCCAATCCATACCGAATGAGATAACGCAAGCTCTAAGCATGTCTTCGATAATTTGATTAACCCGTTCCACCTGACCACTTGACTGAGGGTGGAAAGCGGTACTGAAGGAAAGATGGGTGCCCATGGCAGTCTGGAAACTCTCCCAAAAATGAGAAGTGAAAAGACTACCACGGTCTGAATTGATCTCTAGTGGGACACCATGAAGTGACACTATTCGAGAAATATACAAGTCAGCAAGCTGACTAGCAGTGATACTCTCTCGAACAGGTAGGAAGTGAGCCACTTTGGAGAGACGATCAATGACTACGAAGATAGCATTATTCCCTCTCTTGGTCCTGGGAAAGCCGGTGATGAAGTCCATACCAACTTTATCCCATTTCCACTCAGGAATAGCTAGAGGCTGAAGGGTGCCAGCAGGTCTTTGATGTTCTGCCTTAACGCGACGACAAACGTCACATTTAGCAATGAACTCAGCAATTTTTCTCTTCATCCTAGTCCACCAGAACCTCTGGCGTAGGTCCTGATACATCTTAGTACTACCGGGATGAATCGTGAGAGGAGATTCATGAGCCTCTTTAAGAATCAATTGCCGAAGATGTTGCTTCTTGGGAACTACCAAGCGATTCTCAAAGAAAACAACACCTCGATCATCCATAGAGAAACATCCACCAACTCCTTTTTTAATGTTCCTCTTGATGCGGATAACACCCCTATCAAACTTTTGGTCAGAAATGATCTGATCCTCAAGGGTAGGTTTCGCCACCAAGGTAGAAAGGAATCCGTGAGGAGCGATGTGAAGGTTAAGCTTACATAATTCCTCATGGAGAAGTGGTTGGCCCTGCTGCAACATGAGATTGTTGCAATAGGATTTACGACTTAGCGCATCAGCCATGACATTGCCCTTGCCCGGGGTGTAGGTAATCCCTAAGTCGTAATCTGAGATCAACTCCAACCAACGTCTTTGCCTAAGGTTCAAATCTGGTTGGGTGAAGATATACTTGAGACTCTGGTGATCGGTGTAGATCTCGCAACGATTACCAAGGAGGTAATGTCGCCAGGTCTTAAGTGCATAGACTACGGCTGCAAGTTCTAGATCATGTGTAGGATAATTCTCCTCATGTGGATGCAACTGTCGAGATGCATAGGAAATCACACGACGATCCTGCATAAGGATGCAACCTAGTCCCTGTCGTGAGGCATCACAGTAGATAACAAAGTCCTTAGTGAAATCCGGTGGCACAAGTATGGGAGCAGAAGTCAGGCGTCTTTTCAGTTCCTGAAAACTGTGCTCACACTGTGGGGACCACTCAAACTTTTTATCTTTCTTAAGAAGTTCCGTGAGAGGTTTGGCCACTTTAGAGAAGTTCTCAACAAAGCGGCGACAATAACTGGCTAGACCAAGGAAACTCCTAACTTGTTTAACTGTTTCAGGCGGAGTCCAATCAAGAACGGCCTGAACTCTCTCGGGGTTGATAGCAATGCCCTTACCAGAAATTACATGGCCGAGATAGGTCACTTCTGGCAACCAAAATTCGCACTTGGAGAACTTGGCATAAAGGCGGTGCTCTCTGAGTTTTTCTAGAACAAGTCTAAGATGTTCGACATGCTCTTCCTCGTTCTTCGAGTAAATAAGAATATCATCGAGGTAAACCATGACGAACTTGTCTAAATACTCCATAAAGATCGAGTTCATCAAGCGGGAGAAGGTGGCTGGAGCGTTTGTTAAACCGAAGGACATGACGGTGTACTCGTACTGACCATAACGAGTGACGAAAGCCGTCTTGGGGATGTCCCCATTTCTAATCTTGATTTGATGGTATCCTAACCTCAAATCCATCTTGGAGAAGACTGAGGATCCAGCGAGCTGATCATACAGGTCGTTGATCCTGGGAAGCGGATACTTGTTCTTTACCGTGACCAAATTAACGGGACGATAATCTACAACCATCCGATCCGTACCATCCTTCTTCTTGACAAAGAGGACGGGGCAAGCCCAGGGTGAAGAACTAGGACGAATGAAACCCTTTTGCAAGGACTCATCAAGTTGTTTCTTAAGCTCGGCTAGTTCTAAGGGTGCCATTTTGTAGGGTCTCCTAGAGATTGGAGCGGTTCCTGGGATAAGCTCTATAACAAACTCTACATCTCGATCGGGTGGAACACCTGGCAGTTCCTCTGGAAAGACATCCGGAAAGTCACGGACTACCGGAACATCTTCAAGATCTGGAAGAGGGCTGGCATTAAGAGCATAGAGTTGACGCTTTGCAACTCTAGTGTTGACAGTGACTGTCTTACCAGATGGATGTGTAAGCTGAACAGACCTAGTGAAACAATCAATCTTGGCATGATGAGCTGTCATCCAGTCCATACCCAAGATGATATTAATATCTGAAGACCTAAGGGCTACAAGTGATGCAAGGAACACAAGTCTGTCGACAAGGATTTCATTACCATGGCTTACACTAGAAGTTTGCCATTTGGATCCAGGAGTTTGAATAAGTAGTGGGGAAGGCATATCACAAAATGACATGTCGTGCAAACGGGCATAACTTTCGGAAATGAAAGAATGGGATGCTCCAGTATCGAATAGAACCGATGTCGGGTGACAATTAACAAGGAGTGTACCAAGAACGACATCTAGATCATCATGAGCGTCATTGGCTGAGACGTGATGCACATGTCCATGTTCGATGGGAGCTGACTTAACACTGATCATCTTGCGTGATGATTTATCACGTCTAACAGATTTCTCGGACTGGGATGGAGCAACACGGGTCTGGGTGCAAATACGGGCAATGTGACCCGGTTCTCCGCACTTGTAACAAATCCTGGAGGTAGGGCGTGGACCCGCATCGGCAAACGGTCCATCAATAGACCTGGGTGGAGCATACTGCTGAACTGGAAGAGGTACCACACGAGATGGCCTCGGAGGATAAGTGGGTGGAAGAACAGAGTTCGGAACCCAAATCCGGCGCTTCTGGAGACTAGAACCGGAGGGAGTTCCCAAATCAAGGGTATGCTTACGAGACTCATCGTAAGTGAGCTGAGCTGTCTCTGCATTGATGGCCTTGTTCACAAGAGCCTGGAATGTGTTGCAATGATGCAAGTGAAGATCACGACGCAGTTTGGGGTTGAGACCCTTCCGGAACCTAGCCTGTTTCTTGGCGTCCGTGGACACTTCTTCTGTAGCATAGCGGGCGAGGTTCTCAAACTCTCGACTATAAGCATCAACAGCCATCTTAGCCTGTGTAAGACTACAGAACTCTTCTCTCTTACGATCGATAAGGGCTTGAGGAATATGATGCTCACGAAAAGCCTCGGTGAAATCTCTCCAGGTAGGAATCTGGTCAGCTGGAATCATGGTCTCATAGTTCTGCCACCAAAGACTAGCAGGACCTTCCAAGTGATAAGTGGCATAGATGACCTTGTCATCTTCAGCTACATTCGCAGAACGCAGTTTGTGAGTGATACTACGGAGCCAGTCATCTGCATCGAGTGGCTCAATGGAATGATGAAAGGTGGGTGGTTTCAGACGAATGAAGTCATGGATGGTTGTTGATTCCTTGCACTGTTGTGCGGTGTTCTCCTCAATACGTACCAACAAACGGTTAGACTCACGCTTGTTTCTCTCCATCTCTATCATTAACTCTGCCAACGAAGGCTGGTCGGGAGGATCCTCCTCATCCCTACCATCTCCGTGGTTCTGTCTACGAGCAGCTGAGCTTCGCTTAATTGAAGACATCCTGAGAAGCGAAACCGAAGACGGAAACATCAACAACTATAGGATGCATAAGGTAGAACAAGAAATTAGTATCTGTCGAACTACTAGGATAATTCCGGCAGCCTAACGGCAGTAAAATGCTCAGAATGAGACATCCTGCTAACAAAGGGTAGTTCAACATCTCAACATCATCACTCAAGGTTCTGTGATAGTACTAAAGCAACTTCACCGGAAGAACTTGAAAACAGGAGTAGAACTCTGATCAACCAATCCTAAGGAACTACGGAGTAGTAACTCGTGATCCTGATAGACGGAAGAGAAAGCCTAGTTCCTTAACCCCGTAGGAAAGGTAAGATGACTCAGATCAGAAGACATGAGGTATAAGGAGTAAAAAGAGCCTTACGTTCCCTTCCACAATCAACTCCCTTATATAATTAAAGAATTTCTAGACTCAACTTCGACCATTTGGGCTTGGTAATCCTACAGGCAGTCAAGCTCTAATACCAACGCTGTCGGGACCCCGATCCTAAGTCAGACCGATCTAGCATGTAACACACCATATCACTTTGCGGCCTCACGCACGGTATCCCCACGGGTGCCACCTTACCTGGCCCGGGACCGTTTGCGCATTTTGGCTCACGTATATGATAGTGTCGCTAGCGTCCATATGACAGAGAACCCGGGCCGACATGACTAGTTATAAACCAAAAGTGGCACTAAATTACAGAGACAGGCATTCATGACCCAGCAACGAACGTGTCGGTCATCACCGTATGAACCCAAGTCGTAGCAAGCTACAAGGACTTAAAGGAACAACGCGTGACATTTCCCCTAAGGGACAGACACAGGAACGAAGAAGGACACATGTCGGTCAGCCTAAGTGATCCGGAGCAGTAGCAAGCTACCAAGGCTCAGTGGAAGCACTAGGAGACATTTCCCTGTAAGATAGGCTACCAAGGGTAAACAACTAGGTGTCGGATCCCACACATACCAAGCATTTCAATAACATACACACAATATGCTCAATATGTGCAAATACAACATGGCATCACAACAAGACTCTAATAAACAAAGTATTTATTCATTAGGCTCCGAGGAGCCAAGTATTACAAACATGGGTCTCACGACCCAACATTCAGAGCATACAAGCAACAAGCGGAAGCACTACATGTCTGAGTACAGACATCTACAAATGAAAAAGGCTCAAGAGCCTGACTATCTACAACACTCGTCCAAGATCGTAGCTGAGGTACAAGCTACTTGTCGAAGTCCAAGCGGAACTACTAGTGAGACATCAATCCTATCTGCAAAACATAATTAAGCAAACATGAGTACAAAGGTACTCAGCAAGACTTACATCAGATCCTATCATACATGCACTTGTATCAAGATGGCAAAGTGGGGTTTAGTTGCAGCAAGCTAGCTTTGACTCAGTGGCTATCCTATTCTACGATTGCTGGTAACTCTTTGAGGTGGCGCACACGAGTCCACTAAGCACCACACAATACACCACTATGGATTCATTCCTGTCTCCCTACGAGAAAGCCATTCATAGCACTCACACTTGTCTTGAGTATTTTAGAGTATCCACTTCAAGTTGTCTATGTACCACGTAAGCATCCAAGAAGTCCATAACCGCGGACCCGGCTATTCGAATAGATCATGTTAACCCTGCAGGGGTGTACTTCTTCACACACGCTCTCGCCACTTACCGCCAGGTACATCTCGTGTATCTCGGCAACCTTCAAGCGGAAGCCTGGCGAGGGTGTCGGCCACGACCTGACTAACCACACAAGACTCTAGTCCAGGTTTATCGCCTATTCGGGTTCCATCCGTGGGGAGATCCGGCCGGGGTGTCGCTCACGGCCCCAAATGATGTGCGCAGGGTTCCCAAGCCCACCTCGCCGAGTGGATCTACGCTTGGTACACCGTGCCACGGTGCCTAGTCTGTCCCAAGCCCACTGGCCGAGTGCCACTTGGTAGACTACTAACACTACCTATAAACACCAGAAACTAGTTGCAACTCCTGGACAGAGACCAAGTCGGTTAATAAGTCGAGAGGGGCACTTAAGCATTCCAATGCGTGGTAGTAGCTGGTCATTGGACAACATACACAGAACTCAGTTCTTAGGGACGGTTCCAGTGAGACAACCCACCATGTACTCCTACATGGCCTCTCACCGCTACCTTTACCAAATCACGTTCACGCTTAACCCTCAGCATCAGAACATATCATTTCACTCCAATTCATTCCCGATGAATTAGACCCGACACACTCTAAGCAATAGCAAGCAAGGCATGGTAAGATCACATCATGGCTTCAATCAACTCCTACACATGCTAGTGGGTTTCAACTATTTACTGTGGAAAGACAGGTCATGCAGAGGAATGGGTTCAACTACCGCAGCATAAAGTAGCAGGTGAAGTCGTTGTTGTCCTAATGCAATAACAGGGAGCAGGAGCGAGAGAGAGGTTGTATTGGAATGAACAAGGGGGTTTGCTTGCCTGGTAAAACAACGTGCAGAGCACTGCTCCTCTGACAGGTACTCTGGATCGGTCTCCGGAGCTGGACCTATCGAGAAGAACGGTGCCGACAGTCAAACACAAGTATATGCAACAATATGATGCATGAATATGGCATGAAGTTATGATGTTGTTTAAGCTAATGCAACTAGCATTTTATTTGGTTGAACTCCATTTGAACCAAGGGTTCAAATGCAACTCTAATATAAGTATTACTAAATGCCATAAATGTGTTTTCATATAAACAGTAGGTTTAACTTCATTTGTCATGCATGAAAATGGTACAGATGGATAGATTGAATTTTTCTGATAATTTTTCATATATAAATTATTTCATTCTGAGCTACGGTTGAATTTCTGTGATTTTTTGAAGTTTATGCCAATTTCTGAATTAAATAAATCATTTAAGATTTATTTAAAACCCAGAACTAGATTACTGCGTTAGCATGACACAGGCATGACATCAGCAGGTCAAAGGGGCTGGTCCAGAGTCAAACCTGACAGTGGGGTCCACTGGTCAGTGACTCAGTTAATTAACTGAGTTAATTAACTCTAAAATAAACCTAACAGAAATAATCAGCAGGGCTGGGCCCACATGTCAGTGGCTAAACTAATTAACCAAAAGTAATTAATTTAACAAATTAGTCAACTAACTAAAAGGGTGGGGGCCCATCTGTCGTGGCGGAGCTCGCGGGCTACTCGGAGGGACGAGGGAAGAGCAGTGGCTACGGCTACGGCGATCGACGGCGATGGCGGCGTTCGGGAGCTGCGAGAGAGGGAGATAGAGGAGAGGGGAGGGATCCAGAAGAGTGAGGGAGGGTCGGGGGAGGTGCGTGGCTCCTCCAGAAGCGGCTAGGCGGCGAGGGGAGTGAGGCAGGCAGGTGGCATGGCGCTCCCGCCGCGAGCGCGCGCCGGCCACACGCTCGGCCTCCTGTCGTCGCCAGGAGGACGACGACTGGCAACTGGGCCGGCCCAGTGCGAGGCCAGCAAGTGGCCCAGGTAAGGCTCTAACCTTTTTATTTCCTTTTCTGTTTTCTATTTTTCTGGCATTTGTTTTGATTTAAAATCTAAATTAAATCAATTATTTTCTTCTGACATATTTATTTTGCAGGGACCTAGAAATTAACCCAAGCCCCTAAAAATAAACAACCAGAATTTTGGACATATATAAAATATATTATATATATATATCCAATGCAAATAACTATTGCATTAATTCCAAATGCCCAAAATAAATACTTATGAGCTCCTAATAATATTGGCTTGATTTTTATCTCTGACCAATATTTTTAGAGGGCCACATGAACATTTTCTTGGACCCTTTTGGAGCAACTTTTATTTGGGCCATTTTCAATAGGGTTTCTGAGGTTTTCACAAGTCCTCATTTCAATTTCACTTGAAAATTAAACATGATGCAAACCACAAGGCTAACCTAGTGCATACCAAAACTAGGGTTGTGACATCGGTTCACCCCAAAGGGTTTCAAAATGTTTGGGAATTTACAGGGCGAAGAAGGGGTGCAGGAGGCCACCGAGGTGGGAACAACCGACCTGGGCCCGCCTGGGCCCCCAGGCACGCCCTGGTGGGTTGTGCCCCCTCGGAACATCCCCCAGGTCCTGCTCTAGCCCATCGAGAGTCTTCTTATCCATAAAAATCCACAAAAAGTTTTGCGGTGTTTGGACTCCGTTTGATATTGATTTCCTGCGATGTAAAAACATGTAGAAAATAGCAACTGACACTTGGCACTATGTCAATAGGTTAGTACCAAAAAAATGATATAAAATGACTATCAAATGATTGTAAAACATCCAGGAATGATAATATAACAGCATGGAGCAATAAAAAATTATAGATACGTTGGAGACGTATCAAATACCAACTTGTGGCGCCCCCGATTTGACCGTACACTAATCATGCACGCAAATGTTTACGACCAAGATCAGGGACTCACGGGAAGTTATCACAACACAACTCTAGACACAAATTAAACAATACAAGCTTCATATTACAAGCCAGGGGCCTCGAGGGCTCGAATACATAACGATCAGCGGAAGCAACAATATCCGAGTACAGACATGAGTTAAACAAGTTTGCCTTAAGAAGGCTAGCACAAAAGCAACATGATCGAAAAGGCAAGGCCTCCTGCTTGGGAGCCTCCTAACTACTCCTAGTCGCCAGCGGCCATCATGTAGTAGTAGGCACCGTCGGGGTAGTAGTAGTCGTCAAAGGTGTCATATGGCTACTGGACTCCGCCTTCTGGTGGCATCAACCAAGAAGAAAGGAAAATGGGGAAAAGAGGGAGCAAAGCAACCGTGAGTACTCATACAAAGTACTCGCAAGCAAGGATCTACACTACATATGCATCGGTATCAATGACAGGGTAGTATCTATGGACTATACCGCATAATGCTAGAATAAGACGGGAGGAACTAGTCCTATCAAAGACTAGCATCTTCTGGAAACCACCGTCTTGCAACAAGAGCAGGGAGTGGAGTAGTATACCATAAGTCATATTTATGTTGTTGTATCAACGCTCCGGGATCCTTTCTCGACTCCCGGAGCCACATATCCATTTCATGCCTCAGCATCCAGTTCTAGTTGTATCTATCGGGATACAACTCTGAGCGTCCGTAACTGTGGACACGACTACTCGAATAGATCAATCTTTCCTGCAGGGGTGCACCAACTTACCCAACACGCTCGATCAACTCTGACCGGACACACCATGAGGTCAGGCCCGACCTCGGTGGATGAACACGCCGCAACCCTACCTAGGACTCATCAGAGAGGCCATCATGCTGGTCTACATCCTTAGCGCGCAGGGGTCATGGGCCCATCGCCCTTTGCACTCCTGCACGTTACGTACGCGACCGGTGAGCAGACCTAGCCCCCTTATACAAGTGAGGCATTCCAGTCCAACCTGGTGCGCGCCGCTCAATCACTGATGTCTGATGAGCTTTGGCTGATGCATATGCCTAGAGTGCCCATACTTATTCCCGCGTGGTGGTTAGTGCGAAAAGTACTCGGATCAAATATCCAAACCGTTAGTGTCATGGGAGCGCGCGGTAATGAGCAGATACTCACAATCATGTGATCTCGTCACCCCGTCTCATGGACTTACGGCAAGGGCCAGGAATGCCCGGTCGTGCCTCGCAATTATCTCGTAGGTACCCTCCTAGTTAACCTGACTACACATCAACTCGCGGGTACCTCTCAGGGCTGACCCGTCTTCATCATGGTTCTGGGGTAAAGTCAAAGTGTCCGTGTGTCCAAAACAGCAAGGGGGAAACCCGTGGAATCACCCTTGATTAATTCCCACTCGATGTAACCATCAAGGTGGACTTGGAGGAATCATCCTCGATGGTCCACACTTGAGGGGTTGCACGACAGAGTCATTATCGGGAGTAGTGAAGGAGGAATCACCCTCGATGACCATGACCGAACAGTTACACTACATGGTTAACATCAGAAGTGCTGACGAGGTATCACCCTCGGCACTCGATAGTAACTCTGCAGATTCGTACAACTAAGGGGGGGGGGGTGATGTGCGGTGTCGGGGCCTGGACGTCGATCACGTTGATCTAGTCATCTGGTAATCCAGCGGGGCAATAGGGACAAGGTGGGGGTCACTGGTGGGTCATCAACCAACCTATACTAAGTAGTTGAGGATAAGCAGGTAGGTAACAATAGCAGGCTATGCATCAGAATAGGAGCAAACAATT
>LR738711.1:266885441-266914378 GCA_902687465.1 Secale cereale | reverse complement strand
CGGAGCAAACAAAGCATCACAAAATATAACAAGACAATACGCGGTGCCACGGGTGAGCTAACACAGGGATAGGTGATACCCGCGAAGGGGGGAAACATTCGGGAAAATATTCCCAATGTTTCGCTTTTTCGGACAGATGGACCGGAGGGGGAATGTTGCATGTTCGCTATGCTAGGGACACGTGGCAGACAAAGGTACCGCGTATTCGGATTTGTTGGTTTTTTCTGAGCGACTTTCATAAATATAACTTTTTCATCGGACTTACAGATTATTTTATATTAATTTTCAAAATTTTAAATATTTTTTGTAATTCTGGAAATAATTTAATCCGAATTTATTTAAAAGGAAAATACTAAGTGCACACAGAAGTGTACACAGAAATGTGCGGCTGAGGCTGAGAGTGGGACCCAGTTGACTGCCTACTCAGCAGTCAACAGTCAGGACTGACAGGGTTGACTGGACCCACTGACATGTGGGGACCACATGTCATTGTCAGTAGGTTGAATCAGAGGATTAAATCTAAACATGAGTAATTAGTGGGGGCGGGCCCCACAAGTCCTTTAGTTAAAAGGTTAGTTTTAACTAATTGTAAATAGGGGCGAAGGCCCACACATCAGCGGTTGTTAGGCGTGGGCCTTAGTGGGCTAATCACTGGGCCGCACCGGTTGGCTGCCCACTTGCGTTTAAAATGCGGTGGCGCACCGACAGCGACCACAGAGACGGTGGAATCGCACGGAATTTGCACACGGGCCGCGCCTCGATGAGCTACGACCTAGGAGGTAGCCTTCGCTCGTCCGCACCCAGTGGTGGTGGCCGAAGAGGCTGGGATGGAGCACATCGACTGGATCGGCGGTGAGCCCGAGCGGTGGCAGGACGCCAGCGACGGCATACGACAACCATTTGGATGACCGCGGGCATCAAACGAACGGGCGTAGGGTGCCATGTCGATCTATACTACGGGCACACACTGGGGGACACTGGATTGACCCCAACGACGGCGTCCAGCGGTGGCGGTGGGCAGCACATGTCGGGAGCGAGCTAGGGAAGACCAGAGAGTGAGGGGGAAGGCGCATCCGACGCAGCGGCTCACCGAGAGGGGCGTAGGGGGGCCAATGGAGCTGGGGGCGGCCGGAGTGCATCGAATCGGGCGGCGAGGTGCGGTGGCCGAAGACGGAGAAGACGGGTCGAGGGCGACGCTCGACGTCTTCCCGGCTCGGCCTTGAGGGCAGATGCGACGTGGAGGAGCGCGGCGGAGTGCCTGGACATGGAGGGGCGGCGAGAGGGGGCCGTTGACCATGCCGACGAGTTTGTCCATGGCGACAGCGGCTGCGGGTGCGGTCGGATCTGGCGAGGGGGACAAGTGGTGGGGGCGGTTAGGGTTCACGACAGGGTGTCGCCCGCGTCTTGAAGTCGCCGAGGAGCCGCCGGATGGCGGCATGTGGCCATCCGCATCCACGGCCGGCGCACATGCGGCCAGTGCACCAGGATGAGTAGTAGGAAGGGAGGGAGGTGAGGTTGGGCTGGGCCTTAGGCCAGAGGCCAGGTAGGCCCTATTTCTTTTATTTCTTTTTGTTTTTCTGTCTTTCCAGTTATTTAAAACAGAGACAGCTAGGGAAAAGTTTGGGCTACCAAAAACCTAAAAAAATGCGAGACTAGGCGACTTAAATTCTCTGTAGTATTTGGCACTGCCACAAAAAGTTTGAGAGATAAAAAAATTCATTTGATTTTTGTTCAATTGAAAAAGGAATAAATGAGGATGAATGTGGTACTGTTTTGGATGATAGCTCCCAAATGAGCAAACAAGTGTGGTGATTTTCTTTCACAATAAACTATTATGGAATTTTTACTAAAACATGAACTAATTTTCAGACATTTTTGTAAACTTTAAATTTCACTTTAAATTTCACTTTAAATTTGAATTTTAGATTTGACTTGGATCTTTATCAAGGGCAATTTGACTTAGTCAAACATGATGACATGGCATCATTAGTGTGAGGTTACTGTAGCATGACACTAGGGGTGTTACAGTCTAGCAAAAAAACTATTAGGAAGGGAATCCCTACACCAAGGGTAAACTTCTAGCTTGGGCTTGGGCATATTTGCTTTCTTGCCTTCGTCTTTGACTTATTCTTATATTTTATCTTCTTCATTTTAATTGTTGACCATTAAGCCTTACTTAGAATTTTGTTGACCAGGGCCGCTTGCATGGAAGCATATGCCTTCTGCCACTCCAGCTACCACCTCCTCCGCCGGAAAAGCCATTGCAGATGGATTCATCTCCACTCCCTTGATTGTGAATGACGATGCCAACGCCAAGTCTTTATTGCCTGAGCTCGTCGATCGAGCTTAGGTCTTGAGAGACGTTTAGGACTCTTTCTTCTTTTTGGTATCTAGATGCCAGAGAGGGAGAGATGTGATAGATCTAAAGTAGCTCCGAGCGAGATTGGGAGTTTTTGCTGTGTTACATCACTTGCTACTTCATTTATTTCTTATGTGATGTAAACTCTTGTCTTATGTAGTGACCTAAACTTGTATGCTACTGAACTTATGCTACCCATTTATGCTTTAGAGCATCTTTCGAGGCCACTTATTCCTTCTGGTGCTTGGGCATTTTATTCCATTAATATGTTTTTTGTACGCTTCACCAAGATCCGTATGCTATATAAGGGTTTCTCATGTACCTAATCAATTTTACATTTACATCCAGCGGAAAAATCTTAAATAATGTGCAAATTTAGAGGGAGCTCTTGTATACCAGATGCCTCTCTTAAACATCATTTCTATCATGATTATATCATTTATCGAATCTTTGATCTATGGTGTCATCAATTACCAAAAAGAGGGAGATTAAAGTGTATCTAATACCTTAGTGGATTTAAGTAATTAATGTTAGCATATCTCGAGGAACTGCTACCTTGAAAGGATCTAGATGACAAATAGAGGGTGGGTGAATAGACGTTTTAAAACTTTTACGGATTTGGCTTTATCCTAAACCAGAATTAAACTAAATGGATACTTTTCAAGCACAAATCTTAAATTTCCTAGGCTCAACTAAGTGCACCAACAACCTATGCTAAACAAGGGGCACTTAAGGAAACTAGCAAACACAAACTATATCACAAGATATGGAGATGTAGGAACAACTAAGCAATTCAACTAGCACAAGGTATGTAAATGTAGGAACAACTAAGCAATTCAACTAGCACAAGATGTATCAATATGAGCAAGTATGAATTGCGGAAAGTAAAGAGTGTGGGTATGAGATAACCACAAGTGAGTCGGGGACGCTGATTTATCCCAAAGTTCACACTCGTGAGAGTGCTAATCTCCGTTAGAGCAGTGCCGAAGCCAAAGTTCCGGGGCGTCACTAGGTGACTCATCGTATTCTCCCTTTCGAGTTACCCCCAACGGATGAGCCTCGATTCACTCGGGGTTGGTATTGAAGATGACCACCACACCTCTACAATATTCTCCGAAGCACACCACAACCACGGAAGCTTCCGGAGGAACTTGACCACCTAGGCCACTTCATACCCTTCCCCGGAGCACACCGCAAAAGGAAGCTTCCGGAGGAACCTTGGCCACCTAGGCCTCTTTACAAACTTCTTAATATATCACCAAACTGTCTAGGAGGCGGAATTCTCCGAGAGTAATAAACTCACGGGCACTGACTCGAACAAGTCGATGCGGGGAGCTCAAACCAATGCAACAAATGCAATGCAAGGTTAAGCAACAAATTCTCAACTCACTCTCTCAATCTCACAAGATGCACTCTCAAAAGTAGGAGATTGAAGAGAGGGGATGTAATGGATAGAATCAATAAATGACTCCAAGATCCAACCACAAACCCCCCTTCACATAGACGAGAGTTAGGGGTTTGGGAGAGGTGGTATGATGCTCAAATTGATGTTTAGAGACTGTATGAACAACCCCCAAACTAGTGGGGAGAAAGAGCACTTATATAGCCAACTTCCAAAAGTAGTCGTTGGAGCTCCAACAGACACTTCTTGGGCACCCCGTTCCCACGGGGACTGAGACCCCATGCCCACGAGGTCCCATGCGCATAGTACAAGCCCGTGGGCATGGCCCCCCGTGCCCACGGGGTACACAGGACAGCCTGCAGCAGTGCACTAAAACATGCACAACTTTGGCATACGAACTCCGAATTCGATGATCTCGTGCGTTTTAAAGCTACGGAAAAGCCCAAGGTCGTGACATAGAGAACCACCCAAGATCAGAAATAAATAATTATGCAAATTATGCAACGGTTTGGGTTCTCTTGATGTGAAGTGATCAAGCTACTCGCCCGAAAGTCCCTCTTGATAGTACGGCTATCAAACCTATAATCATGTCTCCCTCCAAGCACCATGAGACCGACAAAACTAGGAAAACCTAGCTAAGGTATACCTCTACTTTGCACATTCAACTTGATCTTGATGATGACTTTGATGCTTGCCTCAAGTTGGAATCCTTTTCTTGTCCATGATCACTTGGTGAAGACACTCAAAATGTTTCCTCATATTGCATTGACGGAAGCCTTAAGTTAAGCCCATATTCACATGCATGTCATCATGATGTGGACCTAAAGCTTCAAAGCATATAACCTTTGGCTTCTCTTCTTACACTTGGACTCCACGAACCCGATGACCATCACCACTTGATATCATCCACACATAGGCTACTTGAAATCTTTCTTTTGATGCAAGACCATGAGAAACACCTAACCCACATAGACATAGAAAGCACATACCATGGGTTAGTGCACAAAACGCAATTCACAGTTACTTACCATACCACTAGTTCACTTGATCCCATGTGGTACATTGTTTGCTTTTGTGAGTAGACCATCTAGATACAAACTTCGAGTTTCATCTTGGTCAACCAACATCTTTACCTCAAGATCAATATTGGTCTCTTGAAGGCCACAATGAACTCTTCATTTTCCTTCATTGCTTCAAGAAAGAGATCACCAAAGACTCTTTCATGACCATATCAAGTTCCACTATGAATATCGTCTTCGTCACCACATGCTCTCCTAAAACTCCATCCTAATCTCTTGAGATCAATGTTGAGGATATCGCTTATCGTTATCGTCTCGATCAGCTGGGGATTAGAGATTAACCGGTAATCGGCCGATTAATTGATTTTATCGGTCGACTATTAATCGACCATTTTTTTCAAATCCCAGGTACCCGGCACTAAAATACGCTATATTCAACACCAAAACAATATTGGACAGAAGTGTTACCTTGAATCCTAGCCTTTAAATCCTGATATAATGACAAACAAAATAGAAAAACATTACATATTGCGTAACAAGGTCCACAAAACACAAATAAACATAGTTCTTGCAAACATAGTACTATGAATAGGCCTGATTTATCGGTAGATTCCCGATAAATCGCTTGTCATAGCGATAAATCGGCTCAAACGATAAATGATGAAGATAAGGCATAATCTTATCGGTCACCCCAAGAGTAGCGATAAATCGGACGATAAATCGCTGAATCGGAAGATTTCTTGAACAGTGCTTGAGATGCACAATGAATTCTTCACTCTAATTGCTTGCTTCAAGACTTAATCGACCTAAACCCAACATATGAGCTCACCATGATCTTGTCTTGCAACCATAACTTGAATTATTCTCTTTAATTACTCTCTCCATCCCTTGATCCTTAAAAGCCCGAATATGTCAAACTTTGAGATCCACTAACAAACTCCACCTTAAACATATTTGGTTAGATATTAAAATCAACCTTGATGGCCTCAATATAAATCCCCAAAGACCAACTTGAAACCTCACTTGATATGGGACCTCGAGTGCCAAAACCTAGGCCCCATGTGCACGGGGGTCAGGGACCCCATGCACATGGGGTATCCAGAGAATTGACACTCGACCCCTTGTGCACGAGTGTCAGGAGGCTCGTGCGCATGGAGTATCCAGAGAGGGATACCATGAGTTCTTCTTCAAATGCTTCGATGTCGTTCTTCACAAAACAAACCAATGCACTTCAAGCATCACTACGGAACATATCTTCGTATAATATTCAATGCACTTGATGCTCCATAGGAATTCTCAGTTAATACCAAAGCTTAGGGCGAATACCTTCATATACATGGACTTCATACTTGAATCCATCCAATATCATTGATGCACAATCTGTGGACAATCCCTTCAAATATATCTCAATGAAAACATTAGTTCATAGAAATTGTTATTAATTACCGAAACCATACTTAGGGGCTACATGCCCTTGCAATCTCCCCCATTTTGGTAATTGATGACAATAGAGATTGTTATTAATTACCAAAACCATACTTAGGGGCTACATGCCCTTGCAGTCTCCCCCATTTTGGTAATTGATGACAATCTCAATAAGAGGGTTTATATAATGAATTTAAAACAAGTATGAATCTATCTGAGAATAAATTGTATACTTGAGGTGGTTTCGATAGCCTCAAATATCACAAAGATAGTTGATGTTATCAAAACCGGTTGTACTAGCATCAAAATACAACACAATAATTTGATGCTAGTAGAACCATACTATATGGAGCAAACTCCCCCATAATATATACATGTGAAAGAATTTGGTGAAGTTTTGTCTAAATACACATCCATGCAAAATGTAGATATGCATGAATGATAAGAACCAACCCTTTTCTCGTAAACCCTCTGAACTTCTCCCCCATTGACATCAAATGCCAAAATGGAAGAAATCTAGAAGGCCAATATAGTATGAGTTCCTCCTTAATTTGTACATTTATCAAACGTGAGTGGAATCAAATGCACATACCCATTTATGAATACATGGAGGAGCTCAAAGTATATTGGGGATCCATAGAATGCAACAAGAAGATAAAACAAGAGAATCACACATTCAAAAGATCCAAAGAACATATTTTGGACAAGATATACGGGAAGTATCCAATAGGATCATCATTCTAAGAATGGGTCCAAAATATATCCAAAAACTCATGAGTGCAAAGATATAAGAATTACATACAAGCACTCACTACTCATCCTCTTACCGGATCCATCAAAGAATTAAAAGGAGACAATACTATGGACCGGTAGTAAAGGAACATATATCAAAGAAAGATATGCACTTTATCACGCGTGTAAGTTTATTATGTGGCAAAAAATCATCAAGATAAGCATCCACAAAGAAACATACACACCCAAAAAATATGCAAAAGATAAGAACATGATATCCTTGAATGAATCCATTATTACACAAACTTGATCTTTAGCATAAGAGCTTTGTCACATGGCACAAGGCGCATGGCGTAACCTGATCTCATTTGCATACAAATGAATTACTAAGCATGAGAGAAAATACAACAACCAAATTGAGTGTTTTTGCAAATTTATCAATATTGCACATAAGAGCACTTTGAGGAATTGGTATGCAATACATTGCTTAATTGGCATGTTTGGGATAAGCGAACCATGAGCATGGTTTTAGAGATCCCCATGATATGCTCCTTCTCAAATGGCTCATAGATCAAAAAAAAGGAGGTTTATGATTTTGCAAGAAACACAAACTCAACAAGTACTAAGCATGCCAAGATGCAACATACACAATACTGAATCTAATTTAAATAAATGTGTGAAGTGAGTACTTGTTACCGAGAGAGCATTGGTTAAAGGGGCCCTTGATCTGGTATTCTTCTTGTTCTTGGATAGGTACATGATCTCCCATAGCACCTTGCTCTTGTGTTGGGGCTGTTAACTTCCCTTGTGGTGGATCCACAAGAGGGGCTCTTACTCCTTCTTCTTCTACATGGACGTGGGGGGTGAAGGAAATATGCCCTAGAGGTAATAATAAAGTTGTTATTTATATTTCCTTATATATCATGATAAATTTCTTTTATTCATGCTAGAATTGTATTAACTGGAAACTTGATACATGTGTGAACACATAGACACAACATAGTGTCCCTAGTATGCCTCTACTATACTAGCTCGTTAATCAAAGATGGTTATGATTCCTGACCATAGACATGTGTTGTCATTTGATCAACGGGATCACATCATTATGAGAATGATGTGATGGACAAGACCCATCCGTTAGCTTAGCACTATGATCGTTTAGTTTTACTGCTATTGCTTTCTTCATGACTTATACATGTTCCTATGATTATGAGATTATGCAACTCCCGAATACTGGAGGAACACCTTGTGTGCTATCAAACGTCACAACATAACTGGGTGATTGTAAAGATGCTCTACAGGTGTCTCCGAAGGTGTTTGTGGTGTTGGCATAGATCGAGAATAGGATTTGTCACTCCGAGTGTCAGAGAGGTATCTCTAGGCCCTCTCGGTAATACACATCATAATAAGCCTTGCAAGCAAATGACTAACGATTTAGTCATGAGATGTTGTATTACGGAACGAGTAAAGAGACTTGCCGATGACGAGATTGAACTAGGTATGATGATTGATACGTCTCCAACGTATCTATAATTTTTGATTGTTCCATGCTATTATTTATGATGTTTTGGATGTTTAATGGGCTTTATCATAGACTTTTATATTATTTTTGGGACTAACCTATTAACCCAAAGGCCCAGTCCAGATTGCTGTTTTTTTGCCTATTTCAGGGTTTTGCAGAAAAGAAATATCAAACGGAGTCCAAACAGAATGAAACCTTCGGGAGAGTTATTTTTGGAACGATATCTTCACGAGAGACTTGAGAACCAAGGCAGAGGGGACACGTGGTGCCCACGAGGGTCCAGGGTGAGCCCCCTCCCCCTGGGCGCGCCCCCACCCTCGTGGGCCCCATGTTGCTCCACCGACGTACTCCTTCCTCCTATATATACCCATGTACCCTGAAAACATCGAAGAAACAGAGAAAACCATAATTCCACCGCCGCAACCTTCTGTTCCCGGGAGATCCCATCTTAGGGCCTGTTCCGGAGCTCCGCCGGAGAGGGGATCTTCCACTGACTGCTTCTACATCAACACCATCGCCTCACCATGAGTTGTGAGTAGTTTACCGCAGACCTTCGGGTCCATAGTTAGTACCTAGATGGCTTCTTCTCTCTTTTTGGATCTGAAAACCAAGTTCATCTCGGTCTACGAGGAGATCTATTCGATGTAATCTTTTTGCAGTGTGTTTGTCGAGATCCGATGAATTGTGGGTTTATGATCAAGATTATCTATGAGAAATATTTGGTTCTTTTCTGAATTCTTTTATGTATGATTATAACATCCTTGCAAGTCTCTTCGAATTATCGGTTTGGTTGGCCTATTAGATCTATAGTTCTTGCAATGGGAGAAGTGCTTGGCTTTGGGTTCAATCTTGCGGTGTCCTTTCCCAGTGGCAGTAGGGGTAGCAAGGCACGTATTGTATTGTTGCCATCGAGGATAAAAAGATGGGGTTTATATCATATTTCTTGAGTTTATCCATCTACATCATGTCATCTTGCTTAAAGCATTACTCTGTTCTTATGAACTTAATACTCTAGATGCATGCTGGATAGCGGTCAATGTGTGGAGTAATAGTAGTAGATGCAGAATCGTTTCGGTCTACTTGTCACGGACATGATGCCTATATATAATGGTCATGCCTAGATATTCTCATAATTATTTGCTTTTCTATCAATTGCTCGACAGTAATTTGTTCACCCATTGTAGAATTCTGCTATCATGAGAGAAGCCACTAGTGAAACCTATGGCACCCGGGTCTATTCTCAACATATCAATCTACAATCTACTTTACTTTGCTGTTTTTACTTTCTGTTCTTATATCCAAAAATATCAAACTATCCTATCTATCATATCTCACTTTTCGTAAGTGACCGTAAAGGGATTGAAAACCCCTTATCGTGTTGGCTGTGAAGTTCTTATATTTTTGTGCAGGTGCGAGGACTCGCGCGTGGTCTCCTACTGGATTGATACCTTGGTTCTCAAAAACCGAGGGAAATACTTATGCTACTGTGCTGCATCACCCTTTCCTCTTTGAGGGAATACAACGGAAGCTCGAGAAGTAGCATTAAGAATTTCTGGTGCCGTTGCCGGGGAGGCTTACGCAAAATTCATATAACAAGTACCTATCACAAACCCTTATCCTTCGCATTAAATTTATTTGCCTCTCGTTTTCCTCTCCCCCACTTCACCCTTGCCGTTTTGTTTGCCCTTCTTTTTGCCGTGTGTTTATCGTTCACTTGCTTCTTGTTTGCTTGTGCGTTGGATTGCTTGCTTGTCACCATGTCTAGCACACCTATCATTATCAATACTCCCGATAGTGAGGTGCTTAATTTTAAACAAAGGGAGGAGGAAAATCTAAAGATGCATGGTATAGATTTTGCAATGCTCAAAATAGATCTACTAGGAAGCTTTCCACTTCCGTGCTTCTTCGCAATTTATATATTTTCATAACTCCTTGGAATAGGCTTGTCCTTGATACCGTTACCGGAGAAAATTTCTTGGGGAGTCATACCCTTGATTCTTATAATATTTTGATAGAGTTGTTTGGGCAACCCTCTACCCCGGAAGAGACACAAGTTTTTGAGAAAATTTGCGAAGTAGCGAAAATACTACAAAAGTCTCTTGAACCTCTTAAGAATGTTAGTGGAAATCTCCACCGCATGAATATGTTGATTACCCTTTGCAATAAGCAGTTGTATTCATTAGATCTAAAGATTTCCGAATATGAAGGGAAACTTAAAGAACACCCCGGATTCGAACTTGATTCCGCCAAAAAGGTAAAAACCAAAGATGGCAATACCTAGATCTATCCTTGTATCATGCCTAGCTAGGGGCGTTAAACGATAGCGCTTGTTGGGAGGCAACACAATTTTATTTTCTTTGTTTTTTGCTTCTGTTTAGGAATAAATATTGCATCTAGCTTCTGTTTATTTGTGGTTTTGTGTTTTAATTAGTGTTTGTGTCAAGTAGAACCTTTGGGAAGACTTGTGTGAAGTTTATATGATCTTGCTGTAAAAAACAGAAACGTTAGCGCTCACTAGAATAGTCACCAGATTTTACTGGAGAGTGCTATTTAGTTGATTCTTTTTGCAGATGATTAATAGACAAATCCCTCACGTTTACCAATTTATTTCAATTTTTTGGAGTGACAGAAGTATGCGAAAGATACAGATTACTACAGACCGTTCTGTTTTTGACAGATTCTGTTTTTCGTGTGTTGTTTGCTTATTTCGATGAATCTATGAGTAGTATTGGAGGATATGAGTCATAGAGAAGTTGGAATACAGTAGGTTTAACACCAATATAAACAAAGAATGAGTTCATTACAGTACCTTTGAGTGGTGGTTTGTTTTCTTATACTAACAGAGCTCACGAGATTTTTGGCTAAGTTTTGTGTTGTGAAGTTTTCAAGTTTTGAGTATGGCTTTGATGGACTATGGAACAAAGAGTGGCAAGAGCCTAAGCTTGGGGATTCCCAAGGCACCCCAAGGTAACATTCAAGGACGCCCAAAAGCCTAAGCTTGGGGATGCCCCGGGAAGGCTTCCCCTCTTTCGTCTTCATCTATCGGTAATTATACTCGGGACTATATTTTTATTCACCACATGATATGTGTTTTACTTGGAGTGTCATGTATGAGTTGAGTCTTTGCTTGTTAGTTTGACACAATCATCCTTGCTGGACACACCTTTTTGAGAGAGATAAATACGGCCTAGAATTTGTTAGAACACTCTATGTGCTTCACTTATATCTTTTGAGCTAAATAGTTTTGCTCTAGTGCTTCACTTATATCTTTTAGAGCACGGTGGTGATTTTATTTTGTAGAAATTGTTGATGTCTCATGATTCACTTATATCCTTTTGAGAGTCTTTTAGAACAGCATGGTAATGTGCTTTGGTTATAAAACTAGTCCTGATATGATAGGCATCCAGTGCTTCACTTATATCTTTTAGAGCACGGTGGTGATTTTATTTTGTAGAAATTGTTGATCTCTCATGCTTCACCTATATCCTTTTGAGAGTCTTTTAGAACATCATGGTAATGTGCTTTGGTTATAAAACTAGTCCTAATATGTTAGGCATCCAAGATGAATGTAGTAAAAACTTTCATACAAAGTGCATTGAATATGATGAGAAGTTTGATACTTGATGATTATTTTGAGATATGGGGATAGTGATATTAGAGTCATGCTAGTGGAGTAATTATGAAATTGATAATTACTTGTGTTAAAGTTTGTGATTCCTGTAGCATGCACGTATGGTGAACCACTATGTGACGAAGTTAGAGCATGAGGTATTTGTAGAGTGTCATCCTTTTTGTGGAGGTCGGGGGCGCGCGATGGTTAACTCCTACCAACCTCCCCCCTAGGAGCATGCGTTGATTGCTTTGTTTTGATGACTCGTAAATTTTTGCAATAAGTATATGAGTTCTTTATGACTAATGTTGAGTCCATGGATTATACGCACTCTCACCCTTCCACCATTGCTAGCCTCTCTTGTATCGCGCAACTTTCGCCGGTACCATACACCCACTATATACCTTCCTCAAAACAGCCACCATATCTATCTATCATGGCATTTCCATAGTCATTTCGAGATATATTGCCATGCAAATTTCCACCATTCCGTTCATATGACACGCTTCATATTGTCATATAGCCATGCATGATCTTGTAGTTGACATAGTATTTGTGGCTAGACCAACATGCATAATTTTTCATACATGTCACTCTTGATTCATTGCACATCCCGGTACACCGCCGGAGGCATTCATATAGAGTAATACTTTGTTCTAGTATCGAGTTGTAAATCAATAAAAGTGTGATGATCTTCATTATTAGAGCATTGTCCCATGTGAGGAAAGGCCAAATAAAAAAAGGAGATGGCCCAAAAAAAAGTGACATCTATCCTTTCTCCACACTTGTGCTTCAAAGTAGCACCATGTTCTTCATGATAGAGAGTATCTTGTTTAGTCACTTTCATATACTAGTGGGAATTTTCATTATAGAACTTGGCTTGTATATTCCAATGATGGGCTTCCTCAAATGCCCTAGGTCTTCATGAGCAAGCAAGTTGGATGCACACCCAGTTAGTTTCTTTTGATGAGCTTTCATACATTTATAGCTCTAGTGCATCCGTTGCATGGCAATCCCTACTCACTCACATTGATATCTATTGATGGGCATCTCCATAGCCCGTCGTTATGCCTAGTTGATGTGAGACTATCTTCCTCCCTTTTGTCTTCTCCACAACCACCACTCTATTCCACCTATAGTGCAATATCCGTGGCTCATGCTCATGTATTGCGTGAAAGTTGAAAGGTTTGAAAAAATTGAGTATGAAAACAATTGCTTGGCCAAAACCGGGGTTGTGCATGATATGAATATTTTGTGTGATGAAGAGGGAGCATAGCCAGACTATATGATTTTGTAGGGATAACTTTATTTGGCCATGTTATTTTGAGAAGACATGATTGCTTTTTTAGTATGCTTGAAGTATTATTATTTCTTATGTCAATATAGACTTTTGTCTTGAATCTTTCTGATCTGAACATTCATGCCACAATAAAGAGAATTACATTGAAAATTATGTTGGTTAGCATTCCACATAAAAAATTCTATTTTTATCATTTACCTATTCGAGGACGAGCAGGAATTAAGCTTGGGGATGGTTGATACGTCTCCAACGTATCTATAATTTTTGATTGTTCCATGCTATTATTTATGATGTTTTGGATGTTTAATGGGATTTATCATACACTTTTATATCATTTTTGGGACTATCCTATTAACCGAAAGGCCCAGTCCAGATTGTTGTTTTTTTTTGCCTATTTTAGGGTTTTGCAGAAAAGGAATATCAAACGGAGTCCAAACGGAATGAAACCTTCGGGAGAGTTATTTTTGGAACGATATCTTCATGAGATACTTGAGAACCAAGGCAGAGGGGACACATGGTCCCCACGAGGGTCCAGGGCGCGCCCCTCCCCCTGGGCACGCCCCCACCCTCATGGGCCCCACGTTGCTCCACCGACGTACTCCTTCCTCCTATATATACCCATGTACCCTGAAAACATCGAAGAAACAGAGAAAACCCTAATTCCACTGCTGCAACCTTCTGTTCCCGTGAGATCCCATCTTGGGGCCTATTCCGGAGCTCCGCCAGAGGGGGGATCTTCCACGGAGTGCTTCTACATCAACACCATCGCCTCACCATGAGTTGTGAGTAATTTACCATAGACCTTCGGGTCCATAGTTAGTACCTAGATGGCTTCTTCTCTCTTTTTGGATCTCAATACCAAGTTCTTCTCGGTCTTTGAGGAGATCTATTTGATGTAATCTTTTTGCGGTGTGTTTGTCGAGATCCGATGAATTGTGGGGTTAAGATCAAGATTATCTATGTGAAATATTTGGTTCTTTTCTGAATTCTTTTATGTATGATTATAATATCCTTGCAAGTCTCTTCGAATTATCGGTTTGGTTTGGCCTACTAGATCTATAGTTCTTGCAATGGGAGAAGTGCTTGGCTTTGGGTTCAATCTTGCGGTGTCCTTTCCCAGTGACAGCAGGGGCAGCAAGGCACGCATTGTATTGTTGCCATCGAGGATAAAAAGATGGGGTTTATATCATATTGCTTGAGTTTATCCCTCTACATCATGCCATCTTGCTTAAAGCATTACTCTGTTCTTATGAACTTAATACTCTAGATGCATGTTGGATAGCGGTCGATTTGTGGAGTAATAGTAGTAGATGCAGAATTGTTTCGGTCTACTTGCCACGGACGTGATGCCTATATATAATGATCATGCCTAGATATTCTCATAATTATTCGCTTTTCTATCAATTGCTCGACAGTAATTTGTTCACCCACCGTAGAATTCTGCTATCATGAGAGAAGCCACTAGTGAAACCTATGGTCCCCGGGTCTATTCTCAACATATCAATCTACAATCTACTTTACTTTGCTGTTTTTACTTTCTGTTCTTGTATCCAAAAATACCAAAAATATCAAACTATCCTATCTATCAGATCTCACTTTCGTAAGTGACCATAAAGGGATTAACAACTCCTTATCGCGTTGGCTGCGAAGTTCTTATTTGTTTGTGCAGGTGCGAGGGACTCGCGCGTGGTCTCCTACTGGATTGATACCTTGGTTTTCAAAACCCGAGGGAAATACTTATGCTACTGTGCTGCATCACCCTTTCCTCTTCGAGGGAATACAACGCAAGCTCGAGAAGTAGCAATGATACCGACAATCGAATCTCGGGCATGTAGCATACCGATGACAAAGGGAACAACATACGTTGTTATGCGGTTTGACCGATAAAGATCTTCATAGAATATGTAGGAACCAATATGAGCATCCAGGTTCCGCTATTGGTTATTGACTGGAGATGAGTCTTGGTCATGTCTACATAGTTCTCGAACCCGTAGGGTCCGCACGCTTAACGTTCGATGACGATCGATATTACGACTTTATGTGTTTTGATGTACTGAAGGTAGTTCGGAGTCCCGGAAGTGATCACGGACATGACGAGGAGTCTCGAAATGGTCGAGACATAAAGATTGATATATTGGAAGGTTTATATTCGGACACCGGAAGGGTTTCGGGGGTCACCGGATAAATACCGGAGTACTGGGAGGTTACCGGAACCCCCCGGGGAGTATATGGGCCTTATTGGGCTTTAGGGGAGAGAGAGAGGGGTTGCCTAGGGCAGGTCACGCGCCCCCAAGCCTAGTCCAAATTGGACTAGGGGGGAGGGGCGGCGCCCCCTCCTTCCTTCTCTTTCTCTCCGTCCCTTCCCTCTTCTCCTACTCCTAATAGGAAAGGGGAGTCCTACTCCTAGTGGGAGTAGGACTCCCCTTTGGCGCGCCTCCTTCCCTAGGCCGGCCACCTCCTCCCTCTCCCTCCTTTATATACATGGGGAGGGCACCCCTTGGACACACATCAATTGTTCCTAGCCGTGTGCGGTGTCCCCCACCACAGTGACACACCTCGGTCATATCGTTGCAGTGCTTAGGCGAAGCCCTGCGCCGGTAACTTCATCATCACCGTCACCACGCCGTCGTGCTGACGGAACCTCAACTGGATCAAGAGTTCATGAGACATCATTGAGCTGAACGTGTGCTGAACGCGGAAGTGTCGTACGTTCGATGCTTGGATCAGTTGGATCGCGAAGACGTTCGACTACATCAACCGCGTTACTAAACGATTCCACTTTCGGTCTACGAGGGTACGTAGACACGCTCTCCCTGCTCGTTGCTATGCTTCTCCTAGATAGATCTTGCATGATCATAGGAATATTTTGAAATACTACGTTCCCCAACAGTGGCATCTGAGCCAGGTCTATGCGTAGATGATATGCACGAGTAGAACACAATGAGTTGTGGGTGATAATAGTCATACTGCTTACGAGCATGTCATGCTTTGATTTGGCGGTATTGTGAGATGAAGTGGCCCGGACCGACATTACGGTACTCTTATGCGAGACTGGTTTCACCGTTACAAGCACTCGTTGCTTAAAGCTGACCGGCGCGTGTCTGTCTCTCTCACTTTTGTTGAATCGAGTGTGACTACGCCTGGTCCTTGTGAAGGTTAAAACAACATACTTGACGAAAAATTGTTCTGGTTTTGTATGCGTAGGTAAGAACAGTTCTTGCTAAGCCCGTAGCAGCCACGTAAAACTTGCAACAACAAAGTAGAAGACGTCTAACTTATTTTTGCAGGACATGTTGTGATGTGATATGGTCAAGACGTGATGAGTTATACGTTATTGTATGAGATGATCATGTTTTGTAAATTATCGGCAATTGACAGGAGCCTTATGGTTGTCTCTTTATTGTATGAATTCCGAAGGCCATGTAATTGCTTTACTTTATCACTATGAGTTAGCGATAGTAGTAGTAGCAATAGTTGGCGAAACGACCACGACGCTACGATGAAGATCATGGTGTCGAGCCGGTGACGATGGAGATTATGACGATGCTTTGGAGATGGAGATCAAAAGCACAAGATGATGATGGCCATATCATGTCACAAATTTTGATTGCATGTGATGTTTATCTTATTATGCTTCTTATTTTGCTTAGTACAACAGTAGCATTATAAGATGATCCCTTACAAAATTTCAAGGTACAAGTGTTCTCCCTGAGTATGCACCATTGCTAAAGTTCATCGTGCCGAGACACCACGTGATGATCGGGTGTGATAAGCTCTACGTTCAAATACAACGGGTGTAAGACAATTTTGCACATGCAGAATACTCGAGTTAAACCTGACGAGCCTACCATGTACAGACATGGCCTCGGAACACTGGAGACCGAAAGGTCGAGTGTGAATCATATAGTAGATATGATCAACATAAGATGTTCACCATTGAAAACTACTCCATCTCACGTGATGATCGGACATAGTTTAGTTGATTTGGATCACGTGATTATTTAGATGACTAGAGGGATGTCTATCTAAGTGGGAGTTCTTTAGTAATATGATTAATTGAACTTTAATTTATCATGAACTTAGTCCTGATAGTTTTTGAATATCTATGTTGTTGTAGATCAAATGCCCATGCTACCGTTCCCTTAAATTTTAATGCGTTCCTAGAGAAAGCTAAGTTGAAAGATAATGGTAGCAACTACACGGACTGGGTCCGTAACTTGAGGATTATCCTCATTGCTGCACAGAAGAATTATATCCTGTAAGCACCGCTAGGTGACAGGCCTGCTGCAGGAGCAACGCCAGATGTTATGAATGTCTGGCAAGCTTGTTCTGTTGACTACTCGATAGTTCAGTGTGCCATGCTTTACGGCTTAGAATCGGGACTTCAAAGACGTTTTTAACATCATGGAGCATATGATATGTTCAAAGAGTTGAAGTTAACATTTCAAGCGGATGCCCGAATTGAGAGATATGAAGTCTCCAATAAGTTCTATAGCTGCAAGATGGAGGAGAACAGTTCTATCAGTGAACACTTACTCAGAATGTCTGGGTACTACAATCACATGTCTCAACTTGGTTGCAAAGTTGATGAAGATAGTGTTATTGATAGAGTTCTTCAATCACTGCCACCAAGCTATAAAGGCTTCGCGATGAACTATAATATGCAAGGGATGCAAAAGACAATTCCCGAGCTCTTCTCTATGCTCAAAGCTACGGAGGTAGAAATCAAAAAGGAGTATCAAGTGTTGATGGTTAACAAGACCACTAGTTTCAAGAAAAAGGGCAAGGGAAAGAAGGGGAACTTCAAGAAGAATAGCAAAAGTTGCTAATCCCACGTAGAAACCCAAGTGTGGAGCCAAGCCTGATACTGAGTGCTTCTACTGCAAAGGGACTGGACACTGGAAGCGAAACTGCCCCAAGTATTTGGCGGATAAGAAGGGTGGCAAAGTGAACAAAGGTATATTCGATATACATGTTATTGATGTGTACCTTACTAATGCTCATAGTAGCACCTGGGTATTTGATACTGGTTCAGTTGCTAATATTTGTAACTCGAAAAAGGGGCTACAGATTAAGCAAACATTAGCTAAGGACGAGGTGATGATGCGCGTGGGAAATGGTTCCAAAGTTGATGTGATCGCCATCGGCATGCTACCTCTACATCTACCTTAGGGATTAGTTTTCGAACTAAATAATTGTTATTTGGTGCCAGCGTTGAGCATGGACATTATATCTGGATCTTGTTTGTTGTGAGACAGTTATTCATTTAAATCAGAGAATAATGGTTGTTCTATTTATATGAGTAATATCTTTTATGGTCATGCACCCTTTAAGAGTGGTCTATTCTTGTTGGATCTCGATCGTAGTGATACACATATTCATAATATTGAAGCTAAAAGATGCAAGGTTGATAATGATAGTGTAACTTATTTGGGCACTGCCGTTTAGGTCATATTGGTGTAAAGCGCATGAAGAAAGTCCATGCTGATGGACTTTTGGAATCACTTGATTATGAATCACTTGGTGCTTGCAAACCATGCCTCATGGGAAAGATGACTAAAACTCCGTTCTCCGGAGCAATCGAGAGAGCAATTGAGTCATTGGAAATCATACATACTGATGTATGCCGACCGATGAGTGTTCAGGCTCGCGGCGGGTATCGTTATTTTCTGACCTTCACTGATGATTTGAGAAGATAAGGGCATATCTATTTGATGAAACACAAGTCTGAAACATTTGAAAAGTTCAAAGAATTTCAGAGTGAAGTAGAGAATCATCGTAACAAGAAAATAAAGTTTCTACGATCTGATCATGGAGGCGAATATTTGAGTTACGAGTTTGGTCTTCATTTGAAACAATGTGGAATAGTTTCACAGCTCACGCCACCTGGAACACCACATCGTAATGGTGTGTCCGAACGTCGTAACCGTACTTTATTACATATGGTGCGATCTATGATGTCTCTTGCCGATTTACCACTATCGTTTTGGGGTTATGCTTTAGAGACAACTGCATTCACGTTAAATAGGGCACCATCTAAATCCGTTGAGACGCCGCCTTATGAACTGTGGTTTGGCAAGAAACGCAAGTTGTCGTTTCTTAAAGTTTGGGGTTGCGATGCTTATGTGAAATAGCTTCAACCTGATAAGCTCGAACCCAAGTCGGAGAAATGTGTCTTCATAGGATACCCAAAGGAAATTGTTGGGTATACCTTCTATCACAGATCCGAAGGCAAGATATTCATTGCTAAGAATGGATCCTTTCTAGAGAAGGAGTTTCTCTCGAAAGAAGTGAGTGGGAGGAAAGTGGAACTTGATGAGGTAATTTTACCTTCTCCCGAATTGAAAAGTAGTACATCACAGAAACTAGTTCCAGTGATTCCTACACCAATCAGCGAGGAAGCTAATGATGATGATCATGAAACTTCAGATCAAGTTAGTACTGAACCTCGTAGGTCAACCAGAGTGTGTTCCGCGCCAGAGTTGTACGATAACCCGGTTCTGGAAGTCATGTTACTAGACCATGATGAACCTACGAACTATGAGGAAGCGATGATGAGCCCAGATTCCGCAATATGGCTTGAGGCCATGAAATCTGAGATGGGATCCATGTATGATAACAAATTGTAGACTTTGGTTGACTTGCCCGATGATCAGCAAGCCATTGAAAATAAATGGATCTTTAAGAGGAAGACTGACGCCGATGGTAATGTTAATGTCTACAAAGCTCGACTTGTTGCGAAAGGTTTTTGACAAGTTCAAGGAGTTGATTACGATGAGACTTTCTCACCCGTAGCGATGCTTAAGTATGTTCGAATCATGTTAGCAATTGCTGCATTTTATGATTATGAAATCTGGCAAATGGATGTCAAACTGGATTCCTTAATGGATACCTCAAAGAGGAGTTGTATATGATGCAACCAGAAGGTTTTGTCGATCCTAAAGGTGCTAACAAAGTGTGCAAGCTCCAGCGATCCATTTATGGACTGGTGCAAGCATCTCAGAGTTGGAATATACACTTTGATGAGGTGAACAACGCATATGGTTTTATACAGACTTTTGGAGAAGCCTGTATTTACAAGAATCTCATACTTGGAGTATACGCTTTGATGAGGTGATCAACGCATATGGTTTTATACAGACTTTTGGAGAAGCCTGTATTTACAAGAAAGTGAGTGGGAGCTCTATAGCATTTCTGATATTATATGTGGATGCCATATTGTTGATTGGAAATGATATAGAATTTCTGGATGGCATAAAAGGATACTTGAATAAGAATTTTTCAATAAAAGACCTCGGTGAAGCTGCTTATATATTGGGCATCAAGATTTATAGAGATAGATCAAGACGCTTAATTAGACTTTCACAAAGCACATACCTTGATAAAGTTTTGAAGAAATTCAAAATGGATCAGCCAAAGAAAGGGTTCTTGCCTCTGTTACCAGGTGTGAAGTTGAGTAAGACTCAATGCTCGACCACTTCAGAAGATAGAGAGAAAATGAAAGTCATTCCCTATGCCTCAGCCGTAGGATCTTTCATGTATGCAATGCTGTGTACTAGACATGATGTGTGCCTTGCTATAAGTTTAGCAGGGAGGTACCAAAGTAATCCAGGACTGGATCACTGGACATCGGTCAAGAACATCCTGAAGTACCTGAAAAGGATAAAGGATATGTTTCTCGTTTATGGAGGTGACAAAGAGCTCGTCGTAAATGGTTACGTCGATTCAAGCTTTGACACTGATCCAGATGACTCTAAGTCACAAACCGGATATGTATTTTTGTCGAACGGTGGAGCTCTTAGTTGGTGCAGTTCCAAGCTGAGCGTCGTGGCGGGATCTACGTGTGAAGCGGAGTACATAGCTCCTTCGGAAGCAGCAAATGAAGGAGTCTGGATGAATGAGTTCATATCCTATCTAGGTGTAATACCTAGTGCATCGGGTCCAATGAAAATATTTTGTGACAACACTGGAGCAATAGCCTTGGCGAAGGAATCCAGGTTTCACAAGAAAACCAAGCAAATCAAGAGACGCTTCAATTCCATCCACGATCAAGTCAAGGAGGGACACATAGAAATTTCAAGATACATACGGATCTGAATGTAGCAGACCCATTGACTAAGCCTCTTCCACAAGCAAAACATGATCAGCACCAAGACTACATTGGTGTTAGAATCATTACTATATAATCTAGATTACTGACTCTAGTGCAAGTGGGAGACTGAAGGAAATATGCCCTAGAGGCAATAATAAAGTTGTTATTTATATTTCCTTATATATCATGATAAATGTCTTTTATTCATGCTAGTACATGTGTGAATACATAGACAAAACATAGTGTCCCTAGTATGCCTCTACTAGACTATCTCGTTAATCAAAGATGGTTATGTTTCCTGACCATAGACATTAGTTGTCATTTGATCAACGGGATCACATCATTATGAGAATGATGTGATGGACAAGACCCATCCATTAGCTTAGCACTAGGATCATTTAGTTTTACTGCTATTTCTTTCTTCATGACTTGTACATGTTCCTATGACTATGAGATTATGCAACTCCCGAATACCGGAGGAACACCTTGTGTGCTATCAAATGTCACAACGTAAATGAGTGATTAGAAATATGCTCTACAGGTGTCTCCGAAGGTGTTTGTGGTGTTGCCATAGATCGAGAATAGGATTTGTCACTCCGAGTGTCGGAGAGGTATCTTTGGGCCCTCTCGGTAATACACATCATAATAAGCCTTGCAAGCAAACGACTAATGAGTTAGTCACGAGATGATGTATTACGGAAGTAAAGAGACTTGTCGATGACGAGATTGAACTAGGTATGATGATACCGACGATCGAATCTCGGGCAAGTAACATACCGATGACAAAGGGAACAAGGTATGTTGTTATACGGTTTGATCGATAAAGATCTTCGTAGAATATGTAGGAACCAATATGAGCATCCAGGTTCCGTTATTGGTTATTCACCAGAGACGAGTCTCGTTCATGTCTACATAGTTCTCGAACCTGTAGATTCTGCACGCTTAACGTTCGATGACGATCGGTATTATGAGTTTATGTGTTTTGATGTACCGAAGGTAGTTCGGAGTCCCGAATGTGATCACGGACATGATGAGGAGTCTCTAATGGTTGAGTCATAAATATGATATATTGGAAGGTTATATTCGGACGCCGGAAGGGATCCGGGCGTCACCAGATAAATACTGGAATACCTAGAGGTTACTAGAACCCCCCGGGGAGTATATGGGGCTTATTAGGCTTTAGGGAGAGAGAGAGGGGCTGCCTAGGGCAGGCCGCACACCCCCCAAGCCTAGTCCGAATTGGACTAGGGTGGAGGGGCGGCGCCCCCTCCTTCCTTCTCTTTTTCTCTCTCCCTTCCCTCTTCTCCTACTCCTACTAGGAAAGGGGAGTCCTACTTCTAGTGGGAGTAGGACTCCCCCTTGGCGCGCCTCCTCCCCTAGGCCGGCGGCCTCCTCCCTCTCCCTCCTTTATATACATGGGGAGGGCATCCCTTGGAGACACATCAATTGTTCCTAGCCGTGTGCGGTGCCCCCCTCCACAGTTACACACCTCGGTCATATTGTTGCAGTGCTTAGGCGAAGCCCTGCGCGGGTAAGTTCATCATCACCATCACCACGCCGTCGTGCTGACGGAACTCTCCCGTGACCTCAAATGGATCAAGAGTTCGTGGGACGTCATCGAGCTGAACGTGTGCCGAACGCGAAGGTGCCATACGTTCGGTGCTTGGATCGGTTGGATCGCGAAGACGTTCGACTACATCAATCGCGTTACTAAACGCTTCCGCTTTCTGTCTACGAGGGTACGTAGACACACTCTTCCCGCTCATTGCTATGCTTCTCCTAGGTAGATCTTGCGTGATCGTAGGAATATTTTTGAAATACTACGTTCCCTAACAGGGGGTGTTTCCTGTGGAAATATATGATCAATCCCCATTGTACTTGCAGCTTAGGAAGGAGCCTCATCACTAATACGTCTCCAACATATCTATAATTTATGAAGTATTCATGCTGTTATATTATCATTCTTGGAAGTTTACAATCATTTTATAGCAACTTTATATCATTTTTGGGACTAACCTATTGACCCAGTGCCCAGTGCTAGTTGCTATTTTTGCTTGTTTTTTTACATTGCAGGAAATCAATACCAAACGGAGTCCAAACACCGTGAAACCTTTTCTGGTTTTTTATGGACCAAAAGACCACCAGTGGGCCAGAGCAGCACCTGGGGATGCCCCGAGGGGGCACAACCCACCAGGGCGCGCCTGGGGGCCCAGACGCGCCCAGGTGGGTTGTGCCCACATCGGTGGCCTCCGGCACCCCCTCTTTGCCCTATAAATCACCAAATATTATGAAACACTTCGGGTTTACCCTAGATCACAAGTTCTGTCACAGCAAGGCTTCTATAGCCATGAGATCCAATCTAGAGCCCTTTCCGGCACTCCGCCGGAGTGGGAAATCATCAATGGTGTCCATCTTCATCGTCTGAGCGACCACCATGATGAGGAGGAAGTAGTCCACCCTCGGGGCTGAGGGTATGTACCAGTAGCTATGTGTTGTATCTCCCTCTCTCTCTCTCTCTCTCATGTTCTTGAGATGGAACGATCTTGATGTAACGCGAGCTTTATTGACATATATGAATCATATGGAGTTTTTCCCCTCTCTATCTTGTGGAGAATTGAGTTTTCCCTTTCAAGTTTTCTTATCGGATTGAGTCTTTAAGGATTTGAGAGCACCTAAATGTGTTTTGCATGAGGATATCTGTAGTGACATTGGGATATCTGATTGAGTTACTTGATGTATATTATTGTGATCAACTTGCAGGTTCGGTGACTTTAGGGCCTATGCATAGGGGTTGGCACACGTTCTCATCTTGACTTTCCAATATATATTTTGGGGCACTCCTTGGAAATCAAATAGATGAATCTGAAATTGTGTGATGCCTATCGTATAATCAAACCCATGGATATTCGCGGTGACATTGGGATATCTAGGTGACATTGGGGCTTTGGTTGATTTGCATCTTAAGGTGTTATTCTAAATAATAGCTTTGTGGTGGTTTCGTGCCTGACCACATTTTCTATACAACAAGTAATTTTGGAGTGAACTCTACGCCACACTTGAGGGATTTGCATATGATTCAACTATGTCAACATTGCTGGGAGATCACACTAGTGAAAGTACGGACCCTAGGCCTTGTTTCTAAGCATTGCAATACCGTTTTTGTGCCCGTTTACTATTGGTTACCTTGCTGTTTTTATAATTTCAGGTTACAAAAACCAATATCTACTATCGACACTACACTTGTTTTACCATCTCTTCGCCGAACTAGTGCACCTATACAACTTACCATTGTATTGGGTGTGTTGGGGACACAAGAGACTTTTTATTATTTGGTTGCAGGGTTGTTTGAGAGAGACCATCTTCATCCTACACCTCCCACGGATTTATAAACCTTAGGTCATCCACTTGAGGGAAATTTGCTACTGTCCTACAAAACTCTGTGCTTGGAGGCCAACACGAGTCTAGAAGAACAACTTGTGTAGTAGACATCATGCTCTTTTCTGGTGCCGTTGCCGGGAGGTGAGTGCATGAAGGTATGTCTTTAGATCTTGCAATCGAATCTTTTAGTTTCTTATTTTATCACTAGTTTGGTTTTGCAAAAGAAAACTATAAAAAATGGAATTGAAGTTGCATCATATTATTGAACATCTTTATAATATCTTTCTTGAAAATGATGGATCAGAAAATAGTGCTCAATTTTTTAGAAGAAGACGTCAATAAAATGTTTGGCACAAAGTATTTGAATGATGGGCATGATTGCAATGTTGTTAGTATGAATTCTTTGCATATCCAAAATGCTAATGGTTATTACACTAGTCATGAGAAAAATATTTCTTTTAAGCATGTCAATTTTTGCGGAGTGAATTGGGAGTGCATTTGCACACCAAAAAGGGAAGACTGATTTTGTAAGAAGCATGCATATTTAGAAACGAAAAAGTTGCAAGAAAGGCTAGATGATTGTGTTGAAAGATTTAATATTTTTCGCCATCCTTGTGAACTTTGCAATGAACATGGTCATTTAAATATCCAATGCAAATTGTTTCATGATCAAATCGTGTCCAAAAATTGTGATAACTTGATTACCCTTGAGCATCATAAAGAGCTTAGTCTTCTTTTGGGGTATGAATAAATGAAACGTATAACTGAGGGTATTCCAAATTTAATCTCAAGAGACTTCTTGATTTTGATCTAGAGGAAATTTATATGTTTTGTGCGGTAAATTGCATTGAGAATCCTTGTATTGCCAACTATCTATAGACAAGAAAACAAATAGAATATGAAGAGAGTACTAATGAAAGGGAAAATATTTCCCAATACCCTCCTAGCGTTTATTATGATGAATCAGGTAATGAGGAGGAGCTTCCTATCCAATCAATCTCTTCAAAAGAAGCTTGAAAAAATTGATTAAACCCATACGTGAGGTGGTGAAGAAGAAAAGGAAAAGAAGGAGAAGTATAGGTAAAAAGGTAACTCTCCCAAGTAATATTGCTCCTATCACCATTGTGCCTCATGAAAATGAATCAAATATGTTGATGGAGGATGATGATATCGATTATGATTTTGTGATGCCTACTACTTGTTGTGATGATTATGATTGGGAAGATATTGATACTTCTTATAATCTTGGAAATCTTTTTGGCACCAACTTGGGAAATTATGATGATAGCAATTGTTATACCGTTGGTGCTATTCATGATATTAATGATGAGAGTGATTATGCCTATAATATGCCAACCTATAAGCTTGGGGATGCTATGTTTGATGAGTATGACATATTTGATAATTTATTTGGTGCAACTGATGTTTGTCCCAAGCTTGGGAATGCTATGCTTAATGAAGATGATCTTTTTAGCCCCCCTACTTCGAATGATCAAATTTGCTATGATGACTACATGCCTCCTACTTATGATGATTATTGTGATGATACTTATGTTATAAAAAGTAGTGATAACTATTGTCATAATTTTGAATATCCTTTTACTGAACATTACTCTCTTAATGTGGATACAATTTATAGTATTCGAGTTTCATATGACAGTCCCACTATTAAGAATGAGAATGAAATTGCTTATGTGGAGAGTCATCAAAACACTTTGCTTGTGGATCATGAAAAGAATGCTTTATGTGATGGTTATATTGATGAATATATTCATGATGGTACTGAAAATTATTATGAGAGATGAACTTATGATTCATGATGCTCTCTTTATGTTTCAATCCTTATCTTTTATGCGAGCATCATTGAACTCATCATGCCTAGCTAAAAGGCATTAAAGAAAAGAGCTTGTTGGGAGACAACCCAACACTTACCCCTACTGTTTTTGTGTGTTCACATGATTATGCTACTATAGTAATCATATTTTACATGTTTTGTTTCAAGAAAGTATCAAGTAAAGCCTTTGGGATAGTATGGATGATAGTTGATTTGATTCTGTGCAAAAACAGAAAGTTTTGCATCCAGTGCAGAAAATTCAATAAATCACTGGAATGTGATAATTAGCTGAAATTTTAACACATGATTGGTATAAAAATTTCCTACTTTGTCCTACTTTTTCAGAAGTTTCAGAGTTGAATAACTATGGTGGTTATCCAGATCATTACAGACTGTTCTGTTTTTGACAGATTCTGTTTTCAGTGCATAGTTTGCTTGTTTTATAGTTTCTATGGCTTATATTGATCAATATAAATTGTAGAAATTATATGCTACAGTAGGCATCGTTTGGAAACAATTATGAATCTTGTATTTGACAGTACCAAAGTGAATGGTTTGTTTTATCATACTAACCCATCTCACGAAGTTCCGTTAAGTTTTGTGTGATTGAAGTTTTCAAGTTTTGGGTGAGATATCAATATGATGAGAACAAGGAGCGACAAGATCCTAATCTCGGGGATACCCAAGGCACCCCAAGGAAATAGTCATGGAATACTCAATCAACTAAGCTTGGGGATGCCCTGGAAGACATCCCCTCTTTCGTGTCCAACATTATCGGTAACCTCATTAGGATCTCTGTTTTTGTTCGTCACATGATAGGTGTTTTGCTCGGGGCGTCATTTTATTTTGCTAGGATTTGCTTGCTGTTATTCATAATAAAGTTTTGTATCCTTTATTTTAATAAAGGTGTCAAGGATAGCCTTTACCATGCTTATTTTGCAAGTCTACATGTTGCTGTTTGAAAACAGGAAGTTTGTCGCTATTGCAAAAATTCTCTAGAAAAGTCAGAATGTGATAAAAGTTTGAAATGTTTTGCATAGGAAGATATGATAAATTTCCTACAGCATGTTAAAATTTCAGATTTTTTTGAGTTAGGGAAGCATGGATCCTCTTGCATTCTTTACAGACTATACTGTTTTCACAGATTGCTGTAATGTTTGCATTGTTTGCATATGTTTGCGTGGTTAATGATTCTATTTGAGAATAGGAGTATTAAATATGCAAAGACATTTAGTATGCAATGTTAAATTATAATTTTAGTGATTTGCTTCAGTAGAGTATGATAAGGTTATTGCATTGATTTATACTAACTTATCTCACGAGTTGTTGTTGAGTTTTGTGTGGATGAAGTTTTTGAGATTTAAGAAACCATGACATAAAAGGAATTAAGGAGACACAAAAGCTCAAGCTTGGGGATGCCCAAGGCATCCCAAGTTAGTATTCCAAGAATTCTCAAGCATCTAAGCTTGGGGATGCCCCGGTAGGCATCCCACCTTTCTTCTTCAATAATTATCAGTTAGTATCGGTTGAGCCTAAGTTTTATCTTCTTCACATGAGTTGGGCTATGCTTGGAATGTCATTTTATTTTGTTTTGTTTGCTGTTTGAATAAAATGCTTAGATCTGAAAGTTTTAAATGAGAAGCGGGCAGATATTTTCTAGGGATGCAGGCGGGATTGGGAACAAGAAACATCGCACATGGTCCGGAGATAACAACCGTGTGTTATGAAACAGAAAAACCCTCGAGGCGGGCAGATATTTTTTGAGAGGGGGAGCCTCATGGAGCCCAATGTACTGTGCGGATGTGTGCGTGACAGGGGCACCGTCATGGCACACGGTTAGTTTGAGTGAACCTTGTCTGTTGCGTCATCCGACTTGTCTATTGTTCATAAATTTGGCGACAAATGACGCGGGAGAGGGTCAGAACACGAACACACTTGCATGTAGACCAAATTTATGTATGAAAAGGGTGGTTTGATTTTCAAATACCAAATGCAACTTCGATGTGGCACCTATCTCTCAAAGTGCACGATATTGCTTGCCCCCACCCCCCTCGTGTCGGCACGAAGGGAATCCTAAGCTATGAATGCATGCCCCCTAATCGAGGTTCACATAGCAATGTGCGAAGTAGCTAGCAGCCCCCCTCCTCCCTCGTGTCGGCACGAAGGGAATCCCAAGACATGAATGCATGCCCCCCAACCGAGGTTCACCTAGCAAAGTGCGAAGTAGCTAGCAGCCCCCCTCGTGTCGACATGAAGGGAATCTT
>LR738711.1:266545119-266885377 GCA_902687465.1 Secale cereale | reverse complement strand
TAGCAGCCCCCCTCCCTGTTGTCGGCACGAAGGGAATCCTAATCTATGAATGCATGCCCCCTAACCGAGGTTCACCTAGCAAAGTGCGAAGTAGCTAGCAGACCCCCCGCTCCCTCGTGTAGGCACAAAGGGAATCCTAAGCTATGAATGCATGCCACCCAACCGAGGTTCACCTAGCAAAGTGCGAAGTAGCAACCCCCCCCCCACGTACACACTTTCAGTCGGCGGGCCAGAGAGGCATATCTCACCAAGATGGATCGTAAAACAGACCAAGAATAATCCACCTTGGTCGTACAACCTCTCTCGTGTTGTTGGTCAAAGTAATGGCCATCCATGCGACCCCGGAGATGGGCTAGCTCGCCAATAATCACACAAGTAGCTAGTCCCCGAAGACAACCACTGCATGCACGTGGCCCAAACATATGTATGGAGAGGTGTGTTTTTGAGTAACAATGGAACAACTTTGATGTGGCGCCGTGATTTCGAACTAGAAATCCCCACACTGAGTGAGGATTAGGTTGACGATACATATGTATGTTACACCACACTTCAAGCCAACGACGGGGATTCATGCATGCATGCGTGCATAGTATATGTGCTCAAACTTAAGGGCTGAATCTCAGCATGAGCTATACTATGATAACACGAACCAAATGAAGAATCTGCCATGGTAACCTATCTTGTTGTTGGTCAAGGTGATCATGGATGTCCACGCATGCCAACAAATATATAGGCTTGTCATCGATAACCACACGAGGGAGTGTACCGTTCAAAGGCAACCACTACATGCATATGTATGGAGGTGATGCGTGCATGCATGTTTGAATACCATTTCACAACATTGATGTGGCGCGTGCTTCAAAAATCATACAATAGCTCCCCACACAGAGCGAGATCGGTTCATGACGTGTCGTTGTACTAGCCACTTTGACTCGATGGGAGGGATTCATGCGTACACATGCATGTGTGTGTGCTCAAACTGTATCATGCATGCATGTCATCCCCGAGCATGACCTATATATATATATATATACCATATTACAAGCAAAAATAATAATCCCCTCCTAAGTCAAATTAAATTCTCTTGTTGCCAGGCAAAAAGTAGTGATGGACCAAGCAGGCCCACAGATGGAAAGCATCGATATCCCTGATAACCGCTTAAGTGGGTGCGAGAGGACAACCACCACCGCTTTGCATGTGGGCCAAACATATGTATGTTGAATACCCAAAATGCACAACTTTGATGTGCCACATGCCTCAAAAACCATAAACCATGCACCCACACAGAGCGAGGTTCATGAAGCGTACTACATATGATAGTCCCCTTCCCCCCTCTTCACCGCATGCTATATGCTCCTGCCGTAATATGTACAACCCAAAAGAATCCTCATCGATGGTGAAATTAATTAACCTCTCCCGATGTAGGTCAAAGTGATGCATGCATGCATCGGCGATGGCCTCGTGGGCCCACAGATGGAAGCATCACACGTGAGTGTCCTAGCTAGGATAACCACCGTGTGCATGCATGTGGCCCAACAAGGTGTTGTGTGATGTTTGAATAGCCAATTTCACAATTTTGATGTGGCACGTGCCTCGGAAACCAAAAAGTCCCGACACTGAGTGAGGTATACTTGTTAATGGACGTGTACGTATAGTATATATGCTAGTCCCCTCCCACCTCTTCGACGCGTCCTATATACCACCATAACACAAACAAAAAGATTTTACCTTGCTGGTCAAATTAACCTCACTGCCGGCTGTTCATCAAAGTGATGGACGACGACCTCGCGGGCCCACAGAAAGCGTCACACGCGAGTATCGAGTGTCGTGTAGGACAACCATCGACTGCATGTGGCCACAACATGTATGTATGAAAGGGTTGTGTAATGTTTTAAATAACAATTTCACCACTCTGGTGTGGCACCGACCTACCTAACAAAACGGCCAACCCACACGGTGGCTCACAACTCATAGTGTACTGTGAGCCACCCGCCACCCCCAGACGCAGACCCCCACACCCACACCGCGAATCCACCGCAACTATGATGCATGTTAAATTAATTATCTCACAATGAACATATGTTACCAAAGGAGGGACATTTTAATTTCGAAAAAATCGCAGAGATCATAAAGACATTTTAGTACATTAACTGATTGATTTTCTATGGGTATAATGTGCAAAAATCAAATTTGAGCTACATGCACACGTGACAGTGCACCTAAATGGATTGCAAAAACACATGTGTCTCACTGAGTGCATGTTTAGTCCTCGTGCAACAAATTTCAAACATTGAGAATCTTGATTTTTAAATTCTAGTACATCCAAAACTTATTTGAAGTTCATGAAACTTATCGTGTTGTCATATAGACGCCAATACAAAGTGGCATTGTACTTTTTTTGTCAAATTTGAGACCAGTTTTGATGTAATCTTTATCTAATTACAAACGAGAGATTATTAATAATTGGGAACCAATATCCCAAACGGATTATTTATTCGAACCGTGAGCGTTAGACCAACAATGGATACGTGCCATGCTTCGGTTAAGCAATAAAGCGGTAGCATTAATCATCAAAATAGAAAAACCATATATGTGCCGCCACGCGACCCGTGTGCCGTGCGAGCAGGCTTGAGTTGACGGGACACATGCGAGCAGTCCGTCGCGCAGGCAGACGGGGAGGCGTGCGTGCAAGTGTGTGAATTGATGGAGGCGTGCTTGCTGCGCAGTGTCATCGGGAGCCGTGCGAGTAGTTGTGTGAAACTTTGGTAGGCATGCCAGCAGTCCGGTGCCTAGGCTCACCGGGAGGCGAACCATTGGTTTGACCGTCGCCCACCTCTCTCCCACAACTCCCACTATTCCATATTAATGGTGCGCCCCAGCGGTCGCACCCCCCATCCTCGCCACACACACACATAATCCTCTCTCTCTGCTTGCATCCTCGACGCTGCTCTCAGTCCTCAAAGCCGCCAGTGTATGAGGATGCCGCCGAAGTGCCTCATCGGAGGGAGTGGCGACGTCGGGGCTGCTAAAGCACCGGAGCATGGCGTGGAGATGGAGCCAGAGGTTGCCATCACCGCCGACGAGTTATCACTGCACCTTGACATCCTCGACGACGTCGAGCTTCCATAGCTGGAGGCGGAGTTCCACACCGACTCTGGTGATGACCCCGACGACGACTCCGATGACCACTCCGGCGATGACTCTCACGACGACGGACAGCTGGTTAGTCATCTATACCCATTTATGTGTCAAATAGATCACATGGTCTCTCTGGTTACTCATGCCTCCCCCTTTTTGGAATATAAATCCTATGGTTATGTTCTCCCAATCCATGAAATCTGAGTAAGTTCCATTAAATCCATGTAGTGTATTGATTGTTTGAATGGTATAACTAATAATTGATTAGTGGTTTCATCTGTGCAAATGATTTCTGCTAGTAATCCGACTAGGGTTAGTGTTCGTGCTAATAATTCCTAGCCAGGACTTGACAACTCATTTTGAATGACCTACATATGTTTGTGCCATTATTTTCTTCGAACTTGATCTGTACATAGACAACTATGCCTAAAAATCGAACCATAATCTCTGGATATATATAAATAAATAGCCATATATTCCTAATCCTACTTCACGGCATGTACTCAATGATTTGATGCCAAATTTGTTTTACTATTTGTATAGGTGATGTCTTACAATGTGGACAGCGAGGATGAACATGGCCAGAGGAGGTACAAGAGGCAAATCCTGAGGGAGCTTTATGTGGGAATGCATAACAGACGTATTAGGACCTAGAACGGCGGCTATCGATGCCCATTTTGCTATCACAAGCTTCATGACGCGTATCAAAGTGTTCTGGCGCATGCAAGAGGACGGGCCGTTGGCTCCTTCAAGCAGAAGTATTCTCGCAGGGTGGAGCACGGCGCATACGCCGAGTACCTTTAGAAGCTTCAGGATCGTGCCGGCATGTGAGATGAGATGTGGGATCAAACTATGTATGCTTGACCAATGTTTAATGACGGTTGAACTATGTACTTATGGTTGAACTATGCTTGTGTACGTGTACGCTTATTATCTATGTCCGAGTATGTTTAATCTATGTTTACTTATGTCTAACCATGGGATATGGATGGAACCAGTTTGGTTGATGGAATCTACCTCCGCCTTGGTTTATTGGTCCCCTTTGTAATTTGTGTTAAATTTTGACCAAAGGTTTAACTGACAAAATGTTAGTGCTGGTCAGCAAATATTATATCGTTGGATGGGTATTTGAGAATAGTGTTCAATGATATAACTTTTGGTGACATGCATAAACATTTCTTAGTTAAATATTTGGTCAAAATTACAAAGGAGGACCAATAAACTAGGACGGAGGTAGTACGTCAATCACACACGGTTCCCAAAATTGGAACCGTGTGCAATGAATTTCATTTTGCCTATTGCGTCAATGACACACGGTTCGCTCTAGCAAACCGCCACCTCCAAAATTATTTGTGGGACAGAAAACCCTCACCACCCAATTCAAAAAAGAAAAAAGAAAACCCTCACCATCCCCATGTCACAAAAACCCTCACACTGCCCGCCACCCCCTCCGGTCCCCATTCACACTTGCACAAGCTCCTCCGCATCTATGCCATGACACTGCCTATCGCGGCGGTAAACACTTAGCTCGACGCCTGCCACCGCCGCCAGGTTGCCGGCAAAGCCCACCGCATTTCGCAACTTCTGCTTGCCACCGCCTATCACCATCGTCTTTCTCGACGCTGCTCGCGGTCGACCCAGCTCCGCTCGGTTGGGGAATCTAACGCACTGAGGGTTCTTTCTCATGGACAACAAGGTGACTAATTTAATGAGATATTATATCATCTCTTACCCCCAGTTCATCTGCCTCCTTTAATCACCCGGCGGAAATCGCCGTGAATTCATTTTTATTCGAGCTGATTTGAGGGTTTTCTTTTATTCATAGAATGTACAGTGCGCTGACACATCAGGACTTTGTGACATCTGCCAGAGATTCCATCTCACCGTACCAGATTACTTGAGGACGCGCGCGGTATGTTCAATCTCACCCTAAATCGGCTGTCATGGCCTACTTTCCTGAACATATTCTAAATATTGCTACATTTGTATAAAAGGTGCCACATGCACCATGCATATACGTCAATGGGCATTTCCCCCCTCTTCTTTCTATATCAGGCAAATTAATGATGTATTTCTCTTTCGATTACTCTCATATTCCCATGACACCATGTTTACCCTATCCATTTAAGTATAAATTTTTGTCCTTCGATTTCAACTACTGTACAATTCTTTCAATTTGGGCCCATATTTGCGTGTTACCATATTTTCTTTAACAATCCTACCATTTTCTGCAGCACATCCCTTGCTATGCAACAGATTATGTAGTGCACAATCTTTCCCTTTACATAGATCAAGACTGCATGGATGTGATACTGTACACAAACCATGGATTTACAATCGTAGCTACTTTAAGACTTGATGAACGTGGTGACTCCTATTTTGACACTGGCTTTTGGAAGGAAATTTCTATGTTTTATGTAATGAAAGCTGGCACTAAAATTGCGCTTCACATAAAAGGGCCTGGTCATGAGATATATGCTAACTTCCCTGACAAAATCATTCGTCCCGACTTTGAACGAAGTAAGTTTTATTTTCAACTATCTGCATGTTGACTTACCCAGCAATGTGAAATGAATTGTGTAGTATTTAAGCAACCAATTGTTATTCCCTTTTCTTACTATATTCCTACCTAATAACTTCTAGTTACCAATACACTTTTCTATTGCCCTGTTTTAACTAAATATTCCCTGTACTCCCATTTCTATTAGAAAGTGCCGCTGACAAGGAGACTCCGGAGGCTGCCAACAAGCGGTGGCGAGGCGAGCTAGAACCGCAAGCGACTCCAGCAGGCCTAGACTTCTTCAACAGCCTCCCAGATGATATGTTAACAGTCATCATCTCCCTCCTCCCAATCAAATATGGGGCGCAGACAACCATCCTTTCCCAGCGGTGGCGCTCCCTATGGAACTCCAGCCCTCTCGACCTCATCGACACCCATGAGCTCTACCATGGCTATCGCAAAACCTTGGACGCATTCTCCAAGATCCTCGATAGTCACCTTGGCCCAACCAGACGCCTTACAATGGGCAAGTTTCGTTCCAACGCCAAGGACCGAGCCAAGTTTGACGACTGGTTCTGATTTCCTGCCCTAGATCAGCTCGAGGAGCTCACTTTTGATGATGGGCATATGCGGTCGCTGCCAATGTCCGCACTCCGCCTCGCACCCACACTACGCGTCGCCAAGTTCAGGAACTGCCATCCCCCCTTAATGACGCGCCCGCTCTTATTCTACCACGATTGAAGCACCTCGAGCTCGTCGCCCTCTGCCTCTCAAATGGTGACATGGAGCGCCTGCTCTGTGGCTGTACTACACTCGAGTACCTTCATTTTCAGGCGATCAATGGGTTGAGTACCTTCCACATCACCTCCATGACTCTCCGGACTATTTATGTGTGTTGTTGGTGCGGCAGGAAGACATCACGAGATGTGTACCACGGTATGGTCATTGAGGACACACCTGCACTTGAGAGATTACTTGTAGTTGATCAAGAAGGTCCAACAAGAATCAATGTCATTTCTGCGCCGAAATTGACAGTGGTGGGCTACTCATCAGACAAATACTCCGAACTTGTTATTGGATCCACACCCGTTCAGGTACAACAACCGCCTTCCACCTCTCTTTCTATAAATTAACATTATTTGTAATTTTGAAGATGTTTGTTCGTCTGTCATTCAGAAAATGATTCCGACAAGCTTGACCCCGACACTACACATAGTGAAGGTCTTGGCACTAGAATCTACCGGCCCCAACCTGGAGCAAGTTGTGAGTTTCCTGAGATGCTTTCTGTGCCTGGAGAAGCTATATATCGAGGTGATGTTCCTTTCCTGTTAATTGTTAACCATAAGGGAGTTCAATTTGTGACACCTTTTTCCAAGTTTACAATGACAATGTACTACGCTTTTTGAAGGATTCTTTTGGAGGATTTCAGTACATACATGTTCCACCCCCCATATTGATTGCTTGATCCATATGGTTACAATCAATAAGAATTTCTCCTTTGGATTCATCTGTACTAGTTTTCTTAGGGAACTTTTCATCCGCTCCAACCTCTTGTGAAGAAGGCTACATTTTTCTAGAATGTAATCAAATGCCCATGTTAATCATGTCAGATTGAAGATGGCATGTTAGTGCATTTTACAAATACTGCAAGCCAAATAGGCATGTAGTAATGTTCAAAACTGCATGTAGGCACTAACACATTTTCTTCTTTTGCAGATAAGATTAGGCCCAGTGGTGGATAATGTGATACAATATAACAATCACGTCGAATGTCTAGATCTGCATCTCTCAGAAATTACTTTGAACTCCTACCGAGGGACCTTACCGAAGATTATATTCGCCACGTTTTTTGTTCTCAGAGCAAGGGTGCTAAAGGAAATGAGGTTTGCCCTACATTTATTTCGCAAAAATGAATGGTTTGTTGATCAGGGCCAGCGCTTGCGGCCGAATAGAATAGGCTCCAAAAGTCCTGAATTTCATTTTGGAACTTCAGATGACAGAGTAATTGGAAGTCATCGTGTCAACCCCATACAAGACTTCTCAGTGGCTGACCCCTTTGCAAAAATTGTGAGGTTTCGAAACCAGACTAACAAGTGGTGATATTAGTTCGAACCTCTCTGATATCCATGTTCAGCGGATCAGCGTGAGCGTTTGAAGCTGATGAGCTAAATTTCATTTCTAATATCAGTTTGAACCTTGTAATCTTCAAATTTGAGCCATATAACTCTAGAATTTGAACCTTGTAATATTTCGAGCTTTTTTGGTACAACCGTTGAAATGGCATCATATGAGACTCGTATATTGGTAGCACTATTTTGACCTTAATATGCAATGGTCTTAGATTTTATTAACCATTCTTGAATCTGTTTACTTTGTCGATCTCACAGCACACGATCTGCATAGCTAACTCGACTGCGATCTTCGACATTATTGCACACAGTTGGTTTCTTCCATCGTGTGTCCTGTAGAGCACATAATTAATTATTGCACCCGAGTGTCCATTATCACCCTTCTATGTAAATTTGACCTTATCACCCACGGGTAAACTTATGACCGAAGTCATTCCACACAATTCATTTTTACAAAGCCTTTTGCCAATAAACGCCCACGATTTGTCCCTCTTCTAGCCGACGCGTGGCCAAACTAGCCAGGCGGGAACCTTGCACGGTAAACTATGCGGTAATGCCGGAAAAGGCTCACGACGATACATTTGGCGCCTCTTCGAGCCCACGCGTGTGCTGCGGTGTTGTCCGTAACTCGGATGAAAATACTTTATACATGAAACTTGCTCAGAACGATGAGACGAATCCGAATACGCAGTCCATTCGTCCACCGCATGTCCCTAGCTTAGCGAACATGCAAATTTCCTCCTCCGGTCCGTCTGTCCGAAAATGCAAAACACCGGGAATACTTTTCTGGATGTTTCCCCCTTCGCCAGTAGCGCCTAGTACTGGGTCAGGTCACACCTAGCACTGTGTATTGCCTTGTTATGCTTTGTGATGCTTTGATTGCTCTGTTATTTATTGTGTTCCCCCTCCATTACTTCTTTCTGGTAGACCCCGAGACCGCTGCCGATACACCTGTGATCGACTACATCGACGACGACCCCTCTTTCTTGCCAGAGCAACAAGGCAAGCCATCCCCCCCTGATCACCAGATATCGCCCATTCTCTTCTCTCTTATTCTTGCATTAGATTTGCTACTGTTGTTGATTCAATAGCTCCTATTCTGCTACATAGCCTGTCATTGTTGCTATAACCGTTGATACCTTTATCCGCTATCCTAAACTGCTTAGTATAGGTTGGTTAGTGATCCATCAGTGACCCCCACCTTGTACCAGTTGCCCCGCTTTATGTTCGATGACTCGATCAACGTGATCGATGCCCAGGCCCAACACCGCACACCACCCCTTAGTTGTACGACTCTGCAGGGTTATTATCGAGTGCTGAGGGCGATGATGAAGGAGGAATCACCCTCGATAACCACGACTGAATAGCTACACTATAGGGTTACTATCGAGTGCTGAGGGCGATACCCCGTCACCACTTCTGATGTTAACCCTATAGTGTAGCTATTCAGTCGTGGTTATCGAGGGTGATTCCTCCTTCATCATTCCCTATAACGACTCTGTCGTGCAACCCCTCAAGTGTGGACCATCGAGCGTGATTCCTCCAAGTCCACCTTGATGATTACATCGAGTGGGAATCCATCGAGGGTGATTTCTCGGGTTACCCTCTTGCTGTTTTGGACACACGATTACTTTGACTTACCACAGAACCATGATGACTAAAGTCGGGTCGGCTCGTAGAGTACCCGCAGGTGATTCATGGAGTGGAGGCTGGAGGGACAAGTGGTTCTATCGAGGTAGTGATGGGCCTGGGTTCCCAACAGCCCCCACTTGATTCTATGTGGCGGAGCGGCAGGGTAGGTTGTGACCACCTAGGAGACAGGTGGGCCTGGCCCCTGGTCATTGTCCGCGGTTATTTCTTAATAACATGCTTAACGAGTTTGGATATTTGATCTGAGTTGGATCGTTGGCCTTATACGCACTAACTGCTACGCGGGACAAGATATGGGCAACCGGCGTGTAGTATCAGCCGAAGCCTTCCGGCCGTCAGCGACTTAGTGGCACATGCCGGGTTGGACTGGAATGCCCGCACTTGTATAAGGGGGCTAGGTCTGCTCACCGGCCGCTTCGCAACATGCAGGAGTGCAAAGGGAGATGGCCCATGACCCCTGCGCGCTTAGGATTTAGACCGGCGTGGTGACTTCTCGACGTGTTGTTCTTCCGAGGCCGGGCATGACCCAGGAAAGTGTGTCCGATCAGAGGGATCGAGCGTGTCGGGTTATGTGGTGCACCCCTGCAGGGAAGTAATTGAATGTGCGTTATATCGACTAGAGGGGGGTGAATAGGCGATTTTTATGAATTCTTCACTGAGGAATTTGCTGTTGAGGAAATTCCTTAGCGAAGAACTACTTGCAGCGGAATAAGTACTCAGAAGTAAACATAGCAGAATACAAGCATGGTCATCATGAAGAAATGAAGACAAACACAGAGTACAGAAAGCGTAATCACAAGATAACACAGGATGAAGACAAACAGAGTGAAGAAATTGAATTGAGGAAATTGAGAATTTCTTCAGTCAAAATCTTCAAACAGATATGAACAAGCACACAACACAGATATGAGGAAATTAAAGAGTTGAGGAAATAGAACCAGTTAGCTTGGTGAAGACAATGATTTGTTAGACCAGTTACAACTGCTGTCTCAGTTGTACATCTGGTTAGGGCGGCTAGGTATTTAAACCTGAGGACACACAGTCCCGGACACCCAGTCCTGGACACACAGTCCAAGAAACCAAGTCCTCACCGTATTCCCCTTGAGCTAAGGTCACACAGACCTCGCCCAATCACTCGTGGTAAGTCTTCAGGTGACTTCCGAACCTTCACATACTCGGTCACTCGGCGATCCACAATTCCTCTTGGATGCTCTAGACCATGACGCCTAACCATCTGGAAGAAGCACAGTCTTCAAAGGTAACTGTGACGCCCGAAGACCGACGTCCCAGAAGATCCCAGAAGATTCCAGAAGATTCTAGAAGATTCCAGATGTTCCGGGTTCTCCCGTGTGTTTCTTTTGTGCTTGTGTTATTTATTTTGCATTGCATCATGTCATCATGCCATCATGTCATATTTCTTTTGCATCTCAACCTAAATAAATTGTGTGGACCTTCGGTCCATTTAAATCGAGGGAAGGGTGACTTCTCTTTATAACATATAAAAGCCTCTCAATATTATTAGGGAGCTATATAATAAATATTCCATTGCTTCGGAATAACCCAACAAAAATTGCATATTTTTCCCCATGCCTATTCCATATCAAGTTTGACTTCAAAACCTTGCCAATATTTCTTTTCCGTTGTTTCGAGGCTCCTCCAAAGCCTAGACTCCTTTCAAACTCCTTTAAGGTAAGCTAAATAATTTTAGTTTGCACTTCCCTATTTTGTTGGAACTATTTTTGTTGGGTTGGTATTATTCCATAAAGCCTTACAAAAATGTTTCATCTTTTATTTCTCGTTCGTGGCCTTTTCCTTAATTTTTTGAACTATCTCTATTTTTTCTGCTAAAGAATAAATAGAGGGAGAGGAGGAAAGGCCCAGCCGCCTCAAACTCCTGGCCCATCTCCTCCCAGCCTCCCTCTCCTCCCTTTCCAGCCGAAGCCGGCCCCATTCCCTCCACCAGCCCAGGCCTCCCTGGCCCAAACTACCTCCAGGCCCATAAGCTAGCCAACCCTAGCAGCGACCGCATCCCATCGTCGTTCCTCCCTCGTCCAGCAGTGCGCCCGTCCAGCAGTGCGCGCCGGGAGGCCGCTCGCCTCTTCTCCTTCGCCCTCCGTCGCCAAGGCCCCGAGCGGCTCCCTCTGCTCCAGGACCGGCCCGCGGCTCCCCTCCTCGATGCGCTCCAGCGCCAGGCCGCAGCAGCAGCCCCCCTGCTTCCTCGGCCAGGAGCTACGCCAAGGTCACGTCGCCGCCCCGGTCGTCCTCGGCCCTCCAGGCCGCATGCCGCGCCTCAGCCGCGTCCCCTCCTTGTTCAGCGCCGCCGGAGGGCTGCAGCCACCTCCGCCATGTTTTGTTGCTGTTGTTGATATCCCAGGACCTCGGAGACGCGTCAAGTACCTCTACACAAGACCCGTGTACGACTACACCTGGTGTTGCCTCAAGTACATCTACGAAAAACCCGAACGTCTACGAACCGTGTACGAGACCGATGCCAAGTACCCCTTCGTTTAACAAGACCGGCAAGATCGACGCGAGACCGAGACCCGTGAACGACTTCATGAACAAGTACCACTACAACCGCGAACGTCTTCGGATCTTCAAGTTCAACTACATGCTCCGGCAAGTACCACTACACACGGTCATGCCAAGTCCACGACCCCGACAAGTACCTCGACGAATGTGAACGGCTACGAAACATGTACCACTACCGTCGCCGAAGACCGCGAGTACAACTACTTCCACTACCGTCGCCAACGTGTACTACTACCGTCGCAAGAACGAGGACCCCAAGTACCACGACGCCGATGACCTTCAAGTTCATCTACCGTTGCCGTGTACCCCTACCGATGTTTGTGTACCACTACTTCCTCGACGAACGGAACGTCTACTTCCACTACGTCCCTCTACGATCTCGAACCGCCCCGAGACGATTGTTCCGAAGGTATAACCCGAGACGATGCCCGTGGAATGTTTGTGTGATGTATGAGATGCTCCCTTGTTTGCACCGTGTCCGTTGTGCCCTCTTTTGTCGCCGACCCGTGGGAACCCGGTGACGGGATCTCCCCACTTTCTTCTTGCTTGACACGCCTCCCGTCATCTTTTGCACCGGTCTCTCAACGGGTTATCGGAACCGAGATGTTACGTGGCATCATTTTCGGATCGTTGCCGTGGCACCTTTTCCTTCCACCACGGTGACAAATACTTCATATCTCTCTTGTCAACCTTTAATAAAATTGCATAAACTTGATCATGTCATCCGCATCATGTTAACAACATTTAAATGTGTGAATTGTTGTTTGCTTTAATAATTACTAAACATGCTCATGGGGATTTTTCCCGGAATTGTTGTTGTTATTTCCGGCCTCATTTAAATTGACTAATAGGTAGTTTACTTATGCTTCACCTCTTGCCATGTTAACAAACATTTAATCTTGTCTTGTTAACAACGAGAGTCAATTAAATATTTAAAATGTGGTGTTTCATCAATATGCAACTCGTTGCATATTGAGCTCCACTTAACTTGTAGTCTTGTTTGTGCACTTTGCCATGCCATGCATAATTAAACCGGACATGCATCATACTTGGATGTGCATCGTATGCCATGTTTATGCTTGTATGTTTACCGTGTTGTTTCTTTCTTTCCGGTTGCTTCTCTTGTTAGCTTCGGTTTCGTTCCGGAGTTGTGAGGATTCGCTCGTCTATGTTGCTCCGTCTTCATGGATCCGTTCTTCTTCCTTGTGGAATCCCAGGCAAGATGACCGAACCCGGATACCATTACTATCTTTGCCTATTGCTAGTAGTCTCGCTCTATAGTTTTGCCTCGATGCCCATGTTTTCCTGTCAGCCTCCTATTGTAACCATGAACCTGTCTAACCACCCTACCTATGCAAACCATTGATTGGCTATACGTAGGCTTCGCTCAGCCCCTCTTATAGCATTGCTAGTTGCAGGTGAAGTTTGAAGATGCTTGCTTCATGTTGAAGTTATGTGGGGTTATATCACACTATATTAATTATTAAATGAAATCATCTATATATTGGCAAGGGTGGAAGGCTAAGCCTTTTGCTTGGTGTTTTGTTCCACTCATGCCGCTAGGAACCGTATAAACAGGTGTTATGTTCCTTGATTATGCGTTCCTCACACGGTTGGGGTTTATGGGGCCCCCTCGATAAACCGCTAAGTGCTAAGTCTTTTCCAGCAAGTCCCAACATTGGTACTATTCGCCTAATAACTAATAAAACTTGCATAGGGACTAGCTATCCCTTTTATTTTAATCAACAACCCCGGGCCAGTGCTCCACATGAGTGTTGGTCCGAACTGGGGGTCCTGCAGGGCCACCTCGAGGAAAATCAAGGTCTGGTAAAAACCTGTAGCATCGCCCATCCGGTCGTGTCCTGAGACTAGATACGCGCGGCTACCTATCAGGGTGTCGACACACCGGGAGGATTTGCTGGATTAGCCTTACCTTAGTTCGGAGTATCTTGAGCACGGTATTCCGAGAATACTCGGGTCTTCCCACCTTTGGAGTTGCGACTCCGCGGATCGTGGGCTTGTCATGGGCCAAGTTGGAACACCCCTGCAGGGTTATGAACTTTCGAAAGCCGTGCCCGCGGTTATGTGGCAGATGGGAGCTTGTTAATATCCGGTTGTAGAAAACTTGACACCATGTTCCAATACACTACCAGCGTGCGTACCGTGACTGTCATTTTCCGAAAGGGCTTTCGGGAGATGAACACGGTGGGGTTATGTTTGACGTGCTTTAGCTAGGATCACTTCGTGATCATCTCTCGACCGATGCGCCTTCTCTTCTCGCTCTCTTTTACGTAAGCTAGTGCTAGTTGCTGCTGCAGACTCTTGTACTTTCTTCAGCCTTTCCTCACCCAAGGCTTAAATAGTCATGTTACCCGGGAACGGAATTGCTGAGTCCTCTATGGCTCACAGTTACTTCACCACACCAGATGCAGGTTCAGCCGAGTTTGATGCAGGAGATGGATCAGAACTTCCGGGAGCTCGATGAAGAGTTTGACCGTATGCTTGTGACGTTTCGACGATCAGTAGTGGTTCTTCTACTAGGATTTGATCCTGACCTGTGGCTTTATGTTGTTTTGGTATCTTTCTTTTGATCTTCGCCCGTAGTCGGGTTGTGATGTTTTGAATGATGATTTGCTTATGTAATGTATTGTGTGAAGTGGCGAGTGTAAGCCAACTATCTCCTTTTGCAATTTAATCCCTCTTTTACATGAGTCGTGCAAACATACCAAACTTGAGATCATTCTAGGATGGGCTTATACCTTTAAGTCGTGCCTCGATACGTAGGAGGTATAGTCCCATCCTGGGCATTACAGTAACAAGCGTCGGATCCACGCAAGATCAATCTCTTCAGTGATGCTCAATCACTTTTGGGTTTGTAGGTGTTTGGGTTTGGTTTTGGGTTTTTCCTCACTTGATGATTTTCGCTCAAAGTCCTCTAAGGATGGGTTGCTCTTATGACAAGTGTCAGTTTCTCTCGGAGCAGCCAACCAGCTAGTGGTTGTAGAGGGCGGCTATTTATAACCTAGGGAGCAACCCGACATGATAAGACATAAATGCCCTTTAATGATATGACCGTTAGGTAGGTAGATATTTTTGGGACAGCTCGCGCGTAGCACAGCAATGGTCGGAAATTGAGTATCGAATTCCTCAGGGCTATCATGATCCTCACTATGTAGGAAATTCGCATCGGCGAATTCCTAACTCCCCAGTCAGAACAAATACCTCAGAGACTAGAAGAACTTCATCTCTGTCATTGAAGAATATGACTGAACTGTATGAGATTTCCAAGGGCATCACTCGAAAGGATTGGTATGTGTAGGATTTTGAGTTGAGCATCACATGGAAATTTTTCCTTAGTATTTCCTCTACCCCCTTTAACAGTATGGTGTTTCCTATGACTCAAGAAAGAGAAAATGAAACTACGAAAACAAAAGTCTTCACGCTTCATGTTCCTCAAATGAATACCAAGTCTTTAAGGTCACACCAATTTCTTCACTTTCAAAGTCTTCAGAAAGTCATCAGAAATCCAAAGTCTTCAGTCGAAGAACTTCATTTTTAGGGGTCGACATTCTCTGTAAATATCAAACTCCTCATAGACTTATAGACATGTTTACACTCATAAACACATTAGTCCCTGAACCTATAAGTCTTCAATACACCAAAATCACTAAGGGGCACTAGATGCACTTACAGTAATCTATTCGAATAGCCCTGTCCACAGTAACATGATTACCCGGAGTTGTATTCCGACCTCATGACAACTAGAACCGGATACTTAATAAAACACACATTTTCAAGTGCCAGATACAACCCGGTGATTGCTCTCTCACGGGATGACGAGGAGAGGATCGCCGGGTAGGTTTATGCTATGAAATGATACTTGTTACTATTCCAGCTACTCTCTTCTACATGCTTGAAGATGGAGGCTTCCTGAAGCATAGTCTTCGATAGGCCTAGCTATCCCCCTCTTATTCTGGCATTATGTAGTCCACATATACTACGTTTTTCATTGATACCAATGCATATGTAGTGTAGACCCTTGCTTGCGAGTACTTTGGATGAGTACTCATGATTCTTTGCTTCCCCTTTTTCCTCCCCTTTTCCTTTCTTCTCGGATATGAAACCAGATGAAGGAGTCCAGGAGCCAGAGGATCCCGAGGATGCTTCTACGTGGAGTTCGACTTCGAGGAGTAGTTAGAAGGTCCCAGGTAGGAGGCCTTGCCTTTTCGATCGTTGCTCATTTGTGCAAGCCTTCTTAAGGCATTCTTGTTTAACTTATGTTTGTACTCAGATATTATTGCTTCCGTTGACTCTTGTGTATTCGAGCTTATGTATTCAAGCCCTCGAGGCCCCTGGCTTGTAATATAAAGCTTGTATTATTTTAATTTGTGTCTAGAGTTGTGTTGTGATATATTCTAGTGAGTCCCTGATCTTGGTCGTACACATTTGCGTGCATGATTAGTGTACAGTCAAATCGGGGGAAGTTGAAATTATATGTTCATATCATGCTGAGTGGTAGCTTCACATTGGGTTTAGAAAGTGAAATCTTTTGAAGCTTGACAATCAAAATATTGGTCATACAAGCAATTCATGAATGATTAGTAGAAGGAAGGGAACTTTCACATGCAAATACACTATCATGGAAATCTTTTGTGATTGTGAGCCCGCATCAAAATATTATACGCCAAAAGTGTTGACGTTGGACAAGGAAGACAACGTAATGATTTATGTTTGTTCATATTCACATAGAAGTTATATTGTCATAGATCCTTCAACATGTGGTGCTTGCCCCTCATCTTTGCTAGCCAAAAATTCCGCACCAAGTAGAGATACTACTTGTGCATCCAAAAGCCCTTAAACCCAAATCTTATTTTCAAGAGTACACAATACCTACCTAAGGAGTGAATAAGATTCTTCAAGTAAGTTGTCATCGGTGCAATAAGGCAATAAAAAATGTTTCTAAAAGTGTAAGATCATTTAGTTTAAGAGAAAATTGAGCATTGTACGAACTTGTGATGGCAAGGAATAAAAGCGACAGACTGCAAAATAAAGGTTGCTATCACAAGGGGAAATAGAATGTGACATTCTTTTGCACTAAGGGATTGAGCATACAAATAAATAAGCGCATGGAAATCTCTGCTTCCCTCTGCGAAGGGCCAATCTCTTACTTTTATGTTTTTTCTTTTATGCAAGAGTCAAAGTTTTTTCTCTCTATTCCTTTTTTATTTTTCTCCTTTGGCAAGCATCATGTGGTGAGGAAAGATCTAGGCACATATGTCCAGTTCAATATGGATAGCATGAGTTATTATTGTTGACATCACCCTTGAGGTGAATACGTTGGGAGGCGAAACTATGAACCCCTATGTTTCTATGTGTCTGGTTGAAACATTTTGCTCATGTGTATGCGGTGAGTGTTAGCAATCATAGAAGACTATATGATGGTTGAGTAGGTGGAGCCCTTACTTAAACTCTGTTGAATAAGTTGAAGTACAATTGCTTGGTGACTGAGAACATAGGTTCTTGAGTTTCAAGAGAATTCATTGTTTGAACCTTAACATGTGAATTGGTTGCTACTCTGTCATGATGAGTTTTTAATGAGAAAAAGTTGTTGTTATGATGCTAGGAGAAGTGATCAAAATTGTCATTTATCAAACTTGTGCACTTTGCTAGCATTCACACTTCATAAATTATTTCTTTTATCATTTACCTACTCGAGGACGAGTAGGAATTAAGCTTGGGGATGCTGATACGTCTCCAACGTATCTATAATTTATGAAGTATTCATGCTGCTATATAATCATTTGTGGATGTTTTGCAATCATTTTATAGCAACTTTATATAATTTTTTGGGACTAACCTATTGACCCGGTGCCCAGTGCCAGTTGCTGTTTTTTGCTTGTTTTTTACATCGCAGGAAATCAATACCAAACAGAGTCCAAACACCGCAAAACTTTTTGTGAATTTTTATGGACCAGAAGACCACCAGTGGGCTAGAGCAGCACCTGGGGGGGTGCCCCGAGGGGACACAACCCACCAGGGCGCGCCTGGGGGCCCAGTCGTGCCCAGGTGGGTTGTGCACACCTCGGTGGCCTCCGGCACCCCCTCTTTGCCCTATAAATCACCAAATATTCCGAAACCCTTCGGGGTTACCCTAGATCAGAAGTTCTGCCGCCACAAGGCTTTTGTATCCATGAGATACAATCTAGATTCCTTTTCGGTACTCCGCTGGAGGGGGAAATCATCATCGGTGGCCATCTTCATCATCCCAGCAGCAACCATGATGAGGAGGGAGTAGTCCACCCTCGGGGCCGAGGGTATGTACCAGTAGCTATGTGTTGTATCTCTCTCTCTCTCTCTCTCTCTCTCTCTCTCTCTCTCTCGTGTTCTTGAGATGGAACGATCTTGATGTAACGCGGGCTTTGTTGACATAGATGAATCATATGGAGTTTTTCCCCTCTCTATCTTGTTGAGAATTGAGTTTTCCCTTTCAAGTTTTCTTACCGGATTGAGTCTTTAAGGATTTGAGAGCACTTAATATGTGTTTTGCATGAGGATATCTGTAGTGACATTGGGATATCTGATTGAGTTACTTGATGTATATTATTGTGATCAACTTGCAGGTTCCGTGACTTTAGGACCTATGCATAGGGGTTGGCCCACGTTCTCATCTTGACTTTCCAATAGATATTTTGGGGAACACCTTAGAAATAAAATAGATGAATCTGAAATTGTGGGATGCCTATCGTATAATCAAACCCACAGATATTCGCGGTGACTTTGGGATATCTAGGTGACTATAGGGCTTTGGTTAATTTGCATCTTAAGGTGTTATTCTAAAGAATAGCTTTGTGGTGGTTTCGTGCTTGACCACAATTTCTATACAACAAGTAATTTTGGAGTGAACTCTACGCCTCACTTGAGGGATTTGCATATGATTCAACTATGTCAACATTGTTGGGGGATCGCACTAGTGAAAGTACGAACCCTAGGCCTTGTTTCTAAACATTGCAATACCGTTTTTGTGCCCGTTTACTATTGGTTACCTTGCTGTTTTTATAATTTCAGATTACAAAAACCAATATCTACTATCCATACTACACTTGGTTTACCATCTCTTCGCCGAACTAGCGCACAAATACAACTTACCATTGTATTGAGTGTGTTGGGGACACAAGAGACTTTTTATTATTTGGTTGCACGGTTGTTTGAGAGAGACCATATTCATCCTACACCTCCCACAGATTGATAAACCTTAGGTCATCCACTTGAGGGAAATTTGCTACTGTCCTACAAAACTCTGCGCTTGGAGGCTCAACTTGAGTCTACAAGAACAAGTTGTGTAGTAGACATCAATCACCCACAACACTTGAAACAAATTGCTCTACATGGAAGCCGTTATTTTTATCACACTCCACATTTGCCGCTTCCTCGATACATCCCGTGGATTTATCGGGAAAATAGTAAGTGTGGGAGTTTGATGCATATCTAACAAATTGGCCCAAATTTTGGTTAACTGGGTTTCAGGATGAGAATGGAACATTTAAACTTAATCAGCTTTTCATTTATCTTCTCCCTCAAATAAAAGAATCAACTAGGCTTGGCTCTAGTAGTTTTCCACGGTGTCTCCACCGGTAACATCCAAATTTTTCAATTTGGAATGTTATACATAGATCATCATATGCATATCATATTTTATTTGCATTTTTGGTTTGGATCCTAAAAATCCTAAGCAAATCAAGGACCCACGGAGAGAGTTGGGGATTTTATTATTTTCATATTTGATTTCTTTTCAAATATTCAAAAGAGGATCATTTGGTTTTAATTATTTTCTCTCCGAAATATTTCAATATCAAAATATATGTGAGGAGATAATATGACTTCTCCAAAGTAAAAGAAATATTGGAGGAAAAATGCTAAAATCAAATAATTAATTTTATTTGGATTTTATTGCTATTTTATTCGAATTAGAAAAAATATGCATTTTTCAAAACAAAATTTTCGGCCAAGAAAATGTTCACTTTGTTCTAAATATTTAATTTAGACGGTGAAAATTGTTTTTGGCATTTTAGAATTTTTAATATTTATTTAGGATTTTTCTTTCGGTGGAATTTATTAAAAAAAGTTTTCGCGCCCGACTAGGCCGAAGGCCCACCCGAGTAGGCCGGCCCGCCCGAGCCAGCGCCTTCGTCGTCATGAGCCGCCCGGACTCCGGCGGGAGTCCGAAGCCGCCGCGCCGCCGCCTTGCTCCTTCCCCAAGGCGAGCCTGACCCCCCTCCTATATATAGCCGCCGCCTCCCTCGAGCCACAGCGCCGCCGCCGCCTGCCAATCGCCGGCGCCGCCTGCCGCACGCCGCCGCCGCTGCCACGCCGCCATCGCCCCACCGCCGCAAAGCCCGCGCCACCACCAGTTGCCGCTCGCACCCGCCGCCACTCGCTGACGCCGCCAGCCACCGACGTCGTCGTCTCGTCGCCGTCCGCCACCGCCGCGCTCGACACCTGACCCGACCCGCCGCCTAACCCGCCGGTTTTCTTAAAAACCCTAGTTTGGTTTTTTTAGGTCGGTTCGGTTCGTTTCTTTTTTTGGTTTAGTTTTAGCGAGCGTTCGCACGTTAGTTCGTTTTAACGAATACATTCGTCCGCTCATCTCTTTTAACGAACGTTCACGCCGTTGTTTTTTTTCTTTTATTTTTCTTTTTGGCCAGGGACCTATCTGCGAAGGATTCAGTCCACATTATTGGGAAGGATTCGAGAAGCCTAGAAGATGGACAAAGAGATTACATAAATGAAGGAAAGAATGGCCGAAGGAAAGGCAGAAGGATTTTGTGAGGATGAATATGAAACACTTTGGTTTGAAAAGCGTATCTATGTGCCCAATGATCCCGAGATTAGGAAGTTGATTCTCCAAGAGGCTCATGATTCGCTGTATTCGATTCACCCAGCCAACACGAAGATGTACTTGGATTTGAAGCAGAATTTCTGGTGGACCGGAATGAAGAAGGACATTCCTGAGTATGTAGCAGTGTGTGACGTTTGCCAGAGAGTCAAGGCTGAACACCAGAAACCAGCATGGTTATTACAGCCGTCACCTATACCCGAATGGAAGTGGGACAAACTTGGAATGGATTTCATCACGGGACTACCCATGACACGTTCAGGGTATGATTCCACTTGGGTGATAGTTGATCGTTTGGCGAAAGTAGCTCACTTTATCCCCGTGAAGACCACTTACACGAGTGCTAAGTTGGCCAAGATATACATGACCAGGATCGTATGTCTACATGGAGTTCCGAGGACCATTGTATCAGATAGAGGAACACAGTTTACCTCAAAGTTTTGGAAACAGTTGCACGAGACTTTGGGTACTAGGATAGAGTTCAGTACAGCCTTTCATCCATAGACAGATGGACAGACCAAGAGAGTCAATCAGATTCTTGAGGACATGCTGAGAGCTTGTGCGCTCGATTATGGATCTAGTTGGGATGATAACTTGCCGTACGCAGAGTTTTCTTACAACAACAGTTATCAAACCAGTTTGCAAATGGCCCCTTTCGAGGCTTTGTACGGAAGGAGGTGCAGAACACCGTTGATGTGGGATGAAGTTGGAGACCATCAGTTATTTGGACCCGATTTGATCAAAGAGTCATAAGAAAAGGTCAAGATGATCCGCGACAGACTTAAGGTAGCCCAGTCCAGGCAAAAGACTTATGCAGATACAAAATGCAAGGAGGTGACCTACGAAGTTGGGGATAGAGCGTATATTTGTGTGTCCCCGCTTCGAGGAGTTAAGTGTTTCGGAGTTAAGGGTAAATTGGCACCAAGATTTGTGGGACCGTACAAAGTTGTAGAGCGCAAAGGAGAAGTAGCTTATCATCTAGAGTTTCCCGAGACTTTGTCCGGAGTTCACGATGTGTTTCACGTATCTCAGTTGAAGAAGTGTCACGCATAGATGGCCGATATTCCATTACGTGATACAGTGCCCATAGAAGCAATTCAGTTAAAGAGTGACCTGACTTACGAAGAGAAGCCCGTTAAGATTCTCGAGTTTGCCGACAGAGTTACCCGCAGTAAAGTCATCAAGTTCTACAAAGTACATTGGAGCCACCATACAGAGGACGAAGCCACCTGGGAACGAGAGGATGATCTACGCCAGGACCACCCACACCTATTTTCTAGCCAACCCGAATCTCGAGGGCAAGATTCATCTTAAGGGGGGTAGGTTTGTAATATCCCAAAATTTCAATTTGGAATGTTATACATAGATCATCATATGCATATCATATTTTATTTGCATTTTTGGTTTGGATCCTAAAAATCCTAAGCAACTCAAGGACCCACTGAGAGATTTAGGGATTTTATTATTTTCATATTTGATTTTTTTCAAATATTGAAAAGAGGATCATTTGGTTTTAATTATTTTCTCTCTGAAATATTTCAATATCAAAATATATGAGAGGAGATAATATGACTTCTCCAAAATAAAAGAAATATTGGAGGAAAAATGTTAAAATCAAATAAATAATTTTATTTGGATTTTATTGCTATTTTATTCGAATTAGAAAAAATATGCATTTTTGAAAACTGCATTTTAGACCAAGAAAATGTTCACTTTGTTCTAAATTTTTTATTTAGACGGCGAAAATTGTTTTTGGCATTTTTAGATTTTTTAATATTTTTTTTAGGATTTTCCTTTTGGCAGAATTTATTTAAAAAAAAAGTTTACCCGTCCGACTAGGCCGAAGGCCCAGCCGAGCAGGCCGGCCCGCCCGCGCCACCGCCTCCATCGCCATGAGCCGCTCGGACTCCGATGGGAGTCTGAAGCCGCCCCACCGCCGCCTTGCCCCTCCCCCAAGGCGAGCCCGACACCCCTTCCTATATATAGCATCCGCCCGCCTCGAGCCACACCGTCGGCGCCGCCTGCTCGTCGCCGGCGCCGCCAGCCGCACGCCACCACGCCACCGTCGCCCCGCCGCCGTAAAGCCCGCACAGCCACCACTCGCCGCCCATACCCGCCGCCACTCGCCGACGCCGCCCGCCACGGCCGCCGTCGACCGCCGCCGCGCCTGACACCCGACCCGCCGGACCCGCCGCCCGACCCGACCCGCGAGCCGAACCCGATCCTCGAGGTAAACCGCCGATTTTTTTAAAAACCCTAGTTTGGTTTTTTTAGATCAGTTCGGTTCGTTTCTTTTTTTCGGTTTAGTTTTAGGGAGCGTTCGCTCGTTAGTTCGTTTTAACGGATACATTCGTACGTTCGTCTCTATTAACGAACATTCGCACCATAGTTTTTTTCTTTTATTTTCTTTTCGGCCAGGGACCTATCTGCAATTATTTTATCGCAGATTAGCCCCTGAACTTCAAACCCTCGCTGTTTCTAAACCGTTTGTCCAAATCCAGTGAAACCAATGCCAAAATATTCGTCTCGAGCCCCTCTTCTGTTTAATCAACTTGAACAAGGTTTTGAAAATTTAAAATTTGGTTTCAAGCAGATTTGAATTCGAAGTTCTTTTGACCGTAGTTTCAGTTCCGTAGCTCCATTTCGATCGATTCTTTTTGCAAATCAAAGCTCGTCAGTTGAACTTTCAGATTTGATCTTCTTATTTGGGTTTTACCTATGCGTCTTTGTTTGAGTGCTTATGTATGCCATTGTTTGATTGCGATAGAATTCTCGGAGTGCGAAGCGTGCTACTACGAGTCACTAGGTTTCATCGATCGTCAGCAAGGCAAGTTCATACTTTGATCATACTTTCCAATACCCAGTTTTAATGCATTAGTTATATCCTCAAACACTTGCATGAGTAGGACTGGTTGCATAATATGTTGCTTTGTAGTTCATGTGGTAGGAACCCATTGACTTGAGATCAACCCAAGGGAATATATGCTTTGTTACTTATTGCTTAGCCATGATTGTAGACGTGGATTGGTATGAGTGATTTCATGAAAGTTGTGAGAGTAATAACAACTAAGGGTTCTTTAAGGTGGAATTTAATACACATCTGGGTGGATTGGTTACAGGGCACCTGGAGAATCTAGTGTTGTCGTAGGAAATCCGGGAGGACCCGTGTGATTATCCTATGGAATGCTACCCAGGCTCAAAGGGATCATATGTCATTCATGCCTAGAAACCTCCATGTGCAGCCACAATGCCATTATGGGCTCTGGCATAGTTGAGTATGTTGTGTGACCTCTTTCCGTGGTAGACTAGCAGATGTAGCGGATGTAGGTGGTACGGTCTACCCAGAGTTAAGAGTTAATGCTTCTAAAAGACTGTGTCTCGGTCATCTGTTTCTCAAACATCATGTAGTGCGAGAAATCAAACGGAGGAGATCGAGTCTTGTGGGGAAAAGTGCACAAACCTCTGTAGAGTGTACAAACTATTCATGAGTAGCCGTGTCCCGGGTTAAGGACATCTTGAGTATCCTAGTATTTGAATTATGGACTGATCTCATCACTTTACAAAATTGATGGGTTAATAATGACATTGGTTTGGGATTGAGATGGAGGAACCATACTCAATTGTTCATGCTTAAATTTAACTAAGTAGTTAAATTAATACATTCCTTTGTTGTAGGAAAAAAATTAGCTTTTTGCAAAAATAAACCTTACAGCCTCCACCAGCCAAATATGCATGTAGTTGTAGGCATTTGCTCATTATCATTACAGTGTGTTCTTGCCAGCATATTCAATGTGCTGACCTACATGGCTGCAACATATCATGTTGCAGAGTTTTCAGACGGAGATTAAGGTGCGATAGGTCGTTGTCATGCACTCAATGTTTGTCGTGAAGTTGGATGGACTTAACTACTCTTTATAGCTTCCGCAGTTTATTTCATTAGATGGCCTTCAGCCATTATCATGTAATGGATTTTTGCCTCTTCGAGGACTTTCGATGTAATAAAGTGTGATTGAACCTCTGTTATAAATCCTCGAGTACTGTGTGTCAGCATACCGATCCAGGGATGACACTGAGTACAGAGATTTTGGTTCATTGGAATCGTGGTTGCTACACCACCTTCCTCATGAATAAGCCAAGCATTCAATTCTTCTCCAAAGTACCTAAAACACATTAAGGTACAATTTGGTCCCGAAACATATTGGGTCTGAAGTAGTTAGTCCAACTACAGTACATAGGGAAAACTCCACATTAAATATGTGCATATGGATATGAACTTGAAATTCATGCACATCTTTAACCACTAAAGATATTATGGAGTTTATGTTACATAGAGGATCAAGTAGAGCAAGCAAGGCATGAAGAAGATTATAAATAAATATGCATGCACAAGATCAAAATCATAATCCAAAGCGTAAGAGGAGAGAATCATAGTGTTCTTAGCTGGGTGGGCATTTCTGCCCATTAAACCCCGTGCGCACGGGCCAAGTCATCCCCGTGTGCACGGGGTACTCAGAGAATGAAACCCCCATCCCGTGCGCATGGGGTGTCCAGAGAGTTATGCGGCACCCCATGTGCACGGGGCACAAAGACCCCGTGTGCACAGGGTGTCCAAAAGATTATGTGAAACTCGAAGGACACCTCGGCGAAGCACACTACGAAGGAAAATAAACGCCAACAAGAGATAGTTAATGGATACTTTGAGAATTTGATTTTCAAATGTGCTTGACATACCACATAATGAATAGATAATATTGAATATCAATACTAGGTGGTATTTCTCATATTCACATTTCGGGTGTGTGATGTGCACAAAACATAACACCCCCCCATAATGTGATGATACACTATTATCTTACAAAAGCCAAACAAGATTCAAATATGTTACAATAAGGCTCAAGACTACAAACACCACTATATGATGTGCAAAGAAACCTACACATGCTAGATAACACAAATCAAGCATGTTAGGAAACACAACATATACATACACATGCTAGATACAAAACCTAAACATGCAAGGGGCGAGTAACTTTCAATGTCAGCAAGATAAGTACAAGTTACAGCAAAGAGGAACATTGGATAGATAATATGAAGATAATCCACATGACTTGGCTCGAACAAATAATGTTGGATATCCTTTTCTTCTTGAACTAGCCAAATCTCCAATGTCATCCACACACATATTGATCAAATTTGAGCTTAACGGTCCCCAACCAAGTTGGGTCCTAAGAAGTTAGTCACGATAGGCCTGGCAACCCAAATGGTGTTTTCTATTTTCAAACCACTTTGGGCACCAACAAACTTGGCAAACAAATTGCCAACACCATCTTCCTAAGAGAATAATGATCATTGACAAGAGGAAGCTTAGGGATGTTACCGTTGGGACATGATGAGAATATGTGTCCCTTCTCACGACAATTATAGCAACATGTGCTCCCCCTTATCTTCTTATTTATTTTGTCAACTTGGGGAGCATTCTCTTGGTTTATCATTGGTAGTGGCCTTTCTTCAACTTGAGGCCGCTTCTCTTGTTGCTTCACATTCAAAACTTTCTCCTTTAATTGACAAGATCTTGCCCCTTCTTATTTTCCTTGGACTTCTTGTTGTTGGGGATGAAATCAAGTCCACTCTTGTCATGAGTTTTTTTTTAATAATCAAGATAGTGTTGAGAGAGTTATTTCCTTCATGACAAATTTCCATGTCTTTCTTCAAATTAGTGACTTGGGACTTGAGCTCTTTGATTTCCTCTACAAGGTTAGTATCAACAAAAGTACTAGAGGAAGCTTCACTGTTAGAGCAACAAGACAATGAGAGCAATTCACCAAAAGATTTTGCAACAATATGTATAGATGAATCACAAGAACTAGCACATGTCAATTAAGTATATTGAGTAGAAATAGTGGTAATATCCACATGAGGCTCACCATATGTTACCTTACTCACAATAGCCTCATGCGCTAACTTTAGCCTTTCATGGGAGATTAGAAGGTCATCATGAGAACCCCGAGAGCTTTTCATGACTTTCTTCTAATTTCCCATAAGTGCAAGTTATCAAAACAAGTTTAGCCCTTAGCTAAACATTCTCCTTCAATATAGATTCTTCACAAGAAGTAGAGTTAGTAGCACAAGCATCATTGACAATATGAGAGCTAGAATAAACTAGAGACTTCACATGAGTAGCTTGAAGTTCCTCTCTCCTTTGGCATTCTTGTAGACAAGGTCAAGGTGCTCAAAATCCTCTTTAAGTTGATCATGAGCAGCTTCAATCTCTTCTTTGGAAGATTCTAAGTTTCTAAGAGTTTCTAGAGCATCAAGAAGGTTACAATCAAGTTTTTCACTTTGTTCTTGCCCTTCATGAAGTAAATCATTACACTTCCCAAATTGAGTAATGAGATCTTTAAACATCTCATAAATGTTCTTATTTAACCCCACTAATAGAATTACCAATTTTATATATTTCTTGACTCATATCCCTATCACTTTCATCATTATCATTATTATGAGTAGATGATACCTCAGTAGTACCTCTTGCGATGAGGCACATATGAACATTGGAGGTTGATGATGATTCTTTTGGAGAGGGAGTTTCTTCATCATCAAGAGTAGGATATCCATGTCCATCCTCTTGAAACTCATAGCATTTCCTCTCCAACATGGTGATGTACTTCTTTGCTCTTCTAGAAAATTTCTTCTTTAATGATGTGTGCACTATTTTTCTTTATTTCCTCTACATTGTTAGCCACACAAAAACTAGAGGAAAAAGAATCATATATATCATGGCAACAAGGAAAATCAAGCATATCATCATACAATGTATTCAAGGAATCTCTATATGACATGCATGGACTATCAACACAAGAATGTATGCCATTTTTCCTAGATTTGTTTAAGTCCAAAGAAACTACAACATTAGCATTTATGCATGAAAGATCATTAATGTTGAGCACATCATCATCATCATCACAAATGATATTTCCACTCACCATGTCATTACCTTGGGGCATGACACATGATGGTGAGGTGGAAGAAGTTGAAATGTCCAAGTACACGGAGGAAGAAGTAATATGGGGTTCTTCATGATTTGAAGATGTGGAGAAATCATCAATTGACTCCTCCGAAAGATGCTGAATATCAACAAGATTGGACCCACCATATATTTCTTAAAGTTTGGTCCACATATCATGAGCCTTCACACAAGTCATGATAGACACAAATACTTCGATGGATATAGACCGAATTATGGCATTCTTAGCACCATACCCACAAAGCATATCATAATTTTCCTCACTAGTTGGAGAAGGTCATCCTTCCACGGAGAAGCCCCTACAAGAATAATTCGCATAAAATTTTGACCCATGGTCCAGAAATGAAAAAGCATGCGAATTTTCCATAAGTGATAGTTTGTGCCATTGAAACAAAAAGTTTCATCGTGCACTATACCAGTAGTCGACATCTTTACTCTCTAGGCGGTGAAGCCTACCAAGGAGAGACCAAAGCTCTGATACCAATTGAAAGGATCTAGATGATGACTAGAGGGGTTGGTGAATAGGCGTTTTAAAACTTTTACGGATTGGACTTTTTCCTAATGCGGAATTAAACTAAACAGATACTTTTCAAGAATAAATCCTAAATATGCTAGGCTCAACTAAGTGCACCAACAACCTATGCTAAACAAGAGGCACTTATGGAAACTAGCAAGCACAAACTATATCACAATATATGGAAATGTAGGAACAGCTAAGCAATTCAACTAGCACAAGATATATCAATATGAGCAAGTATGAATTGCGGAAAGTAAAGGGTGTGGGTATGACATAACCACAAGTGAGTCGGGGACACTGATTTATCCCAAAGTTCACACTCGTGAGAGTGATAATCTTCGTTAGAGCGGTGCCGAAGCCAAAGCTCCGGGGCGTCACCAAGTGACTCACCGTATTCTCCCTTTCGAGTCACCCTCGACGGATGATCGTCAATTCACTCTGGGTTGGTCTTAAAGGCGACCACCACACCTTTACTATCTTCTCCGAAGCACACCACAACCACGGAAGCTTCCACATGAACTTTACCACCTAGGCCACTTCACACCCTTCCCGGGAGCACATCACTAAAGGAAGCTTCCAGGGGAACCTTGGCCACCTAGGCCTCTTCACAAACTTCTCAATATATCACCAAACCGTCTAGGAGGCGGAAGCCTCTGAGAGTAATAAACTCACGGGCTCTCACTCGAACAAAACGATGCCGGGATCTCAAACCAATGCAACAAATTCAATGCAAGGTTAAGCAACAGATGCTCAACTCACTCTCTCAATCTCACAAGATGCACTCTCGAAAGTAGGAGATTGAAGAGAGGGGATGTGTCGGTGTACAAAAAGAGGGGTACAATTTTCGTACCCCTATGACTGTGCACGGGCAGTATGAGCCACGGCACCACCACACCAAGCATGGCGAGGGAGGCGAGCCGGGGCAAGACCGAAGCTCGATGGAGACTGGAGCGACGCCAAGAACAAGACCACAAAGAGCAAAGGGACGAAGCGGCTCTCCCCGGCAAGATCCTTGCCGGGGCCAGCACTGGCAGCCCCGGCAAGACCCTTGCCACGACAGCTCGCCCCGCGCCTACGGAGTGAATCACCCTTGAGTCCACTGCCCCCATGGGGCGAGGATTCGGGAGATATCCCCGTGGTGGCATGCAGATCTTTGTGAAGACATTCAAGATCAGATGCAAGTTAAGAAGACGACGACCCTTGGCGGGATTCCAGCCAAGGAGAACCACAAGGCCCCTGGCAAGCACCTTGCCGGGGATGACTGCAGGCGCCATGGCGGGACCCTTGCCGGAGCCCCGGCAAGGCCCTTGCCAAGGACACCCGCGGGACCACCGTCAGGCCCACACCAACTGGGTTTCCACCGACCCGGCCAGCTGGACGGGCTCTTGCGTGGCAACCCACAGATCTTCATGGAGACCCGCCGCTGCGCCACCTCAGCTGCCTGTCTGCCTACATGGTGCCTCAGGCACTGCTGGCCAGGGCGCGTGTCAACATGAGGAGGGCGGCGACGGACAAGACGGACGTCTTCCCCCCGTCCCCGATAAAGCAAGGACACCTAAGCTGGGCGCATTAAATGCACCTTGTCCTGTAATGTGAGGGATAACCTCGCATCACTTGTAATGCCAGGATGGAGTTATACCTCCTACGTGTCGAGGCACGACTTAAAGGCATAAGTCCATCCTAGAATGATCTCAAGTTTGGTATCTTTGCACAACTCATGTAAAAGAGGGATTAAAATACAAAAGGAGATAGTTGGCTTACACTCGCCACTTCACACAATACATTACATAAGCAATCATCATTCAGAACATCACAACCCGACTACGGGTGAAGATCCAAAGAAAGATACCAAAACAACAAAAGCCACAGGCCAAGATCGAATCCTAGTAGAAACCACTACTGAGCATCGAAACGTCACAAGCAAACGGTCAAACTCTTCATCGAGCTCCTGGTGAAGTACTGAACCAACTCCTGCAACGTACACGGCTGAACCTGCAACTGGTGTGGTGAAGTAACTGTGAGCCACAGAGGACTCAGCAATCCCGTTCCCGGGTAACAAGACTATTTAAGCCTTGGGTGAGGACAAGGCTGAAGAAAGAAATATGAGGTGAAGGAACAAACAAGAGTCTGCAGCAGCAACTAGCACTAACTTACGCAAAAGAGAGCGAGAAGAGAAGAGCATCGGTCGAAAGATGATCACGAAGTGATCCTAGCTAAAGCCGGTCAAACATAACCCCACCGTGTTCAACTCCCGAATCCCTATTCGGAAATTGACAGTCACGGTACACACGCTGGTAGTGTATTAGAAACATTGTGTCAAGTTATCTACAACCGGAATTAACAAGCTCCCATCTGCCACATAACCGCGGGCACGGCTTTCGAAAGTTCAAACCCTGCAGGGGTGTTCCAACTTGACCCATTACAAGCCCACGATCCGCGAAGTCGCAACTCCATAGTTGGGAAGACCCGAGTATTCTCGGAATCCCGTGCTCAAGTTAAACCGAACTAAGGTAAGGCTAATCCAGCAAATCCTCCCGGCGTGTCGACACCCTGATAGTAGCCGCGCGTATCTAGGTCTCAGGACACGACCGGATGGGTGATTCTACAGGACCTAAACCTCGAGTTTCCCCGTGGTGGTTCCCGCAGACTCCCCGTTTGGGACCAACACCATCGGCACTGGCCCCCCCTGCTATGTAGAAATAAAGGATCCTCGAGGGAGCGACCCTCTATGCAAATTTAATTAATTAATTAAGTTGTTATTATGGGCAAATAGTACCAAATGTTGGGACTTGCTGGAAAAGACTTAGCACTTAGCGGTTTATCAAGGGGGTCCCATACACCCCAACCGTGTTAGGAACGCATAATCAAGGAACATAACACCGGTTTATACGGTTCCTAACGGCAAGAGTGGAACAAAACACCAAGCAAAAGGCTTAGCCTTCCACCCTGCCAGTATATAGATGATTTCATTTTAAGCATTTATATAGTGTGATATAACCCAACCAAACTTCAACATGAAGCAAGCATCTTCAATCTTCACCTGCAACTAGGAATGCTATAAGAAGGGGCTGAGCGAAGCGTACTTAGCCAAGCAACGGTTTGCATAGGTAGGTTGGTTAAACATGTCAATTGGTTACAAGTAGGAGGCTGACAAGAAGAACATGGGCATCGAGGCAAAACTAAAGAACGATACTCTAGCAATAGGCAAAGATAGTAATGGTATCCGGGTTCGGTCATCTTGCCTGGGATTCCACAAGGGAGAAGAACGGATCCAAGAAGAAGACGGAGCAACAGTCAAGCGGACCCTCACAACTCCGGAACGAAACCGAAGCTAACAAGAGAAGCAACCGGAAAGAAACAAACAACACGGTAAACACACAAGCATCAACATGGCATACGATGCACAAACAAGTATGATGCATGTCCGGTTTAAAATAAGCATGGCAAAGTGCACAAACAAAACTACAAGTTAAGTGGAGATCAATATGCAACGGGTTGCATATTGACGAAACACCACATTTAATTATTTAGTTGACTCTCATTATTAACAAGACAAGTTTAATTGTTTTTAGCATGGCAAGAGGTGAAGCATAAATTAAACTACACTATTTAGGCATTTTAAATGAGGCCGGAGAATAACAACAACATATCCGGAAAATCCCCATGAGCATGTTTAATAATATTATAAGCAAACAACAATTTAACATATATAATGTTGTTAAAAGATGCGGATGACATGAACAAGTTTATGCAATTTTATTAACAGGTTGACTTAAGAGGACAAGAAGCATTTGTCACCGTGGTGGAAAGAAAGGGTGCCACGGCAACGATCCGAAAATGATGCAACGCATCATATCGGTCCCGGTATCTCGTTAAGAGACCGGTGCAAAAGGTGACGAAGCGAGTCAAACGAGATGAAAGGTGGGGCGATCCCGTTACCGGGTTCCCACGAGTCGGTGACGAGGCAACCGAGGAACAAGACAAAAGGTGAAACGGGCACGGAGCACACACGGGAGACATTTCATACAACACAAGCAAGCATGCATCACACGGGTCACGTCTCGGGGTTATACCTTTGAAGCGTGCGTTTCGGGGCGGTTCGAGACGTAGAGGAAGTAGCCGTAGTAGTGGAAGTAGTGGTACACGGCCGAAGAGGAAGAAGTCGTTCTCGCGAGTCGTGGTACACATGTCGTAGAGGGAAGTAGACGTTCGGGCGACGGTAGTCGTTCGGGCGACGGTAGACGTTCGGGCCGTAGATGTACTCGGTCGTCGTGGTACACGTTTGTAGATGTTCATCCGTCATCGTGTCGTGGTACTTGTCATCGTCTCGTTCGGTCGTCGTGGTACATGAGGGTCGTCGAGCGTAGGGGTACTCGTTTCCGTAGCCGTTCGGTTTTACCGTAGATGAACTCGATGCATCTCCGTTTCTCCGGTCTCCACTTGGTCAACGAACGGTGCCTGGACATTTGCAACAGCACACGGCAACACAAAACAAAACAAAACAAAACGCACAGGAACAACAAAAAGGGCAGCAGCACGGCGACGAGGTTGCAGCAGCTCGGGAAGGAAGGGGCGCCGATCTGGAGCTCCTGGCCGCGCTTGCTGGAGGGAAGGGCGCCTCGGGGTCGCGGCACTCGGGCTGCTGCGCCTGCGGCGAGGGGAGGGAGCCGCGCCGGCGCTGGCTCGGGCCAGGCGAGGCTAGGAGGAGGCGTCGTGACGCAGCGCGGACGGAGGGAGGCGATGGAGGCGGCCGCTCGCGCTGGAGACAGAGGCGCGGCGCTTGCGGCCTGGAGGCACGGGCGGGGAACGGCGCGGGCCTGGCTGGCGCTCTGTCGGAGGCGCGCTACGGGGCGACTCTCATGGCGATGAGGAGAAGGACGGACGGAGGGAGCCGCGGCCTGGCTCCGGGCGAAGCAACGACGGGGCGCTCGGGGCCGTGGCGGAAGAGGTCGCGGGCGCTGGAGGTCCTCGTGCGCTAGGAGAAGGGAGCGACGTCCTCCCTTGCACACCAGACGCGCGACTGCTGGCCGCTGGAGGGGCGAGGCTGCGGGAGATGGCTTGGGGTCGAGGGGTTCGAGCGCTGGACGAAGAGGAGGGTGAGGGGCGCGCGAGAGGAGGAGGGAAACGGGGGGAGAGAGAGAGATCGAGAGGGGACTCGGGGCAGGATGCGAACACACCTGGCGGCGGGGGTCGGGAGAGGAGCGCTGGAGGCTGCGCTAGCTAGGGTTGCGGGAGTTGAGGCTGGCCTCGGGCTGGAGTGGGCCAGGAGGAGGCTGGAGAGAGGCCCAAGAGGGCTGGAAGGAGGCTGGTGGCCTGATGGACTGGGCTGCCGGCTGCTCTTCCTATTATTTCTTAAACAGAAAACAAAAGAGAGAGAGCATAATAAAAGAAAAGAGGCAAAGAACGGAAGATAAAATATGGAACATTTTGAAAGGCTTTATGGAGTAAAACCCAACCTCACAAAATAGTTCCGGCAAAAAGGGGGAGTGCAAACTAAAATAAATAGTTTGCCTCAAGGAGTTTCAAAAGAGTCTAGATAAAATGGAGGAGCCTCGAAAATAACGGAAAAGAAAATTATTGGAAAGATTTTGAAGGTGAAACTCGAAGTGAAAAGACAATGGGGAATTATGCAAGTGTGTTACGGTGATTCCAAAGAATGGAATAATTAATAAATATAGCTCCCTAAAATAATGAGAGACTTTTATATGTTATAAAGAGAAGTCACCTTCCCTCGATTTAAATGGACCGAAGGTCCACACGATTTATTTAGGTTGAGATGCAAAAAATAAAATGACATGATGGCATGATGACATGATGCAATGCAAAAAATTAAATAACACAAGCAGAACTGAAACACACGGGCAACCCAGAACATCTGGAATCTTCGGGAAGCTTCTGGAATCTTCTGGGACGTCGGTCTCGGGCGTCACAACTCTCCCACACTAACAGAGGATCTCGACCCGAGATCCTAGAGATATCACCGGGTAAAAACGGAAGAGGAAGAGGTAAAACAAAGTTGCTTCTTTGACAGACGAGTGAAACCAGGGAACCTTGAGAGGTTAAACAAGTTGAAAGAAGAATAGAACAGAGATGAACGAAGTTAAGAGCACTCCGGTAAGCAGGAGGAACAAGGAACATAACAAGAACCTTGAAGGTTGAAAGACATGATACAAGAGCTCACGGACCAAAAGAATGTGAAACTGCAACGGTATAGCCAAGGAATAAGAATGACGGAATTTCGGCAGCACTCCGTCTGAAAATGGAAGGAATTGAACAAAAACTTGAGGAGATGGAATGATACTTGATGAAAACAACAACATATTGCCTCCGAAACAATTAAAAGAAAGGCACAAGGTTAAGAAGGGTTCAAAAAGCACTCCGGTTAAAAAGATAGGCAAAACTTGATGACATGAGAGAACTTGAATGAAGAATACAACACTCCGGTTAAATGATAAACAAGGGTAAGAACATGATCCTGATAAAAACGAGATGATGGTTAAAGAGAGCAACATCACAATGCCTCCGGAATGAAAGAATAGCATATAAATCAATGAAAGAATTAAACGAAGAAGAAAAAAGACAAATTCTCTCAAAATTGAATTTGAAAGAGCATCTTACGAATAAGGGTTGAACGGAGTTGTTGGAAATTCAACAACGAAAGAATAAGCTTGATGTGGGCTTATGGAAACATCTCAAAATTACGAGGTGACAACCAGCCACTAACAGAAACAAATGCTTGGATTGAGAACAACAAGGAGACGATAAACTTAATACACCGGAATGATAAATGAAGAATTTGGATCATTTATAAGCACCACAATAGCAACAATCCTTAGGGAAAGCTTTTAGGTGAAATACAACCCAAGATAACTCCAATGCATAGATTGAAGGGTTGAAAAGATCTCCTGAACAAAGAAAAAGATGGGTTTAAATATCTCATTCTTGAAAACTCGTGAATCATGAAACATGAAGGAATTGTCAAAATGACATAACACCATCTGAAAAGATAAGGTAGAAAGGATTGCAATTGGAAGCATGATGAAGAATGTTTGAGTTCCAACAAGAATCATGATGAAGACTTCGAGGATGAATTAAAACATGATGAACCACCAAGAAAACTCCGGTAATGAAAGCATGAGAAGTGAAAGACGAAAAGAATAAGATTCAAGGCCTGCGATGAATTAGATTGAGCTTGAAATGATATAATTGAAATAACTTGAAGCTCCGGGAAAGAAGATGAAGAACTTAGAACCGAGAATATGATATGATGAACAAGCTCCAGACAAAGAATTAAATCACCTGAAGGAACAAGAATAAGAATTATGTTATGCATCTCCTTCACCAATTTAAATTGATGACAACCAAAGGATTTGGCATACTACTTATTCTCGTTGCAAAGAATTAAAGAGAGATCCCGCACAAGCTTGGATAATTATTCAACGAACCACCGGTAGGATTGTGAAAAGAACAAATGAATTAAAACGATAACAACGGAAGGGTAACTTGAAAGAACCACCGTAAGAATATGGAGACGAACGAAGAGACATCAATGAAGAATAATTGGAGGACGAAGTTGAAAACTGAGAACGAAGAAATATTCTGAAATGATGGCCTTCGGAGGAACACAAAGAAAAGAATTCATGAAATGCTTCAGATGGTATGAAAATAATTCCACACAATCGAAGCAATAATGAGGATGGCATGAAGCTAGAATCACAAATCTTCAAGAGAACGGGCCAAGATTTAAGAGAAACTCTTCTCCGGTCTTCAAATGTTGAGAATGAAGACGAGAAATGCCATGAAGAATTGTTGAGGCACTCCGGAATGAAGAATTAAAAGGTTGAAACAACGATGAAAGAATTTGAAAGCGATCTTGGAGAAGGCATGTGACTGATGGAAATCATTCTTACGTCACACTTTGAAAAGAATTTGAGAATAACTCTGGAAAATAGAAGAGTCAGTTAAGATCCTGGGAAAGACCTGTGGGTTAGGACCCACTAAAGAAATCACCGTTGGAAAAGATTGCTTAAAGAGATATAGCACCGGTTGAATTAAAAGGCTTGAATAAGATAACAATCCTCAAATAGCTTGAACGGATTAAGAATGGAATTATGAATCTTCAGCACTCCGGATAAGAATAACAAGAGGAGAATGAATAATTGGTGCACCGGAATAAGAAAGCATTGTGAAAAGAGGAAAAGGATAAGATCAACACCGAAATCTTGAATTACATCCACCGAAAGAATTAGAGAACAAAAGAATGATGAACTTGAAGCTCTTGAGCATCTTCGCGATAAATCACCGGATAAGAACATTGAAGGAAAAGAATGAAGAAACATCACATGAATAAAATGGATATTTCATTTGAGAATTTCTGGCTCCAAGAAGAAGAAGGGTGGGAGGGTGGGGAAAACAAAGACGACTTGAGATGAACAAAAAGGACACCGGTTGAAAAGAATTTAACATGACCATCTTGATGGTCAAGAAGAATTAGCACTCCCATAGAAATATGAGAACACCGATTAAGAAAGGTATGGAATCAACATTTGACATCGAAGCAACTCGAATACCAGAATCAAAATGAAAACAAAGGATAGATATGTAGCAGCCTAATCTTCACAATATCATCCGAACAGAGGATTGAATGAATGAATTCCGTAGGTACATCAACTAGTCGAGAAGCCACTTGGAGAGCAAAATAAATAAAAGGAACAAGGATCAGATAGAACAAATACAAGATAGAAGCTTCGTTCGACATCTTCGTGCTGAAAGCTCATGGAACGTGTTACAAAAGGGTTTTGTCATCCCCGGATCAGCATAGCCAAGGATCCTTTAAGATGTAACTCCCGATCAGAACAAGTCCATAAAACCACTTCACTCAATGTAGAACCCCAAACTTCATATCGTGCATCCGTTGGAAGAATGCCTAGAACTACTAGATGAACCCACCTATAGATTTCCGAAAGATTCCAGTTATGCAATCAGGTGTTGGGGATACACGGGAAGCACCGCGCAATCAACTCTAAACCTACATCCAGGTGTATCCATCCTTCAACACATAACCAGTCTTTCTCGGAAACTGTTTACCTCGGACCTTCGAAAAGCATCCACTATAACAAGCTATGGCAATACTCTCGAACTACCTCCCCAGTACTGGGTGATGTCGGGGTTATCTTGCCACTGGCCGTATAGGAGAGATTTTCGATGTCGGCCGTCTTAAGTATTTAGTACTGCCGCGATATGCTTGTGTCAATGATACCCCGAAGCTCAACTCCTCGGGAACAGGAGGCATCGAGAACAATATCCTTGTCACAAGAACATCGAAACAATCCCAGAATACTCGCGGGATCCTAAAAAAAATTTTGTGCAAATTTTGAAAGTAGAAGAGAAAAGTGTAATCGTCAGGAGTCCTCACCAGAGAGAAAGGGGATGAGAAGCAAAGAAATCCTACTCTCCGATATAATATAGGACTCAAAAGTTTTCAGTGTGTGCCTAGACTCAACCGTCAACGATTCGATCAAACAGTGGGGGCTTCTAGGTCGGAGAAGGCTCTGATACCAACTTGTAATGCCCAGGATGGAGTTATACCTCCTACGTGTCGAGGCACGACTTAAAGGCATAAGTCCATCCTAGAATGATCTCAAGTTTGGTATCTTTGCACAACTCATGTAAAAGAGGGATTAAAATACAAAAGGAGATAGTTGGCTTACACTCGCCACTTCACACAATACATTACATAAGCAATCATCATTCAGAACATCACAACCCGACTACGGGTGAAGATCCAAAGAAAGATACCAAAACAACAAAAGCCACAGGCCAAGATCGAATCCTAGTAGAAACCACTACTGAGCATCGAAACGTCACAAGCAAATGGTCAAACTCTTCATCGAGCTCCTGGTGAAGTACTGAACCAACTCCTGCAACGTACACGGCTGAACCTGCAACTGGTGTGGTGAAGTAACTGTGAGCCACAGAGGACTCAGCAATCCCGTTCCCGGGTAACAAGACTATTTAAGCCTTGGGTGAGGACAAGGCTGAAGAAAGAAATATGAGGTGAAGGAACAAACAAGAGTCTGCAGCAGCAACTAGCACTAACTTACGCAAAAGAGAGCGAGAAGAGAAGAGCATCGGTCGAAAGATGATCACGAAGTGATCCTAGCTAAAGCCGGTCAAACATAACCCCACCGTGTTCAACTCCCGAATCCCTATTAGGAAATTGACAGTCACGGTACACACGCTGGTAGTGTATTAGAAACATTGTGTCAAGTTATCTACAACCGGAATTAACAAGCTCCCATCTGCCACATAACCGCGGGCACGGCTTTCGAAAGTTCAAACCCTGCAGGGGTGTTCCAACTTGACCCATTACAAGCCCACGATCCGCGAAGTCGCAACTCCATAGTTGGGAAGACCCGAGTATTCTCGGAATCCCGTGCTCAAGTTAAACCGAACTAAGGTAAGGCTAATCCAGCAAATCCTCCCGGCGTGTCGACACCCTGATAGTAGCCGCGCGTATCTAGGTCTCAGGACACGACCGGATGGGTGATTCTACAGGACCCAAACCTCGAGTTTCCCCGTGGTGGTTCCCGCAGACTCCCCGTTTGGGACCAACACCATCGGCACTGGCCCCCCCTGCTATGTAGAAATAAAGGATCCTCGAGGGAGCGACCCTCTATGCAAATTTAATTAATTAATTAAGTTGTTATTATGGGCAAATAGTACCAAATGTTGGGACTTGCTGGAAAAGACTTAGCACTTAGCGGTTTATCAAGGGGGTCCCATACACCCCAACCGTGTTAGGAACGCATAATCAAGGAACATAACACCGGTTTATACGGTTCCTAACGGCAAGAGTGGAACAAAACACCAAGCAAAAGGCTTAGCCTTCCACCCTGCCAGTATATAGATGATTTCATTTTAAGCATTTATATAGTGTGATATAACCCAACCAAACTTCAACATGAAGCAAGCATCTTCAATCTTCACCTGCAACTAGGAATGCTATAAGAAGGGGCTGAGCGAAGCGTACTTAGCCAAGCAACGGTTTGCATAGGTAGGTTGGTTAAACATGGCAATTGGTTACAAGTAGGAGGCTGACAAGAAGAACATGGGCATCGAGGCAAAACTAAAGAACGATACTCTAGCAATAGGCAAAGATAGTAATGGTATCCGGGTTCGGTCATCTTGCCTGGGATTCCACAAGGGAGAAGAACGGATCCAAGAAGAAGACGGAGCAACAGTCAAGCGGACCCTCACAACTCCGGAACGAAACCGAAGCTAACAAGAGAAGCAACCGGAAAGAAACAAACAACACGGTAAACACACAAGCATCAACATGGCATACGATGCACAAACAAGTATGATGCATGTCCGGTTTAAAATAAGCATGGCAAAGTGCACAAACAAAACTACAAGTTAAGTGGAGATCAATATGCAACGGGTTGCATATTGACGAAACACCACATTTAATTATTTAGTTGACTCTCATTATTAACAAGACAAGTTTAATTGTTTTTAGCATGGCAAGAGGTGAAGCATAAATTAAACTACACTATTTAGGCATTTTAAATGAGGCCGGAGAATAACAACAACATATCCGGAAAATCCCCATGAGCATGTTTAATAATATTATAAGCAAACAACAATTTAACATATATAATGTTGTTAAAAGATGCGGATGACATGAACAAGTTTATGCAATTTTATTAACAGGTTGACTTAAGAGGACAAGAAGCATTTGTCACCGTGGTGGAAAGAAAGGGTGCCACGGCAACGATCCGAAAATGATGCAACGCATCATATCGGTCCCGGTATCTCGTTAAGAGACCGGTGCAAAAGGTGACGAAGCGAGTCAAACGAGATGAAAGGTGGGGCGATCCCGTTACCGGGTTCCCACGAGTCGGTGACGAGGCAACCGAGGAACAAGACAAAAGGTGAAACGGGCACGGAGCACACACGGGAGACATTTCATACAACACAAGCAAGCATGCATCACACGGGTCACGTCTTGGGGTTATACCTTTGAAGCGTGCGTTTCGGGGCGGTTCGAGACGTAGAGGAAGTAGCCGTAGTAGTGGAAGTAGTGGTACACGGCCGAAGAGGAAGAAGTCGTTCTCGCGAGTCGTGGTACACATGTCGTAGAGGGAAGTAGACGTTCGGGCGACGGTAGTCGTTCGGGCGACGGTAGACGTTCGGGCCGTAGATGTACTCGGTCGTCGTGGTACACGTTTGTAGATGTTCATCCGTCATCGTGTCGTGGTACTTGTCATCGTCTCGTTCGGTCGTCGTGGTACATGAGGGTCGTCGAGCGTAGGGGTACTCGTTTCCGTAGACGTTCGGTTTTACCGTAGATGAACTCGATGCATCTCCGTTTCTCCGGTCTCCACTTGGTCAACGAACGGTGCCTGGACATTTGCAACAGCACACGGCAACACAAAACAAAACAAAACAAAACGCACAGGAACAACAAAAAGGGCAGCAGCACGGCGACGAGGTTGCAGCAGCTCGGGAAGGAAGGGGCGCCGATCTGGAGCTCCTGGCCGCGCTTGCTGGAGGGAAGGGCGCCTCGGGGTCGCGGCACTCGGGCTGCTGCGCCTGCGGCGAGGGGAGGGAGCCGCGCCGGCGTTGGCTCGGGCCAGGCGAGGCTTGGAGGAGGCGTCGTGACGCAGCGCGGACGGAGGGAGGCGATGGAGGCGGCCGCTCGCGCTGGAGACAGAGGCGCGGCGCTTGCGGCCTGGAGGCACGGGCGGGGAACGGCGCGGGCCTGGCTGGCGCTCTGTCGGAGGCGCGCTACGGGGCGACTCTCATGGCGATGAGGAGAAGGACGGACGGAGGGAACCGCGGCCTGGCTCCGGGCGAAGCAACGACGGGGCGCTCGGGGCCGTGGCGGAAGAGGTCGCGGGCGCTGGAGGTCCTCGTGCGCCAGGAGAAGGGAGCGACGTCCTCCCTTGCACACCAGACGCGCGACTGCTGGCCGCTGGAGGGGCGAGGCTGCGGGAGATGGCTTGGGGTCGAGGGGTTCGAGCGCTGGACGAAGAGGAGGGTGAGGGGCGCGCGAGAGGAGGAGGGAAACGGGGGGAGAGAGAGAGATCGAGAGGGGACTCGGGGCAGGATGCGAACACGCCTGGCGGCGGGGGTCGGGAGAGGAGCGCTGGAGGCTGCGCTAGCTAGGGTTGCGGGAGTTGAGGCTGGCCTCGGGCTGGAGTGGGCCAGGAGGAGGCTGGAGAGAGGCCCAAGAGGGCTGGAAGGAGGCTGGTGGCCTGATGGACTGGGCTGCCGGCTGCTCTTCCTATTATTTCTTAAACAGAAAACAAAAGAGAGAGAGCATAATAAAAGAAAAGAGGCAAAGAACGGAAGATAAAATATGGAACATTTTGAAAGGCTTTATGGAGTAAAACCCAACCTCACAAAATAGTTCCGGCAAAAAGGGGGAGTGCAAACTAAAATAAATAGTTTGCCTCAAGGAGTTTCAAAAGAGTCTAGATAAAATGGAGGAGCCTCGAAAATAACGGAAAAGAAAATTATTGGAAAGATTTTGAAGGTGAAACTCGAAGTGAAAAGACAATGGGGAATTATGCAAGTGTGTTACGGTGATTCCAAAGAATGGAATAATTAATAAATATAGCTCCCTAAAATAATGAGAGACTTTTATATGTTATAAAGAGAAGTCACCTTCCCTCGATTTAAATGGACCGAAGGTCCACACGATTTATTTAGGTTGAGATGCAAAAAATAAAATGACATGATGGCATGATGACATGATGCAATGCAAAAAATTAAATAACACAAGCAGAACTGAAACACACGGGCAACCCGGAACATCTGGAATCTTCGGGAAGCTTCTGGAATCTTCTGGGACGTCGGTCTCGGGCGTCACATCACTGTACCCTTTCCACCTCCTGTGTGCCATTGTGGCAGCCCCCTTTTTCCTATAAAAGGAGGCCCGAGGCGACCAGGAGAGGGATTTGGCTTTTTAGAACTCCTCACGGCTCTCTTGGAGCTCCTCACTAGCTGAAAAACACCAACATATAATCCACCAAAGCAGGAGTAGGGTTTTACGCATCTTTGCGGCCCGAACCTGGGTAAAGGAGCCGTGTCCTGACTGTTAGATCCGCTCTTCTCTCAACCCCGCGCCCCGCAACCGTAGTAGGGATTCTTGTGATCCCATAGGTGTCGATCCAAATACACCGACATCTTTGGCGCGCCAGGTAGGGGCCGCAGTTGTGAGAATCGGCTCTAGTGGCTGGCCCGACGCTCTCTCGTCTTCTTGGCCCTTTGAGGAGGCCACAAGACCTACGCTCGAGTGACTGCAAATAAAAGCTAAGTTACATCGAACCTTGGATATTCCTATCCTATTATTTGAAGTTGTTGCCCTCGAAGCTGTCATTCTTTGTGCAAAAAGAAACCTGCACGCAGATGGGGCCCTTCCCGATCGGCAACGCCTTTGTTCTGTTTCGAGTCAGCTCAATAGTTCAGACGGCTGCGCTTGAAACGGTAGGGTAGCCTTCCGCAATCGACGAAGCTCTCGACTCTGACTCGAGTCAAACTCGACTGTTCGAGCGGCTGCGTGGAGAGCGGCAAGGTGGCAGACCCGGCAGCACGCTCACCCGGCAGGCCAATGGGGACCCGTCCCCAAGACGCCGCCTTGGGTATTTCGCGCCGGCAAGCCTACCCAGTTAATGTAGGGTGGAAACACAAAGAGGCAGCAAACAGGAAAATAACATGCATGTTTCTGAAGATATTTCAAAGTTATATTACATCATGCCATCGCTGCGGTTCTAACTAAAGATAAAATTTGTCTTGGGCATGAACCCGCAGCGGCGAGGAAGAACGGGATGCTTAATCCCGGCGCTGGCCCTCCACCCTCTTGATTTCGTCGATGTGGCTGATGACAGGCTTGATGCGCTCCTTGAGCACCGTGAGGTTGGCATCCTCCGGCAAGCTGTCCATCGCGGCTTCGAAGTCGAGGGCGGGGTTCCAAAACGCCACCTTGGTGAGGACCTTGGTCATAACTCCCCGGCAGAGCCGCCGGGCCTCCCCGGCGAGCGTGGCCGTTCTGTTGGAGTGAAGATCAGTCAAGGCGCTGAGGACGCCCTCGAAGAACTGGGTCAGCTTGGCGTTGACGGACCCGCTCCATTCAGGGGCATACCTCACGTTTGGCATCCCCATGAGGGCCAACTGTGAGGCAACCCTGCCGGCGATGTCCTCCAGCCGGCTGATCCACATGTTCTCCTCCACCACGTATTCTTGGTGGGAGGCGCCCTCATCCGCCCGCAGCTGCTTCTCCTCCTCCAGGCTCTTGGCCAAGGCCTCCTCCCGAGTGCAGCTCTCCGCCAACATCTTCTCGAGGTTCTCCAGCCTCATCCTGAGATCTCTGATGGAGTTTTGTGCCTCGGAGAGCTCGCCAGTCCTGCTGATGACCGCTTCATGCGCCTCTGTCAAGGCACAGTTGAGCCTGATCTTCTCGTCGGACAGCCTGAGGGCCTGCTCCTTCAGCCCGTCCCGTTCCACCTCCAGCTCTTGTATCTTGCCGGCATGGGCCAGAGCCTGGGCATCGAGCGCCTCCTTGTGCCTCTGCCCTAGCTCGCGGGTCCGCCGCTCGACAAGAGCCTCAAGCTCCTCATCCTTGCCGTGGAGTGTTGCGGCAAGCTTCGCCTCACGCGCGGAGAGGTCTTCTTCCTGGGAATCGAGGGCGGCTTGATGCTGGTTCCGAGCGGCCTCCGCCGCGGCAGCCAAGTTCGCCGCCTCTTCCTGGGCCTTCTCGATGGCGGCCATCTTCATGATGAGCTCCACGTTACGCTTGGCCAGTTCTTCCTGGGAGGCCCTCTGCTCCTCGTGGGACTGGTGGAACCAGGTTTGTGCCTCAGCAACGCGCGCCTGGAAGTCCGCCTCCGCGTCGTCCACCGCCGCCGTTCTGGACTTAACCTTGTCCAAACGGGCACGGTAGAGCGCCTGGAGCTTCCGGAAGTTAGCCCCCATCGCCCGGAAGAGCTGCTCCTCTGGGGAGCCGTCGTCGCCGGCACTCGGTTCATCAACAACCTCGAGCCCGGTGGCGGCGAACACCTCGCCATCAAAGACTTCCTCCCCGGCGGGCGCCCGGGAGCTTGACGCCCCGGTGAGATGGACGAAAAGGTTGTCGCCCACCTTCAGATACCTGCCGGGGCCCGAGGTCGCGGAGGAAGAAGGCTGATCATCGATCGCCTCTTCCTCAGTTGTGGCCTTGCCGGCCTCCCCGACAGGCCCACCACCGGCGCCCTCGGCGGCACCCTTGGCGGCATCCTCAGCAGCCTTGTCCTTGGCGGCCCCGGCGGCGTCCTTGTCGGCCTCCTCGGCTGCGTTCTTGTCGGCCTCCGCCGCGGCCTCCTCAGCAACCTCCTTGATGACGGCGTCCACGTCCTCCACATCCGTTGAAGGAGGGCCTGGGCCGTGACGGGGGTAATGAAGTCAAGAAAAAGCGCAAGGGAAAAGCAAAGGCGAAAGGCAGGCGACTCACCAGCGCCGGGCTGTGAGGCGGAAGTTCCCTCCCCGCCGGCGTCGAACGCCGGGGCCGGACCACCAGCGCCCAAGTTCCCCTCCTCCTCCATGCGTGCAGGCTCCGTGCTTGGTGCCCTTGCCGGGGACGCCCCTCGTGGCGGCGTAGTCGATGAGGGTGGTGCGTTGGGAGTAGCCCCCTGCAGCTCCTCCTGCTGCTGCTCCCGTCCTATAGAACCGGCAAGGTCAGCACCTTTGGCATCGAATTCCTACAACATGTCGAGCGAGAAGAGGTTAGCGGGCTTACGCTGGCGGCTGTACCGGGGGCTGCCGTCGGAGCTGCTCAACACCACCAGTGGTGTCTCTGTAGCCCCGGCCGGGGGCTGGCTGCTCACCGAAGCCTTGGCCCTCTTCACCCTCTAGGCCAACGTCTCTGCGTCCCTGAAGAAGCAAGAACAAGTCAAGATGGGTGGCATGGTCAAGGGAGATGGGGATGACTATAAAGAATGGAATACTTACTCGTCGTCTATCTCCTCCTCCTCTGCCGTCATCCTCTTCCTCTTCGGGCTGAGGGGCCCGAGGTCAAAGGGGAACTCCGCATCGCCCTCCGAATCGACGGCTACCGGGGGAGGCAAAGAAGGGGGCGGAGTTTGTGCACACTTCGACGAAGAGGCAGTTCCGTTTTCTTCTTCTCGGCCGCCTTCGTCGACCTCTCCGCCGCCGTGGCCCTCGTGAGGCGCCCGGACCCCTCCAGGGCCAATTGAGGCTGCGTAGTCTTGCCGGGCCGGACCGGCTCGACGGAACAGGCCTGCCGCAAGACTCACCCTCTTCCCTTGGCTGGCGCCGGGCCAGCCGCCGCATCCTCCGACGACGACGACTCGTCGGCCGCGTCCTCAACCAATGGGGCCCCGGTGCTGGTGCTGCTAGCCTCTCCGGCAGCCGCCGCCCACTGGGCGAACTCCTCCTCCTCCACAGCCGTGGCGTCCTGGTCCTCCATACCTCCGGCGCTGCCGGCCTCCGTGATGAGCTGCGCCTCCCTCACCCTGGTGGCGATGTAGTCCAGCTCCTCTGGGGTGGTGTCCCTGACGAGCCACCGCTCGGCGTCAGGATTGACGCACACCTCGACCAGAGTATAGAAAAACTGCTGCACGACCTCGTCCTCCGGCTCCTGCCAGCTCGGGACGGGGCCGTGCACGCTGCACTCCGGCATCATGGCAACGATCTCGGACTGGCGTGAATTGTTGCACAGCGGGACCACTCCCGCTAGCAGCCTGAAGAACTACCCCTTGACGGCCTTGCCGGCCTTCGCGGCAGCCTTCGCAGCCTTGCCGGTCTGCTCGACCTCACCATCGTGACCCACATCCAGCTGGAAGAGCCGCTGATAGAAATGGGCGTGTCCCATCATTGTGAGGTTGTGGTTGAGGCCAGGGCGGAGCCGCATGACGTCGGCCGGGTTCCTAAAGAGCCAGGCTGGCCTCCCCTTTTTGTGCAGCGGAGCGATCCGACGGCGAATGAAATCCGCCCCGATCATCTCGAGGGTGAGTCCGGCCTGGACGAGCCGGTTGATCCTGGTGAAGGCAACAGTGAGCCTCCCGTCGGCGGCGTCGACGTCGCTCCAATCGCTGCCGCGGACTGGCGGCGTCCGGCGGACCCTGCAGAACGTTAGCGGTTCGTCTTCCTCAATCCAGCACCACCGGTCGCGCCATTCGTCCAACCTCTCCTTCACGGCGCCCTCCGGGTACACTACCTTGGGTCTCGGAATCCAGGTAATGCATCCAGAAACCGCGCCTCCCGGCTGGATCCGAGGTGTGAAGTAGTGGCGGAAGAGCGCCGTGTTGGGCTGCACTCCGACGAAGCCCTCGCAGAGATGTGCGAAGAAAGCCATGCACGCCACCGCATTTGGGGTAAAATCCAAAAGGCGAAAGCCGAAGGTGTGCATGACGTCGCAGAAGAAATCGGGGAAGGGAGGACACAACCCGCAAGAGAACTAATCAAAGAAGAAAGGGTACCGATTTGAGCTGGGCGGGGCGCAAGCGATCGGGACGACGTGCGTCGTCGGATGGCCCAAGTCCTTCGCCCGATCCCCCGTCCTCGCCCCCCAAAGGGGTTTGAAAGCAGCCTGGAGCTCGAAGACATCGACCGACGACGGGATGAGGATAGCGGCCTTCGTCCGATCCCCCGTGAACACATGTCACATCCCTAGTCAGTGCTTGCATTAGGACTAGCTAGAGTGTGCATCATGTTTACTTTCCAAAGAAACTTGAAATGGGAATGACAGAAACCCCAGCACCCCTCTTCTAACAACTAGGGTTTGTTAAAATCTTTTTTAATGTACCCAAAATGCCCTTCAAAAATGTTCATCATTTCTGCCTTGGTCTTAAACCTCTGCCAAAAATGGTGCACAATTTTCTAGGACATCCAAGGTCTCTGGATTAATTCATATGGTATTTGCATTTGGGCATTTAAATGCTATAAAATATTTTATGTGCCCAAATAATCATAAACTAAAATGTTCCATAATGTTCGTATTATATACAGTGGGCATGACTAGTTTTATGAGTTATAAAAATGTTCTGGCATTTTTATTAATTCAACAAAGTTGCAAAGAAATGAAACAGAAAGTAAATAGAAAAAAGGGAGGAAGCAGACTTACCTGAGCCCACCTACCTGCCTGGCCCAGACGGCCCAGCCCACCAGGGGTATGCCCATCTTCTTCACCGTGCCAGCGCACGAAGCAGCTCGGTGGCGAGCGCCGCCGACGCACCGGCCACCTCCTGCCTGCCTGGCTGCTCCCTCCGACGCCCTGGATGGCCCTGGACGTCGCCACACAGACCCCCTCGACCCCCTCGACTGCTCCCCTCTCTCCCTGCCTCGTCTCCCTCGCTCCGCGCCTCGTGGATGAGCGCCACCGTCGCCACCGACGCCATTCGCCGCAGCCACCGTGCATCTCTCGCCCAGCTGTCTAGCCCAGAAGCTCCGCCTCGCCCTCCTCGTTCTCCGCACCGAGCTACACGACGCCAGAAGCCCTGCTTCACCCTCACCGTCGCCGTCTTCAACCTACGGCCGTTGAGATCACCGGAGATCGTGCACCCGCCTCGACGCTTTCCCGAGCCCGCTGAGCATCTCATCCGCCTGTGAGCTCCTGAGTCGAACCCCTCTCCTCCCCGCTCCGTTTGCTCGCTGTAGATGCCGCCCCCTTGCTCGCCGTAGCACGCCGCCGCACAAGCCCGCCGTCGATGAGGCTCCGGTGCCCAATTGGCTCCATGCACATGCCCGTCGTCTTCATGAGCGCTCGTAGCACCTGTAGGAACCAACTGTTGGACCTCCGGTGCCCTGTGCCGTAGTTTTCATCGGCACCCGAGCTCCGGCCACTGCCGTTGAGGTCACCGCCGTCGTTTCCGGCCACCCCAGCTGCTCCGGCCTGTCCAGTTGGATGCGCGACTCCTCTAGCTCTCTGTAGATGCCCTCCGCCGCTAATTTGGTCATCGGAACGCTGTTTCCGAGCCGCGCCGCCGTCCTGGCTCTCGCCGCCGGCGAGACGCCGGTGTGGTTGACCTGTTTTGACCACGCTTGGACCCCCCCTGTGTCACTGACATGTGGGGCCGGCCGTTGACTAATTTCAGTTTAGGTTTTTAATTAATTACTAATTGTTGTCATTAGCTTAGTGAGCCACTGACATGTGGGGCCCAGCCCCTGTTAAGTTTTAGTTTAGTGTTAATCTCTTTTAGTTAGTACTGAGAGATTGACCAGTGGGGCCCACTGGTCAGGTTTGACCTGGACGCCCTGTTGACTGGCTGACGTCAGCATGATGTCATGCTGACGCAGTAAAGGATTTTCTGGGATTATTTGATTTAAAAACAATTTAGGAAATTCCAGAAAATGCTTTAAACTTCAAAAATTCATATAAATTCAACAGTAGCTCAGATGGAAAAGATTTATATATGAAAGTTGGTCAGAAAAATCCAATCTTTCCAATGGCACTGGTTTCATGCATGTTTGAGCAAGTTAACCTTGCTGTATACATTAAAACATGATAATGTACTTAAATAAATAATAGTTTGAGATTCAATTTGAATCTTTGATTCAAATGGGCTCAAACCCTTCTGTTTATAGTTGCATTAGCCCAAAACACATGCATCTTGCCATATCATGAGCATGCATCATATTGTTGCATTTGTTTGCTTATTGATTGTATCGCCGGTATTCTCCGTGTTAGGTCCTACTCCCGAGGATACTTCTGCGTATCCAACTGAAGAGCAATACCCGACAACCACTCTGTCAGGGAAGAAATCATTGATCATTCCGATACAAACCCATCTTCTCGCTCCTGCTCTCTTTTACTGCATTAAGGCAACAGGGTGTGAACTGCTACTTGCTGCGGTAGTTGAACCCTATTCCCTTGCATGACCTGTCATTGCCACAGTAAATAGTTGAACCCCACTAGCATGTGTAGAAGTTGTTTGAGCCATGTGATGTGTGATCCACCATGCTATTTGTTTATGTTGCCTGCTATGCTTAGAGTTGTGTCAGGTCTGGTTCATCTTGGTGATGGATCAGAGTGAAACGATTATATCGGTAAAGAGAGGGAAGTGTGGAACTCGTTTGGTAAAGGTATCGATGAAAGGCCATGTAGGAGTACATTGTGGGTTGTTTCATTGGAACCGTCCATAGGACCCGAGATATGTATGTGTGGTTCAAGTTTCAGCTACTACCACACATTGGGATCCTTAATTGACCCTCTCGACTTATTAATTACCCTTGATCTGTGTCCAGGAGTTGCAACTAGTTTCTGGTGTTTGTAGTTTACTGGTGGTCGTGCACAGCGCTGACCCTCGGGGTGGGCAGTGATGCGACAGGTATGTGGCACGGTGTACCGGTTGCCCGTTTGGTGACTCGGGAACCCTGTACACATCGTTTGGGGCCGTGAGCGACACCCCGGCCGGATCTCCCCACGGATGGAACCCAAATAGGCGATAAACCTGGACGAGAGACTTGTGTAGTTAGTCAGGTCGTGGCCAACACCCTCGCTGGGCTTCCGCTTGAAGGTTGCCGAGTACATGTCGAGTAAACGACGATAAGTGGTGGAAGCGTGTGTGAAGAAGTACACCCCTGCAGGGTTACAATCTATTCGAATAGTCGTTGTTTGCGGTACGAACTACTTGGTTACTCTTACAGTTCATAGACAAGTTGATGGATACTACTAAAAGCCTCAAGACAAGTGTGAGTGCCGAGGATGGCCCTTCCATAGGATGACGGAAGAGGATCCTCGGTGGTGTATTGTTGTGGTGAGTAGAGGACTCGTGTACGTAGTATTATCTTGCAATCTGTTGAGAGTCGTAGTATAGGTTAGCCAAGAGTCAAAGCTGGCTTTCTGCTATGAATTCCACTACCCGTGTTGATAATGTTGCATGTATGATAGGTTCTGTTGTAAGACTTGCTGAGTACCTTTGTACTCATGTTTGCTTAATAACTGTTGCTGAGGAGAACCCTGCCCCTTCTGATGGGTTCTACATGGACGTTGACGTCGACGAGTAGCTTGCTACCCAGACGGAGATCTGGAGCTTGTGAAGGGCCTTGTAGATAGTCAGGCCACACCAAGCCTGTTTTATTTTCCAAGTTGTCTGTACTCAGACATGTTAGCTTCCGCTTGTGCTTGTATGACTGTATGACTTGAGTGTTGGGTCATGTGACCCCTACCTGTATGGATATGTTATGTATGGCTCTTGGAGCCTCTTAAATAAAGTACTTTGAGTCATAGAGTTCTGTTGTGATGCAATGTTGTATTTGCACATATTGAGCATATTGTGTGTATGATTGAAATGCTTGGTATGTGTGGGATCCGACACCTAGTTGTTTTCCTTTGATAGCCTATCTTACAGGGAAATGCCTCCTAGTGCTTCCAATGAGCCTTGGTAGCTTGCTACTGCTCGGAACACGTAGGTTGGCCGGCATGTGTCCTTCTTCGTTCCTGTGTCTGTTCCTTAGGGGAAATGTCACGTGTTGTTCCTTTAAGTCCATGTAGCTTGCTACGACTTGGGTTCATACGTTGATGACCGACACGTTCGTTGCTGGGTCATGGATGCATGTCTCTGTAATTTAGTGCCACTTTTGGTTTATAACTAGCCATGTCGGCCCGGGTTCTCTGTCATGTGGATGCTAGCGACACTGTCATATACGTGTGCCAAAATGCGCAAACGGTCCCGGGCCAGGTAAGATGGCACCCGTGGGGATACCGTGCGTGAGGCCGCAAAGTGATATGACGTGTTACAAGCTAGATCGGTGTGACTTAGGATCGGGGTCCTGACAACACGCGCTCCGGCGGCACCGTAGGCCCGGCACCCTTGGCCGCCCCTTTGCCCTTGGCGGGTTTGGATGCCATAATGGCTGAATGGGAAGGCTGAGGGAAGGGGATGGCGAAGCAACGGCGGCGGGCGACGGCAAAGGCTTCGGAAGGAAGGAAGCAAGGGAACAGCGGCTCTGAGATTGGAAGAGGCGCGAGGAAAATGGAGGAAGTGAGCAGCGCGCTCGCGGTTATTCCTTTTTATGGGGGAAAACGCGGGCCGCCTCCTTTCGCATTTACTACGACGTGACGCATGCCTGCGGAAACCGCCCCACGTATGCCGCCCACGTCACGCACGCCCCTCCACCCCGCGCCGCGCGCGGAAGTTTTACCACGGTGAAAACCACCCCGCCTGCCCGCGCACCGTTCTGGGCCTGGCCCAACAACGTGTCGCGCTTATGTGTGGCCCAGGCCCGGGGGCTCCTGTCGATGTACAAAAAGAGGGGTACACTTTTTGTACCCCTATGACTGTGCACGAGTAGTCTGAGCCACGGCACCACCACACCAAGCATGGAGAGGGAGGCGAGCCGGGGCAAGACCGAAGCTCGATGGAGACTGGAGCGACGCTAAGAACAAGACCACAAAGAGCAAAGGGACGAAGCGGCTCTCCCCGGCAAGATCCTTGCCGGGGCCAGCACTGGCAGCCCCGGCAAGACCCTTGCCGCGGCAGCTCGCCCCGCGCCTACGGAGCGAATCACCCTTGAGTCCACCGCCCCCATGGGGCGAGGATTCGGGAGATATCCCTGTGGTGGCATGCAGATCTTTGTGAAGACATTCAAGATCAGATGCAAGTTAAGAAGACGACGACCCTTGGCGGGATTCCAGCCAAGGAGAACCACAAGGCTTGCCGGGGATGACTGCAGGCGCCATGGCGGGACCCTTGCCGGAGCCCCGGCAAGGCCCTTGCCAAGGACACTCGTGGGACCACCGTCAGACCCACACCAATTGGGTTTCCAATGACCCGACCAGCTGGACGGGCTCTTGCGTGGCAACCCACAGATCTTCATGGAGACCCGCCGCTGCGCCACCTCAGCTGCCTGTCTGCCTACATGGCGCCTCAGGCACTACTGGCCAGGGCGCGTGTCAACATGAGGAGGGGCGGCGACGGACAAGACGGACGTCTTCCCCCCGTCCCCGATAAAGCAAGGACACCTAAGCTGGACGCATTAAATGCACCTTGTCCTATAATGCGAGGGATAACCTCGCATCACTGTACCCTTTCCACCTCCTGTGTGCCACTGTGGCAGCCCCTTTTTCCTATAAAAGGAGGCCCGAGGCGACCAGGAGAGGGATTCGGCTTTTCAGAACTCCTCACGACTCTCTTGGAGCTCCTCACTAGCTGAAGAACACCAACATATAATCCACCAAAGCAGGAGTAGGGTTTTACGCATCTTTGCGGCCCGAACCTGGGTAAAGGAGCCATGTCCTGACTATTAGATCCGCTCTTCTCTCAACCCCGCGCCCCGCAACCGTAGTAGGGATTCTTGTGATCCCATAGGTGTCGATCCAAATACACCGACAGGATGTCATGAATAGAATCAACAAATGACTCCAAGATCCATCCACAAATCCCCCTTCACATAGAGGGGAGATGGGGGTTTGGTAGAGGTGGTATGATGCTCAAAATGATGTTTAGAAACTGTATGAACAACACCCAAACCAGTGGGGAGGAAGGGCTCTTATATAGCCAACTTCCAAAACTAGCCGTTGGGGCTCCAACAGACACTTCCTGGGCACCCCGTGCCCACGGGGTCCCATGCACATGGTACAAGCCCGTGGGCATGGGGGACACATGCCCATACCCGGGGACAACCTGCAGCAGCCCACTAAAACATGCACAACTTTGGCATACGAACTCCGAATTCGATGATCTTGGGGTCCTTTTAATGCTATGGAAAAGCCCAAGGTCCTCACATAAAGAACCACCCAAGATCAACAAGAAATAATGATGAAAATTATGCAAAGGTTTGAGCTCTCTTTATGCGAAGTGATCAAGCTATTCGCCCGAAAGTCCCTCTTGATAGTACGACTATCAAACCTATAATCCGGTCTCCCTCCAAGCACCATGACACTGGCAAAACTAGGAAAACCTAGCTAATGTATACCTTTGCCTTGCACATTAAACTTGAGCTTGACGATGACTTTTATGGTTGCCTCAAGTTGGAATCATTTTCTTGTCCATGATCACTTGGTGAAGACACTTGAAATGCTTCATCATATTGTAATGCCGGAAGCCTTAACTTAAGCCCGTCTTCACATGCACATCATCATGATGTGGACTACAAGCTTCAAAGCATATAACCTCTGGCTTCTACTCTTGCACTTGTACTCCTCGAACTCGATGACCATCACCACTTGATGTCATCCACACATAGGTTACTTGAAATCTTTCTTTTGATGCAAGCCCATGAGAAACACCTAACCCACATATACATAGGAAGCACATACCATGGGTTAGTGCACAAAACACAATTCACAATTACTTACCATACCACTAGTTCACTTGATCCCACGTGGTACATTGTTTGTTTTTGTGAGTATACCATCTAGATAAAAACTTCGAGCTTCATCTTGGTCAACCAACATCTTTACCTCAAGCTCTATATTGGTCTCTTGAAAGCCACAATGAACTCTTCATTTTCCTTCATTGCTTCAAGAAAGAGATCACCAAAGAATCTTTCATGACCATATCATTTCCACTATGAACATCATCTTGGTCACCACATGCTCTCCTAAAACTCCATCCTAATCTCTTGAGACGCACAATGAATTCTTCACTCTAGTTGCTTGCTTCAAGACTTATCAACCTAAACCCAACATATGAGCTCACCATGATCTTGTCTTTAAACCATAACTTGAATTCTTCTCTTTAATTATTCTCTCCAGCCCTTGATCCTTAAAAGCCGAATATGTCAAACTTTGAGATCCACTAACGAACTCGACCTTAAACATATTTGGTTAGACATTAAATTCAATCTTGATGGCCTCAATAGAAATCCTCAAAGACCAATTTGAAAGCTCGCTGGATATGGTTCCTCGAGTGCCAAAACCTAGGCCCCATGTGCACGGGGGTCAGGGACCCCGTGCACACGGGGTATCCAGAGAGTTGACACTCGACCCTGTGCGCATGGGTGTTAGGAGGCCCGTGCGCACGGAGTATCCAGAGAGGGATACCATGATTTTTTCTTCAAATTCTTCGATGGCAGTCTTCACAAAACAACCCAATGCACTTCAAGCATCACTATGGAACATATCTTCATATAAGATTCAGTGCACTTGATGCACCATAGGAATTCTTGGTTAATACCAAAGCTTAGGGCAAATATCTTCATATACATGGACTTCATACTTGAATCCATCCAATATCATTGATGCACCATCTGTGGACAATCCCATCAAATATATCTCAATGAAAACATTAGTCCATAGAGTTTGTCATTAATTACCAAAACTATACTTAGGGGCTACTTGCCCTTTCAGGCCTCCTACAAAGCTTATTTCAAGAAATGTTCCATGTATGTATAGAAATGGAATTGAAGGTGAGCCCTACAAAAGTGCATCATGACAAGTGTTGTCCAAGCCATATAATTCCCAATTTTTCATTTTAGTGATTCAAGATCACATTGAGTCCTTAAGGATTGCCAATACTATAAAAAGGGGGATGATGAGCTTCTTGCACCATGTGCTCAGAGATCAAATGCTAAACACCTTCCAATTCCTTCAAAGATTCCACTATATATACCTAGTACCATTCACTTCAAAGCCTCCAAGTTTTCCACTTGGAATCACAGAAGCTACTCACAAACATTCTGTTGTGGTGTCAAAACTTCTGAATCAATTAGGTCAGAATTTCTGAACCAACAACAGAGTGTGCTACTACCCAAGTGTACACCTCACAGCTTCCGGATGCTTTTCGGCTGAATCTTCCGAAGCGTCTAAAGGTTTCTACCTTTGTTCACGTCGAAACTTCTGAGCTAGTCAATTTGGAGCTTCTGAGTTATGCAATAAAGTTGGTAACAGCTAGATTCCTAGTCCCTTCTATTTATACCCCCACATATCTCACATGTTCACTTGAAGCAAATTCCATTCACATCATATGTTGTGGGAGAGAACTCCACCTCCTTGTGTTGATTCAAAATGCTTTCAACTCCAGCCATCCAAGACAATCCTTTGAGATATACCCCCCTCTTACATTACACTTCCAGTTTCTCCAATCCAATAGCCAAATCTTAAGAGAGTTTGAGTATCGGGGAGATTATTTTCTGAAGCACAAGAGAAAGGGATTCATCACCAAGCAACCAATATCATATTACTTTTGGAGGGTGTGCGCCTCCAAGATTGACTAGGTTCTTGAAAGTTTTGAAGTTTGTGAAGCACCTAATAAGTTTGTGACAGCTTGGAGATCACCTACTTCTTGAAGATCTACCTTAGTGAGGCTAGTCATTTGTGGGCGTATGCCATGGTGAAATAGGCTGATTGCTCCTTCATTAATCCTTTGTAGGTGAGTGTCCTCCGTGGAATGTTCCTTTGTGGAATCTTGCAACTGAGATCATTGTGATCTTAGACCCTTCATGATCAAAGCCTCCATCAACGTGGATGTAAGATAGTGCCAACTATCCGAACCATGGAAAAAATCTTCACTGAGCCAACCCGTGTTTGCGTATATCTAACTCCACTTGTTTACTTTCACATGCTTGTCTTTACTTTGTTATGCATACTCTTGTAGACTTGCATGTGTAGGATGCTTGATAGATTGATAGAAAAACCTAAAACTGCCGAGAAAACTAAAATTTAGGAAAATAGTCCATCTTTTGGCCTAGTGGTCTATTCACCTTCCTCTAGACATACTTATCGATCCTAGAAACATGAAGTTGTTGAACCACCAAATAGATTAGCAAACTGCGGAACCATTAGGTTCTTTTACAACACCATGAATGATCAAGCTTTAGGACAAAATGCTGACATTAACGTGCATAGATTTTAGGTTGCTGTATGTCTTATTAGTTACTTGCATGGTCTTGGTTTGATTCATGGTAATTCAAAGTTTCAAACCAATGTCCTAATGCTGAGAAAAAACATGTTACTCATTTGGTTGGGGAGATAAACAAGCATGCCTCTGAAATTATTGGGTCGGGAGAGGAACTATGACACTTACTATTCACATGTACCAAGTTTGGTGCATCAAAACTAGCCTGTAATATTCAACACTGTTTTGTGCTTGCCTCCTAATGGCCAACTAATGATCAAATTTTCCTGAACCAGACAAACGTTAATCAAAGTTAGGTTTCTCCAGAATAGTTGTTTGGAAGGTTTGGGCACCCTCGAAGTGCAAGTTCTTTGCTTGGCCTGCGTTCCACGTTCGCCTTTGGAACACAAATAGGCTCGAACATCATGGTTGGCAGAACTGTGATTCCTACCAACTATGCAAGCTGCATCTAAAAGTTGGGCGGCCAAGCTTGAAGCTTTGCTACTTGCCGGTATTTTGTGACCCATGGACTCGCTATGGAGGAGAAGCTCTATAGTTGGGCGAGCCATTGCCCATTCGGGCTTGCCTAAGCTCTGCCAGTGCAAGCATGAGCCCGAGTCTATTGTCCACTTGCTATTCAAATGCAGATCCACAACAATAATTTGGTTTGTGGCCAAGAGTTGGCTTGGTTTAGCTGACTTTCACCCGGAGCTTCGGCAAAACGACACACATGTTGAAGATTGGTGGGTTAATCTCATTTGTCCTTTGGGCGAGCACCAACGAGGTCATGAATATCTTGCCATACTCATTTCGTGGCAAGACTGGAGTGAAAGAAACTCGAGGGTGTTTTGGCACATCGGGACCCTACCGACGACCATCTTCGCGAGATAAAAGAGAGAGCTAATTGTTGAAGGATAAGTTATATTTCTTTAGAATAGTTTGACAAGGAATAATAGCCAAATAGGCTGGGCTATCAACAGTCATCGAGTCCAAAAAGCTCGTCCCAAAAATATCTTAACTTATAAAAAATACTAGTGCCCCAATCTCTAGTTAATGGGGCAGCGCTAGCGTGCTCTCGCGTCAGGCGCCTCCCTAAATGGGCCAGCCCAGGCGCGTGGGAGCCGACGACCTCATTTTTTTCATGTTTTTTTCTTTTGTTACTTTCGTTTACACTTTCAAATATTCTAAGTAAATATATTGGAAAAACACTTTAGATAAAATATTTGAAAAAATATACTAACCAAGTATTTGAAAATGTTAAATGCATATAAGGAAAATGTTCTCATCTTTACGAAAAATGTATAAAAATATTCAATATCATGTATTTAATATATATTTTTAATCAATCATCTGGAAAGATAGTTAACCAAGTAATTGAAAAGTGTACCCAAGCATTAGTTTAATGTTAAATGTGTATAAAATATGTTGGCCATGCAATGCCAAACTTGAACTTGAAAAATGGTAATCAAGCTTTTAAAAAATGTTTAAAATGTGTATAGAAAGAAAATGTTGACCATGTATTAAAAATTGTTAACCTTGTATTTGAAAAATGTTAATCAAGCATTTGAAAAAGTGTTAAAAAAAGTGCATAGAAAAAATACTGACCATGAATTCAAAAAATGTTACATATGTATAAAGAAAATGTTTCTCAAGTATATATAAAATGTATACAAAAAATATAAAATGGGTGTGAAAAAAGTTGATCCTGTATTTAGAAAATGTTAATCAAGCATTTGCAAAAATGTTAAACAAGTATTTGAAAAATGGTAACCAAGCATTCGAAAAATGTTAAACGTGTAAAGAAAAATGTTACCATGTATTAAAAAATGTTAATCTTGTATTTGAAAATTGTTAATCAAACATTTGACAATGTGTACTGAAAAAATGTAGACTATGTATAACAAAACTCTTAACCTTTTAAAGGCTTACATTGTGGTACAGAGGTTTGAAAAATGGTAATCAACCATTTGTTTTTTTAAATGAGTATAGAAAATGTTTACTACTCCCTCTGTTCCAAAAAATAAGTCTTTCTATAGATTCCAATAAGTGACTACATGCGGAGCAAAATGAGTGAATCTACACTCAAAATATGTCTACATACATCCGTATGTTGTAGTTCATTTGAAATGTCTAAAAAGACTTATATTTAGGAACGGAGTGAGTATGTACTAAAAAATTATTAGTTTGTATTTGATCTTTTTTAAATGAGTTTTAAAAATGCTCTTGACATGTACGAAAAATCTAGAATGAAAAACAAAAGAAAAATGAAGAAAATAAAACCAAAAAAGTAACAACAACCAAATAAAAATGAAACAAAGAAGAAACCCGAAGAAACAAGTGCAAAAAGAATGGAGAACGGTGAAAAAGATAAAGATACAAAGAAAAATGAAAAATAACCATTGAAAACCAAGAAGAAAAATGAGAAAGATAAACCAAACAGATGAAAATCATGAAACAAACAAAAGAGAAACCAATGAGAAACGGAAGAAAAAACCAAAGTATAAAGACGATAAAAGAAAACCAAAAAAGAAATAAGAAAACCAAACTAAAATTTAAGAAAGGACATTAAGAAAAGAAAGAGAGTGATACTAGAAAGAGATTAGTACCATGCTCACTAGGCTGCAGCGGGATGCAAAAGTACTGCGTTTTACCCTCCACGGATTTGGCTTCAACAAAGAATTGCTGGTAGTTCCAATGCTTTGACCCAGACTGTCTTGTCCTCATTGTAAAATTGTAGTGATGGTACGATTTTGAGAAGGTGTCATATACGAGACACTGGGAGTGAATCATCACAACCTTGTATTCAAGATTCTGAAACGTCAATCATTTTATTAGAAGCATTCCCAAATTCATAAATAGGGTTACGAAAAGTTGATGATTTACCAAAAGGCAAAAAGTCATATGACAATAGTTGTTCATTGGAATTTTAGAGGGGAACATTGGACATACTTTATCTGCTGATTTATAGTTTTCAAATGTTCGAAGAACCTCCTTTTGCATCCATTTCATTCCATTTTTCCTTGCTTCTTTCTCCTCCATAAGTCTTTCAAAGCGATAGCATGCTTCCAGGATAGCCGGATCAGTAGTTGTTGGTTTTAATTTCTCTCTAGCACTAGCCATCAAGCTTTTCTCTACAGGTTGTTTAGCGGGCTTGTTATCCCTGCATCACAACATGGTATATAACTAGTAGAAAACATTTGCATTATTGATATCAGTGACCGCTAACACGTATACACCACCAAAGTTTGAACATGGTGTAAAATATCCATAACTGACAGGTTATTTCATATATTGATATACACAATGAAAAGTTCGTCTATTTGTATAAGACATACTACTTTATATGTACATACTATAAAATAGAAAAATCATTAACTCTATTTTACTGCTCCCTCCGTCCCATAATATAAGAGTGTGGCTCTTATATTATGGGATGGAGGGCATAGCTTTTATCATGAAGTTTTTGGGGCTTGCTTCACATTTAACAAATGTAATTAATAGGGAAAGTATGTACCAATATGTAGCTAATTTCATTTATGTAGTTACCAATGATTATTAGTCGCGGCTAGTCAAGAGAATAATCTAGCATTAGGAAAATTCCGCACTAGCCTAAGCAGAGCGTCCACGTACCTGGGTTGCACAAACGTGAGACACCCACATTATGCCAGTGAGGGACACTAGTGGTAAAACAAAATTGGGATTCATTAGCATAAACGGGTCACACTGTCAGTGGGTATAGTCCTAACAATCATAGGTTATAGGTAGATATATGTTGCATAATCAAAGTCCAATCAATGAGAAAGAAATATTAGACTTTTAACTAGACGTGAAATTAAGGAAACATTTCTTACTTTTTAGGGTGATTCTTCATCATAGCCAATGTTGCCTTCACAGATTGTAAGCATTCATCAGGGTCAAGCTGAGACCTGCAATGGTCCTTCAAAAAATTAGCGATGTTTGTTACTCTCATGATCTGTTTCAGTGAGAGAAAATATATCACAATGATGCCAAACTTAGATGTATCATATATGTTTGCAAAAGATTATCATTGAAGAACTTTTAACTATGTTGGAAGGGGATGCACCCTAGAACATAGAATAACACGGAACCCCATGCAAGACCTAATGTAGTTGCGGGCAGTTGGCATGGTGGAGGGGCCATGAGTATGGCACCGCGATCCAGCAGTCCTCCAAATCCCTAGAAGTGCTATATTTCTAAACTTTCGCAAATATATGTGGACTTAGGCATGACAATAATAAATGAATAAATAGTACTCCTTCCGTTCTCAAATATTTGTCTTTCTAGAGATTTCAACAAGTGACTATATACGGAGCAAAATGAGTGAATCTATACTCTAAAATATGTCTACATACATCCGTATGTTGTAGTCCATTTGAAACGTTTAAAAAGACAAATATTTGGGAACAGAGGGAGTATTACACAACTGTGGTACAATTATACTACAAACGAGCCATATATTAAGACTTAACTATTAGAAACAAGTTGAAACATATGACCACCAGAAAGCATGAAAATAAATATAATTTGCGGTAAAATTAATGTGAAAGGCAAGTTTTCTTACAGATACAACTTGAGTTGGCGACCTTTCTCTCGTTCCTCTGCTCTCCAGTCATAAGTTGGTGGATTAGAAGAAGCCTCAGCAGCAGGTGGCGGAGCAAGGGAGGCCTCAACAGTAGGTGGCGGCGGAGCAAGGGAAGCCTCATCGGTAGCAGGCGGCGGAGCAAGAGAAGCCTCCTCGAGACATCGAGTTCCCCGGGACAACCGATCCATGGTGCGGCCGGCCAATGGGCGGAGAGGAAGGCGCCAGCGGGAGAAAATGGACCTCTTAGGCCTTGTTTGGTAGAGGGGTATTTCCAGCCCCAAGAGGGGTGGGGATTTCAGGGGATTTGGTGAATCCCTCTCTTCCACCCAATCTCCTCAAATCCCCTTGAATCCCCAATCCCCCTCTACCCACAATCCTCTTTGTATAGAAATGTTATTTGGTAGGCAGGGTTTGCATATTGATATAAGATGATGCAAAACATACAAAAATCCAATCTTTACAAGCAAAACAACATCATAGCATAGAAAACTTGCTACGAGTAGAATCCACACACAAAACTAATCAAGTTGCTACAGAACTGTAGAAGCACTGTGATGATCGTCAAGCTCGTGCTAGGTGACGTCGCTCTCGTATACATCATAGGAGCACTTTATCCTTGCCGACGAGACAATATCGTCCCCTCCAAGGTAGCGGACAAAGCCTCACCGTGCTTGCAAGTCATGCACTATCTGTCGGGGAGCTCGGCAAGGCATGTCTCACGAGCTAAATGTCCGCCATTGCACTGCACAAAATCCCCAGAAGTTTACAAAACCAGAACGAACTGCTGAAAAAATATGACCCGAAGACTAAATTTTCATGTCTGGTCCAACAAAAGTAATACAGGCCAACGTCGAATAGGATACAGAACCAGAAACAAAGCGTGTAAGATCTTACCCATGAACTGATTAAGATTTAGCCAAAGGAAATCACAGAACAGGTATGTAAGATGACACATAATCATTCAGACTAGAAACAAATATCCACCTAATCAATTGACTGACCGACGACGACTTCTACAATACAAGGTATAAAGAATGTTTATAAGCACGATTCATCCAGCTAAACATGTGCAACTAAACGAGCATCCGACCCTAGGTATAAAAGAAACAAATGCAAATAAAAATGAATATACACCAAGCTTGGGATGATATATTTATTCTAAGCTTGCCAGAATATTGCCAATACAATATCTACAGAATTTGGAGGCTGTTGCTACAGCCTAGGGTCAGCTAGCTCTTGATACTTTGGTGTCCACATACTACCTAACCTATCTATCATCACTACAATCAATTTGTTTGCTTCAGAATTCCAATTTTAAAAACCGACAAACACACAAAAAAACGGAGCTCATGGTTGCTACTACAAAACTCATCACAAAGCTGTCAAATTTCATACCAATAGTTTCTTTGCATTTTATATATGCAGCAATCATCTAGGTTTATCTGAAACTCAGATCATCTTGGGAAAAAATACATGCCTGCATACAAAAAAGTTCAGTGTGTTGTAGGATGGTGGAGCATCGGAGTCGGATTATGTTCATGCGACTGAACTTAAATAGGGCAACGTACGTTCTAGTAATGTAGTTCGCTCAACGAATTACCACATACTAATATACACAGATGCTGATACTAATAAAATTATACACAAATGCACCAACGTCTTCATCGTTCACAACAATAGCATGTCCATAACCCAATTTTTTACCAGGTTTCAATTGCCAACAGACCAGTAGTGCCAGAAGAAACTTGTGGTACTATAACTTCTCAAATAACATGATTGATTCTCATTTAGAAAATAATCATACTCTTGAGATCACAATTCAAGGCCATAACCATGTATGTCATTCTAACATTTTTAAGAAGTTATATGCAGAGTTGCAGACTGATAGAAGATAGTACATATTATCAAAATACCAGATCAGGAGATGCCACGATGGAGATGGGCCGTCTAGGAGGACGACGACTCAAGTAAGATTGGAGAATACGGGCCACGTGGAGCTAAGGGTAGGAGATGGCGTGATTGGCAAGCTCACCCGGGAGGATCTGGACCTCGCTGGAAGTGGCAGCCATGGTGGGTGAAGGTGAGAAACCCTAGGCGAGGGGAATTGAGGGGAAGGGGCGGAGGAGACATACCTCTGGCGTGAAGGACCGGTTTGTCTGCCGGAGAAGAGACACCAGCATCGTGGAGGCGGCGGCGGCGACGGCGGCAGCTGTGTGCGGCCTCCTCCCATCCTCTTTTTCTGTTCGTCTCCTCTTTTCCCCTTCATTCCATGAGGCCCCCGTCGGGGCTTCTAAACCACCTAGATCAGGGGTAATCTCGGGTATCACACGGGGTGCCCTCTTACAAACCCCGGCTACCAAATGACGACTCGAGGATTCAGGAGGTTTGTGAGCCTCGAGAGGATAATCCCCTGTAAACCTTGCCAAACCCCTTGAATCAAACGAGGCCTTATTGTTTTTGTGTGTCCAGATGATTAAGCTACTGTAGTAATCATGTTTTATAGCTTTTGTTTCAATAAAGTGCCAAGTCGAACCTTTGGGAAGACTTGGGTGAAAGTCTTTGCGATCTTGCTGTAAAAAACAGAAACTTTGCGCTCACGAGATTAGCTGCCATTTTTTTACTAGAGAGTGATTTTAAGTTGATTATTTTTGCAGAATATTAATAGAAAAATTCCTCACGTCCACCAATTTATTTTAGAATTTTTAGAGTTACAGAAGTATTCGAAAGTTACATATTGCTACAGACTGTTCTATTTTTGATAGATTCTGGTTTCTATGTGTTGTTTGCTTATTTTGATGAATCTATGAGTAGTATCGGAGGGTATGAACCATAGAGAAGTTGGAATACAGTAGATATTACACCAATATGAATTTATAATGAGTCCACAATAGTACCTAAGTGGTGGTTTTATTTTCTTGTACTAATGGAGCTTACGAGTTTTCTGTTGAGTTTTGTGTTGTGAAGTTTTCAAGTTTTGGGTAAAGATTCGATGGACTACGGAATAAGGAGAGGAAAGATCCTAAGCTTGGGGATTCCCAAGACACCCCAAGGTAATATTCAAGGACAACCAAAAGCCTAAGCTCGGGGATGCCCCGGGAAGGCATCCCGTCTTTCGTCTTCATTCATTGGTAACTTTAATTGAGGCTATATTTTTATTCACCACATGATATGTGTTTTGCTTGGAGCGTCAATTTATTTTATTTTGTTTTGCTTGCTGTTTGAATAATATCCCAAGATATGAAATTATTAAATTTTGGAGATTATTCACATAGTTACATAATTATTCAACTACTCATTGATCTTCACTTATATATTTCGGAGTAGTTTGTCGTTTGCTCTAGTGCTTCACTTATATTATTTTGAGAGTCTTTTAGAACAGCATGGTAATTTGCTTTGGTTATGAACTTAGTCCTAATATGATAGGCATCCAAGATGGGTTCAAATAAAAACTTTCATATAAAGTGCATTGAATACTATGAGAAGTTTGATACCTGATGATTGTTTTGAGATATGAGGATGGTGATATTAGAGTCATGCTAGTAGAGTAGTTGTGAATTTGATAAATACTTGTGTTGAGGTTTGCAAGTCCCGTAGCATGCACGTATGGTAACCATTGTGTGACAAATTTGAAACATGAGGTATTTCTTTGATTGTCATCCTTTGTGTGGAGGTCGAGATCGCGCGATGGTTAACTTTTACCAACCCTTCTCCTAGGAGCATGTGTGTAGAACTTTGCTTTGATGACTTGTAGATTTTTGCAATAAGTATGTGAATTCTTTATGACTAATGTTGAGTCCATGGATTATATGCACTCTCACCGTTCCACCATTGCTAGCCTCTCTTGTACCGCACAACTTCGCCGGTACCATACACCCACCATATACCTTCCTCAAAACAGCCACCATACCTACCTATCATGGCATTTCCATAGCCATTCCGAGATATATTGCCATGCAACTTTCCACCGTTCCGTTTATTATGACATGCTTCATCATTGTCATATTGCCACGCATGATCATGTAGTTGACATCGTATTTGTGGCAAGGCCACCATGCATAATTTTTCATACATGTCACTCATGATTCATTGCACATCCCGGTACACCACCGGAGGCATTCATATAGAGTCATATCTTGTTCTAAGTATCGAGTTGTAATTCATGAGTTGTAAGTAAATAAAAGTGTGATGATCATCATTATTAGAGCATTGTCCTAGTGAGGAAAGGATGATGGAGACTATGATTCCCCCACAAGTCGGGATGAGACTCCGGACGAGAAAAAAGAAAAAGAAAAGAAAAAAAGAGGCCATAAAAAAAGAGAAAATACCCAAATAGAAAAAAGAGAAAAAGGAGAAAAAAGAGAGAAGGGGCAATGCTACTATCCTTTTTCCACACTTGTGCTTCAAAGTAGCACCATGATATTCATTATAGAGAGTCTCTTGTTTTGTCACTTTCATATACTAGTGAGAATTTTCATCATAGAACTTGGCTTGTACATTCCAATGATGGGCTTCCTCAAAATTCCCTAGGTCTTCGTGAGCAAGCGAGTTGGATGCACACCCACTTAGTTTCTTTTGTTGAGCTTTCATACACTTATAGCTCTGGTGCATCCGTTGCATGGCAATCCCTACTCACTCACGTTGATTTTGTAGGGATAGCTTTCTTTGGCCATGTCATTCTGAGAAGACATAATTGCTTTGTTAGTATGCTTGAAGTATTATTATTCTTATGTCAATATTAAACTTTCGTATTGAATCTTTCGGATTTGAACATTCATGCCACAATAAAGAGAATTACATTGAAAATTATGTTAGGTAGCATTCCACATCAAAAATTCTATTTTTATCATTTACCTACTCGAGGACGAGCATGAATTAAGCTTGGGGATGCTTGATACGTCTCCGACGTATCTATAATTTTTGATTTTCCATGCTATTATATTATCTATCTAGGATGTTTTATATGCATTTATATGCTATTTTATATGATTTTTGGTAACCTATTAACCTAGAGCCCAGTGTCAGTTTCTGTTTTTTCCTTGTTTTTGAGTTTTACAGAAAAGGAATACCAAATGGAGTCCAATTGACATGCCAATTTTGATGATTTTTATGGACCAAAAGAAGTCCCCGGAGTAAAAGAGTTGGGCCAGAAGAGTCCCGGGCTGCCCACGAGGGTGGGGGCGCGCCCACCCTCCTGGGTGCGCCCCCTATCTCATGGACAGCCCGGAGACCCCCCCTGACTTGTGCCCTACGCCAAAAAATCCTATAAATACCCAAACCTCCAGAAAATAACCTAGATCGGGAGTTCCGCCGCCGCAAGCCTTTGTAGCCACCAAAAACTAATCGAGACCCGTTCTAGCACTCTGCCAGAGGAGGGAATCCCTCTCCGGTGGCCATATTCATCATCCCGACACTCTCCATGATGAGGGGGGAGTAGTTCACCCTCAAGGCTGAAGGTATGTACCAGTAGCTATGTGTTTGATCTCTCTCTCGTGTTCTTGAGATGGGACGATCTTGATGTATCGCGAGCTTTGCTACTATAGTTGGATCTTATGATGTTTCTCCCCCTCTACCTTCTTGTAATGGATTGAGTTTTCCCTTTGAAGTTATCTTATCAGATTGAGTCTTTAAGGATTTGAGAACACTTGATGTATGTCTTGCCTGGGATACCCGTGGTGACAATGGGGTATTCTATCGATTCACTTGATGTATGTTTTGGTGATCAACTTGCAGCTTCCATGACCTTGGGAATCTATGCATAGGGGTTGGCACACGTTTTCGTCTTGACTCTCCGATATAAACTTTGGGGCACTCTTTGGAGTACTTTGTGTTGGTTTGAATAGATGAATCTGAGATTGTGTGATGCATATCGTATAATCATACCCACGGATACTTGAGGTGACAATGGAGTATCTAGGTGACATTAGGGTTTTGGTTGATGTGTGTCTTAAGGTGTTATTCCATTACAAACTCCATGATAGATCGAATGGAAAGAATAGCTTCATGTTATTTTACTACGGACTCTTGAATAGATCAATCAGGAAGAATAACTTTGAGGTGGTTTCGTACCCTACAATAATCTCTTCGTTTGTTCTCCGCTATTAGTGACTTTGGAGTGACCCTTTGTTGCATGTTGAGGGATAGTTATATGATCCAGTTATGTTAATATTGTTGAGATAACTTGCACTAGTGAAAGTATGAACCCTAGGCCTTGTTTCAAAGCATTGCAACACCGTTATGCTCACTTTTATCATTAGTTACCTTGTTGTTTTTATATTTTCAGATTACAAAAATCTATATCTACCATCCATATTGCACTTGTATCACCATCTCTTCGCTAAACTAGTGCACCTATACAATTTACCATTGTATTGGGTGTGTTGGGGCACAAGAGACTCTTTGTTATTTGGTTGCGGTGTTGTTTGAGAGAGACCATCTTCATCCTACGCCTCCCACAGATTGATAAACCTTAGGTCATCCACTTGAGGGAAATTTGCTATTGTCCTACAAACCTCTGCTCTTGGAGGCCCAACAACGTCTACAAGAAGAAGGTTATGTAGTAGACATCACGTGCTCCCCCATATCCTTCTTCCGCAAGCCAAGCAACAACTCCTCCTTTCGCCCTCCCTTTTGCTGTTGTCTCCCCTCATCGAACCTCCTTCCCTTCTGCGTCGCCGCCGCAGGAATGGGGAAGAAAGCCGTGGAGAAGAAGAAGCAGAAGTCCACGGCGACGGAGGCCGCCGTCGAGGGACGCAAGAGGGCAGCGGAACTTAACAAGAAGTGGAGCGAGGACGTCATCTTCACTCCGTCGAATCTGAGCGGCCCCATCCTCCAAGCGAGGTATGGATATCTGTTGGGGTGAGCCGTCGACAAGGGGCATGAAGTGATGGAAATATGCCCTAGAGGCAATAATAAAGTTGTTATTTATATTTCCTTATATCATGATAAATGTTTATTATTCATGCTAGAATTGTATTAACCAGAAACATAATACATGTGTGAATATATAGACAAACAAAGTGTCACTGGTATGCCTCTACTTGACTAGCTCGTTGAGTCAAAGATGGTTATGTTTCCTAGCCATATACATGAGTTGTCATTTGATTAACGGGATCACATCATTAGTTAATGATGTGATTGACTTGACCCATTCCGTTAGCTTAGCACTTGATCGTTTAGTTTTACTGCTATTGCTTTATTCATGACTTATACATGTTCCTATGACTATGAGATTATGCAACTCCCGAATACCGGAGGAACACCTTGTGTGCTATCAAACGTCACAACATAACTGGGTGATTATAAAGATGCTCTACAGGTGTCTTCGAAGGTGTTTGTGGTGTTGGCATAGATCGAGAATAGGATTTGTCACTCCGGGTGTCGGAGAGGTATCTCTGGGCCCTCTCGGTAATGCACATCACTATAAGCCTTGCAAGCAAATGACTAATGAGTTAGTCACGAGATGATGCATTACGGAACGAGTAAAGAGACTTGCCGGTAACGAGATTGAACTAGGTATTGAGATACCGACGATCGAATCTCGGGTAAGTAACATACCGATGACAAAGGGAACAACATATATTGTTATGCGGTTTTGACCGATAAAGATCTTCGTAGAATATGTAGGAACCAATATGAGCATCCAGGTTCCATTGTTGGTTATTGACTGGAGATGAGTCTCGGTCATGTCTACATAGTTCTCAAACCCGTAGGGTCCGCACGCTTAACGTTCGGTGACGATCAGTATTATGAATTTATGAGTTTTTATGTACCGAATGTAGTTCGGAGTCCCGGATATGATCACGGACATGACGAGGAGTCTCGGAATGTCCGAGACATAAATATCGATATATTGGAAGCCTATGTTTGGACATCAAAAATGTTCCGGATGAGTACAGGCATTTACCGGAGTACCGGGGGGCTACCGGAACCCCCCGGGGAGTTGATCGGCCTTAATGGGCCATAGTGGAAAGGAGGAGGAGGCGGCCAAGGTGGGGGCGCGCCCCCCACAAGCCCAATCCGAATTAGGATGGGGGTCGGCCCCCCTTTCCTTCTTCTCCCTCTCCTACTTTCTTCCTCTCCTACTCCTACTAGGGAAGGGGGGAATCCTACTCCCGGTGAGAGTAGGACTCCCCTAGGGCGCGCCATAGAGAGGGCCGGCCCCTCCCCTACTCCACTCCTTTATATACGTGGGGAGGGTGGCACCCCAAACGACACACAAGTTGATCATTGATATTTTAGCCGTGTGCGGTGCCCCCCTCCACAGAAACACACCTCGGTCATATCGTTGAAGTGCTTATGCGAAGCCCTGCGTCGGTAACTTCATCATCACCGTCATCACACCGTGGTCCTGACGGAACTCTCCCTCGAAGTTCTACTGGATCGTGAGTCCATGGAACGTCACCGAGCTGAACGTGTGCAGATCGCGGAGGTGTCGTACGTTCGGTACTAGGATCGGTCGATCGTGAAGACGTACGACTACATCAACCGCGTTGTCATAACGCTTCCGCTTACGGTCTACGAGGGTACGTGGATGACACTCTCCCCTCTCGTTGCTATACATCACCATGATCTTGCGTGTGCGTAGAGAAATTTTGGAAATACTACGTTCCCCAGCAGTGGCATCATGAGCCATGTTTATGCATAGATGTTACATGCACGAGTAGAACACAAGTGAGTTGTGGGCGATACTTGTCACACTGCTTACCATCATGTCATACTTTGATTCGGCGGTATTGTTGGATGAAGTGGCCCGGACAGACATTACGCGTACGCTTATGCGAGACTGGTTCTACCGACATGCTTCGCACACAGGTGGCTGGCGGGTGTCAGTTTCTCCAACTTTAGTTGAATCTACTGTGGTTACGCCCGGTCCTTGTGAAGGTTAAAACATCATATACTTGACGAAATATCGTTGTGGTTTTTGATGCGTAGGTAAGAACGGTTCTGTCTAAGCCCGTAGCAGCCACGTAAAACTTGCAACAACAAAGTACATGACGTGTAACTTGTTTTTGCAAGGCATGTTGTGATGTGATATGTTCAAGACATCATGCTAAATTTTATTGTATGAGATGATCATGTTTTGTAACAGAGTTATCGGCAACTGGAAGGAGCCATATGGTTGTCGCTTTATTGTATGAAATGCAATCGCCATGTAATTGCTTTACTTTATCACTAAGCGGTAGCGATAGTCGCAGAAGCAATAGTTGGCAAGACGACAACGATGCTACGATGGATATCAAGGTGTCGCGCCGGTAACGATGGTGATCATGACGGTGCCTTGGAGATGAAGATCAAAGGCACAAGATGATGATGGCCTATCATATCACTTATATTGATTGCATGTGATGTTTATCTTTATGCATCTTATTTTGCTTAGATCGACGGTAGCATCATAAGATGATCTCTCACTAAATTTCAAGGTATAAGTGTTCTCCCCGAGTATGCACCATTGTGAAAGTTCGTCGTGCCGAGACACCACGTGATGATCGGGTTGATAAGTTCTACGTTCAAATACAATGGGTGTAAGACAGTTTTGCACATGCAGAATACTCGGGCTAAACTTGACGAGCCTAGCATGTACAGACATGGCCTCGGAACACTGGAGACCGAAAGGTTGAGCGTGAATCATATAGTAGATATGATTAACATAAGATGTTCACCATTGAAAACTACTCCATCTCACGTGATGAGCGGACATGGTTTTGTTGATTTGGATCACGCGATCATTTAGATGACTAGAGGGATGTCTATCTAAGTGGGAGTTCTTTAGTAATATGATTAATTGAAATTTAATTTATCATGAACTTAGTCCTGGTAGTATTAGCATATCTATGTTGTAGATCAATAGCTCGCGATGTAGCTCCCCGTTTATTTTTATATGTTCCTACAGAAATATAAGTTGAAAGATGATAGTAGCAATGATGCAGACTTGTTCCGTGATCTGACGATTTTTTTCTCATTGCTGCATAGAAGAATTATGTCCTTGATGCACGCTAGGTGACAGACCTATTGCAGGAGCAGATGCAGACGTTATGAAAGTTTTGACAAAAAGCTCGGTATGATGACTACTTGATAGTTTAGTTCACCATGCTTTACTACTTAGAACCGAGACTTCAAAAACGTTTTGAATGCCACGGAACATATGAGATGTTCCAAGAGTTGAAATTACTATTTCACACTCATGCCCGTGTTGAGAGGTATAAGACCTATGACAGTACTTTGCCTGCAAGATGGAGGAGAATAGCTCAACTAGTGAGCATGTGCTCAAATTGTCTGGGTACTACAATTGCTTGAATCAAGTGGGAGTTAATCTTCCAAATAAGATAGTAATTGACAATGTTCTCTAGTCACTATCACCAAGTTAGTACAACTTCGTGATGAACTATAATATGCAAGGGATGACGAAAGTAATTCCCGAGCTCTTCGCGATGCTGAAATCGGCGAAGGTAGAAATCAAGTAAGAGCATCAAGTGTTGATGGTTAACAAGACCACTTGTTTCAAGTAAAGGGCAAAGGGATAGAAGGGGAACTTCAAGAAGAATGACAAGCAAGTTGTCACTCCCGTGAAGAGACCCAAAGCTAAACTCAAGCCTGAAACTAAGTGCTTCTACTGCAAAGGAAATGGTCACTGGAAGTGGAATTGCCCTAGATACTTGACGGATAAGAAGGATGGCAAAGTGAACAAAGGTATATTTGATATACAGATTGTTGATGTGTACTTTACTAGTGTTCATAGCAACCCCTGGGTATTTGATACCAGTTCAGTTGCTAAAATTAGTAACTCGAAACGAGAGTTGCCGAATGAACAGACACTAGTTAAAGGTGAAGTGATGATGTGTGTTGGAAGTGGTTCCAAGATTGGTATGATCATCATCGCACACTCCCTATACTTTCGGGATTAGTGTAGAACCTAAATAAATGTTATTTGGCATTTGCATTGAGCATGAATATGATTTGATCATGTTTGTTGCAATACAGTTATTCATTTAAAGTCATAGAATAATTGTTATTATGTTTACATGAATAAAACCTTCGATGGTCATACACCCAATGAAAATAGTTTGTTGGATCTCAATCGTAGTAATACACATATTCATAACATTAAAGCCAAAATATGCAAAGTTGATAATGATAGTGCAACTTATTTGTGGTGCTGCCGTTTAGGTCATATTGGTGTAAAGCGCATGAAGAAACTCCATGCTGATGGGCTTTCGGAATCACTTGATTATAAATCACTTGGTGCTTGCGAACCATGCCTCATGGTCAAGATGACTAAAACTCCGTTCTCCGAAACAATGGAGCGAGCAACTGACTTATTGGAAATCATACATACTGATGTATGTGGACCAATGAGTGTTGAGGCTCGCGGCGGGTATCATTATTTTCTGACCTTCACCGATGATTTGAGCAGATATGGGTATATCTACTTGATGAAACACAAGTCTGGAACATTTGAAAAGTTCAAAGAATTTCAGAGTGAAATAGAGAATCATCGTAACAAGAAAATTAAGTTTCTATGATGTGATCGCAGAGGCGAATATTTGAGTTACGAGTTTGGTCTTCATTTGAAATAATGTGGAATAGTTTCACAACTCACGCCACCCGGAACACCACAACGTAATGGTGTGTCCGAACGTCGTAACCGCACTTTATTAGATATGGTGCGATCTATGATGTCTCTTACCGATTTACCACTATCGTTTTGGGGTTATGCTTTAGAGACATCTGCCTTCACGTTAAATAAGGCACCATCTAAATCCGTTGAGATGACGCCTTATGAACTGTGGTTTGGCAGGAAACCAAAGTTGTCGTTTCTTAAAATTTGGGGCTGCGATGCATATGTGAAAAAGCTTCAACCTGATAAGCTCGAACCCATGTCGGAAAAATGTGTCTTGAAAGGATACCCAAAGGAGACTGTTGGGTACACCTTCTATCATAGATGCGAAGGCAAAATATTTGTTGCTAAGAATGGACCCTTTCTAGAGAAGGAGTTTCTCTCGAAAGAAGTGAGTGGGAGGAAAGTAGAACTTGATGAGGTAATTGTACCTCTCCCGAATTTGAAAGTGGTACATTAGAGAAACTAGTTCTAGTGATTCCTACACCAATTAGTGAGGAAGCTAATGATGATGATCATGAAACTTCAGATCAAGTTACTATTGAACTTTGTAGGTCAACCAGAGTACATTCCGCACCAGAGTGGTACGGCAACCCAGTTCTGGAAGTCATGTTACTAGACCATGATGAACCTACAATCTATGAGGAAGTGATGATGAGCCCAGATTCCACAAAATGGCTTGAGGCCATGAAATCTGAGATGGGATCCATGTATGAGAACAAAGTGTGGACTTTGGTTGACTTGCCCGATGATCAGCAAGCCATTGAAAAAAATGATTCTTCAAGAGGAGGACCGATGCTAACGGTAATGTTACTGTCTACAAAGCTCGACTTGTTGCGAAAAGTTTTCGACAAGTTCAAGGAGTTGACTACGATGAGACTTTCTCACCCGTAGCGATGCTTAAGTCTGTCCGAATCATGTTAGCTATTGCCGCATTTTATGATTATGAAATTTGGCAAATGGATGTCAAAACTGCATTCCTTAATGGATACCTCAGAGAGGAGTTGTATATGATGCAACTAGAAGGTTTTGTCGATCCTAAAGTTGCTAACAAAGTGTGCAAGCTCCAGCGATCCATATATGGACTGGTGCAAGCATCTCGGAGTTGGAATATACGCTTTGATGAGGTGATCAAATCATATGGTTTTATACAGACTTTTGGAGAAGCCTCTATTTACAAGAAAGTGAGTGGGAGCTCTATAGCATTTCTGATATTATATGTGGATGACATATTATTTATTGGAAATGATATAGAATTTCTGGATAGCATAAAAGGATACTTGAATAAGTGTTTTTCAATGAAAGACCTCGGTGAAGCTGCCTATATATTGGGCATCAAGATCTATAGAGATAGATCAAGACGTTTAATTGGACTTTCACAAAGCACATACCTTGATAAAGTTTTGAAGTAGTTCAAAATGGATCAGTCGAAGAAATGGTTCTTGCCTGTGTTACAAGGTGTGAAGTTGAGTAAGACTCAATGCCCTACCACTGCAGAAGATAGAGAGAAAATGAAAGGTGTTCCCTATGCTACAACCATAGGCTCTATCATGTATGCAATGTTGTGTACCAAACCTGATGTGTCCCTTGCTATTAGTTTAGCAAGGAGGTACCAAAGTAATCCAGGAGTGGATCATTGGACAGCGGTCAAGAACATCCTGAAATTCCTGAAAAGGACTAAGGATATGTTTCTCATTTATGGAGGTGACAAAGAGCTCGTCGTAAATGGTTACGTCGATGCAAGCTTTGACACTAATCCGAATGACTCTAAGTCACAAACCGGATATGTGTTTTTGTTGAACGGTGGAGCTGTCAGTTGGTGCAGTTCTAAGCAAAGCGTCGTGGCAGGATCTACATGTGAAGCGGAGTACATAGCTGCATCGGAAGCAGCAAATGAAGGAGTCTGGATGAAGGAGTTCATATCCGATCTAGGTGTCATACCCAGTGCATCGGATCCAATGAAAATCTTTTGTGACAATACCGGTGCAATTGCCTTGGCAAAGGAATCCAGATATCACAAGAGAACCAAGCACATCAAGAGACGCTTCAATTCCATCCACGATCAAGTCAAGGAGGGAGACATAGAGATTTGCAACATACATACAGATCTGAATGTTGCAGACCCGTTGACTAAGCCTCTCTCACGAGCAAAACATGATCAGCACCAAGACTCCATATATACACAAATAAAGTGTCACTAGTATGCCTCTACTTGACTAGCTCGTTGAGTCAAAGATGGTTATGTTTCCTAGCCATAGACATGACTTGTCATTTGATTAATGGGATCACATCATTAGTGAATGGTGTGATTGACTTGACCCATTCCGTTAACTTAGCACTTGATCATTTAGTTTTACTCCTATTGCTTTCTTCATGACTTATACATGTTCCTATGACTATGAGATTATGCAACTCCCGAATACCGGAGGAACACCTTGTGTGCTATCAAACGTCACAACGTAACTGGGTGATTATAAAGATGCTCTACAGGTGTCTCCGAAGGTGTTTGTGGTGTTGGCATAGATCGAGAATAGGATTTGTCACTCCGAGTGTCGGAGAGGTATCTCTGGGCCCTCTCGGTAATGCACATCACTATAAGCCTTGCAAGCAAATGACTAATGAGTTAGTCATGAGATGATGCATTACAGAACGAGTAAAGAGACTTGCCGGTAACGAGGTTGAACTAGGTATTGAGATACCGACGATCGAATCTCGGGCAAGTAACATACCGATGACAAAGGGAACAACGTATATTGTTATGCGGTTTTGACCGATAAAGATCATCGTAGAATATGTAGGAACCAATATGAGCATCCAGGTTCCGCTGTTGGTTATTGCCTGGAGATGAGTCTTGGTCATGTCAACACAGTTCTCGAACCCGCAGGGTCCGCATGCTTAACATTCGGTGACTATTGGTATTATGAGTTTATGAGTTTTGATGTACCGAAGGTAGTTTGGAGTCCCGGATATGATCACAGACATGACGAGGAGTCTCGGAATGTCGGAGACATAAAGATCGATATATTGGATGCCTATGTTTGGACATCAGAAAGGTTCCGGATGAGTTCGGGCATTTACCGGAGTACCAGGGAGCTACCGGAACCCCCCGGGGAGTTGATGGGCCTTAATGGGACATAGTGGAAAGGGGGAGGAGGCGGCCAAGGTGGGGGCGCGCCCCCCACAAGCCCAATCTGAATTGGGAAGGGGGTCGGCCCCCCTTTCCTTCTTCTCCCTCTCCTACTTCCTTCCTCCCCTACTCCTACTAGGGAAGGGGGGAATCCTACTCCCGATGGGAGTAGGACTCCCCTAGGGCGCGCCATAGAGAGGGCCGGCCCCTCCCCTCCTCCACTCCTTTATATACGTGGGGAGGGGGCACACCAGACGACACACAAGTTGATCATTGATCTTTTAGTCGTGTGCGGTGCCCCCCTCCACAGAAACACACCTCGGTCATATCGTTGAAGTGCTTAGGCGAAGCCCTGCGTCGGTAACTTCATCATCACCGCCATCACGCCGTCGTAATGATGGAACTCTCCCTCGAAGTTCTAATGGATCGTGAGTTTGTGGTACGTCACCGAGCTGAACGTGTGCAGATCGCGGAGGTGCCGTAAGTTCGGTACTAGGATCGGTCGATCATGAAGACGTACGACTACATCAATCGCGTTGTCACAACGCTTCCGCTTACGGTATACGAGGGTACATGGATGACACTCTCCCCTCTTGTTGCTATACATCACCATGATCTTGCGTGTGCATAGAGAAATTTTTGAAATACTACGTTCCCAAGCATGTAGCGCCCGTAGTTTATGCCGGGCTGGACAATCCGCAAAACTCTTATCATTTCTTCTGCACGTACTTCATATATGGTCTCTGTCCTCCTTTCTATGATTTTTAGGCGATCATGAACATCTATGGGTTCCACCTTCTTGACTTTACACCAAACGCAATGGTGACCATGGCCATTTTTGCGCATTTGTGCGAGAACTTTGTCGGAGTCAAGCCCAATGTGGATCTATTCCGGCACTACTTCATCCCACGGGTGGAGAGCAAAGTCAACTGCTCTGGGATCATTAGCTGGATGCCTCGCACGGCGAGGAAGGTTTGGGATTACATCCCAGGATTTCAGCGCGAGAGGTGGGAAGAATGGAGGGGAGACTAGTGCTGGATTCAGGACAAGGACCTCCCCGAGTTCTGTGAAGCACGTAAGGAGTGCATCGAGTGCAGCAAGGCACGGAGCGCCAAAGGCCTCACCAAGGACAGGCTGCGCTCGGCAATCAACAGGATTACTCATGTGGCAGTTGCCGAGTTAACTATTGAGCATGTGGGGGCAGATTTCCTTCTCCGCCGCATCTCCCCACTGCAGGAAAGGAATAGGACCGCGTGGCTGTACGGAGACATGGCAGACTGTCAGAACCCCGATCCTAAGTCACACCAATCTAGCTGTAACACGTCATATCACTTTGCGGCCTCACACGGTAACCCCACGGGTGCCACCTTACCTGGCCCGGGACCGTTGGCGCATTTTGGCACACGTATATGACAGTGTCGCTAGCATCCATATGACAGAGAACCCAGGCCGACATGGCTAGTTATAAACAAAAAGTGGCACTAAATTATAGAGACAGGCATCCATGACCCAGCAACGAACGTGTCGGTCATCAACGTATGAACCCAAGTCGTAGCAAGCTACATGGACTTAAAGGAACAACGCGTGCCATTTCCCCTAAGGGACAGACACAGGAACGAAGAAGGACACATGCCGACCAGCCTACGTGTTCCGAGCAGTAGCAAGCTACCAAGGCTCATTGGAGACACTAGGAGGCATTTCCCTGTAAGATAGGCTACCAAAGGAAAACAACTAGGTGTCGGATCCCACACATACCAAGCATTTCAATTATACACACAATATGCTCAATATGTGCAAATACAACATTGCATCACAACAGAACTCTATGACTCAAAGTACTTTATTTAAGAGGCTCCACGAGCCATACATAATATATCCATACAGGTAGGGGTCACATGACCCAACACTCAAGTCATACAGTCATACAAGCACAAGCGGAAGCTACATGTCTGAGTACAGACAACTTAGAAAATAAAACAGGCTTGGTGTAGCCTGACTATATACGAGGCCCTTCACAAGCTCCAGATCTCCGTCTGGGTGCCAAGCTACTCGTTGACGTCAAGGTCTATGTAGAACCCATCAGCAGGGGCAGGGTTCTCCTCTGCAACAGTTATTAAGCAAACATGAGTACAAAGGTACTCAGCAAGTCTTACAACAGAACCTATCATACATGCAACATTATCAACATGGGGCAGTGGAGCTTATAGCAGAAAGCCAGCTTTGACTCTTGGCTAACCTATACTACAACTCTCAACGGATTGCAAGATGTTATACGAACACGAGTCCTCTACTCACTACAACAATACACTACCGAGGATCCTCTTCTGTCATCCTACGGAAGGGCCATCCACGGTACTCACACTTATCTTGAGGCTTTTAGTAGTATCCATCAACTTGTTTATGAACTGTAAGAGTAACCAAGTAGTCCGTACCGCGAACAACGGCTATTCGAATAGATTGATAACCCTGCAGGGGTGTACCTCTTCACACACGCTCCCACCACTTATCGCCGTTTACTCGACATGTACTCGGCAACCTTCCAGCGGAAGCCCAGCGAGGGTGTCGGCCACGACCTGACTAACTACTCAAGTCTCTCGTCCAGGTTTATCGCCTATTTGGGTTCCATCCGTGGGGAGATCCGGCCGGGGTGTCGCTCACGGCCCCAAACGATGTGTACAGGGTTCCCGAGTCACCAAACGGGCAACCGGTACACCGTGCCACGTACCTGTCGCATCACAACCCACCCCGAGGGTCAGCGCTGTGCACGACCTCCAGTAGACTATAAACACCAGAAACTAGTTGCAACTCCTGGACAGAGATCGAGGGTAATTAATAAGCCGAGAGGGTCCATTGGTTTCGGGCCCAATGCATGGTAGTAACTGGAACTTGGACCACACATACAGATCTCGGGTCCTATGAACGGTTCCAATGAAACAACCCACCACGTACTCCTACATGGCCTTTCATCGATACCTTAACCAAACGTGTTCCACACTTCTTTCTCTTTATCAATATGATTGTTTCACTCTGATCCAGCACCCAGATGAACCAGACCAGACACAACTCTAAGCATAGCAGGCAACATAATCAAATAGCATGGTGGATCACACATCACATGGCTCAATCAACTCCTACACATGCTAGTGGGTTTCAACTATTTACTGTGGCAATGACATGTCATGCAAGGGAATAGGGTTCAACTACCGCAGCAAGTAGCAGTTCACACGATGTTGCCTTAATGCAGTAAAAGAGAGCAGGAGCGAGAAGATTGGGTTTGTATCAGAATGATCAATGATTGCTTGCCTGATAAAGTGGTTGTCGGGTACTGCTCTTCAGCTGGATACGCAGGAGTATCCTCGGGAGCAGGACCTAACACGGAGAATACCGGTGATATAATCATTAAACAAACAAATGCAACAATATGATGCATGCTCATGACATGGCAAGATGCATGTGTTTTGGCTAATGCAACTATAATCAGAAGGGTTTGAGCCTATTTGAATCAAAGATTCAAATTGGCACTTTAGCTATTATTTAATTAAGTGCATTATCATGTTTTAATGTATACAGCAAGTTTAACTTGCTCAAACATGCATGAAAACAGTGCCATTGGAAAGATTGGATTTTTCTGATCATTTTTCATATATAAATTATTTTCATCTGAGCTACTGTTGAATTTATATGATTTTTTGAAGTTTAGGCATTTTCTGGAATTTCCTAAATTATTTTTAAATCTAAAAATCCCAGAAAATCCTTTACTGCGTCAGCATGACGTCATCCTGACGTCAGTTAGTCAACAGGGCGCTGGTCTAGTCAAACATGACATGTGGGCCCGGCATGTCAGTGTCATAGCTAATTAGCAAAGTTAATTATTGTTAAGCTAGGAACTAATTAGCTGTCAGTGGGGTCTGGGCCCACGGGTCAGTGACTAAACTAACTAACTGATTTAATTAACATTTACTTAATTAAACTAGCTAATTAGAGGAGGGGTGGCCCACACATCAGCGACCCAGGGGTGGTCAACCCCCCGGTCAAACGAGTCAAACTCGCCGGCGAAGTGACGCCGGCGAGGCCAAACACGGCGGTGAGCTTCGGAAATCGCCTACAGGGCATGGTTCGAGCTTCGGTTGGGCACGTTGGAGTGCCCTCGTCGATGCGCGTCGGATGGTGGTGGTCGCAGGGCCTGTGGTGGCCGGAGGCGACGGCTACAAGCTCGGCAGCGGCGGCCGGCGTTCGGGCGTGTGTGGAGACGCGGCTGCGGTGGCCTAGGCGATGCGTGCGTGGCACCTAGCTCATCTACGCGCTGCGGCGAGCGAGATGGACTTGCGTCCGTGACCAAATGGTCACCGGAGCATCACCGGCGGCAAGCACGGCGGCGGCGGTTTTCGGTGATCAGCGGAGCAGCAGCTACGCGGCGCAAACGAAGTGGAGGAGGAAGGGATTCGGCGTAGGGGCTCACAGCGGTGCTAGCGAGCTCGACGGAGAGGTCGGGGACGCTCTGCAGCTCCTTAATCGACGGCGAGGAGCTCCGGCGATCCAAAGAGGGGGACGACGGCGTGAAGGCGTAGCAGGGCTCCCGGCGATCCGTGGCTTAGCGAGGAGGAAGAGGGCGTCGCGGCGATCCTTCTGGACACTCTCACGGGACGAGGGGGAGGCTCTAGGTGCGGCAACGGCGAACGACGGCGACGGGCGGCCTCGGTGATGAGAGGGAGAGAGCCAGGGGAAGGAGATGAGGACGAGGGGAAGTGAGAGAGAGGTCGGGGCAGCTGCGTGGCGACGCATGGAGGCGTCCAGGCCGTCGGGGACGCAGGCAGGCAGGCTGGAGGTGGCCGGGCGCGTGCCGGCGCGCGGTGGCCACGCGCGCTGCCTACTGGCGCGAGGAGGAAGGCGACAGGAGCGGCGCTGGGTGGGCTGGGCCGGCCTGCAACAGTGCTGGGCTCAAGGTAAGTCCTTTCTCTCTTTCTTTTTTTCCTATTTCTTTTCTGTTTCATTTCTTTTGCAACTTTGTTTAATTATTAAAAATGCCAGAACATTTTTATAACTCATAAAACTAGTCATGCCCACTGTATATAATATGAACAGTATGGAACATTATAGTTTATGATTATTTGAGCATTTAAAATATTTTATAGCATTTAAATGCCCAGATACAAATACCATATGATTTAATCCAAAGACCTTAGAGGTCCTAGAAAATTGTGCACCATTTTTGACAAAGGTTTAGGACCAAGGCAGAAATGATGAATATTTTTGAAGGGCATTTTGGGTACATTGGAAAAGATTTTATCAAACCCTAGTTGTTAGGAGAGGGGTGCTGGGGTTTCTGTCATTCACATTTCAAGTTTCTTTGATAAGTAGACATGATGCACACTCTAGCTAGTCCTAATGCAAGTGCTAACTAGGGATGTGACAACTCACCCCCACTTCAAAGAATCGCGTCCCGAGATTTGGGTTCCTCCGGAAAGAGGGTGGGGTACTCAAGTCGAAGACGATCCTCCCTTTCCCAAGTAGCTTCACTCTCAGAATGATGTGGCCATTGATCCTTGAGAAACTTCATATTGTGGCGTCGAGTGGTGCGCTCGGTTTGATCAAGAATACGAACGGGGTATTCTCGATATGTGAGATTGTCCTGGAGATCAAGCGTTTCGTGGTCCACTCCGCGGATAGAATCCGAGAAGCAACGCCTGAGTTGAGAAACATGGAAGAAATCATGAACTCTGGATAGGTGCGGAGGTAGTTCCAATTGGTAGGCAACTTCTCCTCGTTTGGCAAGAATGCGAAAAGGACCGATGTAACGAGGGTCCAATTTGCCTTTGATACCGAAGCGATGGGTTCCCTTAAGAGGGGTAACCCGAAGGTAAGCCTTATCGCCGACTTCAAAAGTCACAACCTTATGATGACTATCATATTGGCTCTTCTGGCGAGACTGGGCTGTTTTCAATTTCTCACGAACGATGCGAACTTGCTCTTCTGCTTCCTAGATCATATTCGGGCCAAAGAATTGTCTTTCCCCGGTTTCTGACCAGTTAAGAGGTGTTCGACACCTTCGTCCATATAGAACTTCGAAGGGAGCTTTGCCCAAGCTGGCTTGATAACTATTGTTATAAGCGAATTCGGCAAATGGGAGACACTTTTCCCATTCCATACCGAAAGAAATGACAGAGGCTCAAAGCATGTCTTCCAGAATTTGATTGACTCGTTCCACTTGACCACTTGACTGGGGATGGAAGGCGGTACTGAAGGAGAGATGAGTTCCCATAGCATTCTGTAAACTTTCCCAAAATCGTGAGGTGAAAAGACTTCCACGGTCTGAGTTAATCTGCAACGGCACACCATGAAGTGATACTATCCGAGAGACATACAAATCTGCTAGCTGGCTAGCGGTAATACTCTCTCGAACAGGCAGGAAATGAGCTACTTTAGAGAGGCGGTCGATAACAACGAAGATAGCATTATTCCCTTTCCTGGTCCTGGGAAACCCGGTAATGAAGTCCATACCGACTTTGTCCCATTTCCATTCAGGAATAGCTAAAGGTTGAAGGGTGCCCGCAGGCCGTTGATGCTCTGCTTTGACTCGTCGACAAACGTCGCAGTTAGCAATGAATTGAGCGATTTCTCTCTTCATCCTAGTCCACCAGAATCTCTGACGTAGGTCCTGATACATTTTGGTACTACCGGGATGAATTGTGAGAGGAGATTCATGAGCCTCCTTCAGGATCAAACGTCTCAGGTTTCGTACTTTAATTAGGAACCACTAAACGGTTGCTAAAGAGTACGACTCCTTGATCATCAATTGAGAAACATCCCGCGACTCCTTTCTTGATGTTCCTCTTAATACGGGAAATTCCGGGATCAACCTTCTGTGCTTTGATGACCTGATCCGTAAGGGTGGGTTCCGCCACCAAGTTGGAAAGGAATCCTCGAGGAATAATGTGAAGGTTAAGCTTACGAAATTCCTCGTGGAGAAGTGGTTGCCCTTGTTGTAACATTAAGTTGTTACAATAAGACTTACGACTTAGCGCATCAGCCATGACATTGGCCTTTCCAGGGGTATAAGTAATTCCTAAGTCGTAGTCTGTGAGCAACTCAACCCAACGTCTTTGCCTGAGATTTAGATCCGGTTGGGTGAAGATGTACTTCAAACTTTGATGATCAGTGAAGATTTCACAGCGATTACCAAGGAGGTAATGTCGCCATGTTTTGAGTGCATGGACTACAGCTGCAAGCTCTAGATCATGAGTAGGATAGTTATCCTCATGTGGACGCAACTGTCGAGATGCGTATGCAATTAGTTGACGATCTTGCATGAGTATGCAACCTAGTCCTTGTCGCGAGGCGTCGCAATAAATTATAAAATCCTTGGAAAAGTCTGGTGGTACTAGTACAGGTGCAGATGTCAGGCGTCTTTTCAGTTCCTGAAAACTGGACTCGCATTGTGGGGTCCACTCAAACTTTTTATCTTTCTTGAGGAGTTCAATTAGAGGTTTAGCAACCTTGGAGAAATTCTCGACGAAGCGTCGGCAATAGCTCGCTAAGCCAAGAAAACTCCTAACTTGCTTGATCGATTCAGGGGGAGTCCAATCAAGGACGGCTTGAACTCGCTCGGGATTGACAGCAATACCCTTGCCAGAGATCACATGACCTAGATAGGTTACTTCCGGCAACCAAAATTCACATTTAGAGAATTTGGCATAAAGGCGGTGCTCTCGAAGTTTCGTCAATACGAGCCTTAAATGCTCGGCATGATCTTCCTTGTTCTTGGAGTAAATGAGTATATCATCGAGGTATACCACGACGAATTTATCCAAGTACTCCATGAATATAGAATTCATTAGCCAGGAAAAGGTGGCTGGGGCATTGGTTAATCCGAAGGACATGACGGTGTACTCATATTGGCCATAACGAGTAACAAAAGCCGTTTTAGGAATGTCCCCGTTCTTGATTTTGATTTGATGGTAACCCAACCTCAAATCCATCTTAGAGAAGACTGAGGATCCAGCGAGCTCATCATATAGGTCGTTGATCCTGGGGAGTGGATACTTATTCTTTATTGTGACTAGATTGACAAGTCGGTAATCTACAACCATCCGCTCCGTTCCATCCTTCTTCTTGACGAAGAGGACGGGGCAAGCCCAAGGGGAAGAACTAGGATGGATGAAACCTTTTTGCAAGGACTCATCGAGTTGTTTCTTAAGCTCAGCTAATTCTAGGGGTGCCATCTTATAAGGTCTCCTAGAGATTGGGACAGTTCCTGGAATAAGATCTATCACGAACTCGACATCTCTATCAGGTGGAATTCCTGGCAGTTTTTCTGGAAAAACATCCGGAAAGTCACGGACTACCGGGATATCTTCGAGTTCTGGTAGAGGGCTGGCATTAAGAGAGTAGAGCTGACGTTCAACCATTCGGGTCAAGACATTGACTATCTTGCCGGATGGGTGTGTAAGTTGAACGGTCCTAGTATAGCAATCAATCTTGGCGTAATGAGTTGTCATCCAATCCATACCCAAAATGATGTTTATGTCCGAGGACTTGAGAGAGATTAGAGATGCTAGGAAAACAAGTCTATTGACAAGGATTTCATTTCCATGGCTTACCCTAGAGGTTTGCCACTTTGAACCAGGAGTTTGAATAACCATGGAAGTAGGCATGTCACAAAAAGTCATGTTGTGCATTCGAGCATAGCTCTCAGATATGAACGAATGGGATGCTCCAGTATCGAAAAGAACAGATGCCGGATGGCAGTTAACGAGAAGCGTACCAAGGACGACGTTAGGATCCTCATAAGCTTCCTCAGCAGAGACATAGTTGACATGACCACTTGCAGTGGGGATTGGCTTGACATAATTCACCTTGCCGGTTGGCTTACCACGGCCAACGGGTTTTCCTGGTTGGTTCTGGGAACACTCACACATGTAGTGCCCTGGTTCTCCACACTTGAAGCATGTCACAGTGCTAGTGCGTGGAGCAAAGTTGGAAGGTGGTCCTCCATAGATCTTAACAGGTGCAAACTGTTGAGTTGGGCGAGGCGCCTCATAGGATGGCCTCGGTATGTACTTGGGTGGCAGAGCAGTGTTAGGAACCCACACACGGCGCTTGTGAGAGCCAGAGCCGGATGAGGAACCAAAGTCTCGAGTATGCTTGCGTGTGGCCTCGAAGTCGGTCTGGCCCGTTTCAGCACTGATAGCCTTGTTTACCAACTTCTGGAAGGAAGTGCACTCGTGCAGACGTAGATCTCGGCGGAGTTTAGGGCTGAGTCCCTTGCGGAACCTCGCCTGCTTCTTGGCATCGGTGGATACTTCCTCAGGTGCATAGCGTGCCAAGTTGCCAAACTCGCGACTATAACCATCCACAGTTAACCGGCCCTGGGTGAAATTGTAGAATTCCTCCCGCTTGCGATCCATGAGACCTTCCGGAATGTGATGTTCACGGAATGCCTCACTGAACTCAACCCAAGTAGTGATTTGGCCAGCAGGACGCATAGCTTCAAAGTTTTCCCACCAAAGACTGGCAGGGCCCTCAAGATGGTAGGCGGCGTAGGTAACCTTGTCAGCTTCGGCCACACTGGCAGAGTGTAGCTTGTGGGTGATACTACGTAGCCAGTCATCCGCATCCAGAGGTTCAGTGGAGTGATGGAACTTCGGTGGGCACATCTTGATAAAGTCATTGATTGACACCACGTCATTCCTATGGCGGAACCCAGTGTTCTGCTCTATGCGTTCCAGCAGACGGTTGGTCTCTCTCTTGTTCCATTCTGCCTCGAGCATAACTTCCGCCAAGGAGGGTGGCTGGGGCAGATTCCCATCTCTAGCCCCACTAGCCTCACCCTGCTCCTGAGCAGCAGGAGTGTTGCGAGTGTTGACCATCCTAAGAAAACAAAGCAACGGTTTAGACAAGGATGGCAAAAATTTGACATAGGAGTGCAGAATGTAATGGATGACACGGAATGCAAAGTTGTTCATCCGTACGACATGGTAATATAGAAACTGCTATATATACACCAGTGGTCATACACACCATACATAGTTTAGTACAAGCCAAGGCTAAAGTACAACTGCGGTGAAAGACGATACATCCCATCAGAGGCATTCCAAGCTCCTATACATTATTTAACTACACCTCCGGAACTCAGTACACACTAAGTCATATTCCACAAGACGCTCAGGATTGTGGGAATACAACTACTACCACGGTCTAGCTCAGACATTCCCGTAGTAATCTTCGTAAAGATTACCACCGTAGCCTGGAAGTGGAACAGACGGATCTTGAAACTCCCGAGCGCTCGAAGGCTGTGGACCATAGGGACATGGATGTGGCCTCGGTCCCGATGCTGGTGGTAACCGACGCCCACGTGGAGGTGTAATACCCCCAACGTCACGCCAAACCATGTGATCAGGCAGACGAGTCCGCACGGGGTACAAATCCCGCATGTCCAGATATCCGGCGTGCACAGCAGGTGCAAGCCGTGTCAAAGTAGTCCAGTGGGCGGCTCGAGTGTTATACAGCTCCATTCGGAGGGCACGGACCTCACGGTCCCTATCCTCTAGCATCTGAACAGTAGTCTGAAGCAGTGGCTCTTCATGAGCAGCATCAGTATACAGACCAGTGTAGTAGCCTTCCTCTCCAGGAAGTGAGGCTGGCATGTAACAGGACTCAGTGTTCAGCAACAGGGCATGCCTATCCCGGAGAATGGTCATCATCGAATAGGCGGCATCCTGTACTGCCATCTCGATGGTAACCCCGAGTCCATAAGACCAATGGATGGGGTCATTAGCTCCGGGATATGAGGGGTATATCCGGACTGTGCAGAAATACTGACTCTGATTGAAATCCCGGTACTGTTCCTCCACGGTGTACTCAGGATACCAGCGATATCCGGTCTCAGTCAGCACATGAACTAGCATGGCCGTGTGACCGGGCACATTAATGCACCGAGTCAAACGAACCACTTGGTGAGGGGTGCGGCCAGACATCTGAAACACAAGGTAATGCAAAGGCATTAGTGTTTCTGGAAGAAATCGGGCATCATAACAACTGTAAATGCTCAAACAAAGATTTGAGACATCATACAAATGATAGCATAGCCACTCAACAATTCCATATCAAGGTTCCGGGTCCAACAATCATCATACTAAAAGGATAGAAACTGAACTGAGGCTTGAAACCAACAATCCTAAGAGTCTATGGATTAGTAACACGTGAACCTAGTAAGGATAAGAAGCCTAGTCCTAAATCCCCGTAGAAAGAATAGACTGACTCAGATCAGAAGGGCATAAGGTAAAGGAGTAAAAGAGCCTTACGTTCCCTTCCAAAATCAATTCCCCTACATATAAATAAGAATTTTTCTAGACTCAACATCGACCAGTTTGGCTTGAGAAACCTACAGGCAGTCCAGCTCTGATGCCAACGCTGTCAGAACCCCGATCCTAAGTCACACCGATCTAGCTATAACACGTCATATCACTTTGCGGCCTCACGCACGGTAACCCCACGGGTGCCACCTTACCTGGCCCGGGACCGTTTGCGCATTTTGGCACACGTATATGACAGTGTCGCTAGCATCCATATGACAGAGAACCCGGGCCGACATGGATAGTTATAAACAAAAAGTGGCACTAAATTACAGAGACAGGCATCCATGACCCAGCAACGAACGTGTCGATCATCAACATATGAAACCAAGTCGTAGCAAGCTACATGGACTTAAAGGAACAACGCGTGAAATTTCCCCTAAGGGACAGACACAGGAATGAAGAAGGACACATGCCGACCAGCCTACGTGTTACGAGCAGTAGCAAGCTACCAAGGCTCATTGGAGACACTAGGAGGCATTTCCCTGTAAGATAGGCTACCAAAGGAAACAACTAGGTGTCGGATCCCACACATACCAAGCATTTCAATCATACACACAATATGCTCAATATGTGCAAATACAACATTGCAGCACAACATAACTCTATGACTCAAAGTACTTTATTTAAGAGGCTCCACGAGCCATACATAACATATCCATACAGGTAGGGGTCACATGACCCAACACTCAAGTCATAATGTCATACAAGCACAAGCGGAAGCTACATGTCTGAGTACAGACAACTTAGAAAATAAAACAGGCTTGGTGTAGCCTGACTATCTACAAGGCCCTTCACAAGCTCCAGATCTCCGTCTAGGTGTCAAGCTACTCGTCGACGTCAAGGTCTATGTAGAACCCATCAGCAGGGGCAGGGTTCTCCTCTGCAACAGTTATTAAGCAAACATGAGTACAAAGGTACTCAGCAAGTCTTACAACAGAACCTATCATACATGCAACATTATCAACAGGGGGCAGTGGAGCTTATAGCAGAAAGCCAGCTTTGACTCTTGGCTAACCTATACTACAACTCTCAACGGATTGCAAGATGTTACTACGAACACGAGTCCTCTACTCACCACAACAATACACTACCGAGGATCCTCTTCCGTCATCCTACGGAAGGGCCATCCACGGTACTCACACTTATCTTGAGGCTTTTAGTAGTATCCATCAACTTGTCTATGAACTGTAAGAGTAACCAAGTAGTCCGTACCGCGAACAACGGCTATTCGAATAGATTGATAACCCTGTAGGGGTGTACCTCTTCACACACGCTCCCACCACTTATCGCCGTTTACTCGACATGTACTCGGCAACCTTCAAGCGGAAGCCCAGCGAGGGTGTCGGCCACGACCTGACTAACTACTCAAGTCTCTCGTCCAGGTTTATCGCCTATTTGGGTTCCATCAGTGGGGAGATCCGGCCGGGGTGTCGCTCACGGCCCCAAACGATGTGTACAGGGTTCCCGAGTCACCAAACGGGCAACCAGTACACCGTGCCACGTACCTGTCGCATCACAACCCACCCTGAGGGTCAGTGCTGTGCACGACCTCCAGTACACTATAAACACCAGAAACTAGTTGCAACTCCTGGACAAAGATCGAGGGTAATTAATAAGCCGAGAGGGTCCATTGGTTTCGGGCCCAATGCATGGTAGTAACTGGAACTTGGACCACACATACAGATCTCGGGTCCTATGAACGGTTCCAATGAAACAACCCACCACGTACTCCTACATGGCCTTTCATCGATACCTTAACCAAACGTGTTCCATACTTCTTTCTCTTTATCAATATGATTGTTTCACTCTGATCCATCACCCAGATGAACCAGACCACACACAACTCTAAGCATAGCAGGCAACATAATCAAATAGCATGGCGGATCACACATCACATGGCTCAATCAACTCCTACACATGCTAGTGGGTTTCAACTATTTACTGTGGCAATGACAGGTCATGCAAGGGAATAGGGTTCAACTACCGCAGCAAGTAGCAGTTCACACGATGTTGCCTTAATGCAGTAAAAGAGAGCAGGAGCGAGAAGATTGGGTTTGTATCGGAATGATCAATGATTGCTTGCCTGACAAAGTGGTTGTCGGGTACTACTCTTCAGCTGGATACGCAGGAGTATCCTCGGGAGCAGTACCTAACACGGAGAATACCGGCGATACAATCATTAAACAAACAAATGCAACAATATGATGCATGCTCATGACATGGCAAGATGCATGTGTTTTGGCTAATGCAACTATAATCAGAAGGGTTTGAGCCTATTTGAATCAAAGATTCAAATTGGCACTTTAGCTATTATTTAATTAAGTGCATTATCATGTTTTAATGTATACATCAAGTTTAACTTGCTCAAACATGCATGAAAATAGTGCCATTGGAAAGATTGGATTTTTCTGATCATTTTTCATATATAAATCATTTTCATCTGAGCTACTGTTGAATTTATATGATTTTTTGAAGTTTAGGCATTTTCTGGAATTTCCTGAATTATTTTTAAATCTAAAAATCCCAGAAAATCCTTTACTGCGTCAGCATAACATCATGCTGATGTCAGTTAGTCAACAGGGCGCTGGTCCAGTCAAACATGACATGTGGGCCCGGCATGTCAGTGTCATAGCTAATTAGCAAAGTTAATTATTGTTAAGCTAGGAACTAATTAGCTGTCAGTGGGGTCTGGGCCCACGGGTCAGTGACTAAACTAACTAACTGATTTAATTAACATTTACTTAATTAAACTAGTTATTAGAGGAGGGGTGGCCCACACGTCAGCGACCCAGGGGTGGTCAACCCCCCGGTCAAACGAGTCAAACTCGCGGGCGAAGTGACGCCGGCGAGGCCAAACACGGCGGTGAGCTTCGGAAATCGCCTACAGGGCATGGTTCGAGCTGCGGTTGGGTGCGTTGGAGTGCCCTCGTCGATGCGCGTCGGATGGTGGTGGTCGCCGGGCCTGTGGTGGCCGGAGGCGACGGCTACGAGCTCGGCAGCGGCGGCCGGCGTTCGGGCATGTGTGGAGACGCGGCTGTGGTGGCCTAGGTGATGCGTGCGTGGCACCTAGCTCATCTACGTGTTGCGGCGAGCGAGATGGACATGCGTCCGTGACCAAATGGTCACCGGAGCATCACCGGCGGCAAGCACGGCGGCGACGGTTTTCGGTGATCAGCGGAGTAGCAGCTACGCAGCGCAAACGAAACGGAGGAGGAAGGGATTCGGCGTAGGGGCTCACAGTGGTGCTAGCGAGCTCGACGGAGAGGTCGGGGACACTCTGCAGCTCCTTAATCGACAGCGAGGAGCTCCAGCGATCCGAGGAGGGGGACGACGGCGTGAAGGCGTTGCAGGGCTCCCGGCGATCCGTGGCTCAGCGAGGAGGAAGAGGGCGTCGCGGCGATCCTTCTGGGCACTCTCACGGGACGAGGGGGAGGCTCTAGGTGCGGCAACGGCGAACGGCGGCGACGGGCGGCCTCGGTGATGAGAGGGAGAGAGCCAGGGGAAGGAGATGAGGATGAGGGGAAGTGAGAGAGAGGTCGGGGCAGCTGCGTGGCGACGCATGGAGGCGTCCAGGCCGTCGGGGACGTAGGCAGGCAGGCTGGAGGTGGCCGGGCGCGTGCCGGCGCGCGGTGGCCATGCGCGCTGCCTACTGGCGCGAGGAGGAAGGCGACAGGAGCGGCGCTGGGTGGGCTGGGCTGGCCTGCAACAGTGCTGGGCTCAAGGTAAGTCCTTTCTCTCTTTCTTTTTTTCCTATTTCTTTTCCGTTTCATTTCTTTTGCAACTTTTTTTAACTATTAAAAATGCCAGAACATTTTTATAACTCATAAAACTAGTCATGCCCACTGTATATAATATGAACAGTATGGAACATTATAGTTTATGATTATTTGAGCATTTAAAATATTTTATAGCATTTAAATGCCCAGATACAAATACCATATGATTTAATCCAAAGACCTTAGAGGTCCTAGAAAATTGTGCACCATTTTTGACAAAGGTTTAGGACCAAGGCAGAAATGATGAACATTTTTGAAGGGCATTTTGGGTACATTGGACAAGATTTTATCAAACCCTAGTTGTTAGGAGAGGGGTGCTGGGGTTTCTGTCATTCCCATTTCAAGTTTGTTTGATAAGTAGACATGATGCACACTCTAGCTAGTCCTAATGCAAGTGCTAACTAGGGATGTGACACAGACATGATGAGGCTGTTGTCGGGGCTGGCCAACAACTTGTCAGTCTACGGCCATGGCTAGTTGTGCGACGATTTGTTTGGCCGCTTTGAACTGTTCAAGATCCCAGCAACTATCGTCCCTCTAACCATCAACTCCTCCCGGGATTAGATACTAAAGTGGATACCGGAATTCATTGTTGAGGGAGTGTCGAGCAGTTGGCAGCTACCCACTCTAGATGAGGATCTTAAGTGGTGGAGCACCCTGGTGGAGAGTGCCATCAGGGTTGAAACTGGAATGTACAAGCATACCTCGGCTGCGGAGGTGGCGTACATTTTGAAGAGAGTTGAGGAAGACAAGGCCATCCGCCTTGCGGAGGCGGAGAAGGCCGCAAAGGCTGGGAAGGGTAAGGGGAAAGCTGAGGGCAGGAGCTCTTCCCCTGTTGATGTGCAAACCACGGAGGGGGCTGCCGAGGAAGAACGTGCCAGGAATATCTTTGTCGGGCTAGATGCTTTACCCGCGGCAGCAAAGGAGCTTCAGGAGGAGGAAAAAGAGGAAGGAGAGGAGGATACCAGCGATGTGGCCGGGCTCGAGGAGTGGCTAGCGGCTGGGCTGCAAGCTCCCGAGCCAGACCTTGAATAGCGCACCCGCAGGCGAGCCACTGCTTGAGGGGCGGCGGCCCCCATCCCTCCTACTAAGAGTGTCTGTCTCAGAACTGGCGGATCTCGGGTAGGGGGTCCCGAACTATACGTCTGAGGATCGATGGTAACAGGAGGCTGGGGACACGATGTTTACGCAGGTTCGGGCCCTCTCGATCGAGGTAATACCCTACTTCCTGCTATATTAATATGGATGAATAGGAATACAAGAGTTGATCTACCTCGAGATCGTAATGGATAAACCCTAAGTCTGGCCTGTGGAGAGTTATGATTTTGTTCTTCTTCTAGCCTCTACAAACTAAACCCTCCAGCTTATATACACACCGGAGGGGCCTAGGGTTTGTACATATCATCTTGTAGAGGAAGGAAAATCTACACCCGAGCCTAAAACTTGCCATTACAGAAATACATGAGTCCTATTCGGATACGAGAGGTGATCTTCTATAGTAATCTTCACGGCCCACCAGTCCGGCCCACCAGGAGTTTGTCTGGCCACATGAGGACTCCCCGATCTAGGACTCCCTCAGTATCCCCTGAACCTGTCTTTGATGATGATGAGTTCGGCTTCCGTATTGTCTTCGGCATTACAAGGTGGGTTCCTTCTCCCGAATATATCTTCTGCAAAAAGGTGGATTGTGTTCGGCTCTGCAAGATTAGTACAACCCTTAGCCTCGAAGGCAAGGCTCTTAAAAGAAAATGAATAGTGTGTCTCTACGGACAACTTTTGGGTGAAGCGTCGCGTCCAACCCACTAACATATCGAACCGTTTTATTTGGTCCTAGTTTCGCGTTTCGAGGTATATCCTCATTGACACGTCCCATCAGAGTAGAGATCATGCCCGCTTATTATGGGATCCTTATCAGTGTGACGTGAGCACCCACGCTGCGCATTACGCACGATCGCTTTGGGAACCGGCAAGTTTTATGGCTAAAGTGGGGGGACGTTCTGTATTCGCAGCGTTATAAAAGGACACCAATCCCTTTTATCAGCCCCACGCCTTCCTCAAGCTCGAGCTCTCCAATCTCCCTTGCCCACGTATTCTCATCTCCTGCGCCCACCGCTCTTCGTTCCTCAACCACTACTCCTTCTTCCTAGCAATGGCTCGATCTGGTGCCAGAGGCAAGTGGGAGGCTTCCACGATCACGGAAAAGACCGTGGAGTATCTACGGAGCAAGGGGTACCTCACCGGCGACATCGCACACCGAGTCCCCCCTAAGGTGGGTGAGAGGGTGGATTTTGCCTCTCACTTTGTTAGGGGGCTAGGGTTTCCAATCCACCCGTTTGTTCGGGGTCTTTTATTCTCCTACGGGCTAGATTTCCATGATCTAGCCCCGAACTCAATTCTCCACATATCCGCTTTTATAGTGGTATGTGAGGCCTTTCTCCGCATCCCCCACACTTCGGCCTATGGCTTAAGACCTTCAACGTGAAGCCGAAGGTGGTGCACGGGGAACACGCGGAGTGCGAGGGCGCTATGATTAGCAAGCTCCTGAATGCAACTTGTCCCAAGGGCTCGTTCTTGGAGACGAGCAAGGTCTGGCAGCAGGAATGGTTCTACATCAACGAGCCTCGTGACGCCAAGTGGGCGGCGGAACCTGCTTTCAGATCCAGACCCCCAATGAGGTTGACCTCCTGGACCAAAAGGGGTCTAGACTGGGGGTCGCATACTGATGTGACAACCCTCGTGAGCCGTGTGTCCGGCGTGATCTCAACAGGGCACCTGCTCTCCTCGATGGTCCAGGTGATGCTGACCCGGCTCATCAACCCTTGCCAAAGCCGGGACTCCTCCCTATGGGAGTTCGATCCGGCGGGAGACAAGCCGCTGAAGCATCTCTTCGGCTCTACGCACGAGGAGATCTGGAAGCATCTCTTCAAGAGCCAGAAGGAATGGCCTGAAGAAACCGAGGACGCGGGCTTCAGCATCGAGGTTTCCGCCCCAGAGGTAATAGGATTCTTTGCCGACCACTTACCCTTCCCCTTATTTAATGATAATAGGAATTGGAATTTTTACGTGATATACAAGGCTGGACGAAGAAGGCGACCCGGATTAAGTGTCCGGCGCCTTTGCGCGAAGAGCCAGCACTGCCTCTACTGACGGCGATGCTGGTTTCGGCGCTGTACAAGGCGCCGACAAAGAAGCCCAAGAACACAAAGGGCAAGGGGGCCGGAGAAAGCCCCCGTCCTATGGGCAAGAAGCCCGAGGACCTCCACATCCTCTCCTTTGACGAGGCGGAGGAAGATGATGAGGAGGAAGAGGAAGAAGAAGAGCTCCCTACACACGGCAGGGGGACAAAGAGTGGGGCCATTGCTGACGCAGGCACGGCCGTGCCCTGGAGGAAACTAAAACTCGGAAGTAGTTCGGATTCGTCCGAACATAGCTTTGTGGTGAAGCCCGGGGAGAAACCCCTTCCCGAATCGTAAGTTAATCTGGATTCAAGTGCTGCACCTTTGTTTATTCAGTATTTTTGATACTTTACGTAATATTTTTCTCCTGCTGACCTACAACCCTCCTGGTGTACACCCCGATGTTACCTCATCGGAGGGGAACTCTCTGGCGCCTGGAGAGACGGAGAGTGATCCGCCAATCCGGGCTCTAACGCCCGTAATCGGCGGGGACACCGAAGTGTCGTCCCAGCGGGTGCTCTCCGCCCAAGGTGATGAGGGCGGGACAGGAGACCAGGAGGCCGGGGGTAATACCTCGGCGACCGCTGGCCATGGGAAGACGACCCCCTTGGAGACCGAAGACATGGGGCCCAAACAGTCCTGGGCCCCACCGAACACCATCCGGGAGCCTAGTGCGGCTCTGGGGTCCAAAGGCCCGACTCCTCAAGCGGAGGAGGGTACGGTGGCGCCCGGAGTTAATCCGGAGGCGCCGGATTCTATGGAGGGAGCACTGGAAAGTTCTCTCATCATTGAAGAACACCACACCGTGATGGGTGCAGTAATGAAGAGGATTCAGTCCGTCAAGGGCGGACTGAATGAAGCCTTCAACAGCCTTTTAACAGGCTTTGAGGTAAGCAATGTAATGCTTTAAAAATTATTTGTTTTAAATACACATATATAACCAGTAGCCCCTGATGCTTTGTGTGATTCTGAAAAGAATCGGACGAAGCATCCATAGCATAGCATTCTTATAGAGCTGAACTATTTGTGCAGGCTTCACTAGTTGCGGCAACTGCGCGAGTCGCAAAGGTTGCTGAACTAAATCGGAAGCTCCTTCTGGCCAACGCGGACCTCAACCGCGTCAATCAACATTTAGATGAAACGCAGGGTATGCGGCCTTAAAATGTCCATAAGACGTAAGTAATTGAGTATGTTTACAAACTCTAATGTTGTATTGTGTTTTACACAGTTGGCGCCACTAAGCTCGAGGCCCTCAAGGGCGAGGTTGCCAAGGCCAAGAAGGAGGCCGAGGCGAACAAGGCGGCCGCTGACAAAGCGGCTGCAGACTTGGAGGCCGAAAAGGTCGAGTGCGAGAAGCACAAATCTCGGGTGTCCGAAGTTGAGGTCGAGCTCCAAGATGCCATCCTTAAATGTGATGCATTGGATAAGAAGACTTCGGAGCAGGCGACCTAGCTGTCTGCGGCAGTGAAATCTGCCCAGGATGCGTGAGGCGAGTTGCGCAATGCTCGTCAGGAAATCGAGCAGGCACGACAGATAGCATCTGGTAAGATATTTCTTTTACAGAGCATCTTCGGAGGACAGAATATATTGGGCTGACATGATTGTGGAGTTCTCCAGGCATGTTTGATGATCTTCCGAGGAGCAGCGCAGATGCCGCTCAATACTTCCAGCCCAGGAGGGAACAACACAGAGAAATTGTTCTGGTCGCAGTTCTATGCGCCACAACATCCAGTTCCCCTCAACGACCAGATGAAGCAGCTGGTCAAGCTGCACAACATGGCGGGTTCGGCCATGAAGGACTTAATAGTTCGGCTATGGCCCGCTGAGCCAATCCCAAGTAGCTACTTCGAATTGGTGAAGCGGCTTGTCGAGGTGAGTCCGCGGGTCGACGCACTAACGCGTTCGGCCTGCATAGAAGGTGCTCGGATGGCCTTCGCTCGCGTCAAAGTGCACTGGGCGAAGATGAACGCAGTGCATATAGCTACTGCAGGCCCGCCCACAGGCAAGGAGCACCGCAAGCCGGAGAAGTACTTCGAGGACGTCATCGAAGGCACCCGCCTTGTAGAAGGCCAGTGTTCGAAGGATGTTGTCTTCGAGTGATTGTATCCGGATGTAAAGACTAGGCTTATGAATCCGATGTATATAACTTTTGCGCTATTATAATATCAGCGTCTTTTACCTCATGTGTGACTGTTTATCTTAAATCTGAAAGTTTCCAGTCGTCGGCTTCAGCCCCCATGTACATAGTACTGGGGTGTTCGGTCATATGCATGTACACTCTTTATCCAACGTCTTGGTCCGTATAGGAGGTGTATGCGGAGCGAACCAGGCAATCAGACTATGCGGCGTTATTGCTTTCACTTAGTCGTAGGAGTTTGACATGTGGGGCCAGGTACTAGCCCCTGGCATGGATATAGTATTGCTTGCTTAAGGCATCAATTGCACCTGGCTGGGCGCAGAACCAGCCCTTCGTATAACACAGGGTAGATCTCTATCGATCGTAGTATAAAACTAAGTCACCGGATTGCAGACCAGGTTCTCGCTTATCGTGACAGTCAGTTTTCGGCTTTCCCTACTGAGGTACTTAGCCATACTAGCCAGAAGTACAATCACAATAGTTCTCCCTTTACACCCTAGCCGAACAATCGGGAATGTAGGGGTAAGCACAGGAGACGGGCAACCCAACTATTGACCCAAGACATGATTCAGAACTGATGCATATAAGGCAAACATCCCGGACGCCGAACATTCCCTATAGGTGTTCGGTCTTTTTCAACGTATGCCAGGGCTGAATATAGCCCCTGGTAATAAACACTTATTTACAAGGCACATATGGCAATCTGATGCGATAATAGAACATTTCATGATGAGTGAATAAAACTCCGGACATAACGCGAATACAGCTGCTCAACAATATCCCTCTATAGTACGGTGAACCGCAATCTTACAGACAAGGCCGAGGACCTTTTTGAACATTTTACATGCCAAGAAGGTATATAACAAGAAAGAGAAAAAAAGGGTGTACGCAGGGTCTTAATCTAAAAAGAAACCTTAGTGCAGGTCCCTGCTACACGTGTGCGTCGTTTCCTCCTCTGTAATGTGTCCTTGAAGGTGCGAGTATGATGGCCAGCTGTAAGAAAAAAGGAAGGAAAATAATCCTAGAAAAATAAAAAAAATCAATCTAGTGTGGCCATAACAAGTTTGGTTCGTTTAACGAACCTAATGAAGATAAGTTTAGAGTCCGAATAGGGTCTAGCTGAACTATGGACTATATGCGGGTGCCCCCGGTCGTCGCCCAAGGAATCTTTTAGGCATAATTATGTACTCGAGGCACATATGCTATCACCTTATGGGGCAGTCGACGGGGGCGTAGCTGTCAATCTTGCTTAGGCTCATCTGAGCTGCCGCACTGAGGTGTGTGCCGGACTTGTTTAGCTGTGTCCGCTATTGATAGATTATCCGGCTTAAGTAGGCCGCATTGGACTTCGGTTCCTAAGGCCGCAGTGTCCTCCTCCGTACAGAGAGAGCGCTCCATATTTCCATTGACCGTGATAATGCCACGTGGTCCATGATAACCCACAAGTGTAGGGGATTGCAACAATTTTCGAGGGTAAAGTATTAAACCCAAAATTGTTGATTCGACACAAGGGGAGCCAAAGAATACTCTTTAGTATTAGCAGCTGAGTTGTCAATTCAACCACACCTGGAAACTTAGTATCTGCAGCAAGATAGTTTTGTAGCACAATAATATGATAGTAGTGGTAGCAGCAATAAAAGTAAAGATAGTATTTTTGTAGTTTTTGTGATAATAGCAACGGAAAAGTAAATAAGCAGCTAGCAATATAGGTAAAGCTCATAGGCATTGGATCGGTGATGGGAAATTACGTCGGATGCAATTCATCATGTAGAAGTTATAACCTAGGGTGACACAGAACTAGCTCCAGTTCATCAATGCAATGTAGGCATGTATTCAGAATATAGTCATACGTGCTTATGGAAAAGAACTTGTATGACATCTTTTGTCCTACCCTCCCGTGGAAGCGGGGTCCTATTGGAAACTAAGGGATATTAATGCCTCCTTTTAATAGAGTACCGGACCAAAGCATTAACACATAGTGAATACATGACCTCCTCAAACTATGGTCATCACTGGGAGTGGTCCCGATTATTGTCACTTCGGGGTTGCCGGATCATAACACATAGTAGGTGACTATAGACTTGCAAGATAGGATCAAGAACACACATATATTCATGAAAACGTAATAGGTTCAGATCTGAAATCATGGCACTCGGGCCCTAGTGACAAGCATTAAGCATAGCAAAGTCATAGCAACATCAATCTCAGAACATAGTGGATACTAGGGATCAAACCCTAACAAAACTAACTCGATTACATGATAGATCCCATCCAACCCATCATCGTCCAGCAAGCCTACGATGGAATTACTCACACACGGCGGTGAGCATCATGGAATTGGTCATGTAGGAAGGTTGATGATGACGATGGCGACGATCTCCACTCTCCGGAGCCCCGAACGGACTCCAGATCAGCCCTCCCGAGAGAGATTAGGGCTTGGCGGCGGCTCCGTCTCGTGAAACACGATAATTCTTTCTCCTTGATTTTTTCTCCACGAAATGGAATATATAGGACCTAGGGATACACCAGTGGGGCATCGGGGTGCCCTCGAGGCAGGGGGGCGCGCCCCCCACCCTCGAGGACAGCCCGTGGGCCCCCTTGTGTGGATCTTCTTGCAGGTATTTTTTATATTTTCTGAAATAATTCTCCGTTGATTTTCAAGCGATTCCGAGAACTTTTTATTTCTACACAAAAACAACACCATGGCAATTCTGCTGAAAACAACGTCAGTCCGGGTTAGCTCCATTCAAATCATGCAAGTTAGAGTCCAAAACAAGGGCAAAAGTGTTTGGCAAAGTAGATACGTTGGAGACGTATCAACTCCCCTAAGCTTAAACCTTTGCTTGTCCTCAAGCAATTCAGTTGATAAACTGAAAGTGATAAAGAAAAACTTTGACAAACTCTGTTTGCTCTTGTTGTTGTAAATATGTAAGCTAGCATTCAGGTTTTCAACAAGATCATGAACTAACCACATTCACAATAACTTTCAGGTCTCAAGACTACTCACATCAATGGCATAATCAACTAGCGAGCAATAATAATAAACCTCGGATGACAACACTTCTCAAAACAATCATGATATGATATAACATGATGGTATCTCGCTAGACCTTTCTGAGACCGCAAAACATAAATGCAGAGCAGCTTTAAAGATCAAGGACTGACTAGACATTGTAATTCATGGTAAAAGAGATCCAGTCATGATCATACTCAATGCAAATTAATAGTAATACATGCAACGACAGAGGTGCTCTCCTACTGGTGCTTTTTGATAAGAGGATGATGACTCTGCATAAAAGTAAATAGATAGGCCCTTTGCAGAGGGAAGCAGGGATTTGTAGAGGTGCGAGAGCTCGATTTTTAAATAGAGATTGAATAACATTTTGAGTGGTATACTTTCATTGTCAACATAACAACCAAGAATCTCGATATCTCCCATGCTACGCATATTATAGGCGGTTCCCAAACAGAATAGTAAAGTTTATACTCCCCCAACCACCAACAAGCACACTCCACGGCCAGCCGAATCCACGGGTTACCATCCAAACAAGCAACAGCCGTGGGGAGTTTTGTTTAATTATTATGATTTTGAGCATGGGACTGGGCATCCCAATTACCAGCCATTTTCTCGTGAATGATGAGCGGAGTCCACTCATCGTGAGAATAACCCACCTAGCATGGAAGATATAGACAACCCTAGTTGATACATGAGCTGTTCGAGCATACAAAACAGAATTTCATTTGAAGGTTTAGAGTTTGGCACATACAAATTTACTTGGAACGGCAGGTAAATACCGCATATAGGAAGGTATGGTGGACTCATATGGAATAACTTTGGGGTTTATGGAAGTGGATGCACAAGCAGTATTCCCGCTTAGTACAGGTGAAGGCTAGAAAGAGATTGGGAAGCGACCAGCTAGAGAGCAACAACGGTCATGAACATGCATTAAAATTAATCAACAATGAATACAAGCATGAGTAGGATATAAATCACCATGAACATAAATATCATGAAGGCTATGTTGATTTGTTTCAACTACATGCATGAACATGTGCCGAGTCAAGTCACTTAAATCGTTCAGAGGAGGATACCACCCATCATACCACATCACAACCATTTTAATATCATGTTGGCACGCAAGATAGACCATTATAAACTCTCAGCTAATTAAGCATGGCATAAGCAGCTATGATCTCTAATTGTCATTGCAAACATGTTTCATTCATAACAAGCTGAATCAAGAACGACGAGCAATCATATTTACAAAAACAAAAGAGGTTGAGGTCATACCAGCTTTTCTTATCTCAATTAGTTCATCATATATCATCCTTATTGCCTTTCACTCGCACGACCGAATGGTGCAGATAAAAATAATAGTGCACGTGCATTGGACTAAGCTGGCATCTGCAGGCATTTTATACAAGAGAGAAGACAAGGTAACATGGCTCAAGATTAAATCAACAACAAAGCATATGAGAGCCACTAAGCATTTTCAATCATGGTCTTCTACTCTTAACCCCTAAAGAAAAGAAAAGAAACTATTTACACGGGAAAGCTCCCAACAAGCAAAAGAAGAATGGGAAATCTTTTTGGGTTTTTATTTTTAGTTACTACTACAAGCAAAGAAAGTAAACTAGCTAGAAGCTACAACTGATTTTTTTTTGTTTTTCTGGGTTTTTCTAACACACAAGAGAAAAAGACTAAGAAAAAGAAATTTAACTAAGCATGGATGGTACAGTGAAAGAGTGTGAGCACCGACAACTAGAATAAGCGTGGACATGAAAGTAAGTCGGTGAGAAACACGTACTCCCACAATCTTAGGCTTTTGGCCTAAGTTGGTCTATGGCCAGTACTGGCCTGATGGATATCCAAAGTTGTAGTTGGGGTCGTACTGAGATGTAGCAGATGCTGCCTGCTGAGCTGCAGCTCGAAGGCGGTTTGCCTCCGTCATGTTGTAATGGGCATTCGCCTCCTCCATAGTTATAGTGTATCTCCCCTTTTCCTGAAAGTTAAACAAAGTAGGGGCAGGAAGAACAATAGGGATGGCATGTTGTCGGTTAAAGATTAGTCGATATTTGAGAGTTTGATTATCCCACTCTATAAACCGGTGACTAGCCATAGCATTATAGTCTAAATAAGCATCAGGTAAAGGTTCATCATAAGGGTGCACAGACACACCAAGATAGCAGGCTATGCGAGTAGCATAGATCCCACCAAATAAATCTCCATTCAAACCATTATGGTGCAGTCTACATGTAACAATTGCTCCTAAGTTATATTTCCTGTCACCTAGTACAGCACTCCTAAGAACGCTAAGATCGGGGACACACATGTGACAAGCCTCATCTTTACCATTTATGCATCTACCGATAAAGAGAGCAAAGTAATGAATAGCAGGAAAATGTATGCTCCCCGTGGTGGCTTGTGTGATGTCCCTGGATTCTCCCACTGTAATACTAGCAAGAAATTCTCTTAATTCAGATTTACGAGGATCACTCATACTGCCCCACTGTGGGAGCTTGCAGGCTTCATTAAAATCCTCTAAGTCCATTGTATAAGATTTATCAGATTGATCAAACAAGACAGAGTGAGAATTACGTGAAGATGAAAATTTAAACCTTCTCACGAAACTATTAGTCAAGCCATGGTATTGGAGGCACTTATCTTGCATGAAGTCCTCGAGGTCAGCGTTACGCACATATGCGTAAAATTCATCTTTGATGCCCGCTTGACTCATAAATTCATCCAACGGCCATTCACAAGGCCGTACATCAGCATCCCTCGGTGGCTCATCGTCGGGCTCACGGAACGCAAGCCTCGGTCCTCGCTTCCTTGAAGGACCACCTTGGAAGTTTTTCCTAGACATTTTTCTGAAATGTTCTGAAATTTTTAGTAACTCACAATAAAAGTTAAGCAAACTCAACAAGAACGATAGCAACAACTCCTATAAGTGCCTAGAAGCTATATCATGCATTAGAACTACTTGGGACCAAGAAAATTTGACATGCAAGCTCAAGAACAAGGTCACAACAGCAGCACAAATTTGCAAAAAAATAAAGCACTAGAACAGAAACTAATTGGACCAATGGAGGAGTCACATACCAAGGAACAATCTCCCCAAACAGTTTGGTGAATGGTGCTTTGAGCAAGGAGATCGAAAATGGCGGCAAAATGAGCTAGAACTCGGGTTTGAGCTGGTTGGAGATTTTTTTGGGAGGAAGAAGAAGAGTATGGGTGAAAGGATAAGTGGAGGGGGGCCACATGGGGCCCTCGAGGCAGGGGGCGCGCCCTGTGCCCTCGAGGCCACGTGCTGGCTCCCCTCGCTGTGTGTTCAGTGCCATATTTTCTTAAATATTCTGGAAAAAATCATATTTCATTTTCATGGCATTTGGAGAACTTTTATTTTTGGGATATTTTTTTATTGCACGGATAAGTCTGGAAACAGACAGATAATGCTATTTTTCTTTTATTCAACCTAATTAACAGAAAGTAAGAGGAGGGTACAGAAGGTTTATGCTATCTAGATTCACCTATCCCATGTTCATCAAAAGGAATCCATTAACAAGGTTGATCAGGTCTTGTTAATAAACTCTTTTCGAGTAACATGAAATCGGAGAATTTTCGAATAACACTATGTTACCTCAATGGGGATATGTATGTCCCCAACAATAAGTATGTCATAAGCCTTCTTGATAGTAGGAATAGGAACTCAAAACCTCCAATAGTGATAGTTGAAGTTTTTCCAATATAATTGATACGGATGATCTGAGGTTGTTTCCTCGGAAAGCGTACCGTATGCTCATTACCATTGGCATGAAAAGTGACATTGCCTTTGCTGCAATCAATAACAGCCCCTGCAGTATTCAAAAAAGGTCTTCCAAGGATAATAGACATACTATCATCCTCGGGAATATCAAGTATAACAAAGTCCGTTAGTATAGTAACATTTGCAACTACAACAGGCACGTCCTCACAAATACCGACAGGTATAGCAGTTGATTTATCGGCCATTTGCAAAGATATTTCAGTAGGTGTCAACTTACTCAAGTCAAGTCTACGATATAAAGAGAGAGGCATAACACTAACACCGGCTCCAAGATCACACAAAGCAGTTTTAACATAGTTTCTCTTAATAGAGCAAGGTATAGTAGGTACTCCTGGATCTCCTAATTTCTTAGGCATTCGACCCTCAAAAGTATAATTGGCAAGCATGGTGGAGATTTCTACTTCGGGTATCTTTCTTTTGTTGGTAATAATATCTTTCATGTACTTGGCATAAGGATTTGTTTTAAGTACATCCGTCAAACGCATACGCAAAAAGATAGGTCTAATCATTTCAGCGAAGCGCTCAAAATCCTCATCATCCTTTTTCTTGGATGGTTTCAGAGGAAAAGGCATGGGTTTCTGAACCCAGGGTTCTGTTTCCCTACCGTGCTTCCTAGCAACAAAGTCTCTCTTCTCATAACGTTGATTCTTTGATTGTGGGTTATCAAGATCAACAGCAGGTTCAATCTCTACATAATTATCATTGCTAGGTTGAGCATCATCATGAACATCATCATTAATATTATCACTAGGTTCATGTTTATTACCAGATTGTGTCTCAGCATCAGAAACAGATATATCATTGGGATTCTCAGGTGGGTGAGTTACAGGTTCATTAGAAGCATGCAAAGTCCTATCATTTTTCTTTTTCTTCTTTTTAGAAGAACTAGGTGCATCTAAATTAGCTCTTTGAGAATCTTGCTCAATTCTCGTAGGGTGGCCTTCAGGATACAGAGGTTCCTGAGTCATTCTACCACCTCTAGTTGCAACTCTAACAGCATAGTCATTATTCTTACTATTTAATTCATTGAGCAAATCATTCTGAGCCTTAAGTACTTGTTCTACTTGAGTAGTAACCATAGAAGCATGTATACTAATAAGTTTCAGTTCATCTTTAGCACTAGACAGATAATCACTCAAGCGTTCAATCATATAAGCATTGTGTTGTAATTGTCTACCAACATAAGCATTGAAGTTTTCTTGTTTCACAATAAAATTGTCAAACTCATCTAAGCATTGGCTAGCAGACTTATAACAAGGAATATCACCTTCATCAAATCTATAAAGAGAATTTACCTTTACTACTTATGTCAGGTTATCAAGACCATGTATTTCTTCAATAGGCGGTAAATTCTTAACATCTTCAGCTTTAATACCTTTTTCTTTCATAGATTTCTTTGCCTCTTGCATATCTTCGGGACTGAGAAATAGAACACCTCTTTTCTTCGGAGTTGGCTTAGGGGCTGGTTCAGGAAGTGTCCAATTATTTTCATTGGCTAGCATATTATTCAATAGTAATTCAGCTTGTTCCATTGTTCTTTCCCTGAAAACACAACCAGCACAACTATCCAGCTGGTCTCTGGAAGCATCGGTTAGTCCATTATAAAAGACATCAAGTATATCATGCATCTGAAGAGGATGATCAGGCAAAGCATTAAGTAACTGGAGAAGCCTCCCCCAAGCTTGTGGGAGACTCTCTTCTTCAGTTTGAGCAAATTTATAAATTTCCCGTAAGGCAGCTTGTTTCTTATGAGCGGGAAAATATTTAGCAGAAAAGTAATACATCATATCCTGGGGACTACACACACAACCAGGATCAAGAGAATTAAACCAAGTCTTAGCATCACCCTTTAACGAGAACGGAAATAACTTAAGGATATAGTAGTAGCGAATCTTTTCATCATTGGTAAACAGGGTGGCTATATCATTCAACTTAGTAAGATGTGCCACAACAGTTTCGGACTCATAGCCATGGAAAGGATCAGATTCAACCAAAGTAATTAACTCAGGATCAACAGAGAATTCATAATCCTTATTAGTAACACATATAGGTGAAGTAGCAAAAGTGGGTCATGTTTCATTCTAGCATTCAATGACTTTTCTTTCAGCTTAGCTAATAATTTCTTAAGATCATATCTATCATTACAAGCAAGAAAGTCTCTAGCAGTTTCTTCATCCATAACATAACCCTTAGGCACAACAGGCAATTCATATCTATTGGGAGTAGTTTCATCATCACTTTCATAAATATCATCAACATTTGCACTCTCCCTAACCTTAGCAATTTGTTCATCTAGAAATTCACCTAGTGGCACAGTATCAGGCATAGAGGTAGTTTCATCATACATAGCAGAAGTAGCATCATCAAGAACATAAGACATATCAGATTCAATAGCAGGAGTAGGTGTCGCAAGTTTACTCATAACAGAAGGAGAATCAAGTGCAGAGCTAGATGGCAGTTCCTTACCTCCCCTCGTAGTTGAAGGTAAGATCTTGTTTTTTGAGTCCTTCAGATTCTTCATAGTGATAAGCAGATATAAATCCCAAGAGACTTAAAGAATAGAGCTATGCTCCCCGTCAACGGCGCCAGAAAATAGTCTTGATAACTCACAAGTGTAGGGGATCACAACAGTTTTCGAGGGTAAAGTATTAAACCCAAATTTGTTGATTCGACACAAGGGGAGCCAAAGAATACTCTTTAGTATTAGCAGCTGAGTTGTCAATTCAACCACAACTGGAAACTTAGTATCTGCAGCAAGATAGTTTAGTAGCACAGTAATATGATAGTGGTGGTAGCAGCAATAAAAGTAAAGATAGTATTTTTGTAGTTTTTGTGATAATAGCAATGGAAAAGTAAATAAGCGGCTAGCAATATAGGTAAAGCTCGTAGGCATTGGATCGGTGATGGGAAATTACGTCGGATGCAATTCATCATGTAGAAGTTGTAACCTAGGGTGACACAGAACTAGCTCCAGTTCATCAATGCAATGTAGGAATGTATTCCGAATATAGTCATACGTGCTTATGGAAAAGAACTTGCATGACATATTTGGTCCTACCCTCCCGTGGCAGCCGGGTCCTATTGCAAACTAAGGGATATTAAGGCCTCCTTTTACTAGAGTACCAGACCAAAGCATTAACACATAGTGAATACATGAACTCCTCAAACTACAGTCATCACTGGGAGTGGTCCCGATTATTGTCACTTCGGGGTTGCCAGATCATAACACATAGTAGGTGACTATAGACTTGCAAGATAGGATCAAGAACACACATATATTCATGAAAACATAATAGGTTCAGATATGAAATCATGGCACTCGGGCCCTAGTGACAAGCATTAAGCATAGCAAAGTCATAGCAACATCAATCTCAGAACATAGTGGATACTAGGGATCAAACCCTAACAAAACTAACTCGATTACATGATAGATCCCATCCAACCCATCACCGTCTAGCAAGCCTACGATGGAATTTCTCACACACGACGGTGAGCATCATGGAATTGGTGATGGAGGAAGGTTGATGATGACGATGGCGACGATCTCCACTCTCCGGAGCCCTGAATGGACTCCAGATCAGCCCTCCCGAGAGAGATTAGGGCTTGGTGGCGGCTCCATCTCGTGAAACACGATAATTCTTTCTCCTTAATTTTTTTCTCCACGAAACGGAATATATAGGACCTGGGGATACGTCGGTGGGTCATCGGGGTGCCCTCAAGGCAGGGGGGCGCGCCCTGGGAAGGGGGGCGCGCCCCCCACCCTCGAGGACAGCCCGTGGGCCCCCAGGTGTGGATCTTCTTGCAGGTATTTTTTATATTTTCTAAAATAATTCTCCGTTGATTTTCAGGCGATTCCGAGAACTTTTTATTTCTGCACAAAAACAACACCATGGCAATTCTGCTGAAAACAGCGTCAGTCCGGGTTAGTTCCATTCAAATCATGCAAGTTAGAGTCCAAAACAAGGGCAAACGTGTTTGGCAAAGTAGATACATTGGAGACGTATCAGTCCACGCATCTTGAGCTTTAAATAGACGTAATGCGGGACTGCATTAAAGCGGGCGAAGGCCGTTCTTCCGAGTAGAGCGTGATAGCCACTTCGGAACGGAGCTATGTCAAAGATTAGTTCTTCGCTTCGAAAGTTGTCGGGAGAACCGAATACAACTTCCAATGCTAAAAGCCTGTGTAGCGGGTTTCAACGCCTGGTATCACTCCTTTAAAGGTTGTGCTGCTTGGCTTGATTCTTGAAGGCTCGATCCCCATCTTGCGGACAGTGTCCTGATATATTAGGTTGAGGCTTCTGCCGCTGTCCATAAGGACTCGGGTTAGATGGTATCCATCGATTATTGTGTCGAGCACTAGGGCAGCCGAACCCCCATGCTGAATACTAGTCGGACGATCCCTGCGATCAAAAGTGATCGGATAGGGTGACCATGGGTTGAATTTGGGGGCGATAGGCTCAACGGCATAGACGTCTCGGAGTGCGCGCTTGCGCTCCCTCTTTGGGATATGAGTGGCATATATCATGTTCACTATTTTGACCTCTGGTGGCAATTTCTTCTTGCCCCCTATATTCAGCTGGCGAGGTTCATCCTCGTCTTCGCTTTGAGCCTCCTTCCCCTTGTGTTCGGCATTTAGCTTGCCGGCCTACTTGAAAACCCAAAAGTTATGGTTGGTATGGTTGGCAGGTTTTTCTGGGGTGCCATGGATTTGGCAGGGCCTGTCTAATATTCTGTCCAAACTTGATGGACCATCTTTGTTGCCTTTAAATGGCTTCTTCCGTTGACCGAGTCTAGAGCCAATGAATCCGGCGTTTACCGTCGTGTCATCTGGGCTTCCAGTATTGTTTCGACGTTTGTTTTTGTTACCTCGTGGCTTTCCATTGCCATCCCTGACTTCAGATGTTCCAGGGTCACTGGTACTACTACGAGCTAACCAGTTATCCTCACCCGCGCAAAAGCGAGTCATGCGTGTAGTTAAGGCTGCCATTGTCCTCGGCTTTTCCTGGCCGAGGTGCCTGGCTAGCCATTTGTCCCGGATACTGTGCTTAAATGCCCCTAAAGCTTCAACGTCCAGACAGTCCACGATTTGGTTCTTCTTAGTGAGAAACCAATTCCAAAGCTTGCGAGCTGACTCCCCGGGTTGTTGGATGATGTGACTTAGATCGTCAGCGTCCGGGGGCCGGACATAAGTCCCTTGAAAATTGGCCCGAAAAGCATCCTCAAGTTCTTCCCAACTCCCAATAAAGTTCTTGTCGTGGAAACTGATCGCCCACGAACACCTATGGGACCAGAGCCCCTTTTCGGTACGGCAAGGGAGCGGAGGGAGCACAGCGAGCAGTTTACCCAGGTTCGGGCCACACGGATGCGTAAAACCCTACTCCTGCCTTGGTTGTATTGAGTTCTTGGCTCAGGAGCAAGAAGATCTACAGTATTAGCTACACCGAGCGTGGGAGTGATCAAGTTTCGGAACCTCCTCTACGTTGTGCATGGGCCTCCTTTTATAGTTCAAAGGGGTCACCGACAGGTGTCAACGTAGGTGAGGGTAAAAGCGTAAAATTGGTGGTAGTTGTAACAGTGCATGTACAGTGTACGCACAGTGGTCTATACCTAACCCAGACGATGGGGGACAAGGGCATTGAATGCCCGTCGCCATCGCCCCAAAACAGTGTAAAAAGCGTCCGTCCGGGCGTCTCCGTTCGCCACGACGGAGGCCTCATCATCGTGGCTTGCCACCGTGTACCCCCAGGCTGCACAGCCATCCGCCACGTGCCCCAGGAAGGGCCCCAGGGCGATGCGTGGCCAGGTGAGCTGGAGCGCACACACACAGTGAAAGCTTGCCGCAGCAAGCACCTTGCCGCGGTCGCTACCTTGCCGGACCCGGAAGCTAGCCGCTCTCCGGGCCTTGCCGGGGCGCGCGATGCGCCACGGCATGTCTTCTGAAATGCTGTTCTTTGGCCTTCCTGGCAAGCTCCTCTTGCTAGGGTCTTGTGCTGAAGGGATAATCTCGAGCCTGGAGCGGCCTTCCCGGCAAGCTCCTCTTGCCGGGGTCTTGTTTCTTAACTTGAATACTTTGTTCTTGAATGGCTTCAAGGGAACCAGAGTGGGCTTTGGCGGGCGCGTGGTGGGCCTGACCACGGGACGCTGCTACCGCCCGTGCACAAGTCGGGATACTAAGGTACCCCTACTTTAGTACACCGACAGGAGCCCCCGGGCATGGGCCACACATGGTGCCGAGCGCTGTTGGGCCAGGCCCAAAACAGTGCACGGGCACACACAGCCCACGGCGCGCCGTTTCCCACTCCGCATTCGCCGCATCCCTCCCTAACGGCACGCGTCGATTGCGGCGTCGTAGGAGAGATCGTGGCATGTTTCTTTAATGGGAAAATGCGGAACGTCCCCCACTTCCCCCTTAAAAGCAGAGGAAGCAGGGGCAGTTCCCCCCCCCATTGCTTCATTGCGTCTTCAATCTCCAGAAACCCCCGCCGCTCTCTGCCTCCCAAAAGGTCGACAGAGAGCCGTGCCCCACCCTTCCTCTGCCGCCTCCAGCATCCTTAGCGCTGCCGACCCCCCTCGGCATCCCCACCATGGCCCCGAAGAGCGACAAGGCGAAGAACACGAAGTCCGAGAAGGCGGCGAAGCTGGCAGCGATGCAGAAGAGGATGGTGGTCTTCCCGCCGAGGCTCGGCGCGAGGGAGCTGAGGGACAAGTACTACTTGTTCTGGGCGAGGGAGACGAAGGCTCACCCACGCACCAGGGTCCTCCCCGCCGAAGCCTGCGACATGTATCCGGGAGGTTACCATTACTTCGCTCTGTTCTTCCACTGTGGTCTTTGTCCTCCGTACTCTGAGTTTTTCTGCGATGTGATGAACACGTACGGATTCCATCTCCTCGATTTCACCCCGAATGTTGTCCTCACTATGGCCGTTTTCGCACATTTGTGCGAAAACTTTGTCGGGGTCCACCCCAACATAGCTCTCTTCCGCCACTTCTTCACACCTAGAGTAGAGTCTGGGTCTCCACTCTCTGGTGGCATCTCCTGGATCTTTAGGCTCAACAAGAAAGAGGCGTACTTGATTGGAGAGCTCCGCGGCAAGTGGGATGAGTGGAGGGCCGATTGGTGCTGGATTGTAGAAGAGGAACCTCAGCAGTTTACATCACCTCGCCAGGCCGCAATAGTGCGCGGCAAGGACTGGAGCGATCTGGCCCCGGAGGACGAGAGGCTGAAGATTGCCCTTACTAGGATCCTCCGTCTCCGGGCCGCCAACCTTACTGTAGGTGAGGTCGGCGCGGATTTCCTTCGCCGCCGCATTGCCCCCTTGCAGGACATGAAGAGGCCCGCTTGGGAATTTGGCAACGCGGCAGACTGCATGAGGCTGCGCTCCGGCCTGAATTACAACTTCACCGTCTTGGAACTCAAGGGAATGGTCCGCTCGCTGTTCAAGCATGACCCCAAGCACACGGAGTGGTTTACCCCGTCGCGGGGAGTAGTTCCATTATGCAACAACTCTTCACTTAGTGCCATCCATGCGGTAATGCCTCTGTGCGATTCCCACGGGGTGGATCCCACTTGGCTGGCGCCTTCGGAAGAGACCGTGCAAACTTTCTTTGATAACCTGGTTGAGCGGCCGGTCAATCCCGAAGATAAGAAGGGACTCACCCGCGCGACCACCGACCGGGATGTGGCGTATATTGCCAGCAGAATGGAGGAGGCCGCCGCAGCTGAGGCCGCGGGTGAGTTTGGTTACTCTGTGGAGGAGGCAGAAGCAGCGGATGCAGTGAGCAGGGACGAGGAGGAAGAGATCCTCAAGCTGTTGAAGCCCGCCGGGGAGCCTGCCGGGAGGAGCGAAGCTACCTGGCAAGGGACCGAGTCCAGTGAGCCCGCCGAGGAGGACGCCGAATCGGGTGATTCCGACGAAGACTCGGGCGGGTCAGTGAACCTCGACGACGTTTCTTCATCCTCGGAGAATTCTCCGCCATCACCAAGTCCTCCGCCACAGCCAAAGAAGCGCCTCCGCAAGGCCACTGAGACGGCGAGGCAGCCGGCGCCCCGACAGCAGCCGAAGCGTCACTCGACGCGTGCCACCACGACGAGCAAGGTCGTCAAGGAGGCGCCTCGCGCCTCAGCGGCAAGCGGAGGGGGATCTTCCCGAACCGGTTCTGGTGTTCCTTCCGCTCCTCGGTCCTCGGCGACGACCGGAGCGGGGTCTTCACAACCCACGGCTCCGGAGCCCGCCAAGCGCCCGAGGGAGCCAACTCCTCCAGCTCCTCGCGCTGGGGCGCGCGAGGCAGACTTTGACTTCTCCGCCCTTAGTTCCGACGAGGAGGAGGAAGAGTAAGCATTTGCAACTTTTATTTCCTTTGATTCTTGTTGCTCTAGTCTTGAATTCTCTTTGCCTAACTCTGATCTTGTTTGGCTTCCAGGACCCTGACCCAGAGGATGGTGAAGAGGGCCAAGATCCCTGTAGTTGATCTTGAGGGGGACGAGCCCGTCGCAGCGGCAGGAGATGCGCCCGCGACAGGCTTGCCGGACCAGCCTGCTGCTCCGGAGAGCAGCCCCCAACGCAGCCCCCAGCGTAAGTTTCTTGTTTACTTTTCTGCTTGACGGGCGCGCTTGAGTTTCTTATCCTTACTAATGTCCTGTTCGCTTGTTGACTTGTACAGAAGTGGAGCCGCAGCCGCAGGAGCATCAAGAGGCTGCTCCCGACGAGCCGCTCGTCCCACCCTCCCCTCCAAGGAGAAGTTCCCCGGCGAGGGAGGGTGCTCCGCCAAGGGCAGGTACTCCGCCAAGGGCGAGTACCCCGCCAAGGGCGAGCACCCCGACAAGGGTGGGCACCCCGCCACGGGAAGGCGCCAGCGGCCCTCCGCCGGCGGGAGCCACTACTACGCCGCCAAGGGAGGACTCCCCGGCAAGCATCCTCGTAGACGATGAGGCCCGCGCAGGTAACCCTTGTACTTTCCTTCTCTTGAATCTTCTTTTTGGATATTTGCTTGACGATTCTTCCTTTCTTTTTCTTCTGTCAGATCCGCCCGCCCCGGAGTCGATGGAGACAGAGGCCATCGCCGAGGAGGACGTGCGCGGTGATGCCGGCGACTCCACCACCGCTGAAGAGACGGCCGGCGCTGAGGAGCCAGCCGCCGACGAGCCCCCCGCGGCCACTGACGCGGCAGCTGGGGAGGGGACCGGCGACCGCACTGAGAGCCCTGAGGCCGCAGGAGCGCCGGACGCTGCACCGGCCGCCGACTCCTCCGCTGCCGCGACTGGGCCGGGCATTTATCTGGAGGCCGCCAACGGGGTCTTCATCCAAGTCCCGTGGGCGTCCTCATCAAGGGCACCCGCGGAGGGGGAGAGCTTCAATGGAGAAGTCCTCGCCTCCGTCGGGCTAAGGCTTGTCGACCCGCCCGGCAGCAGCAGCGAGTCCGAAGAGGAGCAGCTCCTGCACCGGCTTCTGGCCTTGTACCGGGCCAGGCAGGCCAAGCTGGAGTCCCGAGAGGCTCTGGCTTCCAAGGCCGGTGTCGACTTGGAGAAGCGCGCCGCGGAGCTCCGCGCCGCCAACCAAGCGGCCCTCCGGAACTTGGCAGAGGAGCGCGAGGAGCTCGCTGGGGCGCACCAGGCGTTCATCCTCGAGAAGGCCGAGGTTGAGGAGCAGCAGCGACTGGCCGCCGAGGATCTGTCTCGGCGGGAAGGAGAGCTAAACCAGCGGAAGGTCGACCTCAATAGCCACGAGGACGACCTTGCCACGCACGAGCAGTCCATTGGCGGGGCTCTGCAGGAGGCGAGGGACGCCACTGCTGCCGCAGAGACCGCGAAGAGGGACCTGGAGGCGAGGGTGGCGCAGTTGGAGCTCAATCTGAGGACGAGCGAGGAGAAGGTTGCCGCGCTCAAACTTGAAAGGGAGAAGGACGCCCACAGCCACTCGGAGCAACATGTCCGACTCTCTGACAAGGGCAAGGAGCTCAACAACGCCAAGGACTCCATCGCAGACTTGGAGCTGAAGGTTTCCACCCTCACTGAGTCACTTGACGGTGCCCGGATCCGCGAAACGAAGCTGAAGGAGGATCTTCGCGCTGAGAGGGCATTGCTGGACAGCGCCGCCCTTACGCAGAACAACTTCCAGCGGACGGTGGAGCAGTGGACCGAGGAGCTCGTCGCCTCCGCCGCCAACATCGACAAGGAGATGGTGGCGCTGGGGACGGAGCACCTCCTGTACTCCCCCGACGAGAGCCTCCCCCACAGCGCCAAGCTGAGCTTGTTCTTCAGAGGAGTGGCGCCGGCCCTCGCGCAGCTACGGGAGAAGCTCCCCACGCAGCTGGCTAACGAGGCATGCCGGCTTTGCATGGGTACTATGGAGCGAGTGTTGACGAAGATCGTCTACCGCAACCCCGGGATTAATCTTGAGAACGTCCTCCGGACCTTGCCGCCCGAAGCTGACCAGGAAGCGTTGAAGGCACAAGTTGCCCACATCGTGGCCAAGGTGGGCAAGATCAGGAGGGTTGACGGAGACCGCGTATACTAGGCTTCCTTCTTTCTGCTTCCCTTGCCGCTGTCGATTAAGTCATGGATAGTAGTTTGTTAGAACAGCGGCAAGTTATCTTGTAATATAACTTTATTTTGGATAGTCAATGCAGTGTTATCTCCCTTGCTCGATCCCTTTACTTTGTATGCTTCTCACCCTACGCTTCTAGGGAGCTTGCCGGCAAAGGGACCCTTGCCGCGAGCGCTGAGTGCGGGACTTCAGCGGCCTGCTGGCAATGCCCTCGCCGGCAAGAAACCTTGCCGCAGCTAGTCGCAGCACACATAGGTTGTTGAGCGAGCTCGAAAACGAAATAAGGGCGCGACACTTGTCGCAGCTCACTTAAGCCGTTGGGCGTGCTCGAAACAAAGTAAGGGCGCGGCTAGCCACGGGTAGGTTCCTCCGCGCACAGGTTTTCCATACAAAGTGTGGTCGTTCAAGGAAGATAACTAAGAATTTTAAAATTTTGAATGCTCAAACTTTGGCAACTTAGCTTTTGTGTTCTGTTTGCTTCTCGGCAAGGCTTTCCTTCCTTGAACAGCACTTGGTCCATACTACTATCTCCTTCCCCCCGGCAAACTTGTGCGCGAGGAACACTTCTTCTGCTTGAGAGAAAAAGGAAGAGGGGAGGAAACATAGATATGGAGCCTTGCGGCTTGTTATTGCTTACCGGGATCGTGTGCTGCACAAAGTGTCAGATAATATATGCAATGAAAACAAGAATGCATGAAATGACAAGCCGTGTCAAGCACAAAAGTTTTACTGATGCACGGGGTCTGCGCCCGGCTTTGTACAAAGGTTTACATGCAACAGCGACAAGACTTGTACAAAAGGTGGTTGCCGGAGCGGATCACGGCAACCGCGCCTCATGGGTGAAACTTGCGAAGATGCTCAATGTTCCAGGAGTTGCTCACCAGTAAGCCTTCTTCGGTCTCAAGGCGGACAGCGCCGGGCCTTGTGACTTGTCTCACCTGATAAGGGCCTTCCCACTTAAGCGTCAACTTGTTGGAGTTCTTGGCGGACTGAACGCGCCGAAGAACAAGGTCGCCTTCCTCGAGACTCCTGGCCTTGATTTTGCGGCTATGATAGCGACGCAAAGCTTGCTGGTATCGAGCAGCTCGTACAACAGCCTGGAGACGGTCCTCCTCGAGGAGCAATGCATCATCTTGCCGCAGCTGCTCCTGCTCAAGCTCATCGTAAGCGAGCACTCGAGGAGACCCGTATACGAGTTCCGTGGGGAGAACTGCCTCTGCTCCATAGACAAGAGCAAAGGCTGTCTGTCCGGTGGCTCGATTTGGTGTCGTCCTGATTGACCAAAGAGCCGCCGGCAACTCCTCGATCCAGTTTCTTCCGCACTTGTGTAGCCTGTCGAAGGTTCTTGTCTTGAGTCCGCGCAGCACTTCAGCATTTGCCCTTTCCGCTTGACCGTTGCTCCTCGGGTGAGCAACAGAAGCGAAGCAGACCTTGGCGCCAAGGTCTTGGACGTATTGCATGAAGGTGCGACTTGTGAACTGTGTGCCGTTGTCGGTGATGATCCTGTTAGGGATTCCGAAACGGCAAACGATCGATCTGAAGAACCTGACTGCTGACTGTGCGGTCACCTTTCTCACTGGTTCCACTTCCGGCCACTTTGTGAACTTGTCGATAGCAACGTACAAGTACTCAAAGCCGCCGACAGCGCGGGGAAAGGGGCCGAGGATGTCGAGCCCCCAGACCGAAAAGGGCCAGGACAAAGGGATCGTCTGGAGAGCTTGAGCTGGCTGGTGTATTTGCTTGGCATGGAACTGGCACGCTTCACACTTGGTTACTTGTGCAGTTGCATCTTGGAGGGCTTCTGGCCAGAAGAAACCTTGCCGGAACGCCTTCCCGGCAAGTGCTCTTGCGCCAATGTGGTGTCCACATATGCCTCCGTGTATCTCTGCCAACAGCTTCTGTCCATCTTCCCGGGAAATGCATTTCAATCTGACACCATTGAGTCTTCTTCTGTACAGTTCGTTGCCGATGAACTGGTACATACTTGACTGCCTGGTTATTCTCTCTATCTCTTCTGGTTCTTCGGGAAGTTCTCCAGTTTGAAGGAAACAGAAAATTTGCTGTGCCCAGGTTGGAGCTTGAGGCTCAACAACAAGGACTAAAGCCATCAGTGCTGCTGCGGGAACATCAGCTTCTACGGCAAGAACCTGCGGCTCTGCCGGAGTTGGACATTCCCCGGCAAGCCTGCCGGAGCAAGACTTGCCGGGAACATCTGCTTCAACTGCTCGAACCCTAGGGTCCGCAGGAGCAGACTGTTCCTCAGCAACTTGGTCGTCGATCCTGGGGATCTTGGCGGCGGCTTCAGGAAGATCCGCCGGCAAGTAGTCACCGGAGACCAACTTTCTTTTCTTGCTCTGCCCAACTGATGGTGTAACGGATGGCTGAGTTAGCTTGAGCATGAAGGTCCCTGGTTCCACAGGTAGCTTCAGTGCAGCACACTTCGACAGGCCATCTGCGATATCATTTTAAGCTCTTGGAATGTGCTCCATCTGCAGGCCTTCAAAGTGTTCTTCAAGTTTCCTTACTTCATCGACATAAGCTTCCATCAAAGGACTCTGGTAGCTCTTGTTTACTTGTCAGACCACCAACTGTGAATCTCCCCGCACAATCAGCTTCTTGATCCCAAGTTCGGCTGCAATTCTGAGGCCGGCAAGCAAACCTTCATACTCTGCAGTATTGTTTGTCACTTGCTCCTTGGGAAAGTGCATTTGAACAACGTACTTGAGGTGCTCCCCGGTGGGCGCTACGAGTAACACACCAGCAGCGGCGCCTTGCAGCGAGAAGGCTCCATCGAAGTACATTACCCATTCTTTGCTTGCTTCTTTGACGGGGATGTTTGTCTCTGGAACTTCTTCGTCTGGTGTTGGTGTCCATTTTGCTATGAACTCTGCCAAAGCTCTGCTCTGTATAGTTGAAGTGCTTTCAAACTTAAGACCAAAGCTTGACAGCTCCAGTGCCCACTCGACAATCCTACCTGTTGCTTCTGGGTTTTGCAATATCCTCTTCAGCGGAAAGCGAGTGACCACTGTTGTCTCATGTGCTTGGAAGTAATGGCGTAGCTTTCTCTAGGCCATGAGGAGGCCGAAAAGCAGCTTCTGCACCCCAGAGTATCTTGATCTAGCCCCTTGCAAGAGGGAACTTACAAAATAAACTGGGCGCTGCACCATCATCTTTCGCACTTCTCCTTGTATCTGCGCAGACTCGTCCTTGTCGGGGCCAGAGCTTGTCGGGGAAGCCCCCTGCATGTCGCTGAATGCGCTTGCCGGGGCTGTGGATTCCTCATCTGCCTCCCTCTCCGCTACCAACGCAGCACTAACCACTTGATTGGTTGCTGCTAAATACAGCAACGACTTCTCTTGTGGCCTAGGTGCGACAAGTATTGGAGTGGAGGACAGGTATCCTTTCAAGTCATGCAGCGCTGCCTCCGCTTCTGGAGTCCATTTCATAGGACCTGCCTTTTTCAAGATTTTGAAAAACGGCAGGGCGCGTTCTGCAGACTTAGAAATGAACCTGCTGAGGGCAGCCACACAACCAGCAAGTCTCCGTACATCCTTGACGCGCTTCGGAGCTTCGATCTGCTCAATGGCTTTGATCTTGTCGGGATTGGCTTCAATCCCCCTCTGGGACACAAAGAACCCGAGAAGCTTGCCGGAGGGGACTCCGAAGACGCACTTCTCGGGGTTCAGCTTGAGTTGTATCTTGCGCAGATTTGCAAAAGTCTCATCCAGTTCTTGGATCAGGGTATCCTTGTCCTTGCTCTTGACCACTATGTCATCCATGTAGGCTTCTACATTCTTGTGTATCTGTGGCTCAAAAGCAGTGTGGACCACCCTTGCAAATGTTGAGCCCGCATTCTTCAGTCCAAAGGGCATGCGTATGAAACAGTAAGTGCCACATGGAGTAATGAATGCGGTCTTCTCTTCATCTTCCTCAGCCATGAATATCTGGTGATACCCGGAGTATGCATCAAGGAATGAAAGCAACTCACATCCAGCCGTGGAGTCAACGATCTGGTCAATGCGTGGCAAGGGAAATGGATCCTTGGGACAAGCTTTATTCACATCAGTGAAGTCTATACAAAGTCTCCATTTCCCATTAGCTTTGCGCACGACGACTGGATTGGCCAGCCACGTGGGATGAAGTACACCTCTAACCAGGCCTGCTGCTTCCAACTTCTTGATCTCTTCAGCTATAAACTCTTGGCGCTCCACCGCTTGCTTCCTGACCTTCTGCTTGACGGGCCGCGCGTGAGGACAAACATCAAGCTTGTGCTCAATTACCTTCCTGGGAACGCCGGGGATGTCAGACGGTTGCCATGCAAACACGTCGACATTCGCCCACAGGAAGGCAACGAGCGCGCTTTCCTATTTGGGATCGAGCGTAGCACTGATGGTGAAGGTACCACCAGTGCCGTCCTCCGTGGTGGACACCTTCTTGGTTGCAGGTCGAGCTGCCATTCCTTTCTTGCACTTGCCAGTGGAGCTCGATGGTGCGTCCTCGACGGCAGCGCAGCACTCCGGAGAGGTGCGCTTGCCGGAGTGGGCTCCAGAGCTCTTGCCGGACTTGGTCTTGGTCTTCCCCCCGGGAGCTTCAGCGGCAAGTGTCTTGCTGTCTGCCGCAGCTGCTGCGTCCCGGTAGATCTTATCGGCGCAAATAAGCACGTCCTTCTTGTCGCCGGGGACAGAGATGACGCTTATTGGCCCTGGCATCTTGAGCATGTTATAGGCATAGTGAGAGGCTGCCATGAACTTGGCGAGCGCAGGACGGCCAAGTATCCCATTGTATGGCAATGGGATATCGGCGACGTCGAAGGTGATCCTCTCAGTCCTGAAGTTTAGCTCTCCGCCAAAGGTTACTGGCAGTGTGATCTTTCCCTTCGGCTTGCTCCTTCCCGGGTTGATTCCTTGGAAAGTTCCGGTTTCCTCGAGCTCGCCGTCGGGGATCTGCAGCTTCCGGATTACAGCAGAGGATATCAAGTTTAGGCCGGCCCCGCCGTCAACCAACATCTTGGTGACCTTGAGGTTGCGGATGGTTGGCGAAACCAACATCGGCAAGCACCCGACCGCAGTTGTGCGGTCAGGGTGGTCCTCAAGGTCGAAGATGATGGGTGTGCTGGACCACTTCAGCAGCTTGCGCGACTCGACGGGTGGCTCAGCTGCATTCACTTCCCGCACCCATTGCTTGAGTTGGCGGTGGGAAGTGTGCAGAGAGGCACCTCCATCGACGCACAAAACTTCTGTGGCCTTCTGGAACTCCTGCTCAATGTTGTCTCCGTCATCCATGTCCTCGTCATCGTCTTCGTCTTCATCCTTGTCGCGGCCGCGGGGAGGTCTGTCTCCTTGCCGCGGCGTCCTCCCTGGCCATTGAATGGCCGCTTCTTGCCAGACTCACCTCCGCCTCCCTGGGCCTTCTCCTTGTCGCGTCGCTCGTATTCAGCCTTCTGCTGCTCTATGAGGTATTCGACCCTCTTGCAGTTCTGGAGATCGTGGCCCTTGGTGCGGTGGATCTTGCAATACTGCTTGTCGGAGCCGTCCTGCTTGTCGGCGGCCGCCACAGGGGTGGCCTCCTTGCCTGAGCCACCAGCCTGCGTCTTCTTGGCGGCAGCCTCCTTGCCGGACTGCTCGACAACCAGTACTTCCTTGTTCTTTTTCTTTTTGTTCCGCCGCCGACCTTTCCTTGCCGGGGCGGCATCCTCGATGTCCGTTCCTCCTGTTCCAGCATCCTCTCCGGGGAGTCTTCTCCCCTCTTCAGCGCGTGCACACTTGTCGGCCAGAGCGTAAAGCTCGCTGACGTCCCGGATCTTGGTCATCGCCATTTCCTCCCTCATCCGGCGGTTACGCACGTTCTGGTGGAACGCGCTGATAACCGCGGCAGGGTGGACATCCGGGATGTTGTGCTGAACACGGCTGAACCTTTGGATGTACTTTCGCAGGGACTCTCCCTCCTTCTGGGCAAGAATGTGGAGATCACTCTCCTGGCCGTGGGGTTTGTGGCCGCTCGTGAAGGCGCCGACAAACTGGTGGCACAGGTCTGCCCAAGAAGAGATGGAGTTCTCCGGCAAGTGCATAAGCCAAGATCTGATATTTGGCTTAAGCACGAGCGGGAAGTTATTCGCTAGAATCTTCTCGTCGCGTCCCCCGGCAGCCTGCACCGCAATGGTGTAGATGCTGAGGAACTCCGAGGGATGGGTCTTGCCGTACTTCACTTTATATTGCCACTTGTGATAGGGACCTTTATTATGCAGTATGTCGCTTTTATTGCTTCCATATCACAAGATCTTATAAAGCTTATTTAATCCACACTAATAGATCATACATATTTAGAAAGGAATTTTTATTGCTTGCAACAATGACAACTTACTTGAAGGATCTTACTTAATCCATAGGTAGATATGGTGGACTCTCATGGCAAAACTAGGTTTAAAGATATTTGGAAGCACAAGTAGTGTCTCTACTTGGTGCAAAGAATGTGGCTAGCACGAGGGGGAAAGGCAAGCTCAACATGTTGGATGACCCATGACAATATAATTTATTTCAGATGTAATAAAACATAACACATTACATTGTCTTCCTTGTCCAACATCAACTTTTTAGCATGTCATATTTCAATGAGTGCTCACAATTATAAAAGATGTCGAAGATAGTACATTTATATGTGAAAACCTCTCTTTCTTTATTACTCCCTATTAATTGCAACGATGCCCAAAACTATGTTTGTCAACTCTCAACAACTTTTATTCATCATACTCTTTTATATGTGAAGTCATTACTCTCCATAAGATCAATATGATCTCTTTAATTTTTTTATTCTTTCTTGATCATAGCAAAATAACCAAGCCCTTGACTCAAAACTAACCTTTATTATATATAGCTCACGGACTCGGTTACATAGAAGGATCATAAAGCAAAGCTCAAAAGTAGATCATACTAAACTTTATTCTACTAGATCAAGATATAATCAAAAGGATCAAATTAAGAAAAATGGTAAAGATAGAAGTGTGATGGTGATACAATATCGGGGCACCTCCCCCAAGCTTCGCAGTTGCCAAGGGGAGTGCCCATACCCATGTGTTTATGTCTCTTTCTTCGGAGGTAGTGAAGTGATATTTTTGGCGATGATGCCCCTTAGGATGCGGTTCTCCTCCTCGAGCTTATTGACTTGCTTCTTAAGATCCATTGTTTCCTTCTGGAGTTTACCCGTGATGGCTAAAGTTCCTTTCACCCACGGATGTTGCATAGCTGCGGGAGAACAAGTAACACTCTTTTTCATATTTTCATAAGAAATAAATCTAGCATTAGGAGGGATGACCGAATTTGGAATTGCTGAGCTCTAGAGTTCCTCCACCATAAATCTAGCTTGGAGACGAGCGGTAACTTATTGATCTTCCTCCATGGCATCTATCATTTTCAAGTCAGCCTCCATCTCTTCCTCAATTGATGGCCCAAAGTGACTGGCATCGCTGTTTGCTTTTGGCCTTGGTGTCGGGTGAGATACACGGCTCTCACCGACTGACTCTTGAGAAGACATCTTGATCTAATCTGCGGCAGAAACAACTCAAAAAAAACAGAGGATCGTGTCATGGTACGGTGGTCAAATCTTTCGGGAGATTGTATAACGATTTTTTACCGACCAAAAGAAGTAACATGCAAGAAAACGGAGTCCAGAGGGCACACAAGGTGTCCACGAGGCAGGGGGCGCGCCTAGGGGGGTAGGGTGTGCCCTCCACCCTCGTGGACGCCTCGTGTCTCCTTCGGACTACTTCTTATTTTCCTATTTTTTAAAATATTCCAAAACGGAGAAAAATTGCTATTATAACTATTTTGGAGTCGGTTTACTTACCGTACCACATACCTATTCCTCTTCAGAGTCTGAAACATTTTGGAAAGTGTCCCGTATGTACTCCTCCGGGGTTACGGTGTCAATAACATTGGTTTCAACATTTATGGGATTACCTAAGATATAATGTTTGATTCTTTGACCGTTCACCACCTTCGGATTTGTGCCTTCGAAGTTGTTGATTTTTATGGCGCCGGAACGATAGACCTCCTCGATAACATAAGGACCTTCCCATTTAGAGAGAAGTTTTCCTATAAAAAATCTTAAGCGAGAGTTGTATAGCAAAACATTGTCACCTACATTAAACTCACGTTTTTGTATCCTTTTGTCATGCCATCTTTTAACTTTTTCTTTAAACAGTTTGGCATTCTCATAAGCCTGGGTTCTCCACTCATCAATTGAGCTAATGTCAAATAGTCTCTTCTCACCAGCAAGTTTGAAATCATAGTTGAGCTCTATGATAGCCCAATATGCCTTATGTTCTAGTTCGAGAGGTAAGTGACATGCTTTTCCATAAACCATTTTATAAGGAGACATACCCATAGGATTTTTATATGAAGTTCTATAAGCCCATAATGCATCATCAAGTTTCTTGGACCAATTCTTTCTAGATCTATTAACAGTCTTAATTAATTTAATCTCTCTATTACTCAGTTCTACTGGACCACTAGACTGTGGGTGGTATGGAGATGCAATTCTATGATTAACATCATACTTAGCAAGCATTTTACGAAAAGCACCATGAATAAAATGTGAACCACCATCAGTCATTAAATATATAGGGACTCCAAAACTCGGAAAAATAACTTCTTTAAGCATCTTAATAGAGGTGTTATGATTAGTGATACGTCTCCAACGTATCTATAATTTTTGAATGTTCCATGCTATTATATATTCTGTTTTGGATGTTTAATGGGCTTTATTATACACTTTTATATTATTTTTGGGACTAACCTACTAACCCAAGGTCCAGTGCAAGTTGTTGTTTTTTGCCTATTTCAGAGTTTCGCAGAAAAGGGATATCAAACGGAGTCCAAACGGAATGAAACCGTCGGGAGAGTTATTTTTGGAACCGTATCTACCCAGAAGACTTGGAGTACACGCGAGGGAACAAGAGAGGTGGCCACGAGGGTCCAGGGCGCACCCCCTCCCCCTGGGCGCGCCCCCACCCTCGTGGGCCCCTCTGGCTCACATTGTAATGACCTCGATCCGAATGGACCGAAGTCTCTGTGTTTCAGTGTCATCCCTGGATCGGTAATGCTGACACACACAGTACTTGAAGGATTTATAACAGAGTGGCAATCACACACTTATTACAACGAATGTCTCAAAAGAGAACTTATTACAAAAGTCTATGGCTTAAGGCCATCTAACAAAATAACAGCGGAAGGCTTGGAAGATAAGTGAGTCCATCAACTGCAACGGCATAGCTGAGTGCATGACAAACGACCTAGCACATCTTACTCCTCGTCTAAAGTCTGCAACGTAACATGTTGCAGCCCGAAACGGGTCAGCACATGGAATATGCTGGCAAGATAACACAGTAGAATGCAAGTAACAGAATAATGCTAACACTATATGCATATTTGGCTGGTGGAGGCTCTAAGGTTAAAGCTTTTGCATAAAGCCAATTTTTCCCTACAACAAAGGAATAAATTTTATTTTAACTATTATGGTAGTTGAAACATCATTGAGAAGGTACCTCCAACTCAATCCCAATTACAGTAATCATCATTAACACAACAAATTAGTTTTAGAGTGATGAGATCAACCAATAATTCAAGTACCAGATACTCAAGATTGTCCATAACCGGGGACACGGCTAATCATGATCAGTTTGTACACTCTGCAGAGGTTTGTGTACTTTTCCCCACAAGACTCGATCTCCTTCGTTGGATTTCTCGCACTGCATGGTGTTTGAGAAACGGATGACCGAGACATAGTCTTTCAGAAGCATTTACTCTTTACCCCGGGTGGACCCGTACACCTACTTTCCCCTACATCTTCTAGTCCACCACTGAAAGAGCTCGCACAACTTACTCATACTATGCCAGAGCCCATAATGGCATTGTGGCTGCACAGGGAAGTTTCTAGCATGAATAGTTTTATGATCCCTTTGAGCCTGGGTGGCATTCCATAAGACAATCACACGGAACCCCGGGATTTCCTAGGACAACACTGGATTCTCCAAGTGCCCTGCAACCAATCCACCCAGATGTGTATTCAAGTAATCACCTTGTAATGCCCAGGATGGGACTATACCTCCTACGTGTCGAGGCACGACTTAAATGTATAAGCCCATCCTAGAATGATCTCAAGTTTGGTATCTTTGCACGACTCATGTAAAAGAGGGATTAAATTGCAAAAGGAGATAGTTGGCTTACACTCGCCACTTCACACAATACAATACATAAGCAATACATCATTCAAAACATCACAACCCGACTATGGGTGAAGATCCAAAGAAAGATACCAAAACAACATAAAGCCACAGGTCAGGATCGAATCCTAGTAGAAACCACTACTGATCGTCGAAACGTCACAAGCAAGCGGACACACTCTTCATCGAACTCCCGGCGAAGTACTGAACCAGCTCCTGCATCGAACTCGGCTGAACATGCATCTGGTGTGGTGAAGCAACTGTGAGCCATAGAGGACTCAGCAATCCCGTTCCCGGGTAACACGACTATTTAAGCCTTGGGCGTGGAACAAGGCTGAAGAAAGAACAAGAGGTGAAGGAACAACAAGAGTCTGCAGCAGCAACTAGCACTAGCTTACGTATACGAGAGCGAGAAGAGAAGGTGCCTCGATCGAGAGATGATCACGAAGTGATCCTAACTAAAGCACGTCAAACATAACCCCGCCGTGTTCAACTCCCGAATCCCTATTCGGAAATTGACAGTCACGGTACACACGCTGGTAGTGTATTGGAACATTGTGTCAAGTTATCTACAACCGGATATTAACAAGCTCCCATCTGCCACATAAACGCGGGCACGGCTTTCGAAAGTTCAAACCCTGCAGGGGTGTTCCAACTTGACCCATTACAAGCCCACGATCCGCGGAGCCGCAACTCCATAGGTGGGAAGACCCGAGTATTCTCGGAATCCCGTGCTCAAGTTAAACCGAACTAAGGTAAGGCTAATCCAGCAAATCCTCCCGGCGTGTCGACACCCTGATAGGTAGCCGCGCGTATCTAGTCTCAGGACACGACCGGATGGGCGAAGCTACGGGTTTTTACCAAACCTCGAGTATCCTCGTGGTGGCCCCGCAGGCTCCCCGTTTCGGACCAACACTCATGTGGAGCACTGGCCCGGGGTTGTTGAATTAAGAATAAAAGGGATAGCTAGTCCACATGCAAGTTTTATTAGTTATTAGGCGAATAGTACCAAATGTTGGGACTTGCTGGAAAAGACTTAGCACTTAGCGGTTTATCAAGGGGGTCCCATACACCCCAACCGTGTTAGGAACGCATAATCAAGGAACATAACACCGGTTTATATGGTTCCTAACGGCATGAGTGGAACAAAACACCAAGCAAAAGGCTTAGCCTTCCACCCTTGCCAATATATAGATGATTTCATTTAAGCATTTATATAGTGTGATATAACCCAACCAAACTTCAACATGAAGCAAGCATCTTCGATCTTCACCTGCAACTAGCAATGCTATAAGAAGGGCTGAGCGAAGCGTACTTAGCCAAGCAACGGTTTGCATAGGTAGGTTGGTTAAACAGGGCAATGGTTACAATAGGAGGCTGACAGGAAAACATGGGCATCGAGGCAAAACTACAGAGCGATACTCTAGCAATAGGCAAAGATAGTAATGTTATCGGGGTTCGGTCATCTTGCCTGGAATTCCACAAGGGAGAAGAACGGATCCACGAAGTAGATGGAGCAACACAGACGAGAGAATCCTCACAACTCCGGAACGAAACTGAAGCTATCAAGAGAAGCAAACCGGAAAGAAACAAACAACACGGTAAACACACAAGCATAAACATGGCATACGATGCACAAACAAGTATGATGCATGTCCGGTTTAAATGTGCATGGCATGGCAAAGTGCACAAACAAATACTACAAGTTAAGTGGAGCTCAATATGCAACGAGTTGCATATTGACGAAACATCACATATTAATTATTTAATTGACTCTCGTTATTTACAAGACAAGATTAAATGTTTTTAACATGGCCAGAGGTGAAGCATAAAGAAACTACACTATTTAGACATTTTAAATGAGGCCGGAAAAGAACAACAACATGTCCGGAAAATCCCCATGAGCCTGTTTAATAATTATTAAAGCAACAACAATTCACACATATATAATGTTGTTAACATGATGCGGATGACATGAACAAGTTTATGCAATTATTATTAAAAGGTTAACAAGAAGATGATATGAAGCATCGTCACCGTGGTGGAAGGAAAAGGGTGCCACGGCAACAATTCCGAAAATGATGCCACGGCAACATATCGGTTCCGGTAACTCGTTGAGAGTCCGGGCAAAAGAAAGATGGCGTGAGCGAGTCAAACGAGATGAAAGGTGGGGCGATCCCGTCACCGGGTTCCCACGAGTCGGCGACGAGGCAACCGAGGAACATGACAAACGGACGAAACGGCACGGAGCACACACGGGAAACAATTCATACAACACAAGCATGCATCACACGGGTCATCGTCTCGGGTTATACCTTCGAAACACTCGTTTCGGGACGGTTCGAGATCGTAGAGGAAGGAGTCGTTCTCGGGAGTCGTACACGGGTCGTAGAGGAAGTAGAGGAAGTAGGCATTCACGTTCGGAGAGGAAGTAGCCGTTCTCGAGGTCGCCAACGAGTAGTCGTTCCGTAGAGGGAAGTAGTTGTTCCGATATCGTGTCGTGGTACTTGCGGCGTCGGACATCTTCGGGGCGACGGTAGTGGTACACGTTCCGTAGGGGTACTTGTCGCATCGCCATGTAGTTGTTCACGTTCATCGGAGAGGTACTCGTCGAGTCGGTCGTGGTACTTGTCGTTTCGCCGTGTAGGGGTACTTGCCGCGTCGCCGGATGTGTAGTCGAACTCGTCCGTAGTTGTACTTGTCACGGAGGGGTACTCGGCGTCGGTCTCGTACACGGTTCTTAGACGTTCTCGTCAAGCGACGGTAGACGTTCGGGTCCAAAATAAGATAAACTTGCTGTTTCATGGTTACTTGAGATAACAACAACAGCAACAAAACAACAAAAAAAGGAAAAAAAGGCTGCGGGCGACGACGAGCTGGAAAGGACGAGGCCGTCGCGGTGAAGCTGCTCGTGGACGCGGCCTTGGCGAAGCAGACGCGGGGCGGCCGGCGCCCGGCGCTGGAGGAGGCCAGCGGCGCTGCTCGGGGCCAGAGGACGGGGCGGAGGCGCTGGAGAAGAGGAGCTCGGCTCCTGGCTTGCGGGGCGAGGCAGGGAGCCCCTTGGCGCGAGGGAGGCGCTGCGGAGCAGGGCCCGAGGCGCTCGGTGGTTGCGGACGGGGTTCGGGCGCATGGCGAGGGCGCTCGGGATCGAAGGGAAAGCCATCGGGGCTTCGGGCGACGCTGAGAGGTGCGGGTCGGCCTCCTGGCCGAGGCAGGGCGGAGGAGGAGCGCTGGGCTCGGGGCGGCACGGCGCTCACGCCAGAGGAGGAGGGGCGCGGTCCATGGCGCGCGGAGGACGGCGGGAGCCACGGGGCCGAGGCCCTGGCCAAGGCGCGGGCGGAGGGAGGCGAGGCAGAGGGCGTCAGCGCTCGCGGGAAGAGGGGCGGGGATCGACTCGGGGAAGTAGCGAGGGGAGAGCGACGACGCTGGGATGAGGGAATCGGGGCTCGGGGCGATGGGAGAGAGAGGAACGAGGGTTCGAGGCAGAGCGGGGAAAACAGGGAGAGTGGCGGCGGCTCGGGAGGGAATCGGGAGCGATGCGCTGGGGAAAAGTGCAAGCTAGGGTTTGGCGCGGGATGGGCCGCTGTGGCCTGAGGGATGGTGGAGCTGGGCCTGCTAGGCTGGCTGAGGCCTAGAGGAGAGAAGGGTGGCTGGGAGGTGGCTGGAGGCCATCTCTCACTTACTTTTCTTTTTCCATTTTAAAAAAAATAGAACAAATATAGAAAAGCCCAGAGAGTTTGGAGATGGTTTTGGCTGAGATAAAAATATCCCTACAACCCTGGAATTGTGGGCTATTTTAATAAAATGCTTTGGCAATTTTTAGAGACTACAAATTTATGCGAGTTTGGAAATAACTCAAACTTGCATAAATCTTTAGGCCAACCAAGCACTTCCAAAAGACATGAAAAAAAAGGAGGAGGAGGTCTTGGCAAGGGATTGAGAAGAAAAAAGCATGGGGAAAAAATATATGCACGTGTGTTGCGGGTAATTCCCAAGAATGGAATATTTATAATATAGCTCCCTAAATATTGGGATGATATGTTTTAAAGAGAAGACATTCTTCCCTCGATTTAAATGGACCGAAGGTCCACACAATTTATTTAAGTTGAGATGCATAATAAATATGACATGATGGCATGATGACATGATGCAATGCAAAAATAAATAACACAAGCACAAAAGAACACACGGGCAGCCCGGAACGTCTGGAATCTTCTGGAATCTTCTGGGACGTCAGTCTTCGGGCGTCACAACACTCCCACACTAACAGAGGATCTCGACCCGAGATCCTAGAGATATCACTGGGTAAACACGAAAAAGAAGAGGTAAAACAAAGTTGCTTCTTTGATAGACGAGTGAAACCAAAGAACCTTGAGAGGTTGAACAAATTGAAAGAAGAATAGAACAGAGATGAACGAAGTTAAGAGCACTTCGGTAAAAGGAGGAACATGGAACATTATCAGAACCTTGAAGGTTGAAAGACATGAAATAAGAGCTCACGGATGACAAAAGAATATGAAACTGCAACGGTATAGCCAAGGAAAAAGAATGACAGAATTTGGACAGCACTCCGTCTGAAAATGGAAGGAATTGAACATGAGCTTGAGGAGATGTAATGATACTGGATGAAATCCACAACATATTGCCTCCGAAACAATTGAAAGAATGGCACAAGGGGTAAGAAGGATTCAGACAGCACTCCGGTTAAAAGAGAGGCAAAACTAGATAAATGACGGAACTTGAATGAAGAATACAACACTCCGGTTCAATGATAAGCATGAGAAGTGAAAGATGAAAAGAATAAGATTCAAGGCCTGCGATGAATTAGATGGAGCTTTGAAATGATAATTGAAATAACTTGGAGCTCCGGAAAACAAGATGAACAACTTAGAACCGAGAATATGATATGATGAACAAGCTCCAGACAAAAGAATTAAATCACCTTGAAGGAATAAGAATAAGAATTATGTCATGCATAACCTTCACCAATTTAAATTGATGACAACATAAGGATTTGGCATACTACTTATTCTCGTTGGAAAGAATTAAGAGAGATCCCGCACAAGCTTGGGTAATGTTCAACGAACCACCGGTAGGATTGTGAAAAGAACAAAAGAATTAAAATGATAACAACGGAAGAGTAAACGTGAATGAACCACCGTAAGAATATGGAGACGAACGAAGAGACATCAATGAAGAATATTTGGAGAACGAAGTTGAAAACTGAGAACGAAGAAATATTCTGAAATGATGGCCTTCGGAGGATCACAAAGAAAAGAATTCAAGAAATTCTTCGGGTGGTATAAAAGAATTCCTCACAAACGGAACAATAATGAGGATGGCATGAAGCTAGAACCACAACTCATCAAGAGAACGGGCCAAGATTTAAGAGAAACACTTCTCCGGTTTCCAATTGCTGAGAATGAAGACGAGAAATGCCATAAGAATTGTTGAGCACTCCGGAATGTAGAATTAAAAGGTTGAACCAATGATGAAAAAGAATTTGAAAGCGATCTTGGGGAAGGCATGTGACTGATGGAAATCATTCTTATGTCACACTTTGAAAAGAATTTGAGTATAACTCCAGAAAAATTAGAAGAGTCGGGTAAGATCCTGGGAAAAGACCTGTGGGTTAGGGCCCACTAAAGAAATCACCGCTGAAAAGATTGCTTAAGAGATATTACACCGGTTGAATTAAATGGCTTGAATAAGATGACAATCCTCAAAAAAGCTTGAATGGATTAAGAATGGAATTATGAATCTTCAGCACTCCGAATATGAATAGCAAGAGGAGAATGATTAATTGGTGCACCGAAATAAGAAAGCATTGGGAAAAGAGGAAAATGATAAGATCAACACCGAAATCTTGAATTACATCCACCGGAAGAATATGAGAACAAAAGAATGATGAACTTGAAGCTCTTGAGCATCTTCACGATAAATCACCGGATAAGAACATTGAAGGAAAAGAATGAAGAAATATCACATGAATAAAATGGATATTTCATTTGAGAATTTATGGAACCAAGAAGAAGAAGGGTGGGAGGGTGGGGAAAACAAGGACAACTTGGGATGAACAAAATGGACACCGGTTGAAAAGAATTTAACATGACCATCTTGATGATCAAGAAGAATTAGCACTCCCATAGGAATATGAGAATATCAATTAAGAAAGGTATGGAATCAACATTTGACATCGAAGCAACTCGAATACCAGAATCAAAACAAAAACAAAGGGTAGATATGTTGCAGCAGGTCTTCACAATATCATCTGAATAGAGAATTGAATGAATGAATTCCGCAGGTACATCAACTAGTCGAGAAGCCACTTGGAGAGCAAAATGAAAATAAAAAAGGAACAAGGAACAGATAGAACAAATACAAGATAGAAGCTTCGTTCGACATATTCGTGCTGAAAGCTCATGGAACGTGTTACAAAAGGGTTTTGCAATCCCCGGATCAGCATAGCCAAGGACCCTTTAAGATGCAACTCCCGATCAGAACAAGTGCATAAAACCACTTCACTCAATGTAGAACCCCAAACTTCATATCGTGCATCCGTTGGAAGAAGGCCTAGAACTACTAGATGAACCCACCTATAGATTTCCAAAAGTTTCCAGTTATGCAATCAGGTGTTGGGGATACACGGGAAGCACCGCGCAATCAACTCTAAACCTACATCCAGGTGTATCCATCCTTCAACACATAACCAGTCTTTCTCGGAAACTATTTACCTCGGAACTTCGAAACGCATCCACTATACAAGCTATGGCAATACTCTCGAGCTACCTCCCCAGTACTGGGTGATGTCGGGGTTATCTTGCCACTAACCGCATAGGAGAGTTTTCGATGTCGGCCGTCTTAAGTATTCTAGTACTGCCGCGATGGATTTGTGACGACAACACCTCGGAGCTCAACTCCCCGGGACACTGCCACAACCCCTAATGACATGAGGCATCGAGAACAATGTTCTCGTCACAAAGACATCGAAACAATCCAAACAATACTCGCGAGATCCTAAAAAAAAATTTGGTGCAATTTTTGAAAGTAGAAGAGGCAAGAGTAATCGTAAGGAGTCCTCACCAGAGAGAAAGGGGATGAGAAGCAAAGAAATCCTACTCTCCGATATAAATATAGGACTCAAAAAGTTTTTCAGTATGTGCCTAGACTCAACCGTCAATGATTCGATCAATCAGTGGGGCTTCTAGGTCGGAGAAGGCTCTGAATACCAACTTGTAATGCCCAGGATGGGACTATACCTCCTACGTGTCGAGGCACTCCTTAAAGGTATAAGCCCATCCTAGAATGATCTCAAGTTTGGTATCTTTGCACGACTCATGTAAAAGAGGGATTAAATTGCAAAAGGAGATAGTTGGCTTACACTTGCCACTTCACACAATACAATACATAAGCAATACATCATTCAAAACATCACAACCCGACTACGGGTGAAGATCCAAAGAAAGATACCAAAACAACATAAAGCCATAGGTCAGGATCGAATCCTAGTAGAAACCACTACTGATCGTCGAAACGTCACAAGCAAGCGGACACACTCTTCATCGAACTCCCGGCGAAGTACTGAACCAGCTCCTGCATCGAACTCGACTGAACCTGCATCTGGTGTGGTGAAGCAACTGTGAGCCACAAAGGACTCAGCAATCCCGTTCCCGGGTAACATGACTATTTAAGCCTTGGGCATGGAACAAGGCTGAAGAAAGAACAAGAGGTGAAGGAACAACAAGAGTCTGCAGCAGCAACTAGCACTAGCTTACGTATACGAGAGCGAGAAGAGAAGGTGCCTCGGTCGAGAGATGATCACGAAGTGATCCTAACTAAAGCACGTCAAACATAACCCCACCGTGTTCAACTCCCGAATCCCTATTCGGAAATTGACAGTCACGGTACACACGTTAGTAGTGTATTGGAACATTGTGTCAAGTTATCTACAACCGGATATTAACAAGCTCCCATCTGCCACATAACCGCGGGCACGGCTTTCGAAAGTTCAAACCCTGCAGGGGTGTTCCAACTTGACCCATTGCAAGCCCACGATTCGCGGAGTCGCAACTCCATAGGTGGGAAGACCCGAGTATTCTCGGAATCCCGTGCTCAAGTTAAACCGAACTAAGGTAAGGCTAATCCAGCAAATCCTCCCGGCGTGTCGACACCCTGATAGGTAGCCGCGCGTATCTAGTCTCAGGACACGATCGGATGTGCGAAGCTACGGGTTTTTACCAAACCTCGAGTTTCCTCGTGGTGGCCCCGCAGGCTCCCCGTTTCGGATCAACACTCATGTGGAGCACTGGCCCGGGGTTGTTGAATTAAGAATAAAAGGGATATCTAGTCCACATGCAAGTTTTATTAGTTATTAGGCGAATAGTACCAAATGTTGGGACTTGCTGGAAAAGACTTAGCACTTAGCGGTTTATCAAGGGGGTCCCATACACCCCAACCGTGTTAGGAACGCATAATCAAGGAACATAACAACGGTTTATACGGTTCCTAACGGCATGAGTGGAACAAAACACCAAGCAAAAGGCTTAGCCTTCCACCCTTGCCAATATATAGATGATTTCATTTAAGCATTTATATAGTGTGATATAACCCAACCAAACTTCAACATGAAGCAAGCATCTTCGATCTTCACCTGCAACTAGCAATGCTATAAGAAGGGCTGAGCGAAGCGTACTTAGCCAAGCAATAGTTTGCATAGGTAGGTTGGTTAAACAGGGCAATGGTTACAATAGGAGGCTGATAGGAAAACATGGGCATCGAGGCAAAACTACAGAGTGATACTCTAGCAATAGGCAAAGATGGTAATGTTATCGGGGTTCGGTCATCTTGCCTGGAATTCCACAAGGGAGAAGAATGGATCCACGAAGTAGACGGAGCAACACAGACGAGAGAATCCTCACAACTCCGGAACGAAACCGAAGCTATCAAGTGAAGCAAACCGGAAAGAAACAAACAACACGGTAAACACACAAGCATAAACATGGCATACGATGCACAAACAAGTATGATGCATGTCCGGTTTAAATGTGCATGGCATGGCAAAGTGCACAAATAAATACTACAAGTTAAGTGGAGCTCAATATGCAACGAGTTGCATATTGACGAAACACCACATATTAATTATTTAATTGACTCTCGTTATTTACAAGACAAGATTAAATGTTTTTAACATGGCAAGAGGTGAAGCATAAAGAAACTACACTATTTAGACATTTTAAATGAGGCCGGAAAAGAACAACAACATGTCCGGAAAATCCCCATGAGCATGTTTAATAATTATTAAAGCAACAACAATTCACACATATATAATGTTGTTAACATGATGCGGATGACATGAACAAGTTTATGCAATTATTATTAAAAGGTTAACAAGAAGATGATATGAAGCATCGTCACCGTGGTGGAAGGAAAAGGGTGCCACGGCAACAATTCCGAAAATGATGCCACGGCAACATATCGGTTCCGGTAACTCGTTGAGAGTCCGGGCAAAAGAAAGATGGCATGAGCGAGTCAAACGAGATGAAAGGTGGGGCGATCCCGTCACCGGGTTCCCACGAGTCGGCGACGAGGCAACCGAGGAACATGACAAACGGACGAAACGGCACGGAGCACACACGGGAAACAATTCATACAACACAAGCATGCATCACACGGGTCATCGTCTCGGGTTATACCTTCGAAACACTCGTTTCGGGACGGTTCGAGATCGTAGAGGAAGGAGTCGTTCTCGGGAGTCGTACACGGGTCGTAGAGGAAGTAGAGGAAGTAGGCATTCACGTTCGGAGAGGAAGTAGCCGTTCTCGAGGTCGCCAACGAGTAGTCGTTCCGTAGAGGGAAGTAGTTGTTCCGATATCGTGTCGTGGTACTTGCGGCGTCGGACATCTTCGGGGCGACGGTAGTGGTACACGTTCCGTAGGGGTACTTGTCGCATCGCCATGTAGTTGTTCACGTTCATCGGAGAGGTACTCGTCGAGTCGGTCGTGGTACTTGTCGTTTCGCCGTGTAGGGGTACTTGTCGCGTCGCCGGATGTGTAGTCGATCTCGTCCGTAGTTGTACTTGTCACGGAGGGGTACTCGGCGTCGGTCTCGTACACGGTTCTTAGACGTTCTCGTCGAGCGACGGTAGACGTTCGGGTCCAAAAGAAGATAAACTTGCTGTTTCATGGTTACTTGAGATAACAAGAACAGCAACAAAACAACAAAAAAAAGAAAAAAAAGGCTGCGGGCGACGACGAGCTGGAAAGGACGGGGCCGTCGCGGTGAAGCTGCTCGTGGACGCGGCCTTGGCGAAGCAGACGCGGGGCGGCCGGCGCCCGGCGCTGGAGGAGGCCAGCGGTGCTGCTCGGGGCCAGAGGACGGGGCGGAGGCGCTGGAGAAGAGGAGCTCGGCTCCTGGCTTGCGGGGCGAGGCAGAGAGCCCCTTGGCGCGAGGGAGGCGCTGCGGAGCAGGGCCCGAGGCGCTCGGCGGTCGCGGACGGGGTTCGGGCGCACGGCGAGGGTGCTCGGGATCGAAGGGAAAGCCATCGGGGCTTCGGGCGATGCGGAGAGGTGCGGGTCGGCCTCCTGGCCGAGGCAGGGCGGAGGAGGAGCGCTGGGCTCGGGGCGGCATGGCGCTCACGCCAGAGGAGGAGGGGCGCGGTCCATGGCGCGCGGAGGACGGCGGGAGCCACGGGGCCGAGGCCCTGGCCAAGGCGCGGGCGGAGGGAGGCGAGGCAGAAGGCGTCAGCGCTCGCGGGAAGAGGGGCGGGGATCGACTCGGGGAAGTAGCGAGGGGAGAGCGACGACGCTGGGATGAGGGAATCGGGGCTCGGGGCGATGGGAGAGAGAGGAACGAGGGTTCGAGGCAGAGCGGGGAAAACAGGGAGAGTGGCGGCGGCTCGGGAGGGAATCGGGAGCGATGCGCTGGGGAAAAGTGCAAGCTAGGGTTCGGCGCGGGATGGGCCGCTGCGGCCTGAGGGATGGTGGAGCTGGGCCTGCTAGGCTGGCTGAGGCCTAGAGGAGAGAAGGGCGGCTGGGAGGTGGCTGGAGGCCATCTCTCACTTACTTTTCTTTTTCCATTTAAAAAAAAATAGAACAAATATAGAAAAGCCCAGAGAGTTTGGAGATGGTTTTGGCTGAGATAAAAATATCCCTACAACCCTGGAATTGTGGGCTATTTTAATAAAATGCTTTGGCAATTTTTAGAGACTACAAATTTATGCGAGTTTGGAAATAACTCAAACTTGCATAAATCTTTAGGCCAACCAAGCACTTCCAAAAGACATGAAAAAAAGGAGGAGGAGGTCTTGGCAAGGGATTGAGAAGAAAAAGGCATGGGGAAAAATATATGCACGTGTGTTGCGGGTAATTCCCAAGAATGGAATATTTATAATATAGCTCCCTAAATATTGGGATGATATGTTTTAAAGAGAAGACATTCTTCCCTCGATTTAAATGGACCGAAGGTCCACACAATTTATTTAAGTTGAGATGCATAATAAATATGACATGATGGCATGATGACATGATGCAATGCAAAAATAAATAACACAAGCACAAAAGAACACACGGGCAGCCCGGAATGTCTGGAATCTTCTGGAATCTTCTGGGACGTCGGTCTTCGGGCGTCACACACCTTAAGTTGAACCATTAATTAACAACTCACATATGTCATGGATTTCACTCAAACCCAAACCACGTCTACGAGCATAGCATGGCAACATAAGCATATCGTAGAAGTAACTCCCAAGGGTTTGAAAATAATGCAGGTAATAGGTTCTACCTCAATCTACTTCCCAGTCCCACAAGTTAATAGATCCTACTCATGCAATGTGTGAGGGTTTGATCTAATGCATAAAAACTGGGTAATAAAGGGGTATGATCAAACTGGTACTTGCCTTGCTGATGATTCGCAAAACCTAAAGACTCGTAGTAGCACGCTTCGCAGTCCGGGTATTCTATCGCAAGCAAACAATAGCATACATAAGCAATCAAGCAAAGATGCACAAACAAAACTCCAAATAAGAAGATCTAACCAGAAAGTTCAACTTAAGAACTCCGGTTTGCAAAAAGAATCAAATCAAACGGAGCAACGAAACTCAAACTTTGAAAGAAACAAGATCCGTTTACTAGATTGTTCTAAGGTCAAATTTTACAGTAACAAAACCTTGTTCAAGTTGGTTAAACGGAAAGAGGGCGTCGAGTCAAAGATCTGGGATTTTGAATCACCTGATTCTGACTCTCGAGCGAAAAGAAAAATGAAAAACAAGATCAGGGCAGAAATCGTGATTGGTAATAATCGCGGATAAAAGCCCCGAAAAAGAAAACTGATGAACAGGCTAACGAACGAACGTTCGCTGCCTGTAACTAACGGGCGGACAACGTTCGTTAAAACGAGCGTACAGACGAACGTCCGCAAACTGACTAAACTGAAAAAAAACCAAACCGATCTGAAACGAACGTACAGACGAACGTCCGCAAACTAACTAAACTGAAAAAAAACTGAACCGATCTGAAAAAAAACAGATCTAGGGTTCTAAAAGAAAACCACTCGGTTCTTCAAAAAAAAAAACGGCGGCGGCGGAACGGTGGCGGCAAGCTCCGGCGGAGGGCGGCGAGGCGGCGGGTGGCTCCGGCGGCGGGGTCCGGCAACGACGGCGGCGTGCTCCGGCGGTGCGGCGGCGGAGGCTGGCGGCTAGGGTTTCGAGGTGCGAGTGGGCTGTGGCGGCGGGGCGGGCTGCGCTTATAAAGGGCCCAGCTAATGGGAGTCCTAGTCGGTCACGGCCCAAAAGGTCGGTTCCCCTTTTTTTAAAGAGTCCTGGCGCACGAAAACGGACGAAAGAAATTCTAAATGGACTCCAAAAATTCCAAAATAAATTTTCACCATCCTCTAATAATATTGAGGACAAAGTGAACATTTTTCCCGGACCTAAATGCAATTTTGAAAAACGCGCATTTTCCTATGCAAATAAAATCGCAAATAAATCCGAATAGAAACCAAAAGTGATTTTAACATTTTTCCTCCAATATTTCTTTTATTTTGGAGAAGTCATATTATCTCCGCTCATATATTTTATTTAGAAATATTTTTAGGGAGAGAAAAATAATTAAAACCAACGCGATCCTCGTACCGGTATTCGAGAAAACTCAAATACTAAAACGGTAGAATTCCCAACTCTATCCGTAGGTCCTTGAGTTGCTTAGAATTTTCGAGGGTCGCCACGCACAAAATGCAACAAAATATGCAATGCAATATGATCTATATATAACATTCCAAATTGAAAATTTGGGATGTTACAGACCTACCCCCCTTAGAATGAATCTCGCCCTCGAGATTCGGCTTGGCTAGAGAACAGGTGTGGGTGGTCTTTGCATAGATCATCTTCTCGCTCCCAGTTGGCTTCTTCCTCGGTCTGGTGACTCCACTGAACTTTGCAAAACTTGATAACCTTACTGCGGGTGACTCTCCTCGAAAATTCGAGGATTTTGACGGGTTTCTCCTCGTAAGTCAGATCGCTATCCAACTGAATTGCTTCCAAGGGTACTGTGTCTCTTAAAGGAATATCGGCCATCTCTGCATGACACTTCTTAAGCTGAGAAACGTGAAACACATTGTGCACTCCTGACAATCCTTCGGGTAACTCCAATTTGTAGGCAACCTCTCCCATGCGTTCCAAAACACGGTATGGTCTGACAAATATCGGGGCTAACTTTCCCTTAACTCTGAAATGTTTCACTCCTCGCAGAGGCGACACTCTCAGGTATGCTCTGTCTCCGATTTCATAGGCTACTTCCTTGCGCTTCGAGTCTGCATAACTCTTCTGCCTGGACTGAGCTACCTTCAGTCTATCTCGAATCAACTTAACCTTCTCTTCTAACTCTTTGATTAGGTCTGGTCCAAACAACTGTCGGTCTCTGACTTCATCCCACATCCACGGTATTCGACATATCCTTTCGTAAAATGCTTCGAACGGTGCCATCTTCAAACTGGCTTGGTAACTGTTGTTGTATGAAAACTCCACGTAGGGCAAGTTGTCATCCCAACTAGATCCGTAATCTAACGCACAAGCTCTCAACATGTCTTCCAGAATCTGATTGACTCTCTCGGTCTGTCCATCTGTCTGCGGATGAAAAGTTGTACTGAATTCCAGCCTTGTTCTCCAAGTCTGGTGGAGATGATGCCAAAACTTTGAGGTGAATTGTGTTCCTCTATCTGATACAATGGTCCTCTGAACTCCGTGCAGACATATGATCCTGGTCATGTATATCTTGGCCAACTTCGCACTGGTATACGTGGTTTTCACGGGGATAAAGTAAGCTGCTTTGGTCAAGCGTTCCACTACTACCCATATTGAGTCATATCCTGATTTGGTCCTGGGAAATCCGGTGATAAAGTCCATGCCAAGCTTGTCCCACTTCCATTCGGGTATCGGCATAGGCTGTAGTAATCCTACTGGCTTCTGATGTTCTGCCTTCACTATCTGGCATACATCACATACAGCTACATACTCGGCAATATCCTTCTTCATTCCCGTCCACTAGAAACGTTCCTTCAAATCCAAATACATCTTAGTGTTTCTGGTGTGTATCGAGTATGGCGAATCAAGTGCTTCCGGCAGTATCAACTTCCTAATCTCTGGGTTGTTGGGCACATAGATTCAATCCTCAAACCACAAGGTGTCGTGTTCATCTTCACGAAATCCCTTGGCTTTTCCTTCACTCATCCTCTACTTTATCTTGGCAATCTCGTTGTCCTCCTTCTGGGCTTCGCGTATCTTTCCCAACAATGTTGACAGAACCTTCAATGTTGCAACAAATCCTCTAGGAACTATCTCCAAACGAAGCTCCCTGAGATCTTCTGCTAATTCCATTGGAAATCCTCCCTTTACTAGGGTATTTGCATAACTCTTCCGGCTCAAAGCGTCTGCCACGACGTTGGCCTTTCCGGGGTGATAGTGCAGCTTCATATCGTACTCCTTTATAAGCTCCAACCATCTCCTTTGTCTGAGGTTCAGCTCCTTCTGAGTGAAAATGTACTTCAAACTCTTGTGATCCATGTACACATCACAACGATATCCAATAAGGAAATGTCTCCAAGTTTTGAGGGCGTGAACAACTCCGGCTAGCTCCGAATCGTGTGTCGCATAATTTAACTCGTGCGGTCGTATTTGACGGGATGCATAAGAAACAACTCTTCCATCCTACATGAGTACTCCTCCAAGTCCTAAGCGTGAAGCGTCACAATACACTTGGAAATCCTTACGTATATCTGGCAAGATCAGCACTGGGGCTGTCGTCAAACGTTTCTTCAATTCCTGGAAACTTTCTTCGCACTCTTCAGTCCAATGAAACTTTGTGTCCTTCTTCAACAATATAGTCATTGGCTTTGCAATCTTGGAGAAATTTTCTATGAATCTCCGGTAATATCCCGCGAGTCCAAGAAAACTGCGGATCTCTCCAACTGAAGTGGGTGCCAACCACTCAGTGACTGCCTGCACTTTGAGGGGGTCCACTTCTATACCTTCTCCGGATATAACATGCCCTAAGAACCCAACTTCCTTCAACCAAAACTCGCATTTACTAAACTTGGCGTATAACTGATGTTCTCTGAGCTTCTCCAGTACCAAACGCAAATGCTCCGCGTGTTCCTCTTCGTTCTTCGAGTACACCAAAATATCATCAATGAATACCACGACAAACTTATCCAAGAACTCCATGAACACCTTATTCATCATACTCATGAAATAGGCAGGGGCGTTAGTCAATCCAAATGACATAACCGTATACTCATATAGCCCATACCTTGTGGTGAAGGTTGTCTTGGATATATCCTTCTCTCGGATTTTCAACTGATGGTATCCAGATCGTAGATCAATCTTGGAGAATACTTTAGCTCCTTGAAGTTGGTCGAACAGATCATTGATCATCGGCAGCGGGTACTTATTCTTAATAGTCACTTCATTCAGTGCCCGATAATCAATGACCATTCTTAAAGATCCATCCTTCTTCTCGACCAAAAGCACTGGGGCTCCCCACGGTGATGAACTCCGGTGAATAAATCCTTTCTCCAACAACTCCTTAATCCGCTTCTTGATCTCCTCCAGATCATTTGCTGGCATCCGATATGGTCTCTTCGATATTGGTCCGGTGCCAGGCAATAACTCTATCAAAAACTCAATATCCCTATCCGGTGGCATGCCGGGTAGTTCCTTTGGAAAAACATCCGGGTAATCCTTTACTATGGGTACTTCGTCCTAAACAACTTCCGTGAGAGAATGTACTTGTGTGCTCCTAGGCGAATGCCTAGATACATACTTGATCCTTTTTCCCTCCGGGGTGGTAAGAAAAATAGACTTACTGGCACAATCTATGTTTCCTCCATACATCGATAGCCAATCCATACCTAGTATCACATCCAATCCTTGTGACTCCAAAACTATTAGGTCTGAGGGGAAAACATGTCGTCCAATGGTCAATGGCATCTGAAAACATCCTTGATTTGCCATATATTCCGCTCCGGGTGAACTTACTAACATGGGGGTCATAAGGACTCTGGTGGGCAACTTATGTCTATTTACGAATCCCCTTGAAATGTATGAATGCGATGCACTAGTATCGAAAAGAACTACTGCGGTAAATGACTTAACCAAAAACTTACTGATCACTGCATCTGGTTGCTCTTCAACCTCCTCCACGGTCATGTGGTTCACTTGTCCTTTGTTGAACGGGTTGGGCTTCTTCCCAGCACTTCCATTGATGTTCCCATTCTTAGCTTTAGGGCAGTACGAGGCATAGTGTCCATTCTTCCCGCACTTGAAACAGGTAACGTGGCTCAAATCCCTCTTGGCGGGTGTGGATGGAGTAGAGCGGTTCTGATTATTGTTTGCTCCATTCCCATTCCCATTCTTGGAGCCATTGTGGTTGTGAGAACTTCCTCCAGTGTGGGTGTGGCTTCCATGGTTATGGGTGTATCGTCCCGAATTTGGGGTGAATCGAGGCTTCTGATGGGCTCTAGAATTATTCCTTCCTTGTCCATACTTCCTCTTGCGGCTCTCAATCTGATGCTGCTTCCCTTCAATCATAAGAGCCTTATTTACCAACTCCTGGTAGCTATTGAAGGTTGCCACCATCAACTGTACGCTCATCTCATCATTTAGCCCTTCCATAAGCCTCTCCTGCTTAGCGGCATCTGTGGCCACATCATCTGGGGCATAACGAGATATGGTACTAAACTCATCTACGTACTGAGCCACATTACAATTTCCTTGGCGCAAGTTGGGAAATTCTCGCTTCGTCATGCTCATAGCTCCAATTGAGACATGGGCAATGCGAAAAGCTTGCTGAAATTGATCACAAGTGACATTGGCTACAGGGAAAGTGGCTGTGTAATTCTCCCACCATGCTGTTGCTGGTCGAGCCAACTGATGTGCGGCAAAACACACCTTCTCAGCATCGGTGCAATTGGCGGTGGTCAAATCCCTTCCAATCTTGCGTAGCCAGTCATCGGCAACTATTGGTTCAATGCTGCTAGCAAACACCGGTGGTTGCAACCTTAAGAAATGTGTCAGGTTGTCCACGGGTGGTGGTGGTGGAGGGTTGTTGTTGTTGTTCTGACTGTTCTGGTTGTTCTGGACAAGAAGTTGCATCAAAGTGTTCTGCTGTTGGATCAACTGAGTGACCTCAGGGGGAAACTGAAATCCGGGCTCACGTCTCGGAGTCATCTGATGGGTGTAGAGGGAAGAGATTAGAATAGAAATGAGGTCTAAGGGGAAAATCACTACCCATATGCACATGAGACAAACACAATCAAATCACACCAATCAATTTCAAACAAGGGCTTACAAAGATCAAACTAACGTTACAAAAGTGCTCTAAATACTACTTTGTGGGGGGGGGGGACTACTAGTCATAGGGTGGTCATCTAGAAATTTTGATCGGCGGAAGATTCCATGATGTCTGCTCTAGCTTCATCTTCCTAGTCCTCGTCATCACTATCATCGGGGTCTGAGTCCGTGTCATCGATGATGATGTAGTCTTCAGAATGAATCTCCTTGGTTTCTTCTTCCTCTTCTTCTCCTCTTGGGGCTGGATCTCCCATGAATACTCCTAGCTTCCTTGTCAAATCATCATTCTTCTCCACAAGTATCATCATCTCCTCCTCGTATCCGTCACGAGTAGACTTGAGTTCCTCTTCTAGCTCCAAGTTCCTGGTTAGTTCCTTCTTCAAATCCATCATCCCTGCGCACATCTGGTGCTCCTATCGACGAATGTGCTGGTTTAACTCCTAGATGAACGCTGCAATGGACATGTCCTTCTGGGTGCTGATCATGTCCCAACGCTCATCTCGGCGTCCACAAATCTAGTAGATAGTGTCCTTCAGCTCCTGCTTGTAGACTTCTCCAATACGTCCCATAGTGATGTGGGCTGCCATACTCTTGCCTAGGCTCTAGGTTGGTGCATCAAAAGAAAACTCTATTGGCTTAGTGGATGGTGCGAAGGTTCTCCCGGGAATTTGAACTTGAATGCTCCATCGCTCCTCTTCTGGTAAAGTGGCGGTGTAGGTCCCGGTGAAACTTGGTATTCCTATGTTCAGGTACCTAGTGACTTCCTTCAAGTGTCGTCCAAAAGGTATGTCTTCATGTGGTTGAGTGAACTTTTTCCTTGGGTCCACCATCCTAAAGAGTAGAAAATGGAGAGGGGTCGGAAATGAGTAGAGAAGAGTGACCTAGGGTTTATCTTAGTGGTCGTGTCCTACTGTCAGCGTGTGCTCTAATACCATCTTGTAACGACCACGATCCAAATAGACCAAAGTCTTTGTGTTTCAGTGTCATCCCTGGATTGGTAATGCTGACACACACAGTACTTCAAGGATTTATAACAGAGTGGCAATCACACACTTATTACAATGAATGTCTCAAAAGAGAACTTATTACAAAAGTCTATGGCTTAAGGCCATCTAACAAAATAACAGCGGAAGGCTTGGAAGATAAGTGAGTCCATCAACTCCAACGACATAGCTGAGTGCATGACAAACGACCTAGCACGTCTTACTCCTCGTTTGTAAAGTCTGCAACGTAACATGTTGCAGCCCGAAACGGGTCAGCACATGGAATATGCTGGCAAGATAACACAGTAGAATGCAAGTAACAGAATAAGGCTAACACTATATGCATATTTTGCTGGTGGAGACTCTAAGGTTAAAGTTTTTGCATCAAGCCATTTTTTTCCTACAACAAAGGAATAAATTTTATTTTAACTATCATGGTAGTTGAAACATCATTGAGAAGGTACCTCCAACTCAATCCCAATTAAAGTAATCATCATTAACCCAACAAATTAATTTTAGAGTGATGAGATCAACCAATAATTCAAGTACCAGATACTCAAGATTGTCCATAACCGGGGACACGGCTAATCATGATCAGTTTGTACACTCTGCAGAGGTTTGTGCACTTTTCCCCACAAGACTCGATCTCCTCTGTTGGATTTCTCGCACTGCATGGTGTTTGAGAAACGGATGACCGAGACACAGTCTTTCAGAAGCATTTACTCTTTACCCCGGGTGGACCCGTACACCTACTTTCCCCTACATCTGCTAGTCCACCACTGAAAGAGCTCAGACAACTTACTCATACTATGCCAGAGCCCATAATGGCATTGTGGCTGCACACGGAAGTTTCTAGCATGAATAGTTTTATGATCCCTTTGAGCCTGGGTGGCATTCCATAGGACAATCACACGGAACCCCGGGATTTCCTAGGACAACACTGGATTCTCCAGGTGCCCTGCAACCAATCCACCCAGATGTGTATTCAAGTAGCCACCTTAAGTAGAACCATTAATTAACAACTCACATCTGTCATGGATTTCACTCAAACCCAAACCACGTCTGTGAGCATAGCATGGCAACATAAGCATATCGTAGAAGTAACTCCCAAGGGTTTGAAAATAATGCAGGTAATAGGTTCGACCTCAATCTACTTCCCAGTCCCACAAGTTAATAGATCCTACTCATGCAATGTGTGAGGGTTTGATCTAATGCATAAAAACTGGGTAATAAAGGGGTATGATCAAAGTATTACTTGCCTTGCTGATGATTCGCAAAACCTAGAGACTCGTAGTAGCACGCTTCGCAGTTCGGGTATTCTATCGCAAGCAAACAATAGCATACATAAGCAATCAAGCAAAGATGCACAAACAGACTCCAAATAAGAAGATCTAACCAGAAAGTTCAACTTAAGAACTCCGGTTTGCAAAAAGAATCAAATCAAACGGAGCAACGAAACTCAAACTGCGAAAGAAACAAGATCCGTTTACTAGATTGTTCTAAGGTCAAATTTTACAGTAACAAAACCTTGTTCAAGTTGGTTAAACAGAAAGAGGGCGTCGAGACGAAGATCTGGGATTTGAAATCACCTAATGCCGACTCTCGAGCGAAAAGAAAAACGAAAACAACATCAGGGCAGAAATAGCGATCGGAAATAATCACGGATAAAAGCCCCGAAAAAGAAAACCGATGAACAGGCTAACGAATGAACGTTCGCTGTCTGTAACTAATGGGTGGACAACGTTCGTTAAAATGAACGTACGGACGAACGTCCGCAAACTAACTAAACCGAAAAAAAAACGAACCGATCAGAAAAAAACAGATCTAGGGTTCTAAAAGAAAACCTCTCGGTTCTTCAAAAAAAAAAAACCAGCGGCGGCTACCTCGGTCAAGGCGGCGGCGAGCTCCCGCGGAGGGTAGCGAGGCGGCGGATAGCTCTGGCGGCGGCGAGCTCGGGCGGTGCGGCGGCGGCGGCAGCGGCGCCGGTGGGGCAGCAGTGGCGGCGGCGGGAGCAACGGCGGCGGCGGCTGGTGGCTAGGGTTTCGGGGCGCGGGTGGGCTGTAGCGACAGGGTGGGCTGTACTTATAAAAGGCCCGGCCATGGGGAGTCCTAGTCGGTCACGGACCAAAAGTTCGGTTCCCCCCCCCCTTTTTTTAAAGAGTCCTGACGCACGAAAACGGACGAAAGAAATGCTAAACGGACTCCAAAAAATCCGAAATAAATTTTCACCGTCCTATAATATTATTTAGGACAAAGTGAATATTTTTCCCGGACCTAAATGCAATTTTGAAAAACGAGCATTTTTCCTACGCAAATAAATCCGAATAAAAACCAAAAGTGATTTAAACATTTTTCCTCCAATATTTCTTTTATTTTGGAGAAGTCATATTATCTCCGCTCATATATTTTATTTAGAAATATTTTTAGGGAGAGAATAATAATTAAAACCAATGCGATGCTCGTACCAGTATTCAAGAAAACTCGAATACGAAAATGGTAGAATTCCCAACTCTCTCTGTAGGTCCTTGAGTTGCTTAGAATTTTCGAGGGTCGCCACGCACAAAATGCAACAAAATATGCAATGCAATATGATCTATATATAACATTCCAAATTGAAAATTTGGGATGTTACACCCCCGATGCTCTCCTTCCTCCTATATATATATATATATATATATATATATATATATATATATATATATATATATATATATATATATATATATCCATATACCCTGAAAACATCGAAGCAACAGAGAAAAAACCCTAACTCCACCGCCGCAACCTTCTGTTCCCGTGAGATCCCATCTTGGGGCATGTTCCGGAGCTCCGCCGGAGGGGAGATCTACCACGGAGTGCTTCTAAATCAATGCCATAGCCTCACCAATGAGGTGTGAGTAGTTTACCACAGACCTTCGGGTCCATAGTTATTAGCTAGATGACTTCTTCTCTCTTTTTGGATCTCAATACAAAGTTCTCCTCGATCTTCGAGGAGATCTATTCGATGTAATCTTTTTGCGGTGTCTTTGTCGAGATCCGATGAATTGTGGGTTTATGATCAAGATTATCTATGAACAATATTTGATTCTTTTCTGAAATCTTTTATGTATGATTATAATATCCTTGCAAGTCTCTTCGAATTATTGATTTGGTTTGGCCTACTAGATCTATAGTTCTTGCAATGGGAGAAGTGCTTGGCTTTGGGTTCAATCTTGCGGTGTCCTTTCCCAGTGACAGCAGGGGCAGCAAGGCACGTATTGTATTGTTGCCACCGACGATAAAAAGATGGGGTTTATATCATATTGCTTGAGTTTATCCCTCTACATCATGTCATCTTTCTTAAAGCGTTACTCTGTTCTTATGAACTTAATACTCCAGATGCATGCTGGATAGCGGTCGATGTGTGGAGTAATAGTAGTAGATGCAGAATTGTTTCGGTCTACTTGTCACGGACGTGATGCCTATATATAATGATCATGCCTAGATATTCTCATAACTATGCGCTTTTCTATCAATTGCTCGACAGTAATTTGTTCACCCACCGTAGAATTCTGCTACCATGAGAGAAGCCACTAGTGAATCCTATGGCCCCCGGGTCTATTCTCAACATATTAATCTTTCGTCTACTTTACTTTGCTTTATTTACTTTATGTTCTTATATAAAAAATACCAAAAATATTATACTATCATTTCTATCAGATCTCACTTTCGTAAGTGATCGTAAAGGGATTGACAACCCCTTATCGCGTTGGCTGCGAAGTTCTTATTTGTTTGTGCAGGTGCGACGGACTCGCGCGTGGTCTCCTACTGGATTGATACCTTGGCTCTCAAAAACTGAGGGAAATACTTACGCTACTATGCTGGATCACCCTTTCCTTTTCGAGGAAATACAATGCAAGCTCAAGAAGTAGCAAGAAGAATTTCTGGCACCGTTACCGTGGAGGCTTACGCAAAAGTCATATACCAAGTACCTATCACAAACCCTTATCCTTCGCATTACATTATTTGCCTCTCGTTTTCCTCCCCCCCACTTCACCCTTGCCGTTTTATTCGCCCTTCTTTTTTCGTGTGTTTACCGTTCACTTGCTTTCTTTTCTAAGATGGGGGAAAGTATCATCGAAAAGGGTAGTAATGTTGAGGGCAACGTCTATGTTGATCCTCCGGATAAAACTACCACTTTACATACTAAGAAGTTCCTGGTTGGTAGTGGTAATATTATTGGAAAAGGAGTTCTTCAAGACCTCTTTACCTGTGCCGGTGCTTTACCTACTATGGGTGGATCTATTCTTAATAGAACTAGTAGCCTTGCGGATGCCATATGTATGCTTGTAGTTGAAATTGAAAGGCAATTTATCCATATGCATCCTTGCATTCAGAGAATCTTTCTGGAATTTTCCAATATAGAGCATTCTTCTGTTAAGCGTGCAGCTACTATCTTTTTGGCTCATGAGTTCAGATTCATTATGAAAGAGGCCAAAGAAATCTTAACTCATTACGGAGTGGATGCTGGTCGTCCTCCCATAGAAGCTATCTTATTCAATCAAGAGGACATAATGCTTTTGCGATCTCTAGATCATGTTGCCTTTAATGAAAATCTTGGAAAAAAGGTTCCAATCGATATCTTGGTTGATAGAATTTCTGAATTGAATGATGATTTTGCTATTCAAAATAGTGGGTTAGGATTTTCCCTTGAGCGAAGGCTCGTGACCTTCTGCCAAAGGAATGCTTATAATGATGAATTGGTTGTGCAATATGAAGGGCCACGGGAGGAACCAATACCTCCTGAGCTTGATATGGGGGACTTTTGTCCTATTGAATTTAGCCCTTATGATTACTTTTGCTTGCCACAAAGAAAACTTGCTGCTAAACGTAGGGAATATGAGATGAGTTTTCGCGATCTATCTTATCATTATGGCAATACCATCTATTCATGTATCATGCCTAGCTAGGGGCGTTAAACGATAGCGCTTGTTGGGAGGCAACCCAATTTTATTTTCTTTGCTTTTGCTTCTATTTAGGAATAAATATTGCATCTAGCTTCTGTTTAGATGTGGTTTTGTGTTTTAATTAGTGTTCTTGCCAAGTAGAACCTTTGGGAAGACTTGCGTGAAGTTTATATGATCATGCTGTAAAAAACAGAAACTTTAGCGCTCACAAGTTTGCCTGTAATTTTTTACTGGAGAGTGATATTCAGTTGATTCTTTTTGCAGATGATTAATAGGAAAATTCCTCGCGTTTACCAATTTATTTCAATTTTTTTGGAGTTACATAAGTATTCAAAAGTTACAGATTACTACAGACTGTTTTGTTTTTGACAAATTCAGTTTTTCGTGTGTTGTTTGCTTATTTTCATGAATCTATGAGTAGTATCGGGGGGTATGAATCATGGAGAAGTTGGAATAGAGTAGGTTTTAAACCAATATAAACAAGGAATGAGTTCATTACAGTACCTTTGAGTGGTGGTTTTTTTCTTATACTAACAGAGCTCACGAGATTTTTGGCTAAGTTTTGTGTTGTGAAGTTTTCAAGTTTTGAGTATGGCTTTGATGCACTATGGAACAAAGAGTGGCAAGAGCCTAAGCCTGGGGATTCCCAAGGCACCCCAAGCTAAAATTCAAGGACAAACAAAAGCCTAAGATTGGGGATGCCCCGGGAAGGCATCCCCTCTTTCTTCTTCATCTATCGGTAACTATACTCGGGACTATATTTTTATTCACCACATGATATGTGTTTTGCTTGGAGCGTCATGTATGATTTGAGTATTTTCTTTTTATTATGACACAATCATCCTTTCTGGACACACCTTTTGAGAGAGATAATTATGGTTTAGAATTTATTAGAATACTCTATGTGCTTCACTTATATCTTTTGAGCTAGATAGTTTTGCTCTAGTGCTTCACTTATATCTTTTAGAGCACGGTGGTGGTTTTATTTTGTAGAAATTGATGATCTCTCATGCTTCACTTATATCTATTTGAGAGTCTTTTAGAAAAGCATAGTAATGTGCTTTGGCTATAAAACTAGTCCTAATATGATAGGCGTCCAAGATGAGTATAGTAACAACTTTCATATATAGTGCATTGAATATGATGAGAAGTTTGATACTTGATGATTGTTTTGATATATGAGGATGGTGATATTAGATTCATGCTAGTGGAGTAATTTTGAATTTGAGAAATACTTGTGTTAAAGTTTGTGATTCCTGTAGCATGCACATATGGTGAACCGCTATGTGATGAAGTTAGAGCATGAGGTATTTATTGAGTGTCATCCTTTGTGTGGAGGTCGGGATCGTGCAATGGTTAACTCCTACCAACCCTTCCCCTAGGAGCATGCGTTGAATACTTTGTTTTGATGACTCGTAGATTTTTGCAATAAGTATATGAGTTCTTTATGACTAATGTTGAGTCCATGGATTATGCGCACTCTCACCCTTCCACCATTGCTAGCCTGTCTTGTACCGCGCAACTTTTATCGGTACCATACATCCACCATATACCTTCCTCAAAACATCCACCATACCTACCTATCATGGCATTCCCATAGCCATTCCGAGATATATTGCCATGCAACTTTCCACCGTTCCGTTCATATGACATGCTTCATCATCATTCACATAGAGTCATATTTTGTTCTAGCTTCGAGTTGTAATCTTTGAGTTGTAAGTCAATAAAAGTGTGATGATCTTCATTATTAGAGCATTCTCCCATGTGAGGAAAGGCCAAATACAAAAAGGAGATGGCCCAAAAATATATATATGGAGAGGGGCTAAATAAAAAAATAAAAAGAGAGAAAGCACCTCCAAAAAAAATGAGAGAAAAGAGAGAAGGGACAATGCTACTATCCTTTTCCACACTTGTGCTTCAAAGTAGCACTATGATCTTCATGATAGAGAGTCTCTTGTTTTGACACTTTCATATACTAGTGTGAATTTTTCATTATAGAACTTGGCTTGTATATTCCAACGATGGGCTTCCTCAAATGCCCTAGGTCTTCATGAGCAAGCAAGTTGGATGCACACCCACTTAGTTTCTTTTGATGAGATTTCATACACTTATAGCTCTAGTGCATCCGTTGCATGGCAATCCCTACTCACTCATATTGATAGCTATTAGTGGGCATCTCCATAGCCCATTGATACGCCTAGTTGATGTGAGACTATCTTCCTCTTTTTTGTCTTCTCCACAACCACCACTCTATTCCACCTATAGTGCTATATCCATAGCTCACGCTCATGTATTGCGTGAAAGTTGAAAGGTTTGAAAAAATTTGAGTATGAAAACAATTGCTTGGTTGAAACCGGGGTTGTGCATGATATGAATATTTTGTGTGATGAATAGGGAGCATAGCCAAACTATATGATTTTGTAGGGATAACTTTCTTTCGCCATGTTATTTTGAAAAGACATGATTGCTTTGTTAGTATGCTTGAAGTATTATTACTCTTATGTCAATATAGAATTTTTTCATGAATCTTTCGGATCTGAACATTCATGCCACAATAAAGAAATTACATTGAAAATTATGTTGGTCAGCATTCCACATCAAAAAATTCGTTTTTATCATTTACCTACTCGAGGACGAGCAGGAATTAAGCTTGGGGATGCTTGATACGTCTCCAACGTATCTATAATTTTTTATTATTCCATGATATTATATGTTCTGTTTCGGATGTTTAATGGGCTTTATTATACACTTTTATATTATTTTTGGGACTAAACCAAGGCCCAGTGCAAATTGCTATTTTTTGCCTATTTCAGAGTTCCGTAGAAAAGGGATATCATACGGAGTCCAAACGGAATGAAACCTTCGGGAGAGTTATTTTTGGAACCGTACTACCCAGAAGACCTGGAGTACACGCGAGGGAACAAGAGAGGTGGCCGCGAGGGTCCAGGGCGCGCAACCTCCCCCTGGGAGCGCACCCACCCTCGTGGGCCCCCTCTGGCTCCCCTGATGCCCTCCTTCCTCATATATATATCCATATACCCTAAAAACATCGAGGCAACAGAGAAAACCTTAATTCCACTGCAGCAACCTTCTGTTCCTGTGAGATCCCATCTTGGGGCATGTTCCGGAGCTCCGCCGGAGGGGGGATCTACCACGGAGTGCTTCTACATCAACGCCATAGCCTCACCAATGAGTTGTGAGTAGTTTACCACAGACCTTTGGGTCCATAGTTATTAGCTAGATGACTTCTTCTCTCTTTTTGGATCTCAATACAAAGTTCTCCTCAATCTTCGAGGAGATCTATTCGATGTAATCTTTTTGCGGTGTGTTTCTCGAGATCCGATGAATAGTGGGTTTATGATCAAGATTATCTATGAACAATATTTGATTCTTTTCTGAAATCTTTTATGTATGATTATAATATCCTTGCAAGTCTCCTCAAATTATTGATTTGGTTTGGCCTACTAGATCTATAGTTCTTGCAATGGGAGAAGTGCTTGGCTTTCGGTTCAATCTTGCGGTGTCCTTGCCCAGTGACAGCAGGGGCAGCAAGGCACGTATTGTATTGTTGCCATCGAGGATAAAAAGATGGGGTTTATATCATATTGCTTGAGTTTATCCTTCTACATCATTTCATCTTGCTTAAAGCATTACTCTGTTCTTATGAACTTAATAATCTAGATGCATGCTGGATAGCGGTTGATGTGTGGAGTAATAGTAGTAGATGCAGAATTGTTTCGGTCTACTTGTCACGGACGTGATGCCTATATATAATGACCATGCCTAGATATTCTGATAACTATGTGCTTTTCTATCAATTGCTCGACAGTAATTTGTTCACCCGCCATAGAATTCTGCTATCATGAGAGAAGCCACTAGTGTAACCTATGGTACCCAGGTCTATTCTCAACATATTAATCTTCCGTCTACTTTACTTTGCTTTATTTACTTTCTGTTCTTATATAAAATATACCAAAAATATTATACTATCCTATCTATCAAATCTCACTTTCGTAAGTGACCGTAAAGGGATTGACAACCCCTTATCGCGTTGGCTGCGAAGTTCTTATTTGTTTGTGTAGGTGGGAGGGACTCACGCGTGGTCTCCTACTAGATAGATACCTTGGTTCTAAAAAACTGAGGGAAATACTTACACTACCGTGCTAAATCACCCCTTCCTCTTCGAGTTGGAATAGCTTCTACCCACTTAGTAACATAATCAACAGCAACTAAAATATGTGTATACCCATTAGAAGAAGGAAACGGTCCCATATAATCAAATCCCCAAACATCAAATGGTTCAATAACAAGTGAATAGTTCATAGGAATTTCTTAACGTCTACTAATATTACCAATTCTTTGACATTCATCACAAGACAAGACAAACTTACGGGCATCCTTGAAGAGAGTAGGCCAAGAAAAGCCGGATTGCAATACCTTATGTGCAGTTCTATCTCCAGCATGGTGTCCTCCATAAGCCTCGGAGTGACACTTGCCTAGGATTTTTTCGGTTCATGCTCAGGTACATAACATCTAATAACACCATCTACTCCTTCTTTATAAAGGTGTGGTTCATCCCAGAAGTAATGTCTTAAATCGTAGAAAAACCTTTTCTTTTGCTGGTATGTGAAACTAGGTGGTATAAATTTAGCAACAATGTAATTAGCATAATCAGCATACCATGGAGCAGTACGAGAAGCATTTATGGCAGCCAATTGGTCATCAGGAAAACTATCATCTATAGGTAGTGAGTCATCAAGAACATTCTCTAACCTAGATAAGTTGTCTACAATGGGGTTCTCAGCTCCCTTCCTATCAATAATATGCGAATCAAATACTTGTAACAATAGAACCCATCTAATAAGTCTAGGTTTAGCACCTTTCTTTTCCACACGATATTTAATAGCAGCATGATCAGTGTGAACAGTTACTTTAGAATCAACAATATAAGGTCTGAACTTATCACAAGCAAATACAACTGCTAAAAACTCTTTTTCAGTAGTAGCATAATTTCCCTGGGCACTGTCTAGAGTTTTACTAGCATATTGGGTAACATTGAATTTCTTATCAACTCTTTGTCCTAGAACAACACCTACAACATAATCACTAGCATCACACATAATTTCGAAGGGTAAATTCCAATCAGGTGGCTGGACAATAGGTGCAGAAATCAAGGCTTTCTTAAGTATTTCAAATGCTTCTACACAATCATCATCAAATGGAACATCTTTTTGTAAGAGATTAGTCAGAGGCCTAGAAATTTTTGAGAAGTCTTTAATGAACCTCCTATAAAAACCGGCATGACCAAGGAAACTTCTTATACCTCTAATGTCCTTAGGACACGACATCTTTTCAATAGCATCAACTTTAGCTTTATCAACTTCAATACCTCTTTCAGAAATTTTATGCCCGAAGACAGTACCTTCATTAACCATAAAGTGGCACTTCTACCAATTCAAGACAAGATTAGTTTCTTCACATCTCTGCAAAACTCGATCAAGGTTGCTTAAGGAATCATCAAAAGAAGTTCCATACATGGAGAAATCATCCATGAAAACTTCAACAATCTTTTCACAAAAGTCGGAGAATATAACAGTCATACATCTTTGAAAGGTAGCAGGTGCATTACATAAACAAAAAGGCATACGTCTATAAGCAAAGGTACCGAAAGGGAAAGTAAAAGTGGTCTTTTCTTGATCCCCCTTTTGACACAGGTATTTGAGAGAAACCAGAATAACCATCTAGAAAGCAAAAATGTGTATGTCTTGATAATCTTTCTAGCATTTGGTCAATAAAAGGTAAGGGGTAGTGATCCTTTTTAGTAGATTTATTTAGTTTGCGAAAATCAATTACCATTCTATAGCCTGTAACAATTCTTTGTGGGATCAATTCATCTTTATCATTAGGAACAATAGTGATACCTCCCTTCTTAGGGACACAATGGACAGGACTTACCCACTGACTATCACCAACAGGATAAATTATACCTGCCTCTAGAAGCTTTAGTATTTCTTTCCCTACCACTTCTTTCATCTTAGGATTTTACCATCGTTGGTGATCAACAGTCGGTTTAGCGTCTTTCTCCAATTTTATTTGGTGTTGGCATAGAGTGGAACTAATGCCCTTAAGATCATCAAGAATATATCCAATAGCAGCACGGTGCTTCTTCACAGTTTTCAATAATTTCTCTTCTTCTTGCTCTAAATGGTTAGCACTAATAATGACATGATATATCTTCTTTTCATCAAGGTAAGCATACTTAAGAGTATCAGGTAACGGTTTGAGCTCAAACATGGGATCACCCTTGGGTGGAGGAGGATCCCCTAGAATTTCAATAGGCAAGTTGTGCTTCAAAATGGGTCCCTGTTTAAATAATACTTCATCTATTTCCCTTCTTTCATTCATAAACATATCATTTTCATGGTCTAGCAAATATTGTTCTAAAGGATCGTTAACAGGCACGACAATAGAAGCAAGAACAATAATTTCATCCTTACTAGGCAATTCTTTATCATGGGGTTGTCTACGAAATTTAGCAAAGTTAAAATCATGAAACATATCCGCTAATCCAATAGTAACAACATCCTTTTTGCAATCTATCTTAGCATTAACAGTATTCAAGAAGGGTCTACCAAATATAATGGGACAAAAATCATCTTGTGGGGAGCCAAGAACAAGAAAATCAGTAGGATATTTGAGTTTACCACACAAGGCTTCAACATCTCTTACAATCCCAACTGGTGAAACACCATCTCTATTAGCAAGCTTAATTGTAACATCAATACCTTCTAACTCAGCAGGTGCAATATCATGCATAATTTCTTCATATAAAGAATGAGGTATTGCACTCGCACTAGCACCCATATCACATAAACCATGATAGCAGTGATCTCCTATTGTAACAAAAATAACAGGCATGCCTACAATAGGTCTATGTTTATTTTTAATATCGGGTCTAGCAATTCTAGCAGCTTCATTACAGAAGTAAATAACATGCCCATCAATATTATCGACCAAGAGATCCTTAACCATAGCAATACTAGGTTCAACTTTAATTTTCTCAGAGGGTGTAGGTGTTCTAGCATTACTCTTACGAACCACAGTTGAAGCTTTGGCATGATCCTTTATTCTAATAGGGAAGAGTGGTTTCTCAATATAAGCGGTAGGAACAATAGGATCAACATTATAAGTGATAGTCTTTTCTTCAACTTTAATAGGTTCCACTACTTTTACTTCAATGGGAGGATGATATTTAAACCACTTCTCCTTAGGGAGATCAACATGAGTAGCAAATGACTTCACAGAAAGAAGCTACTATCTCAGAGTCAAGTCCATATTTAGTGCTAAATTCACGAAAAGCATCAGTATCCATAAAATATTTAACACAATCAAATTTAGGTGTTATACCTAACTTCTTACCTTCATCAAGATCCCAATCTTCAGAGTTGCGTTTAATTCTTTCCAATAAATCCCATTTGAATTCAATAGTCTTCATCATAAAAGAACCAGTACAAGAAGTATCGAGCATGCAATTGTTGAGAGAAAGCCGAGCATAAAAATTTTGAATAATAATTTCACTTGAGAGCTCATGATTGGGGCATGAATTTAACATTGACTTAAGCCTCCCCCAAGCTTGAGCCATACTTTCTCCTTCACGAGGCCAAAAATTATATATTATAATTACGATCATGATGAACTAGATGCATAGGATAAAACTTCTGATGAAATTCCAATTTCAATCGGTTGTAGTTCCATGATCACATGTCATCACATAGCCTAAACCATGTCAATGCCTTTCCCTTCAAAGATAAAGGGAAGATCTTCTTCTTGATAACGTCCTTGGGCATACATGCAAGCTTAAATAATCCACAAACTTCATCCACATAGATTAGGTGCAAATCGGGGTGCAATGTTCCATCTCCTGTAAAAGTAATAGCTAGCAGTTTCTCTATCATAACCGAAGGAATTTCAAAGTAAACATTTTCAGTAGGTTCAGTAGGTTGAGGAGCAACTCTTTGCTCTACTGGTCGGGGTGAATATACCCCGAACAAGACCCTCAAAGGATTATGTTCCATAGTAACAAGTGACAGTAAATTTCAGCACACTATATAAATTTTTCCTTACCAAAGGTGCTTCACTCCCCGGCAACGGCGCCAGAAAAGAGTCTTGATGACCCTAGTTTTCATCATGCTCATATGATTCGCGTTCGTTACTTTGATGATTTGATATGTGGATGGGCCAGTTCTTGGGTACTACCCTTCCTTGGACAAGCATCCCACTTATGATTAACCCCTATTGCAAGCATCCGCAACTACAAAGAAGTATTAAGGTAAACCTAACCATAGCATGAAACATATGAATCCAAATCAGCCCCTTACGAAGCAACGCATAAACTAGGGTTTAAGCTTCTATCACTCAAGCAACCCATCATCTACTTATTACTTCCCAATGCCTTCCTCTAGGCCCAAAAAATGGTGAAGTGTCATGTAGTCGATGTTCACATAACACCCCTAGAGGAAAGACAACATACATCTCATCAAAATATCGAATGAATACCAAATTCACATGACTACTTATAGCAAGACTTCTCCCATGTCCTCGGGAACAAACACAACTACTCACAAATCATGTTCATGTTCATAATCAGAGGGGTATTAATATGCATAAATGATCTAACATATGATCTTCCACCGAATAAACCAACTAGTATCAACTACAAGGAGTAATCAACACTACTAGCAACCCACAGGTACCAATCTGAGGTTTTGGGACAAATATTGCATACAAGAGATGAACTAGGGTTCGAGAGGAGATGGTGCTGGTGAAGACGTTGATGGAGATTGACCCCCTCCCAATGAGAGGATCGATGGTGATGACGAAGGCGATGATTTACCCCTCTCAGATGGATGTTTCCCCGGTAGAACAGCTCCGCCAGAGCCCTAGATTGGTTTCGCCAGGTTCCACCTCGAGACGGCGGCGCTTCGTCCCGAAAGCTTCCTTCTCATTTTTTTCAGGGCGAAAGACTTCATATAGCAAAAGATGGGCACCAGAGGCCTTCCAGGGGGGCCACAAGGCAGGGGGCGCGCCCTGGGGGTAGGGCGTGCCCTCCACCCTCGTGGACAGGGTGTGGCCCCCCTCTGGTACTTTCTTCGCCAATATATTTAATATATTCCAAAACTAACTTTCGTGGAGTTTCAGGACTTTTTGAGTTGCGTAGAATAGGTCTCTAATATTTGCTCCTTTTCCAGCCCAGAATTCCAGCTTCTGGCATTCCCCCTCTTCATGTAAACCTTGTCAAATAAGAGATAAAATTCATAAGTATTGCGACATAATGTGTAATAACAACCCATAATGCAATAAATATCGATATAAAAGCATGATGCAAAATGGACGTATCACCAAGCGCCTTGGTTCCCAAGCTAAGGTGATGGGGACGGACGGCCCAGTCTTCTCGATCGGCAGGCACGAGGTCCCCAGTGCCAAGCCGGGACTCTTCTTCAACAAGCTGATCGAGAAGCGCAAAGTGCATGAAGAGGGGAGGGCAGGGCGCTTCACGACCGAGTCTTGGAGGCTTGCCCATGATGCCCTCTTCATGGTCTTGGGCAACTTTGCCTGCCGCCACACGGACCTCGACCTTGACAATGGATTCAGGGTGCCGTCAGTGGGCGCTATCGTTGTGGCCGCCAAGGAGAAAGTCCTGCCTCGTGCCAACAGTGTTCTTCGAGTTTGAACTACTCCACCGAGCCGCCAGTCCAATTATCGGGCGCTGCTGCCCTGTAATGAATCAGAACATATATTTTGCGTTTAGTTACTCTATCTCTCATGTTTGCATGGAACTGATATCTCTAGTTGGATTCTAAATGCGTGTTTATCCCTTTGAGTTCTGTATGTTTGCGTTCGTACGATCGATCCCTATGTATGCTTCGGATGCCTGCCGGTATCATATTGCCGCGATAGTCGTAAGGATCCAGCCCTTATCAGTCATCTTGGCGTGGATGCGTCCCGACAGGTTTTTCCTGGGTAGTTCTCAATGCAGCCTCTCATTCTATGAGCATGGCTCTGGACAAACGATGGTGCGATCAAAGAAACTAGCCTAGGTTCCACCGCACGAGGGCGCTCACAATACGAATGCTCACTAGAGTCAAGGGATAAACGACTACAAAATTCTGAGAAGTGGCAATAGGGCGAGGTATCGAAAACTTAGCTTTCATCTTGAGCTTCCCTTCATCCCCTGCTAGGTCGCGCATCGGATTCGTTCGCGCGGCCCGGAAGAGCAATGAGGTGGTATTTCCTTCCCGACAGGGACTGGCATGATTCTCACATGATTGGCGGGCATCAAGGGTATTGTGTCGGGCTTCTGTGGTCCCCTCCCGCTTCTCTCCCTTCCTTTCGAATCAACCTGGTGGCTGCCATTGCAAGGATTGTGCAAGTGCAAGGAGACTCGCCAAGGTATACTTTGCCGGGGTATCTGTCAACGGACTCATACGAACGCGTCGCTCAGGATTACCCAACGTGCGGGAAATACTTAGTCCGAGCGTCACGCTATAATCATCGACGTTGACGATGCCGGGGCTAAAGCAACTTGACTATTAATGAAGGGAAGGGACGGTGAGGAGGGAACTCGCGCTCGCACACCTTGTGCCCTTTTCCTGAATGGCATCCGAATGATGGTTACGCCATACGGGTCGCCAGGGCGGGATTCGCCGCCACCAGCGATGATCTTCGCCGCGACCCGGGCCGCGGCAAGGCGTGGGGATCAATAACAGAATGCGGGGACAAACCCGCGTTGCTCCAGCATCTTCGTGGGCACCATTGTTGATGGTGCTTTTGAATATAAGAGCGGTGATGAAGATGACGCGCTGCGCACGTTTTCAGGTTCGCACAAGCGAGCCCCCAACCTGGCGTGCCAAAGATGTCACGGGATATCCACGGCCACCTATGGGACCAGGAGGCCCCTTGCTGGTTCGGTAGGGGGCGTCGCATTGCACAAAGAGCAGACCAGCGCGCGGTAGCACGGCGGGGAGCACACAAGCAATTTATCCAAGTTCGGGCCACCGCGAGGCGTAAGACCCTACTGCTGCTTTTGTGGATTGATGATGGAATGGTGGTGGTGAAGCATAGTACACTCGCCCGGCAAGGGTTGCCATCGGGCAGTAGTGACTACGCACGTACGGTGGTGTGGCTTTCTCTATTCTCCAACCCTTTCTACGGTCACCATGGGCCTCCTTTTATAGATCAAGGGGCGACCACAGTGGAAAAGTGTCATTGTGCTATCATACCTAACTCTGCGGGCTGACAGGGTGCATTAAATGCACCCCTTAGTGTCACATATACGGCTGCCCCGCAGGGCTTGCCGGGCTTCTTTTCCAGCTCCGCGCTTGTCTTTATGACACGTCGCAGGACGGTTGTCATCTGCGGGTTCTTCTTGTAGGAACTGGCCGCCATGTGGCTAATGGCTGCCACTTAAGCATCTTGCGGCTTGACACCGCATTGATTGACAAGGTGGGTCGCACTGGAGTGCTTGGTGAGGCTGTTTGGCCTCCGTCATCCCCCGGCAGACCCTACCGGGGTGTCTCTGCTATCTGCTTCTGGGGGTGGCCTCGCCCCTTTCCGTGCTCGCCTGCCCGGCAAGGGAGGCCCTTCTCTTGGCGATGTCTTGCTTTTCTGGTTTGGCCTTGGTTTCTTTGCTCTGAGCTAGTGCTCTAGATCTCTTGGTATCTTGTTCATCTTGGCTTGGCCTTGGTTCGTCCGTACACGAGTCAGGGGAAAACACATACCCCTGTATATTTTCCCCGACACAAGGAGATCGCCTACTTCGTGAAGATCTACCCGAGTGTGGCAAGTCCTTCATGGACGATGGCCATGGTTGGATATATAAGGTTGCTTTTTCGTGGACCCTCCATGGGTGGAGCCCTCAGTGAACTCGCACAGTCGTTATCCTTCGTGGGTTGAAGTCTCCATCAATGTGGACATACGATAGTACCACCTATCAAAACCACGCCAAAAATACCGTGTCTCCATTGCGTTTGATCTCCCGAAACCCCTCCATTTACCTTCATGTGCAATGTTCTACTTTTCGCTGCTATACTCTTAGAATTGCTTGTGTAGGAAGATTGCTTGACTTGTACAACTTGCTAAAATCTACCCACAACTAAAATTGAAAAAAAGATAGATTTTTATTTGGTCAAGTAGTCTAATCACCCCCCCCCTCTAAACATACTTTAGATCCTACAAGTGGTATCAGAGCTTTAGTTTCTGATAGCCTTGATTTCCGTAGCTTTGGTGATCATAGCCTTGGTTTCACAACCTAGGAGAGTATGGCGCCTAGTGAGGGTAATTATCACCGTAGAGGTCCTTACTTTGATGGTAATAATTTTGCTAGTTCGAAGCATAAGATGAGAATGCATATTCTTGGTCATAACCCCGTCGTTTGGGCTGTTATTCGTATTGGCTTGCAAGGTAAATACTTCGAGGATGGCAGAGAACCGGGTCATGAAGCGTCAATGGAAGAATGAGGATGTTGTAATACAATGCTCAAGCTTGCGATATTCTCTACAATGGATTGTGCCCCGAAGAATTCAAAAAATTAGCTGACTTGAGAATGCGAAGGAAATTCAGGATACTTTGGTTGATATGCACGAGGGTACCGAGTCCGTCAAGGAATCCAAGTTGGATGTGCTTCAAAGTCAACTTGACAAGTTCAAGATGAAGGATGGTGAAGGAGTCGCCGAAATGTACTCTAGGCTTGCTCTCATCACAAATGAGATGGTCGGCTTAGGAAGTGAAGAGATGACCAACAGATTCATCGTCAAGAAGATCCTTAGAGCCTGGGATGGAAAATATGATACCATGTGCACATTCATCCAAATGATGCCCAATTACAAAGATCTCAAGCCTACAGAAGTCATTGGTAGAATTATTTCTCATGAGATGTCACTCAATGATAAGGAAAAGGTCCGCAACAAGTCTAGTGGTGCATACAAAGCTTCATGTAATGCTCCCACAACATCAAGTGAGAAACAAGTCTTCAATGAAGAATTGAGCCTAATGGTGAAGAACTTCAACAAATTCTACAAGAATCGAAGCAAAGATATAAACTCCAAGTCGAGATCCTACAATGACAAAAGAACTTCTTGTCGTGATCGCAATTGCTACAATTGTGGAAGACCCGAACACTATTCCAATGAGTGTACGGCTCCCTACAAGAAAAGAGACTAATCACCTCAAAGAGAGAGAAGGAGTAGAGATGATCGCTATGAACGAAGATTCTCTCGAAGAAGCAAGGATACGGAAAGGAAAGACAAGTCATCCAAGAGCTACACAAGACGAAGACATCAAGCTCACATTGGTGAATGGATTTTCGGTTCCGATTCCGACACTCACTCCGAGAGAAGTTATCACTCCAACTCCGACTATAGTCGAGATGAAGGTGTAGCCGGAATTGCTCTAGTGTTGTCCAACTCCTACGACATATTTGACTCACCAAATGAAGGAATTGGAAGATGCTTCATAACTATAGGCCCCAAGATATCACACCCCAAGTATATTTCAATAGTGATGAAGATGATTTCCTAGGTGATGATGATTTACTTGTTGACAACACTAGTGATGAAAACTATGATGAACTTGCTAGTAAGTAATCATGATAGTCAAGATGAAACTAATGACAATGGTAAGAAGGAGATTGAGCATCTAACTAAAGAACTAAACACTCTTAAGTTAGCTCATGAAACAACTCTAGAGGATCATAGAGAGCTCCTAAAAACTCATGAGAAGCTACGCTTTGAGAAGCTAAATTTAGAGCAAGAGCATGGGTTTCTAAAAGCTATCAATGATTATCTTCGAAAGAAGAGTTCTTCTTACAATGTCAAACGTCTCCTCTTGTCTACTTATATGCCACAAGTAGAATCTAGCAACAAGAGCGAGAAAGATTCTTCTTCTAGTAGTAATAGTAACCATGCTAAATCAAGTGTTGTTGCTTCTAGTAATTCTCTTGATTCCACTAACGATTCTCTTAGCCAAGTTACACTTGAGCAAGAAAATAGCTTATTTAAGGGAATTATAGAGAAAGGTGTTTACAAAAGCCTTGTCGGGAGTAAGCAATTTGAGGAAATTGTATGCAAGCAAGGAAGGCACCAGAAGAATCAAGGTGTTGGTTTTGAATGATAGTTGAATGCCAATGGATTTGAATGGGAAGAAGATCAATACCCCAAGACAAAGTTTGTTCCTCAACAAGAGAAGTATGACCCCACTTCTTTTAAGGGAACACAAGCTCAAGATGATCTTCCTCCACAAGACCACAAGCTAAAAGGAAAGGACAAGCTTCAAGAAGAGATTGACTCGTTTGAAGAAGCTCCTAAGGCCATGGTCAAGTGGGTTCCCAAGACTATGTCAAACTCTAAGTCTTCAAGTTTGACTATGATTCCAAGGATTCCCATCAAGTTGATGTGGATCCCAAATGTCACGCCCAAGATGTGATTATACCCTGATCACGTGATGACTCGTGATTGGGGCACAACCGCTTTTCAGGCGCTTAGCAAGATGGATATCATTACATCGTACCATACATAAATTGTTGGGGATACATACAAGTCACATGAATACAACACATCATACATAATACATCCAACTACGGATGAAAACATGAAAAGCACAACGACATCCATCCTGCTATCCCAGGCTGCCGACCAGGAACCTATCCCAAGATCGACGAAGAAGAAGGAGAAGAAAGAACTCCAACACAAGTAAGTATCGCTCTCACATCAAGTCACCGGAAACCTGCACCTACAACTGTTGTTGTAGTATCTGTGAGCCACGAGGACTTAGCAATCCCATAACCATGGGTATCAAGACTAGCAAAGCTTAATGGGTATGGAGAGGATAAGTGGTGAGGTTGCAGTAGCGGCTAAGCATATATGGTGGCTAACTTACGAGTACAAGAATAAGATGAGCATCTATGCAAACGGTCGTGAACTAGTAATGATCGCTAAGTGATCCTGAACTACCAACGAGTCAAAAATAACCCCATCGTGTTTTCTTCTTAAATTGAAAAAAGACAGTCACGGTTACTCACGCGGTTGGTGTATTTTATTTCGGATCCTCTGTCAAGTTAAATACAACCGGATATTAACAAATTCCAATCTGCCACATAACCGCAGGCACGACTTTTGAAAGATCATAACCCTACAGGGGTGTCCCAACTTAGCCCATCACAAGCTCTCACGATCAGCAGAGGTAAAAAAACCTTATCTTAGGGAAGACCCAATCAGCTCGGAATCCCGGTGCACAAGACATTTCGGCAATGGTAAAACAAGTCCAGCAAGACCTCCCGGCGTGCCGACACCCTGATAGTAGCTGCGCGTATCTCGTCTCAGGCCACGACTGGATGAGCAGTTCGTACAACTAAAACCAATCCTCGAGTTTCCCCGTGGTGGCACTACAAGGGGCTCTAGTTTGGACCAACACTCATGAGGAGCACTGGCCCGGGGTTGTAAATTAAGTCCTCAGGGTCCGTAAAGTCCCTATGCAAGTTTTAGTTATTAGGAAAATGGTAAAACCAATGTTGGGCCTTGCTGGAGGAGTTTTATTCAAAGCAAACTGTCAAGGGGGTCCCATAACTCACAACCGTGTGAGGAACGCAAACTCAAGGAACATAACACCGGTTTATTGATTCTTAAGGAGGCATGAGTGGAACAAAACACCGAGCAAAAGGCCAAGTCTTCCACCCATTGCCAAGTATATAGGTGCATAATTTAATTAAGAGATATTGTGATATTCCAAAACATCCAAGTTCCAACATGGAGCAATCTTCATCTTCACCTGCAACTAACAACGCTATAAGAGGGGTTGAGCAAGCGGTGACATAGCCAAACAACAGTTTTGCTGGGATGGTGTCAAAGGTTAGAGGTTTCATGGCAACAATGAGAGGCTAACAACAATAGATAGGCAGCGAGGCATATAGCGATAGCATCGAGACAACTAGCATAGCAATGATAGTAATGAGATCCAAGGTGATGGTCATCTTTCCTGAGATCCCGCAAGGAAGAAGAATGAGTCCATGAAGAAGAAGAAGCCACGAAGACGAACCAAGTGTAGCCGAACGAATCCTCACGATCGCAACGAAACAGGAACTAACGAGAAGTAGCAAACAACATGGTAAACACACCACACATATGTTGGAGATATGCCCTAGAGGCAATAATAAAAGCATTATTATTATATCTCCTTGTTTATGATAATTGTCTGTTATTCATGCTTGAATTGTATTGTACGGAAACAGCGATACATGTGTGAATACACAGACCACGTTGAGTCCCTGGTAGGCCTCTAGTTGCCAGCTCGTTGATCAACAGATGGTCACGGTTTCCTGACCATGGACATAGGATGTCAGTGATAACGGGATCACATCATTAAGAGAATGATGTGATGGACAAGACCCAAACTTGAGCATAACACAAGATCGTATAGTTCGTAATGCATAAGCTTTTCGGTTTCAAGTAATTATTCCTTAGACCATGAGGTTGTACAACTCCCGGATACCGTAGGAGTACTTTGGGTGTGCCAACCGTCACAACGTAACTGGGTGGCTATAAAGGTACGCATCGGGTATCTCCGAAAGTGTTTGTTGAGTTGGTACGAACCGAGACTGGGATGTTGTCACTCCGTATGACGGACAGGTACCTCTGGGCCCACTCGGTAAGACATCATCATGAGCTCAATGTTACTAAGTAGTTAGTCACGGGATGATGGATTACGGATCGAGTAAAGAGACTTGCCATAACGAGATTGAACAAGGTATTGGGAATACCGACGATCGAATCTCGGGCAAGTACCGTACCGATGGACAAAGGGAATAACATACGGGATTGAGTGAATCCTTGACACGGTGGTTCAACCGATGAAGATCATCGAGGAACACGTGGGAACCAACATGGGTATCCAGATCCCGCTGTTGGTTATTGACCGGAGAGTGGTCTCGGTCATGTCTACGTGTCTCCCGAACCCGTAGGGTCTACACACTTAAGGTTCGGTAACGCTAGGGTCGTAGAGATAAATGCACATGGAAACCCGAAAGTTGTTCGGAGTCCCGGATGAGATACCGGACGTCACGAGGAGTTCCGGAATGGTCCGGAGGTAAAGATTGATATATGGGAAGTCCGGTTTCGGCCAACGGGTGATCTCCGGGGGTCACCGGGAGCGTCCCGGGACCACCGGAGGGGCCCCGGGGTCCACCGGGTGGGGCCACCCATCCCGGTGGGGCCCCTAGGCCGCGAGGGGAAGTGTGCAGCCCTCTGGGCTGGCGCACCACAAGGTGGCCCACCTCCCCATGCGCCTAGGGTTAAAACCCTAAGGGGAGGGGGGGCCACCACTTGCCTTGGGGGAGGAGGACTCCTCCCTGGCCGCCACCCCCCCTTGCAGATAGGATCTGCAGGGGGCTGGCGCCCCCCTGGCCCCCTATATATATGTGGGGAGGGAGAGGGCAGCCGCACCCAAGCCCTGGCGCCTCTCCCCCTCCCGTCACACCTCCATACTCCCAACGCAGGGCGCCCGGCGAAGCCCTGCTGCGATCTCCACTGCATCCGTCATCACGCCGTCGTGCTGCCGGATCTCTGACGACTTCTCCTCCCCCCTTGCTGGATCAAGAAGGAGGTGACGTTGCTGCACCGTACGTGTGTTGAACGCGGAGGTGCCGTCCGTTCGGCGCTAGATCATCGGTGACGAAGAACGTGAAGAGTACGACTACTTCATCCCCACTTCGTTGAAAGCTTCCGCACGCGATCTACATAACGGTATGTAGATGCACTCTTACTTGCTCGTTGCTAGATGTATCCATAGTTGGATCTTGGTGAAGACGTAGAAATTTTTTGAATTATGCTACGTTCCCCAACAACATAAATAAGACAAGATGCTCAACCAAGTATGATGCATGACAAGGCTACATGATGCAAATCATGGCAAGAGATGATGCACACAAGAACAACACAATCAAACAAGTTTAAATGAGGCCGGAAACAACATATAACAATTCCGGTAAGTCCTCATATGCAAATTTTGAAATTGCTCCAGATCTGAACAAACCTTAAGTTCAAGTTGTTAAACAGCAAGTTAACATGCACCATGATGATCAACACGATTTTCTAGTCAAGTTACATGTGAAGTTCATTTAATTTGGAGCTGCGGCCTAGAAGATATGAGCGAAACAAGTCAAGCATGGCATCGATGCAAGAAGTATTCAAGCGTCAAGAAAACACACTCCAAACATGTATACAACATGATATGATGCATCTACATGCAAAAACAATCAAGTTTCATATAGAGCACGCTCCAAACGGAGCAACAGTTCAACACATGCACATGAAACAAGATAGAACAATAATCTGTCCCAAAACAGCAACTAGGCACTTTGCAATCATCAAAACAAAATGCTACAGGAACATTTCATGGCATCAAAGGGCATGGCAAGCATGTACATGTCAAGCACTACAAACATGATCACTGAGCTACTGCCAAACACCACCATAACATGCTCAAAACATCATGGCAAGATTGCAAATAATAACTATTTCACAAACTTAGTGAAATAAACTGAACATGGCAGCAACAACGATAGGTAGGCATGTTTGCAAGCTTGTGAAACTCATCTCAAAGCATATCATGGCATGTGAATATAACCAGCAGCAAGAAGACATGTTTATGCAGCTAATCATGGCAAGAACATGGTCATAGGATGCATAGAACACTAGCTATTCACATGACAAAAATGAACTTACTGACAACAGGCTGACAGAAACATAATATAGCAATCTGAGAGCAAGAAAGAGACAAGCTACAGCAACCTATAATTGCAAACAAGGGCATGGATGGATAGAGCATAACATGGACTTCAAGACATGCCCACTGGACATCCCCAAATGTTCATGGATATGACTATAGTATCAAGCAAACATGGCATCACAATATAACAGTTTCAGAAAATCAGCAAACAACGAGTAGGCTACTTTACAAGCTTGTTTCACTCACCACAAGGCATATTATTAAAAACTAATTACACCATAGCAAAGATGACATGATTTTGCTCCTAAAACATGTTGACATGATGCTCAAACAAAAATCACACAAAAAGATATGAATAGACAAATGAGCAAGTTATAACAGTTTTTAGCACTTAACATCAACTAACACTTTTGTAACAGGGATTAATATATCAATATGCACCCTAACATGAATGCAAAGCATACCATCATGTAGAGCGTTCAGATATGAACATTTTGACACATTATACTATCAATTTGGACACACATGCACAAAGTTGTGTCATGACAAAGATGCACACCTAATATGATAAATCAGGGACTTAGCCGTTTAAGCAAAATAAATGCAAGCAACATTTTAAGTGTTTCTTTACATGTATGAGGATGTCATGTCAAGTCATATGCAATTTTTAGGAAAACTTTGGCATGAAGATGATATAGAGTATTTCGTCACCGTGGTGGGGGAAAAGGGGTGCCACGGCGGCGAATCCGAAAATGATGCCGCAATAACATTTCGATACCGACAACTCGTTGAGATGTCGATGCAAAAGAAGGGTGGCGTGAGCGAGTCATGCAAAAGATGGTGGGGTGATCCTAGTTATCGGGTTCTGACGGGTCGACGGCATGGCAAACGAGGATGGACGTGCACGAGACAAATCGAACACGATTCAAACATGAGTATCTCATACAACACACATGCATTCGTCTACGGGCATCGTCTCGGGGTTATACCTTCAAAGCGTATGTTCGGGTGGATCGTGTTCAACGAGGGAAGTCGTTCTCGCGACGGTAGTGGAAGTGGTCGTTCACGTCTCGTAGTCGTACATGTCGGTGGTAGTCATACTCATCACCTCGTGGAAGTAGTGGTACGCATTCCGTAGATGTTCGGGGTCACGTGGGGAACTTGACGTCCACGGGTCGACGGTAGTGGAACTTGATGCATCGCGAAGTGCAGTCGTACTCGTTTCGAAGATGAACTTGATCCGATGTCTTCGAGCGTCATGGTACTTGGCGAAATACACGTCGACGGTAGTTGTACACGGTTCATAAATGTTCATGGCGTCGGTGTCGTGGTACTCGGGGTCTTCGGACTTATCGGTCTCGTTTTGCGACGGTAGTCGAACTTGTCGTTTGGTTCATGGGTCTTCGGCGACGGTAGTCGTTTGGCATCGGTCGTCGAGGTACTTGGCGGCCTTGGTGATTCCGGAGATGTCGGTAGAGATACTAGCGCAAAACCTTCTAGTCCAACTTGATGGATCCAAGGGCTCCGGGCGTCGTGGTACTTGTCGTAGTGGTACTTGGCGAATCCAGTGGCAGCAGTACAGGAAGGCAAGGGCATGGCCAATGGGAGCAGCAGCGAGCTCAACAGGGCTCGGGCGCTGACGGGGAGAAGCGGGAGGCATCGGTGTCAGGGAATGGTCGACGGACGGAGCAGCTCCAGCGAGCAGCGGACGGTCGGCGGTCGTCCTTGCCGATGATGGCGGCGGAGCAGAGGCGGAAGGGCACGGAGCTCGTGGAAGATGCCGACCAGACGAGGTGGTCGCCGGCGTGATGACCTGCGGCTCCAGGGATGGCGGGCAGCACGGGGCTTGGCAGCATTGGTGGCCATGGCGCCAAGGCACGGGGACAGGTGCGACTCCGAGCGATGACGGGGTGGAGCTCCCGGCGCTCAGGGAGAGCTCCGGCGTCTCAGCTTCGGGACGAGGACGGAGGTCAGGGACGGAGCGGCAGTAAGCTGTGGCGCTGGTCTACGAGGAACGGCGCTGGATCGAACGAGGAGGGTTGCGGGCGTGATGCATGAGACGGTGCGGCGGTGGGCTTGAGGGCCTATGGCGCGGGGGTATGCAGAGGCGAGGTGGGGTAGAAGGAGGGGAAGACAAGGGCACGAGGCCCTGGTGGGGAGGTTGAGCTTGAGGTGGGCCTGGGCGACGTCGAGGGGCGCTGGAGGTGGTGGTGCGAGGGACAGAAGGAAGAGAACGAAGAAGAGGTGGCAGCGCTGCGGGAGGAAGAAGGGGATCGAGGGAAAGATGCTGAGGGGGTCGGGGAGATGAGGGTTAGGGTTAGATGGCTAGCGGGCTGGATGGGCCTAGGGAGGCCGCGGTGGCCTGGGCCGGCTTGACAGCTTCTCCCTCTCTCTTCTTCTTCTTTTTATTTTCCAAAACAAAAAATACCAAAGAAGAAATGGGACAAGAAAGGAAAATTAGGGATGGTGTTTAGGCATGAAGTTGTTTTTCTCGGACTCATAAAAATGAGCATGATCCAAGAAAATTATAAGTGGGCATGGTAGAAAGATGAAAATTCAAACTCATTTGAATTTTATTCAAAATTCAAATGGGTTTGAACTAGGACTTGGTTTTTGAAGTTTCCAAAAAATGTTGAGGTATTTTGAGGAACCTCGATAAACGGGAAAAGAATAATGGACAAGATTAGAGGGTAAAAACTTGAAGAAGTAAAGGCCAATGGATTTAACATGCAAGTGTGTTTTGTTAAATTAATAGCTCCATAAATATTAGGAGGATATGTTTTTAAGAGAAATCACCAAGTGCATTTCCCTTGACTTAAATAGATCAAACGATCTATGCAATTTATTAAGTTGAGTTTTAAAAAATTAAAAGACATGATGGCATGATGACATGATGCAATCCAAAATAAAAATAGAGCAAGCAAAATGAAACACACGGAGATCACGAAATATATGGAAGGCTTCTAGAGCGTCGGTCTCGGGGTGCCACACCAAAGAAGAAGAACTAGGGTGTTCTTGAGGGTGACTCCGCCAACATACTTCACTCATATTCATATTGACAAGTGATACGTCTCCAACGTATCTATAATTTTTGATTTTTTCATGATATTATATTATCTGTTTTGGATGTTTTATATGCATTAATATGCTATTTTATATTATTTTTGGGACTAAATTATTAAACAACAACCAATGCAGTTTCTGTTTTTTTCTTGTTTTTGAGTTTCGCAGAAAAACAATATCAAACGGAGTCCAAACGGAATGAAACTTTACGATGATTTTTCTTGGACCAGAAGACACCACGGAGACTTGAGAACCAAGTCAGAAGAGCCACTAGGTGGCAACAAGGGGGGAGGGCGCGCCCCCACCCTTGTGGGGCCCTTGTGACTCCACTGACCTACTTCTTCCTCCTATATATTCACATATATTACAGAAACCCTAGAGGAGGCATCGAAACCACTTTTCCACCACCGTAACGTTCTATATGCACGAGATCCCATCTGGAGGCCTTTTCTGGTACTCTGCCGGAGGGGGATTCAACCACGGAGGGCATCTACATCAACACCATTGCCCATACGATGAAGCATGAGTAGTTTACCACAGACCTACGGGTCCATAGCTAGTAGCTAGATGGCTTCTTCTCTGTCTTTGATTCTTAATACCATGGTCTCCTCGATGTTCTTGGAGATCTATCTGATGTAATCTTCTTTTGCGGTGTGTTTGTCGAGATCCGATGAATTGTGGATTTATGGTCAATTTATCTATGAATATTATTTGAATCTTCTCTGAATTCTTATATGCATGATTGGATATCTTAGTAATTCTCTTCGAACTATCTGTTTGGTTTGGCCAACTAGATTGGGTTTTCTTGCAATGGGAGAAGTGCTTTGCTCTAGGTTCAATATTGCGGTGTCCTCACCCAGTGACAGAAGGGGTAGCAAGGCATGTATTGTATTGTTGCCATCGAGGATAAAAAGATGGGGTTTTCATCATATTGCTTAAGTTAATTCATCTACATCATGCCATCTAACTTAAAGCGTTACTCTCTTCTTCATGAACTTAATACTCTAGATGTAGGCAGTAGTCGGTCGATGTGTGGAGTAATAGTAGTAGATGCAAGCATGAGTCAGTCTACTTGATACGGACGTGATGCCTATATTGCATAATTATTGCCTTATATATCTTCATAACTTTGTCCTTTTGTATCAATTGCTCGACAATAATTTGTTCACCCACCGTATTATTTGCCTTCAGAGAGAAGCCTCTAGTGAAACCTATGGCCACCGGGTCTATTTTCCATCATATTAGTTTCCGATCTACTATTTTGCAATATTTTACTTTCTAATCTATAAACCAAAACCCCAAAAATATTTTAGCTTTTGTTTATCTATCTCTATCAGATCTCACTTTTGCAAGTAACCGTGAAGGGATTGATAACCCCTTTATCACGTCGGGTACAAGTTATTTGATTGTTTGTGCAGGTATTTGTGATTTGTGCATCAGTCTCCTACTGGATTGATACCTTGGTTCTCAAACGGAGGGAAATACTTATCTCTACTTTGATGCATCACCCTTTCCTCTTCAAGGGAAAAACCAACGCAAGCTCAAGAAATAGCAGGAAGAATTTCTGGCGCCGTTGCGAGGGAGATCTATGCCAAATCAAGACACACCAAGTACCCATCATAAAACTCTCATCTCTTGAATTTACATTATTTGCCATCCATCTCTTGTTTTCCTCTCCCCCACTTCTAAAACGTTTTCAGAAAAACACAAAAAGATTTACCCTTTTTATTCACCTTTTTTCCGTTCGTCTTTTCATTTGCCCTTGTGTATTACTTGGGTTGTTTGCTCATTTGCTTGGTATAATTGTGTGTTTATTGAAAATTAGAAACACATTTTACGGATCCACTTAAAGTTTTCAACTTGGATCATCTTAGATCCATATGTGCTCATGCTGAAACCCCAACTAGTTTAGTTGAGGGAAAATCTTTAGATGAGCATCCACATTTTGTGCATCACCGTTTGTCTAAAAAAGGGAGACTCATATGGAATCAAATAAATTGTTTGCTTTATTATGCTTGGAATCTTTGTGAACTTTGTGATTTTAGTTGTTGCTCTAAGAACCCTAAAAACACCTTCCATACCTATGCGAGTTTAATGATAATGAAATCTTATCTTCTTATGAAAAAGGTGTTTATAGTTACTATGATATCGAACAAATTGAAGAATTTGTTGGTTTGAAGGGTGCTTATGAAGTTGCTTCTTTGATTGAGAAGTATGATATTAATCCCTACAAATCTGAAAATTTTGACATACTTAAATATTGCTATGAAAAATATGCTCACAATGCCTATGTCAAAGAATTTATTGAGAGAATGGTTGTTTCTTTGGAAGAAAAGAATGATATACATGAATCTGTAGATAATTATGATTTCGTTGATTTTATTGAGATATCTTCCCTTGATGAACATGATGCTTGTTATTCTTATGGCCATGATGTCAATTTTTATGGAGATGAATTTGATATAGTTCCTTATGTTAAACATGAGATTATTGCTATTGCACCCATACTTGATAGTTCCTTGAATCAAAAGCATGATTGCAATGATGTTATTATAAATTCTATTAATGTCAATTGTGTTAATAATATGCAAAATCCTAAGCTTGGGGATGCTAAATTTTCTATGTCTACTACTTGTTTCAATGATCATGATTGGGGTGATTCTTCTTATAATCTTGAAAATTTATGTGTGCCCCATGATGAATATAAGACTGATAATAATGTTTGCAATAATATTTAAAGTGGGTTTGAAAGAATGTCAACTTTTGATCCCACTACTTTGGAGATTGGTCAATCTTATGAATTTTTTGATAAAAGTGGGATTGGAGAAGTAATGACTTTGTTCTATCTTAATCCCACTATTTCGAAAGAGTGTCAACTTTGCATGCATGTGGATCATGTAGAGAATATTTTATGTGATAGCTATATTGTTGAATTTGATTATGATCCTACATGTAATTATTATGAGAGCGGAAAATATGGTTGTAGGAATTTTCATGTCACTAAATTACCTCTCATTATGTTGAGATTTCTATTGGCTCTTTCTTCTTCCTCGGATATGCTAGATCTTGCTTGTCTTGCTAATTTGTTTTCCTATAAAATGCCTATGCATAGGAAGTATGTTAGACTTAGATGTGATTTTCACATGCTATATGATGCTCCTTTTGTGCTTCAAGTCTTGTCTTTCATGTGAGCATCATTAAAATTATCCACGCCTAGCTAAAAGGCTTTAAAGAGAAGTGCTTGTTGGGAGTCAACCCAATATTTTTTATTTTCTGTTTTTGTGAAAATACACATTATTACTTCTATATTAATTATGTTTTAGTGTTTTGATTAGTGTTTGAGCCAAGTAAGACCTTTGGATGGCCTACGGTGATCGTTGATTTGATTTTGCTGAAAAATAAAAACTTTTGCACCCAGTGCAGCAAATTCAATAATTCACTGGAATGTGAAAACCTTCTGAAATTTTTACAAAAAATTGATATACAAATTGCCCACGCCGTCCTAATTTTTCTGAATTTTTAGAGTTCCAGAAGTTTGCGAAGTTTTCAGATTACTACATATTGTTTGGTTTTTTACAGATTATGTTTTCTATGTGTTGTTTGCTAACTTTGATGAATCTATGGCTAGTAGATATTACACCAATATAAAATAATAATGAAATCAAAATAGTACCTTTGGTGGTTATTTGCTTTGTTTTACTAACGGATCTCACGAGTTTTCTGTTGAGTTTTGTGTTGTGAAGTTTTCAAGTTTTGGGTAAGGATTTGATCGACTATGGAATAAGGAGTGGCAAGATCTTAAGCTTGGTGATTCCCAAGGAACCCCAAGGTAATATTCAAGGACAACCAAGATCCTAAGCTTGGGTATGCCCCGGGGAGGCATCCCCTCTTTCGTCTTCGTCTATCGGTAACTTTACTTGAGGCTATATTTTTATTCACCACATGATATGTGCTTTGCTTGGAGCATCTTGTATGATATGAGTCTTTTCTTTTTAGTTTGCACAATCATCCTTACTGTACACACCTTTTGAGAGGGACACGCTTGAATTGTGATTTATTAGAATACTCTATGTGCTTCACTTCTATCTTTTGAGCTAGGCAATTTTGCTCTAGTGCTTCACTTATATCTTTTTAGAGCACGACGGTGGATTTATTTTATAGAAATAGTTGAAGTCTCTTGCTTCACTTATATTATTTTGAGATTCTATAAAACAGCATGGTAATTTGCTTGGGTTATGAATTTAGTCCTAATATGATAGGCATCCAAGGGAGATATAATAAAACTTTCATATGGAGAGCATTGAATACTATGAGAAGTTTGATTCCTAATAATTGTTTTGAGATTTTAAGATGGTACTATTAGAGTCATGCCAGTGGTAGTTTGTGAGGTTAAAGATATAATGGTGTTAAGGTTTGTGATTCCCGTAGCATGCATGTATGGTCTCCTAACTATGTAACCAAATTGAAGCACATTGTATCTTGATTGTTTATCTTTAGGTGGAGGTCGGGGGCACGCGATGATTAACTCCTACCAATCTCCCCCCTAGGAGCATGCACTTTTCTTCGAGGGCTAATAAATTCTTCCCAATAAGTATGTGAGTTCTTTATGACTAATGCTGAGTCCATGGATTATACGCACTCTCACCCTTCCACCTTGGTAGCCACTCTAGTGCCGCGCAACTTTTGCTGGTGCATCAAACCACCTTATACCCTTCCTCAAAACAGCCACCATACCTACCTATTATGGCATTTTCATTGCCATTCTGAGATATATTGCCATGTAACTCCATCGTTATGTTCATTATGACACCCACCATCATTGTCATATTGCTTTGCATGATCATGTAGTTGGCATAGTTTTTGTGGCAAAGCCGACGTTCATATTTTTTTATACATGTCACTCTTGATCATTGCACATCCCGGTACACCGCTGGAGGCATTCATATAGAGTCAAATTTTGTACTAGTATCGAGTTGTAAGTAAATAAAAGTGTGATGATCATCATTATTAGAGCATTGTCCCATGTGAGATTATAAATAAAAGAGGCCAAAGAAGCCCAAATAAAAAAAGAGGCCAAAGAAGCCCACAAATAAAAAAGAGAGGCCAAATAGCCGAAATAAAAAAATTGAGAGAAAAAGAGAGAAGGGACAATGTTACTATCTTTTTCCACACTTGTGCTTCAGAATAGCACCATGATCTTCGTGATAGAGAGTCTCCTATGTTGTCACTTTCATATACTAGTGGGAATTTTTCATTATATGACTTGGCTTTTATATTCCAGTGATGGGCTTCCTCAAATTCCCAAGGTCTTCATGAGCAAGCAAGGAGGATGCACACTGACTTAGTTTTCTTTTGAGCTTTCATATACTTATAGCTCTAGTGCATACGTTACATGGCAATCCCTACTCACTCACATCGATATCTATTCATGGACATCTCCATAGTCCATTAATTTGCCTAGTTGATGTGAGACTTTCTCCCTTCTTTTTGTCTACTACCACCTTCTATTCCACCCATAGTGCTATGCCCATGGCTCATCCTCATGTATTGCATGAAGAGCTGAAAAAGTTTAAGAATGTAAAGTATAAAAACAAATGCTTGGCTGACACCGGGATGGGCATGATTTATACTTTGTGTTAAGAAGAGGGAGCATAACGAGACTATATGATTTTGTAGGGATAACTTTATTTAGCCATGTTATTTTTGAAGCTTCGTGGATTGCTTTTTAGTATGCTTGAAGTATTACTGTTTTGATATTGATAAAATTTTGTTTTGAGTCTTATGGATCTGAACATTCATGCCACAATAAAAGAAGAATTACATTGATGAATATGTTAGGTAGCATTCCACATCAAAAATTCTGTTTTTATCATTTACCTACTGGAGGACGAGTAGGAATTAAACTTGGGGATGCTTGATACGTCCCCAACGTATCTATAATTTTTTATTATTCCATGCTATTATATTATATGTTTTGGATGTTTTATATGCATTAATATGCTATTTTATATTATTTTTGGGACTAACTTATTAACAGAGAACCAAGTGCTAGTTTTTGTCTTTTCCTTGTTTTTGAGTTTCGTAGAAAAGGAATATCAAACGGAGTCCAAACGGAATGAAGCTTTACGATGATTTTTCTTGGACCAGAAGACACCACGGAGACTTGAGAACCAAGTCAGAAGAGCCACGAGGCCGCAACAAGGGGTGAGGGTGCGCCCTAGGCAGGTGTGCGGCCCGCCACTCTAGTGGGCCCGTCGTGACTCCACCGACCTACTTCTTCCTCCTATATATTCACATATATTCCAGAAACCCTAGAGGAGGCGAAACCACTTTTCCACCGTTGTAACCTTCTGTATCCACGAGATCTCATCTGGAGGCCCTTTCTGGTACTCTGCCGGAGGGGGATTCAACCACGGAGGGCATCTACATCGACACCATTGCCCTTCCGATGAAGCGTGAGTAGTTTACCACAGACCTATGGGTCCATAGCTTCTTCTCTCTCTTTGATTCTCAATACCATGTTCTTCTCGATGTTCTTGGAGATCTATCCAATGTAATCTTCTTTTGTGGTGTGTTTGTCGAGATCTGATGAATTGTGGATTTATGATAAATTTATCTATGAATATTATTTGAATCTTCTCTGAATTCTTATATGCATGATTTTATATCTTTGTAATTCTCTTCGAACTATCGGTTTGGTTTGGCCAACTAGAATGGTTTTTCTTGCAATTGGAGAAGTGCTTTGCTTTGGATTCAATCTTGCGGTGTCCTCACCCAGTGACAGAAGTGGTAGCGAGGCACGTATTGTATTGTTGCCATCGAGGATAAAAAGATGGGGTTTTCATCATATTGCTTGAGTTAATTCCCGTGCATCATGTCATCTTACTTAAAGCGTTACTCTGTTCTTCATGAACGTAATACTCTAGATGCAGGCAAGAGTTGGTCGATGTGTGGAGTAATAGTAGTAGATGCAGGCAGCAGCCGGTCTACTTGATACGGACGTGATGCCTATATTGCATAATCATTGCCTTAGATATCTTCATAACTTTGCGCTTTTCTATCAATTGCTCAACAGTAATTTGTTCACCCACCGTATTATTTGCCTTCAAGAGAGAAGCCTCTAGTGAAACCTATGGCCCCCGGGTCTATTTTCCAGCATATTAGTTTCTGATCTACTATTTTGCAATCTTTTACTTTCCAATCTATACACAAAAACCCAAAAAATTACCTTTTTATCTATCTCTATCAGATCTCACTTTTGCAAGTAACCGTGAAGGGATTGACAACCCCTTTATCGCGTGGGTTGCAAGTTGTTTGATTGTTTGTGCAGGTATTTGTGATTTGTGCGTCAGTCTCCTACTGGATTGATACCTTGGTTCTCAAACTGAGGGAAATATTTATCAATACTTTGCTGCGTCACCATTTCCTCTTCAAGGGAAAACCCAACGCAAGCTCAAGAAGTAGCAGCAATGACTTATGCATTCAACTTTCATATCTTGCATCAAGTTCATGTAGTCACAAACCCTCGTGTTGGTCAGAAAAGGGACAAGGTAACCTAATGCTTTCATGGACATCATCATATGTGCACTTCACTCTATATCTATGGATATCCTTGTATGTTTCTTGTCGGACTAACCCATGTAGGTATGGAAAGTGCAACACTCCAAAGGATTGATCCAAATGATCCACATCAACATTGAGCATCCACATAATCACTATCTACATGTAGTCATCATCCACAAAACCCAAGGTTAGTTCATCCCTCTTAGGGGGGATATCACATCTAGGGGAGCTTTACTCTAAGAGAATGAGCTAAAGCAGCTCTAATGGTGTGAACACATTAATGATTTATGTAAAAGTGGTAACCTCACTTGTGCTTAAACGATGAGTATGACCTATGATCAAATGTTCTCATTTGACTCCTAATTCAATATACTCATATACAGATGACCTAGTCATCGCCAATTGGTTGATAGATGCTAGAATTGTTTGTGCATGATTTGACACATGATTTATTTGCTATCTTATTGTGTGAGGATGTTGGTTGCATATTTTCTTCATTCGAGGACATCCATTTGTTGTTTTGATTGTTTTTTTTTGGCCAAGTAGATGTGCAAGAATGCCTAAGAACTTTCTCTAGATATCTATGCTTTTCTTGTCTCAAATTCTATTCATGCTACATCACAAAATTTGAACAAGTCTTTTCGGACCCTCTGAGCGAGGAGCACTCGGAGTCACCGATCTGACAAGGGCTACCTTCCAAAACCTTCTGATGCATTTCGCTCAGACCAACCATTCCCACTCGGTATCACCGAAATCAACAGATTGATCTAGGTTTTCTATCTCGGTGCTACCGAATATACCTACTCGTTCACATTGAGTTGTTGTAACTACTTGCAATTTTGCATCTCAGTGCCACCGAATAGTTCCACTCGGTGCCACCAACAACACATGGGTATATAATTCCGCGGAACCGAACGTTTGGAAACTTCTTCAAACTCCTCACGCCTGCACCCCCATTCCTATCGCCCCTTGGCTCCGCATCCTCGTCGTCTTCGCTTGTGCGTCTCCGACACAGGTCTCCGCCGCCGTCGTCGAAAATCTCCACCGCCGTAGAGAATCGTCAACGAGTTAGGGTACAATTCGATCTCCTTGTGCTTTCCACTTCTGATTCAATGCACAAGGATTCTGCCTAGTATCTTGCCATGGATATATTCAGTGAAATGTCTAATTTGATGATTAATCCCTTATTCATGGATATATTCAGTGAAATGTCTGATTCGACGATTAATCCCTTATCAGCCCACGGGCTATATGGTACTAGCTACCGATATCCTAAACAGTGAGTATATATAAGCAATGCGATGAAACTAACCTCGATGGAAAACAACAGTTGTTCTCAATATTGTCCTGTATGAGTACATATAACGGCATGTTTAAGCACAATAGGCTAAACATCAACCAAATCTATCCATGTTATATAACATAATCTACAAATGATAGCTTCGGTGTGCAGGTTTAAGAATGCTAGTTAAGCAAAACAAGAAGTGGAATTTTTTGTTAACCGCAACAAGTTAATATTTAAAAACAAGCAAATATAGTCATTCAAACTAGTATTGCGCAGGTCTAAAGTACACTTGTTATTGTTAAAAATGAAAAGACGTGTTAACTGCAACATCCTTAACAACAACCAAATATCGTAATTCATAGTGGTATTGTTGGAACTGTTATTGATGAAATTGAACTGCACTACAGATAGTTGCACATATAGAGCTTCACATTATGAAGAACTGAAATAAACAAGGCATGAGGCCATCTCTAGTCGGTCCCCTAAAAGTTAACGGACTAAAACCCTTAGTGGAGTATATATATACTCCAGCAGTTTTTGGTCGTTTCTAGTCGATCCCCTAAAATTAACATTGTAAACCTCAATTTGATCAAGTTCAAGCAGGTTCAACCGAAAGTAGCATGCATTCAAACATAAACATAGATAGTTTTGCATAAACGAACATAAAACATAGATTTTAACTACACTAAACTACTTTTGGTCAAAGTGGAGGTCGAGCCAATCCTTCCTCATCAAGTACGGTGTGCCGCGAGCCGGGCCCGGGCCGATGCCGTTGTCAGGGTCATTGGGGAAGACACTCCTCCACTCGTCGATGTCGATCTCCTCATCCTCGCCGCCAAACTCGACGCCCTCCACGCCGCCATCCTCGCCGCCTTCGACCTCGTCATCTGCTACTTCTTGAGCTTGTGTTGTTTTCCCTCGAAGAGGAAAGCGTGATGCAGCACAGTAGCGTAAGTATTTCCCTCAGTTTTTGAGAACCAAGGTATCAATCCAGTATGAGACCACGCGCGAGTCCCTCGTACCTACACAAACAAATAAGAACCTTGCAACCAACGCGATAAAGGGGTTGTCAATCCCTTCATGGCCACTTGCAAAAGTGAGATCTTATAGAGATGATAAGATAAATTTTTTGGTATTTTTGATATGGAGATTGAAAGTAAAGATTGCAAAACAAAAGTAAAGTAAAGATAAATATTTGATGGAAGATTAATATGATGAAGATAGACCCGGGGGCCATAGGTTTCACTAGTGGCTTCTCTCATGATAGTAGATTTCTATGGTGGTGAACAAATTACTGTCGAGCAATTGATAGAAAAGCGCATAGTTATGAGAATATCTAGGCATGATCATTGTATATAGGCATCACGTCCGTGACAAGTAGACCGAAACGATTCTGCATCTACTACTATTACTCCACACATCGACCGCTATACAACATGCATCTAGAGTATTAAGTTCATAAGAACAAAGTAACGCCTTAAGCAAGATGACATGATGTAGAGGGATAAACTCATGCAATATGATATAAACCCCATATTTTTATCCTCGATGGCGACAATACAATAGGTGCCTTGCTGCCCCTGCTGTCCCTGGGAAAGGACACCGCAAGATTGAACCCAAAGCCAAGCACTTCTCCCATTGCAAGAACTACCAATCTAGTAGGCCAAACCAAACTGATAATTCGAAGACTTGAAAAGATATTTAAATCATGCATAAAAGATTTCAAAGAAGAATCAAATATTTTTCAGACATAATCTTGATCATAAACCCACATTTCATCGGATCTCGACAAACACACCGCATAAAGAATTACATCGAATAGATCTCCAAGAAGATCGAGCAGAACGTTGTATTGAGATCTAAAGAGAGAGAAGAAGCATCTAGCTAATAACTATGGACCCGAAGGTCTGTGGTAAACTACTCACAACTCATCGGAGAGGCTTTGGTGTTGATGTAGAAGCCGTCCGTGATCGATTCCCCCTCCGGTGGTGTCGGTGTACTGAGGTAGGGGTACCTCAGTACCCCAACTTGTGCACGGGCAGTTGCAGCTTCCCGCGGCAGGGTTTACCACGCGCTAGCCGGAGACCTTCCTGCTCCATATCAAACCATTCAAAAACAAAGTATGCAAGACAGAAGATCGAGACCCCGGCAAGTGGAGCTTGCCGGGAAGGCCGTACCAGGCTCAAGATTACCTCACTAGCACAAGGCCCTGGCAAGAGGAGCTTGCCAGGAAGACTAGAAGATCCCATCATGGAAGAACACGCCTCGGCGCTATATACGTCCCGGCGAGGGCCCGGGGAGCGGCAAGCTCCCGGGCCCGGCAAGATCAAGACCCCGGCAAGGTGCTTGCCGGGAGAGTTGCGCTGTGTGCCCGCGCTCCAGCTCATCGGCCCACGCGTCGCCCTGGGGCCTATCCAGGGACGCGTGGCGGATGGCTGTGCAGCCTGGGGGACACGGTGGCACTCCACGGTGGTGGATCTATCGCCGTGGCGGACGGAGACGCAAGGGCGGGAGCTTTTGGGGTCGACGGCGACGGGCATTAAATGCCCTTGTCCCCCACTGTCAAAGTAGGTAGCGACCACTGTTCGCGCACTGTTCCCGCACTGTTACAGCTACCACCTCTTTTACGTTTTTACCCCTTTCTCCTACGTTGACACCTGTCGGTGACCCCTTGCACTATAAAAGGAGGCCCATGCACAACGTGGAGGGGGTTCGAAAGCTAGATCATTCATACGCTCGGTGTAGCTGCTTCTTCAAGCTCCCGAGCTCCCCAACTCAATACACAACTAAGCAGGAGTAGGGTTTTACGCGTCTACCGCGGCCCGAACCTGGGTAAAACTGCCCGCGTGCTCGCTACGATCTGCTCTTCGTGCTCCCTCCGCCCTCGTACCGCACAGACAAGGGGCTCCGGTCCCATAGGTGTTCGTGGCGGACAGTTTCCCTCGACATCTTTGGCGCGCCAGGTAGGGGGCGTCGAGGTTGTGCGAACCTGATCCGGCGTTCGCGCGGGCGCATTCTTCACCAACCTCTCCATTTCATTCGGCAACTTCACCAGCAACAGCTCCATGGCCCCGAAGAAGAAGGCTTCGGAGGTCGGAGGCCCGTCTGCGTCTCATCCGCCGCCACCAGAGCCAACGGTGGGCGGGGGAGACGCCGTCGGAAGGGTGGTCGCCGGCGAGGACACTCGCGGCGCCACCAAATCCAAGGACAAGACGGACGACCGAGCCTCGGTCTCCGTGGACGCGCCACGTCCATCTCAGCACACGACAACCCAGCCGCGCCATACCACAGGAGGTGGTATCCGCTTGCTGGGACAAGGGCAAACCGGAGGATCGCGGGACGCCCCGGACCACCGTCCGGGCACAAGCAAAGCGAAGGCGCCGGCGCGGGACCCTGCTCCTTCTAACGTTGTTAGGAGTCCGAGCATATCCCGCTCCTCGCACCGCTCGCCCCCGTTCCCCTCCACTCCGGCAGAAGCGCTCGCAAGGGCGCAACTGCTCCTCGACTTCCCTCCAGCGCCAGACAAGGCCGAAGACTGGAGGGCCACCATCCAGAGCCTGATAGCCTTCGCCAACAACGATTCTCCACAGCAACCGGCGGCCTCGCGGCCGCGGCAAGCTGAGAAGACGAAGGCCGACGGCGACAAGACCGCCGGGGGTGCAACAAGCGTGCACTCCCCGCCGCGGAAGCAGAAGACGCCGCCCCGCCGGAACAACGCCGACGACGGCTCCACGGCATCGTCGGATCCGCGGGCCCGTCGGGACCAGCGCCAGGTCCTCGTACGACCGGCGACAAGAAGACGCTCGCACCACAATAGAGCGCCGCCGAGAAGCTCGGCGACAATCAGATCATAGAGCTGGGAACACTGTCGACGCGCGCGCGCCCGGTGAACCAGGCGACTTGCCGTACGCGGCAGGCTGCCCTGCGTTCACTCGCGAGCTGCGGCGCGTCCAGTGGCCCAGCATGAAGAATTTCAAGCCCGACGTACCGGAGAAGTACGACGGCAAGACGCACCCCTCAGAATTCCTCAGCGTTTACACCATCGCGGTGCAGGCTGCCGGGGGGCGCGACGAGAAGATCTTGGCAAACTACTTCCCGCTCGTGCTTAAGCCGAACGTCCGTTCGTGGCTTATGCACTTGCCGGAAGGTTCCATTTCTTCTTGGGCAGACCTTTGCCATCAGTTTGTTGGCGCCTTCACCGGCGGCCACAAACCCCATGGCCAGGAGAGCGATCTCCACATTCTGGCCCAGAAGGAAGGAGAAACCCTGCGCAAGTACATCCAACGCTTCAGCCGTGTGCAGCACAACATCCCTGATGTCCACCCTGCCGCGGTTATCAGCGCGTTCCACCAGAACGTGCGTAACCACCGCATGCGTGAAGAAATGGCGATGACCAAGATTCGGGATGTCAGCGAGCTCTATGCTCTGGCTAACAAATGCGCACGCGCAGAAGAGGGGAGGAGACTCCCCGGGGAGGACGCTTGCGCAGCAGGAAGCGACAGCGACGACGCCGCCCCGTCAAAGAAGAGCCGGCGGTGGAATAACAGAAGGAAGGGCAAGAAAGAGGTGCTTGCCGTCGAGAAGTCCGGCAAGGAGGCTCCCGCCAAGCAAACGCAGGCTGGCGGCTCCGGCAAGGAGCCTGTCCCTGTAGCGGCAGCCGACAAGCCGGACGGCTCCGACAAGCAATACTGCAAGATCCACCGCACCAAGGGTCACGATCTCTCCAACTGCAAGCGCGTCGAGTATCTCGTCGAGCAGCAGAAAGCTGAGTACGAGAGGCGCGACAAGGAGAAGGCCCAAGGTGGCGGGGAAGAGCCAAGCAAGAAGCGGCCGTTCAATGGCCGGGGAGGACGCCGCGGCAAAGCCAAGCAGCGGCAAGGTGACCGACCTCCCCGGGGCCGCGACAAGGACGAAGACGACGACGAAGACATGGAGGACGAGGATAACAGCGAGCAGGAGTTCCAGAAGGCCACGGAGGTCCTGTGCGTCGACGGTGGCGCCTCTCTGCACACCTCCCACCGCCAACTCAAGCAGTGGGTGCGTGAGGTGAATGCAGCAGAGCCGCCCGTGGAATCGCGCCGACTCCTCAAATGGTCCAGCACGCCCATCATTTTTGATCTTGAGGATCACCCGGACCGCACCACTGCGGTCGGGTGCTTGCCGATGCTGGTCTCACCCACCATCCGCAACCTCAAGGTCACCAAAATGTTGGTTGACGGCGGGGCCGGGCTGAACTTGATCTCCTCTGCTGTGATCAAGAAACTCCAAATTCCAGATGGCGAGCTCGAAGAGACCGGTTCTTTCCAAGGAATCAACCCGGGAAGGAGCAAGCCCAAGGGAAAGATCACTCTGCCGGTGACCTTTGGCGGGGAGCTCAACTTCAGAACTGAGCGCATCACTTTCGACGTCGCCGATATTCCATTGCCATACAATGGAATACTTGGCCGTCCTGCCCTCGCCAAGTTCATGGCAGCTTCCCATTATGCTTACAACGTACTCAAGATGCCGGGGCCGATAAGCGTCATCACTGTCCATGGCGACAAGAAGGATGCGCTTGTCTGCACCGACAAGATCTACCGGGATGCAGCAGCTGCGGCAGAAAAGGACACACTTGCCGCTGAAGCTCCCGGGGGGAAGAAGACGAAGACCAAGTCCGGCAAGTGCTCTGGGGCCCACTCCGGCAACCGCACCTCTTCGGAGTGCTGCGCTGCCGTCGAGGACGTTCCATCGAGCTCCACCGGCAAGAGTAAGAAAGGGATGGCCGCTCCTCCGGCAACCAAGAAGGTGTCCGCCAAGGAGGACGGCACTGGTGGTACCTTCACCATCAGTGCCACGCTTGACAGCAAATAGGAAAGCGCGCTCGTTGCCTTCCTGCGGGCGAATGTCGATGTGTTTGCTTGGCAGCCCTCTGACATCCCCGGTGTTCCCAGGAAGGTAATTGAGCACAAGCTTGCTGTCTGTCCTCATGCGCGGCCCATCAAGCAGAAAGTGAGGAAGCAAGCCGTGGAGCGCCAAGAATTTATCAATGAAGAGATCAAGAAGCTAGAGGCAGCAGGCCTAGTTAGAGGTGTGATCCATCCGACGTGGTTGGCAAACCCAGTCGTCGTGCGCAAGGCCAACGGGAAGTGGAGACTGTGTATAGACTTCACCGATGTGAATAAAGCATGTCCCAAGGATCCATTCCCTTTGCCGCGCATTGACCAGATCGTTGACTCCACTGCCGGATGTGAGCTACTCTGTTTTCTTGATGCATATTTAGGCTATCATCAGATCTTTATGGCCAAAGAGGATGAAGAGAAGACTGCATTTATCACTCCATGTGGCACTTATTGCTTCATACGCATGCCATTTGGACTGAAAAATGCAGGATCAACCTTTGCAAGGGTAGTATACACTGCTTTTCAGCCACAGATCCACAGAAATGTAGAGGCTTACATGGATGATATCGTGGTGAAGAGTAAGAGCAAGGAAACCCTGATCCAAGATTTGGAAGAAACATTTCAGAACCTGCGCAGGATACAGCTCAAGTTGAACCCCGAGAAGTGCGTCTTTGGAGTCCCCTCCGGCAAGCTTCTCGGGTTCTTTGTGTCACAGAGGGGGATTGAAGCCAACCCCGACAAGATTAAAGCCATTGAGCAGATAGAGGCCCCAAAGCGCGTCAAGGATGTCAGAAGGCTTGCAGGTTGTGTGGCTGCCCTCAGTAGGTTCATTTCAAAGTCTGCAGAACGCGCCCTACCTTTCTTCAAAATCTTGAAGAAGGCAGGTCCCATGAAGTGGACTCCGGAAGCGGAGGCAGCGCTGCAAGATTTGAAACGGTACCTATCCTCCACTCCAATACTTGTCGCACCTAGACCACAGGAAAAGTTGTTGCTATACCTAGCGGCAACCAACCAGGTGGTTAGTGCTGCGTTAGTAGCGGAGAGGGAGTCCGACGAGGAGGCTACGCCACCGGCAAGCGAATCCAGCGACAAGCAGGGGGCTGCTCCGGCAAGCTCTGGCCCCGACAAGGACAACTCTGCGCAGGAACAGGATGAAGTGCGGAAGAAGATGGTGCAGCGCCCAGTGTATTTTGTAAGTTCTCTCCTCCAAGGAGCTAGATCAAGATACTCTGGTGTGCAAAAGTTGCTTTTCGGCCTCCTCATGGCCTCGAGAAAGCTGCGCCATTACTTCCAAGCACATGAGATAACAGTGGTCACTCGCTTTCCGCTGAAGAGGATATTGCACAACCCAGAAGCAACAGGCAGGATCGTTGAGTGGGCACTGGAGCTGTCAAGCTTTGGACTCAAGTTTGAAAGTACTTCAACCATACAGAGTCGAGCTTTGGCAGAATTCATAGCTGAGTGGACCCCAACGCCCGATGAAGAAGTCCAAGAAACAAGTGCACCCGTACAAGAAGCGACAAGTGAATGGGTAATGTATTTTGACGGTGCCTTCTCGCTGCAAGGCGCCGGTGCTGGCGTGGTACTCATCGCGCCCACCGGAGAGCACCTCAAATACGTTATCCAGATGCACTTTCCCAGGGAGCAAGCGACAAACAACACTGCTGAATATGAAGGCTTGCTTGCCGGCCTCAGGATTGCGGCCGAACTTGGGATCAGGAAGCTGATTGTGCGGGGAGACTCTCAGTTGGTGGTCCGACAAGTCAACAAGAATTATCATAGCCCTTTGATGGAAGCTTATGTAGATGAAGTGAGGAAACTTGAGGAGCACTTTGAAGGTCTGCAGATGGAGCACGTCCCGAGAGCTCAGAATGAAATTGCGGATGGCCTTTCAAAGTGTGCTTCGATGAAGTTACCTATGGAACGAGGGACCTTCTTGCTCAAGCTGACTCAACCATCCGTTACACCATCAATTGGGCAGTCCAAGAAGAGAAAGTTGGTCTCCGGTGACTACTTGCCGGCGGGTCTTCCTGAAACCGCCGCCAAGGTCCCCAAGATCAGCAATCAGAACGCTGAGGAACGGTTTGCTCCTGCAGATCCTCGGGTCTGTGCAGTTGAAGCAAGCGTTCCCGACAAGCCTCGCCCCGGCGAGCTTGCCGGGGGACCTTCAGCTCCGGCAGAGCCAGAGGTTCTTGCCGTAGAAGCTGAGGTTCCCGCAGCGGCCCTCATGCCTTTAGTCCTTGCCGTTGAGCCCCAAGCTCCGGCATGGGCGCACCAAATCGTCCGCTTTCTGCAAGCTGGAGAACTTCTCGACGACCCAGAAGAAATAGAGAAGATAACCAGGCAGTCAAGTATGTACCAGTTCGTGGATAACGAGCTGTACAGAAGAAGGCTTAATTGTGTCAGACTGAAGTGTATCTCCAGGGAAGATGGACAGAAGCTGTTGGCAGAAATACACGGAGGCATATGCGGCCACCACATTGGCGCAAGGGCGCTTGCCGGGAAAGCTTTCCGGCAAGGGTTCTTTTGGCAAGAAGCCCTCCAAGATGCAACTGCACTAGTAACTAAGTGTGAAGCGTGCCAGTTCCATGCAAAGCAAATTCACCAGCCAGCTCAAGCTCTCCAAACAATCCCTTTGTCCTGGCCCTTCTCGGTCTGGGGGCTCGATATCCTCGGCCCCTTCCCCCGAGCCGTCGGGGGCTTTGAGTACTTGTACGTTGCAATCGACAAGTTCACAAAGTGGCCAGAAGTGGAGCCAGTGAGAAAGGTGACAACACAGTCAGCAGTCAGGTTCTTCAGGTCGATTGTTTGCCGTTTCGGGATCCCTAACAGGATCATCACCGACAACGGTACGCAATTCACTAGCCGCACCTTCATGCAGTACGTCCAAGACCTTGGCGCCAAGGTCTGTTTCGCTTCTGTTGCTCACCCGAGGAGCAACGGTCAAGCGGAGAGGGCCAATGCTGAAGTGCTGCGCGGACTCAAGACAAGAACCTTTGACAGGCTGCGCAAGTGCGGAAGAAATTGGATAGAGGAGCTACCGGCGGCTCTTTGGTCAATCAGAACGACACCAAGTCGAGCCACCGGACAGACACCCTTTGCTCTAGTCTATGGAGCAGAGGCAGTTCTCCCCACGGAACTCGTATACGGATCTCCTCGAGTGCTCGCTTATGATGAGCTCGAGCAAGAGCAACTGCGGCAAGATGATGCATTGCTCCTCGAGGAGGGACGTCTCCAGGCTGCTGTACGAGCTGCTCGATACCAGCAAGCCTTGCGCCGCTACCATAGCCGCAAGGTCAAGGCCAGGAGTCTCGAGGAAGGCGACCTTGTTCTTCGGCGTGTTCAGTCCGCCAAGAATTCCAACAAGTTGACGCCGAAGTGGGAAGGCCCTTATCGGGTGAGACAAGTCACGAGGCCCGGCGCTGTCCGCCTCGAGACCGAAGAAGGCTTACCGGTGAGCAACTCCTGGAACATAGAGCATCTTCGCAAGTTTCACCCATAAGGCGCGGTTGCCGTGATCCGCTCCGGCAACCACCTTTTGTACAAGCTTTGCCGCTGTTGCATGTAACCCTTTGTACAAAGCCGGGCGCAGACCCCGTGCATCAGTAAAGTTTTTTGTGTTTTGCGCTGATTGCCTTTTGCATGCTTTTCTTTGCTATTCGCATGTGTTGTTTGGCATTTGGTGCAACACTCAAGTATCCGGTAAGCATTAGCAAGCCGAAAGGCCATATACTTGTTTCCCTCTTCTTTTTCCTTGCCTCTTAAGCAGAAGGAACGTTCCTCGCGCACAAGTTTGCCGGGGGGGAGGAGGTGGAGGAGGGACCAAGTGCTGTTCAAGAAAGAAGCCTTACCGGGAAGCAAGCAATATATGAAAGCTAAGTTATTAGAATTTGGACAATCCAAATTTTTAAATTTTAGTTGTCTTCCTTGAACAATCACACTTTGTATGGAAAACCTGTGCGCGGAGGAACCTACCCGTAGCTAGCCGCACCCTTGTCTTGTTTCCGAGTACGCTCAACGGCCTAAGCGAGCTGCGACAAGTGTCGCGCCCTTACTTCGTTTTCGAGTTCACTCAGCAAGCTAAGTGCGTTGCGACTAGCCGCGGCAAGGTTGCTTGCTGGTGAGACCTTGGAGACCTTGGCCAGCAGGCTGCTCAGAGTCCAGCACTCAGCGCTCGCGGCAAGGGCCCCTTGCCGGCAAGCTCCCCGGGAGCGTAGGGTGAAAAACATACAAAGTCAAGGATTAAGACAAGGAAGATAACATTGCACTGATTGATCAAAATGAGATAAATATCTTACAAAGGATAACTTGTCGCAATGGACTAATGAGTTCATAACATCCTATGCAGCAACAAAAAGAGATAAAGATAATGGAGGCCTAATCTACGCGGTCGCCCTCAATCCTGGAGATCTTGGCCACCTTGGCAATGATGTGGGCGACCTGCTCCTTCAGAGCCTCCATGTCCGCGTCAGCCGGCAAGCTGCGAAGAACGTTGGTGAGGTTTATGCCCGGATTGCGGTACACGATCTTCGTCAGCACGCGCTCCAAGGTTCCCGTGCAGAGCAGGCGCGTCTCCTCGGCCAGTTGCGCGGGGATCTTCTTCCGCAGATCTGCAAGGGCTGGCGCGATTCCCCTGAAGAAGAGGCTGAGCTTGGCGCTGTGAGGGAGGTTTGGATCCGGGGAGTAGATGAGGTGCTCCAGCTTCAACGCCAGCAGCTCCTGGTCGATGTTGGACGCACAAGATACTAAGTCCTCGGTCCATACCTCAACGGTATGGCGGAAGAGCTCAGCCACTTTGTTGGCGCTGTCCACTAGGGTCCGCTCCTTGCGGAGCTCCTCCTTCAACTTGGTCTCCCGGGCCCGGGCAGCGTCGAGTGAATCCTTCAGTGTAGAGACCTTCAACTCCAAGTCCTCGATGGAGTCCTTGGCGGCCTTCAACTCGTCGCCCCTCTCAGAAAGACGCACCTGGAGTTCTGAATTGGTGTGGGCGTCCTTCTCACGCTCCATGATGAGCGCGGCGACCTTCTCCGCGCTCACCTTCAGCGACTTCTCCAGCTGCGCGACCTTGGCGGCAAGCTCCTTCTTGGCGGTCTCCGCGGCAGCCGCGGCGGCTTTCGCCTCCTTCAGTTCCCCGCCAAGGGCCTCCTCCCGAGCGGCAAGGTCCTCCTCATGGGAGTCGAGGTTGACCTTCCGCTGGGCGAGTTCTCCTTCTCGCCGGGACAACTCCACTCCGGCGAGCCGCTGCTGCTCTTCGGCCTCAGCTTTCTCCAGCACCCACTCCTGATATTCGCCGGCGAGTCGCTCGCGCTCCTCCGCCACCTCGCGGAGGGCCGCCTGGTTGGCGGCGCTGAGCTCCGCCGCGCGCTTCTCCATCTCCGCGGCGGCCTTGGCGGTGAGGGCCTCCCGGCAAGCAAGCTTCGCCTGCCTGGCCCGGTAAAGGGCCAGGAGCTGGTGAAGCAGCTTCTCCTCCTCGGGCCCTTCACTCCCGCCGGGCGCTTCGACGATCTTCAAGCCCGCGGAGGCGAGGACTTCCCCATCGAATGCCTCGCCCTCCGCCGGAGCTCGCGACGAAGAACCCCACGGCACCTGGATGAAGACGCCGTTGGGGGCTTCGAGATAATAGCCCTGCTTCTTGCCGGCGGAGGGATCGGCGGCCGGCGCAGCACTTGATGCTCCCGCCGCCTCCGGGCCGGCGGTGCGGTCGCCGTCCCCCTCCCCGGCCGCTGCGTCCGTAGCCGGAGCGGTCTCCTGCGCGGCCGGCTCGGCGGCTCTCGCCGTGTCCTCGGCGACAGGGACGTCGCCGCCGCCGCCCTACGCGCCCTCCTCCTCCTCGATGTTGATGACTTCCGTCTCCATGTGCTCGGGGGGAGGAGGATCTAGAAGAAGAAGAAGAAAAAGAAGTTCAAGCAAAAATCCAAAAAGAGACAACGCCAAGAAGACAAGTTATAAAGCCTACCTTGGCGGACGTCATCAGCGGCGGGCTCCCTCGCCGGGGAGCTCTGCCTTGGCGGAGTGGCCGCCCTCGCCGGGCTGCTCGCCCTTGGCGGGGTACTCGCCCTTGGCGGAGTACCCGCCCTTGGCGGAGCGCACTCCCTTGCCGGGGAGTTCGGCCTTGGCGGGGACGGCGGGGCCTGCGGCTCCTCGAGGACGGTCTCCGGACGCTCCTGCCGCTGTGGCTCCACCTCTGCACAAGTCAAGACAAAGACATCAAGATATTGAAACAAGACAAAATCCCCAAGCGTACCCCGACGAGCGGGAGGATGGAACCCAGACTTACGCTGGGGGCTGCGCTGGGGGCTGCTCCTCGGAGCAGCGCTCGGGTCCGGCAGGCTTGGCTCCGGCGCGTCCCCAGTTGCCGCGGTGGCCGAGTCTTCCACGACCTCGACCACAGGCGCCTTGGCTTTCTTCGCCACGCGCTGAACCAAGGTCCTGAAATCAAAGCAACAAACAAAATTAGCATCAACAATAATCAAGACGAAACTTGAGAAGGTGTAAGATCTCGGATTCTTACTCCTGATCCTCCTCGTCGTCCTCGCTCAAGGCGGAGAAGTCATACTCCACCTGGGGCGCGTCTGCACGAGGGGCGGAAGACGAAGATTCCCTCGGGCGCTTGGCGGTCCCTGGGGCTGGGGGCTGCGAAGACCCAGCCCCTGTGGTAGCCGGAGCCCGGGGAGCGGGCGGAGCCGCTGCTCCGCTCCGAGAAGACTCCTGCCTGCTTGGCGCCGACCTGCGGGGCGCCTCTGCCGTGGCCTGCGCGCGGGCCGCCTCCACCGCGGCTGGTGCGCCGGTCGCCCCCGGCGCAGCTTGGCTTCCCCGGGAAGCTTGAGCTGCCCGGCGAGCTGGTTGTTGCCGGGGCGCCTGCGCCCTCGCTCCCGTCGCCGCCCTGCGGATACGCTTCAGTGGAGACCGCCTTGGGCTTGCCGGGGGCGGGGAGGTCTCCGACGAGGAGAGGTCGTCGGTGTAGAGCTCCGTAGATCCGTCGGAGTCCTCGGCGGCCTCGGCCTCCTCCTCCTCCTCCTCCCCGGCTGGCTTGCTGGGCCCAGCGCCCTGCGCTGCGGCCTCTTTTCCTCTGGCGCCTCCGCTCCCTCCGGCGCCTCTGCTCCCCGCGGCGCCTCTGTTCCCTCCGGCAGCGCCACCCCTTGCCGCGGCCTCAGCCGCGATTCCGGGGATCTCGGAGTGCCTCAGAGAGGGGACCCCGGCGAGCGCGTCGGGAGGAAGTTGCAGCAGTCTGCGGATCTCCGCCTCCTCCGCCTGGCAGGACGCATCCGCAGCCTCTGCCTCGTCAGGCGTATATCCAAAATCTCCTGCCGCTGCGGCTGCAGCGGCCTCTTCAGCCCGAGAAGCCATGTATGCAAGCTCCTGGTCGGTGGTGTCCCGCGTGTGCTCCTTGATGTCATCCTTGTTCTTCGCCACCTCCACAAGGTTGTCGAAGAAGCTGAGGACGTCTATGCGCTTGGGCGGAATCCACGTGCGGTCCACGCCGTGCGAATCACACGCAGGCATCATGGCGCAAAGACGGTCCCGGACTGTGCTGTTGCAGAGGGGCACCACTCCCCGGGGAGGTCTGAACCACTCAGGGTGGGCCGGGTCATATTTGAAGAGTTCCCGGACCATCCCCTTCAGCTCCAGCGTCGTGAAGTTGAAGTTCAGCCCGGGGCGCAGCCTCATTATATCCGCTGCGTTGCCGTACTCCCAGGCCGGCCTTTTCCTGTCTTGGAGAGGGGCGATGCGGCGGCGGAGGAAGTCTGCGCCTACTTCTGCAACGGACAGCCTTGCTACCCGAAGACGAAGAATCCGGATGAGGGCGATGTCGAGCTTGATGTCGTCTGAATCCAGCTCGCTCCAATCCCTGCCGCGCACGATGGGCGTTGTGCGCGGCGCGGTGAAGGGTTGCGGCTGGTCCTCGACGATCCAGCACCATTCAGCACGCCATTCCTCCCACTTGCCGCGGAGCTCCCCCGGCAAGTACGACTCCTTCTTGTTCAGGCGAAATACCCAAGAAATTCCCCCGGAGAGGGGGGCGCCGGCCTCTGCTCTAGGAGTGAAGAAGTGCCTAAACAGCGCTACGTTTGGGTGTATTCCTATGAAGTTTTCGCACATGTGTGCGAAAACCGCCATTGTGAGGATGGCGTTGGGGGTGAAGTCAAGAAGGTGGAAGCCATAGGTGTGCATGATGTCACAGAAGAAATCAGAGAAAGGAGGGCAAAGACCGCAGTGAAAGAAGGCTGCGAAGAAATAGTACCCGCCGGGGTAGATGTCCTTGGCGGCGGCCGGATAAGCTCGAGTGCGGGGGTGCGCCTTGGTTTCCTTGGCCCAGAATAAGTAATACTTGTTCCAGAGCTCCCGCGCGCCGAGCCTCGGCGGGAAGACGAGGTTCTGCTTCCGATACGCGGTAAGTTTCGCTGCTTGCTCCGACTTCTCCCTCTTGGCTTTCTCCGCCTTCGCCTTCTCGGTCTTCGGGGCCATGGCGGAGGCGGTGGAGGAAGGGGGGAACGGCGGCGGCGGAGGTGTGGAGGCGGAGCGCAAAGGGGATTTCTGGAGGAAGAAGAAGATGCAATGAAAGCGCAAGGAGGGGAATCGCTCCTGCTTCCTCTGCTTTTATGGGGAAGTGGGGGGGGTTTCGCTCTTTCCATTAAGAGAACGTGGGCACGTCCCATCCCACGACGCCGCAATCGACGCGTGCCGTTACGGGGGGATGCGGCGGATACAGAAGTGGATTCGGCGTGCCGTGGGCCGCGTGTGCCCGTGCACTGTTTGGGCCTGGCCCAACAGCGCTCGGCACCGTGTGTGGCCCAGGCCCGGGGGCTCCTGTCGGTGTACTGAGGTAGGGGTACCTCAGTACCCCAACTTGTGCACGGGCAGTTGCAGCTTCCCGCGGCAGGGTTTACCACGCGCTAGCCGGAGACCTTCCTGCTCCATATCAAACCATTCAAAAACAAAGTATGCAAGACAGAAGATCGAGACCCCGGCAAGTGGAGCTTGCCGGGAAGGCCGTACCAGGCTCAAGATTACCTCACTAGCATAAGGCCCTGGCAAGAGGAGCTTGCCAGGAAGACTAGAAGATCCCATCATGGAAGAACACGCCTCGGCGCTATATACGTCCCGGCGAGGGCCCGGGGAGCGGCAAGCTCCCGGGCCCGGCAAGATCAAGACCCCGGCAAGGTGCTTGCCGGGAGAGTTGCGCTGTGTGCCCGCGCTCCAGCTCATCGGCCCACGCGTCGCCCTGGGGCCTATCCAGGGACGCGTGGCGGATGGCTGTGCAGCCTGGTGGACACGGTGGCACTCCACGGTGGTGGATCTATCGCCGTGGCGGACGGAGACGCAAGGGCGGGAGCTTTTGGGGTCGACGGCGACGGGCATTAAATGCCCTTGTCCCCCACTGTCAAAGTAGGTAGCGACCACTGTTCGCGCACTGTAGCTCCACTGTTCCCGCACTGTTACAGCTACCACCTCTTTTACGTTTTTACCCCTTTCTCCTACGTTGACACCTGTCGGTGACCCCTTGCACTATAAAAGGAGGCCCATGCACAACGTGGAGGGGGTTCGAAAGCTAGATCATTCATACGCTCGGTGTAGCTGCTTCTTCAAGCTCCCGAGCTCCCCAACTCAATACACAACTAAGCAGGAGTAGGGTTTTACGCGTCTACCGCGGCCCGAACCTGGGTAAAACTGCCCGCGTGCTCGCTACGATCTGCTCTTCGTGCTCCCTCCGCCCTCGTACCGCACAGACAAGGGGCTCCGGTCCCATAGGTGTTCGTGGCGGACAGTTTCCCCCGACAGGTGGAGCTCCGGAACAGGCCCCAAGATGGGATCTCACGGGTACAGAAGGTTGCGGCAGTGGAATTAGGGTTTTGTGGTGCTCTCTGATGTTTTCAGGGTACGTAGGTATATATAGGAGGAAGAGGCACGGCAAGGGAGCCACGAGGGGCCCACGAGGGTGGGGGGCGCGCCTACCCCCCTGGGCACGCTCCCTGGCCTCGTGGCCGCCTCGTTCCTTCCCTGACGTGTACTCCAAGTCTTCTGTATTGCAATTGTTCCAAAATGGACTCTCCCAAAGGTTTCATTCCGTTTGGACTCCGCTTGATATTCCTTTCCTGGAAACACTGAAATAGGCAAAAAACAGCAATATGCACTTGGCCTTGGGTTAGTAGGTTAGTCCCAAAAATAATGTAAAAGTGTATAATAAATCCCATTAAACATCCAAAACAGATAATATAATAGCATGGAACAATAAAAAAATTATAGATATGTTGGAGACGTATCAAGCATCCCCAGGCTGAATTCTTGCTCGTCCACGAGTAGGTAAACTATAAAAACAGAATTTTTGATGTGGAATGCTTCCTAACATAATTCTCAATGTAATTTTCTTTATGGTGGCATGAATGTTCAGATCCGAAAGATTCAAGACAAAAGTTTAATATTCACATAAGAATAATAATACTTCAACCATACTAACAAAGCAATTATGTCTTCTCGAAATAACATGGCCAAAGAAAGTTCATCCCTACAAAATCATATAGTTTGGCTATGTTCCATCTTCGTCACACAAAATACTCAAATCATGCACAACCCCGGTTTTAGCCAAGCAATTGTTTCATACTTAATTTTTTTCAAACTTTTTCAACTTTCACGCAATACATGAGCGTGAGCCATGGATATAGCACTATAGGTGGAATAGAATGGTGGTTGTGGAGAAGACAAAAAGAGGAAGATGGTCTCACATCAACTAGGCGTATTAATGGGCTATGGAGATGCCCATCAATAGATATCAATGTGAGTGAGTAGGAACTAAGTGGAACGGATGCACTAGAGTTATAAATGTATGAAAGCTCAACAAAAGAAACTAAGTGGGTGTGCATCAAACTTGCTTTCTCACGAAGACCTAGGGCATGTGAGGAAGCCCATCGTTGGAATATACGAGCCAAGTTCTATAATGAAAATTCCCACTAGTATATGAAAGTGACAAAACAAGAGACTCTCTATCATGAAGATCATGGTGCTACTTTGAAGCACAAGTGTGGAAAAAGATAGTAGCATTGTCCCTTTTTTCTTTTTCTTTTTCTTTTTTTCCTTTTTTGGGCCTTTCTTTTTTTTGGCCTTTCCTTATTTTTATTTTATTTTTTATTTGGGACAATGCTCTAATAATGACGATCATCACACTTCTATTGATTTACAACTCATTGATTCGATACTAGAACGAAGTATGACTCTATATGTATGCCTCCGGCGGTGTATCGGGATGTGCAATGAATCAAGAGTGACATGTATCAAAACTTATACATGGTGGCTTTGACACAAATACGATGTCAACTACATGATCATGCATGGCAATATGACAATGATGAAGCGTGTCATAGTAAATGGAACGGTGGAAAGTTGCATGGCAATATATCTCGGAACGACTATGGAAATGCCATGATAGGTAGGTATGGTGGCTGTTTTGAGGAAGGTATATGGTGGGTGTATGGTACCGGCGAAAGTTGTGCGGTACAAGAGAGGCTAGCAATGGTGGAAGGGTGAGAGTGCGTATAATCCATGGACTAAACATTAGTCATAAAGAACTCACATACTTATTGCAAAAATCTACAAGTCATCAAAACAAAGTACTACACGCATGCTCCTAGGGGAAGGGTTGGTAGGAGTTAACCATCGCGTGATCCTGACCTCCACACAAAGGATGACAATCAATGAAATACATCATGCTTCAAATTTCTCACACAACGGTTACCATATGTGCATGCTACGGGACTTGCAAACCTCGACACAAGTATTTCTTGTAACATCCCAAAATTCTAAATTTTGGAATGTTATAATAAATAGATAGATATGATTGCTTGTTGATATGCTGAGTGAAATTGAGTGAAATTTGAAACTTTTGAAAGTTAAATGAGAGGGAATAAAATGACTTTCCCAAAACTTTCACTTTGCTTTTTGATCTCCGAGGGAAATTCAAATTCTTTTCAACACAAAACCCTAGAGTGAAGATAATATGACTTCTTCCATTTATTTTAAATGATAAAGGTCTTTGAAAGGATTTTGAATTTCATCCTCGAAATATTCTCAATTCAGAAACTTTAAGCACCTCAATGATTTTCCCGAGAGAAGATAAAATGACTTCTTCAAATTTTAGGAAATATGAGTTGGAGGTTTTTCTGAAATTTTCTGCAACTCAATTTCAAATATTGAGTTATTTGGTTTTTATTCAAAATATTTTTCTCCAAAAATGAATTACATGGAAAATAGGGTAAAATGATTCCCTACAGCAGCAAATTGGAGATAAATAAATTTGAAGTCATTTTGGTATTTTAAAATGATTTTTATTGGATTTCATTGCAACAGTAGCACTATTTTATTTATTAGAATTTGTGAGAATTTTATTTGACTGTAGAAAAATGTTCACCTTGTAGGATTTATTTTTCTGCAAATTTTGATATATTATATGCCTATATAATAATTTTGGTTATTATTAAATTTTTCTCTTGTTTGGAAAATAGTTATTTAAAAAAAAATCTTCCACCGAACTGGGCCGGCCCAGCACCCGAGCCAGGCCGCGGTCCAGCCGCTCTCCAGCGTCCTACTCCTGCACGACGCCGTCGCCACCTCGTCATCCGAGCCACGCACGCCTCCCGGAGTCCATCGCCTCGCTGCCGTGCCCCCTCCTCCAAGATGCTCCTCCCCGCCCTTAAATACTCCGCCCCGCCTCTCCCCTCTCGCTCGTCGCGCCGCCGCCGCACTTCGCGCGCCGCCGCCCTCGCTCCAGACCGCCGCCGCCGTTCCGCTCGCCGCCGTTGCGAGCTGCTGCTGCCGCCGCTCCGCGCAACCCCGCCTCCGCACTCCACCCGCCTCCACGCGTCGCCGCAGCCGCCCCGCGCCTCGCCCACACCACCACCGCCCGTCGCTGCCGCGCCGGAGTCCGCCGTCGCCGGAGCTCCGACACGTCCGACCCGCGCAGGACCCGATTCGGTTTGGTTCGCCCGAACCGCCCGTTTTCTTCGAACCGGCCGAAACGGTAATAAACCGCCCGGTTTTCTATTTAGGTTTTTCTGTTAAAAACCCTAGATTTAGATTTGTTTTTTTACGTTTGTTATTTAGAGATCGTTCGCTGTTTAGGGTTCAGTAGTGAACGTTCGTTCTTTAGACTTTTTCTTTTTCTATTTAGTTTTCCGGCCAGGGACCCTTCTGTAATTAATTCTTTTTACAGATTAGCCCCTGAACTTCAAACGGCCACAACTTTTTACTCGTTGGTCCAAATCCAACGAAACCAACGCCCACGTCTTCGTTACGATTCCCTCTTTCTAGTAAAACAACTTAAACATGTTTTTGAAAGTTTTAAAATTTGATTTCAACTAGATTTGAATTTGAACTTCGTTTGATCATAACTTGAGTTTTATAACTCCGTTTTAGTTGATTCTTTTTGCAAATCGAAGCTCTTGACCTAAAATTTCTGATAAGGCCAAATTCACATAATTTTGGTACTGTTAGAAATTGTTTTATGTTTCAAGAAGTCATTCGTTTTGTTTTCGAAGTTTTCCGAAGTGTTTATTCATTCTGTCCGATCTTTCTGAGTGATTGCTTATGTGTGGTTACCATTGCTTGCTTACGATAGATTGACCTGAGTGTGACGAGTAGATCTATCACGAGTTCTGAGTGTGAATCTTCTACATCATCAGTACAAGGCAAGTAACACTTTGATCATACCCTTTTATTACCCAGTTTTAATGCATTAGATCAACCCTCACACATTGCATGAGTAGGATCTCTTAACTTGTGGGACTGGGAAATAGTTTATGGTAGAACCTATTACCTGCATTATTTCCAAACCCTTGGGAGCTACTTCTACGTTATGCTTAGGTTGCCATGCTATGCTCGTAGACGTAGTTTGGGTTTGAGTGAAATCCATGACAGATGTGAGTTGTTAATTAAGGATCCAACTTAAGGTGGCTACTTGAATGCACATCTGGGTGGATTGGTTGCAGGGCACATGGAGAATCCAGTGTTGTCCTAGGAAATCCCGGGGTTCCGTGTGATTTTTCCTATGGAATGCCACCCAGGCTCAAAGGGATCATAAAACTATTCATGCTAGAAACTTCCGTGTGCAGCCACAAGCCATTATGGGCTCTGACATAGTTGAGTAAGTTGTGGGAAACCTTTCCATGATGGGAGAGCAGATGTAGAGGGATTGTAGGTGTACCAGCCTATCTATCTGGTTAAGGGAACCTCTTCGGAAAGACTGTGTCTCGGTCATCCGTTTCTCAAACACCATGCAGTGCGAGAAACAAAACGGAGGCGATCGAGTCTTGTGGGAAAAGTGCACAAACCTCTGCAGAGTGTACAAACTATTCATGAGTAGCCGTGTCCCCAGTTATGGACATCTTTGAGTATCTAGAAGTGGATTATTTGTTGATCTCAACACTCTATTTAATTAATTGGTTGGGTTAATAATGACTTTGGTTTGGGATTGAGATGGAGGAACCATTCTCAATTGTTCATGATTTAAATTTAACAAAGTAGTTAAATAAACGCATTTCTTTGTGGTAGGGAAAAATCAGCTTTATGCAAAAACAGCTTTACAGCCTCCACCAGCCAAATATGCATGTAGTTGTAGGCATTGTTCATTATCATTACAGTGTGAATTTGCCAGTACATTCAATGTACTGACCTACATGGCTGCAACGTCTCATGTTGCAGGAATTACTTGACGAGTAAGTGTTATGTTAGGGTTGCACTGTCTACACTCAACTTTGCCATTGGTGTTGATGGGAATCCACAACCTTTTTTGCTTCCGCTATGATCGATTGAGGTAATAGCTTTTACGTTACCTTATACATGTGATTTACCTCTGTTATATAGCCTCGAGTACTGTGTGTGTCAGCATATCGATCCAGGGATGACACTTAAGCACAGAGACTTGATCCATTCGGGTCGGGTCGCTACATTTCTCAAATGCACAACTACTCTACTAGCATGACTCTAATATCACCATCCTCATATCTCAAAACAATCATCAAGCATCAAACTTCTCATAAAATTCAATGCACTTTATATGAAAGTTTTTACTATACCCATCTTGGATGCCTATCATATTAGGACTAAATTTATAACCAAAGCAAATTACCATGCTGCTCTAAAAGACTCTCAAAATAATATAAGTGAAGCATGAGAGATCAATAATAAAACCATCACTGTGCTCTAAAAAGATATAAGTGAAGCACAAGAGGAAAACTATCTAGCTCAAAAGATATAAGTGAAGCACATAGAGTATTCTAATAAATTCCAATTCATGTGTATCTCTCTCAAAAGGTGTGTCCAGCAAGGATGATTGTGTTAAACTAAAGAGCAAAGACTGAAATCATACATGACGCTCCAAGCAAAACACATATCATGTGGTGAATAAAAATATAGTCTCAAGTAAAGTTATCGATAGACGAAGACGAAAGAGGGGATGCCTTCCCGGGGCATCCCCAAGCTTAGGCTTTTGGTTGTCCTTGAATTTTACCTTGGGGTGCCCTGGGCATCCCCAAGCTTAGGATCTTTCCACTCTTTGTGCCATAGTCCATCAAATCCTTACCCAAAAACTTGAAAACTTCACACCACAAAACTTAGCAAAAATCTCGTGAGCTCCGTTAGTATAAGAAAACAAACGACCACTTTAAGGTAATGTAATGAACTCATTCTTTATTTATATTGGCGTTAAACCTACTGTATTCCAACTTCTCTATGATTCATACCCCCCGATACTACTCATAGATTCATCAAAATAAGCAAACAACACACGAAAAACAGAATCTGTCAAAAACAGAACAGTCTGTAGCAATCTGTAACTTTCGAATACTTGTGTAACTCTAATAAAATTGAAATAAATTGGTGGACGTGAGGAATTTGTCTATTAATAATCTGAAAAAGAAATCAACTTCAAAGCACTCTCCAGTAAAAGATGGCAACAAATCTCGTGAGCGCAAAAGTTTCTGTTTTTTACAGCATGATCGCAAAGACTTCACCCAAGTCTTCCCAAAGGTTCTACTTGGCACAAACACTAATTAAAACATAAAACCTCATCTAACCAGAAGCTAGATGAATTATTTATTAATAAAAATAAGCAAAAGCAAATAAAATAAAATTGGTTTGCTTCCCGACAAGCGCTATCGTTTAACACCCCTAGCTAGGCATGATACAAGAATAGATCTAGGTATTGCCATCTTTGGTAGGCAATCCATAAGTGGCTCTCATAATAGATTCATAAGGCAATTTGATTTTATTTCTAGGAAAGTGTTCCATACCTTTCCTTAACGGAAATTGGAATCTAATATTTCCTTCCTTCATATCAATAATTGCACCAATCGTTCTAAGGAAAGGTCTACCAAGAATAATAGGACATGTAGGATTGGAATCTATGTCAAGAACGATGAAATATACGGGCACATAATTCCTATTTTCAACAATAAGAACATAATTAATCCTTCCCATAGGTTTCTTAATGGTGGAATCCGCAAGATGCAAATTTAAAGAACAATCATCAAGTTCATGGAAACCTAACATATCACACAAACTTTTTGGAATTGTGGAAACACTTGCACCCAATTCACACAAAGCATAACATTCATGATCTTCAATATTAATTTTAATAGTAGGTTCCCACTCATCATAATTTATTCTAGGGATAGAAACTTCTAGTTCAAGTTTTTCTTCATAAGATTGCATTAAAGCATCAACGATATGTTTGGTAAAAGCCTTATTTTGACTATAAGCATGAGGAGAATTTAGAACGGATAGCAACAAGGAAATACAATCTATTAAAGAGCAATTGTCATAATTAAATCCCTTGAAATCCAAAATAGTAGGTTCATTACTATGTAAAGTTTTGACATCTTCAATTCCACTTTTAACAGTTTTAGCATCAAGATCTAAATACTCCGAATCATTGGGACGCCTTTTAGCTAAATTTGAATCATCTCCAGTCCCATCTTTATCAAGATTCATACTAGAAAAAAGGATTTAATAGGAGACACATCAATCACTTTTAGATCTTCATCTTTATTATCATGAAAACTAGAAGAACACACTTTCACAAAGCAATCTCTTTTAGCACGCATCCTAGCGGTTCTTTCTTTGCACTCATCAATGGAAATTCTCATGGATTTGAGAGACTCATTGATATCATGCGTAGGTGGAATATATCTAAGTTTCAAAGAATCAACATCAAGAGAAATTCTATCCATGTTCCTAGCCAACTCATCAATCTTAAGCAATTTTTCATCAAGCAAAGCATTTAAATTCTTTTGCGAACTCATAAATTCTTTAACACTAGTCTCAAAATCAGAGGGCATCTTATTAAAAAATTCATAAGAATTGTTGTAGGAATTACCATAATTATTAGAGGAATTACTAGGGAAAGGCCTAGAATTAAAGTTTCCTCTATATGCGTTGTTACCAAAATTATTCCTATCAACAAAATTCACATCCAAAGATTCATTATTATTCTCAATCAACGTGGACCAAGGCATATCATTAGGATCAGACGAAGCACTCTTAGTAGCAAATAATTTTATAAGTTCATCCATCTTTCCACTCAAAACACTAATCTCTTCAATATCATGTACCTTTTTACTAGTAGATCTTTCGGTGTGCCATTGAGAGTATTTAACCATAATATTATCTAGGAGTTTAGTATCTTTTCCTAAATTGATTTCCATGAAAGTGCCCCCCGCGGCCGAATCTAAAAGATTTCTAAGCAAAATTCAAGCCAGCATAAAAGTTTTGTATAATCAGCCAAAAGTTCAAACCATGTGTAGGGAAATTACGTATCATTAATTTCATTCTCTCCCAAGCTTGTGCAACATGCTCATGATCAAGTTGCTTAAAATTCATGATATCGTTTCTAAGAGAAATAATCTTAGCGGGAGGAAAATACTTAGAGATAAAGGCATCTTTGCACTTATTCCATGAATCAATACTATTTCTAGGCAAAGAAGAGAACCAAGTTTTAGCACGATCTCTAAGCGAAAACAGAAATAGCTTTAATTTGACAATATCATTATCCGTATCTCTCTTCTTTTGCATATCGCACAAATAAACAAAGTTGTTTAGATGGGTAGCAGCATCTTCACTAGGAAGGCCAGAAAATTGATCTTTCCTGACAAGATTCAACAGAGCAGCATTGATTTCACAAGATTCAACATCGCTAATAGGAGCAATCGCAGTGCTAATAAAATCATTATTGTTGGTATTGGAAAAGTCACACAATTTGGTATTGTCTTGAGCCATAGTGAGGAACAAGCAATCCAACACACAAGCAAACAAGAAGCAAGCGAAAAGAGGCTAACGGAAAAAGAAGGGCGAATAAAATAGCAAGGGTGAACTGGGGGCGAGGAAAACGAGAGGCAAATGGCAAATAATGTAATGCGAGGGATAAGAGTTTGTGATGGGTACTTGGTATATGACTTTTGCCTAGATCTCCTTGGCAACGGCGCTAAAAATTCTTCTTGCTAATTCTTGAGCTTGCGTTGTTTTCCCTCGGAGAGGAAAGGGTGGTGCAGCACAGTAGCGTAAGTATTTCCCTTAGTTTTTGAGAACCCAGGTATCAATCCAGTAGGAGACCACGCGCGAGTCCCTTGTACCTACACAAAAAAATAAGAACATTGCAACTAACGCGATAAAGGGGTTGTCAATCCCTTGACGGCCACTTGCAAAAGTGAGATCTGGTAGAGATGATAAGATAATATTTTTGGTATTTTTGATATGGAGATTGAAAGTAAAGATTGCAAAACAATAGTAAAGTAAAGATAAATATTTGATGGAAGATTAATATGATGAAGATAGACCCGGGGGCATAGGTTTCACTAGTGGCTTCTCTCATGATAGCTGATTTCTACGGTGGGTGAACAAATTACTGTCGAGCAATTGATAGAAAAGCGCATAGTTATGAGAATATCTAGGCATGATCATTGTATATAGGCATCACGTCCGTGACAAGTAGAGTATTACTCCACACATCGACCACTATCCAGCCTGCATCTAGAATATTAAGTTCATAAGAACAGAGTAACGCCTTAAGCAAGATGACATGATGTAGAAGGATAAACTCATGCAATATGATATCAACCCCATCTTTTTATCTTCGATGGCAACAATACAGTACGTGCCTTGCTGCCCCTGCTGTCACTGGGAAAGGACACCGCAAGATTGAACCCAAAGCCAAGCACTTCTCCCATTGCAAGAACTACCAATCTAGTAGGCCAAAACAAACCGATAACTCGAAGAGACTTGCAAAGATATTTAAATCATGCATAAAAGATTTCAGAGAAGAATCAAATATTGTTCATAGATAATATTGATCATAAACCCACAATTCATCGAATCTCGACAAACACACCGCAAAAAGAATTACATCGAATAGACCTCCAAGAAGATCGAGGAGAACTTTGTATTGAGATCCAAAGAGAGAGAAGAAGCCATCTAGCTAATAACTATGGACTCAAAGGTTTGTGGTAAACTACTCACAACTCATCGGAGAGGCTATGGTGTTGATGTAGAATCCCTCCATGATCGATTCCCCCTCAGGTGGAGCTCCGAAACAGGCCCCAAGATGGGATCTCACAGGTACAAAAGGTTGCGGCGGTGGAATTAGGGTTTCGTGGTGCTCTCTGATGTTTTCAGGGTGCGTAGGTATATAGAGGAGGAAGAGGCACGTCAGGGGAGCCACGAGGGGCCCACGAGGGTGGTGGCGCGCCCCCTTCCCTCGTGTCCGCCTCGTTTCTTTCGTATCGTGTACTCCTAGTCTTCTGTGTTGCAATTGTTCCAAAAATGACTCTCCCGAAGGTTTCATTCCGTTTGGACTCCGCTTGATATTCCTTTTCTGCGAAACACTGAAATAGGCAAAAAACAGCAATTTCCACTGGGCCTTGGGTTAGTAGGTTAATCCCAAAATAATATAAAAGTGTATAATAAAGCCCATTAAACATCCAAAACAGATAATATAATAGCATGGAACAATAAAAAATTATAGATACGTTGGAGATGTATCATCATCGGAGGAGAGCACGGTAACCTTGCCGCCCTCCGTGGCGACAAAGATCATCCGCTCCGCCTCCATGAGCTCGGGGTGCTGCTGGTGGAGCTCTTGCATGTAGGCCTCATTGGCGGCCTCGGCCTCGAGGCGCTCCCACTTCTGGCGGACCACCGCGCCATAGTCGAGCTCACCACCCCTGGCTCTGGCGGGACAAGGTTGAACGGACATGTGCCGAAGGCGAAATTGAGCCTAGCCACCACACTGTGGTAGCGGACCTACTAGCGGTCGTACTCCACGACCGCGATTTAGGCCGTGTGGAAACTACCGAGCCATCGGTGGGTGTGGGTCTCCTGATCAGTAATTTCGGTGACCCACGTCCCCCACCACCACAGCCGGACCCCGAGGTAGAACCTCGTCGGTGGCCGGACCCGAGGGAGGATAGGGAAGTCCTCGAACCGGCATAGGGGCGGATCGGGCGACCTGGCGGATCGATAATGACCCGTGGAGAATGATGGGGACACCTCGGCGGCCACCTCGCCGCCGTTGGGTGATGTCTACTACGCACCCTTCTTCTTGTAGACGTTGTTGGGCCTCCAAGTGCGGTGGTTTGTAGGACAGTAGCAAATTTCCCTCAAGTGGATGACCTAAGGTTTATCAATCCGTGGGAGGAGTAGGTTCAAGATGGTCTCTCTCAAACAACCCTGCAACCAAATAACAAAGAGTCTCTTGTGTCCCCAACACACCTAATACAATGGTAAATTGTATAGGTGCACTAGTTCGGCGAAGAGATGGTGATACAAGTGCAATATGGATGGTAGATTTAGGTTTTTGTAAACTGAAAATAAAAAAACAGAAGGTAGCAAGTGGTAAACGTGAGCATAAACGGTATTGCAATGATAGTAGGCAAGGCCTAGGGTTCATACTTTCACCAGTGCAAGTTCTCTCAACAAGGATAACATAACTGGATCATATTACTAGCCCTCAACATGCAACAAAGAGTCACTCCAAAGTCACTAATAGCATAGAACAAACTAAGAGATTATGGTAGGGTACGAAACCACCCCAAAGTTATTCTTTCTGATCGATCTATTCAAGAGTCCGTAGTAACATTCAATCTATCATAGATTTCGTACTAGAATAACACCTTAAGACGCAAATCAACCAAAACCCTAATGTCACCTAGATACTCCATTGTCACCTCAAGTATCCGTGGGCATGATTATACGATATGCATCACACAATCTCAGAAACATCTATTCAACCAACACATAGAACTTCAAAGAGTGCCCCAAAGTTTCTACCGGGGAGTCAAGAAGAAAACGTGGGCCAACCCCTATGCATAGATTCCCAAGGTCACGGAACCCGCAAGTTGCTCACCAAAACATACATCAAGTGGATCACATGATATCCCATTGTCACCATAGATATACACGTGCAAGACATACATCAAGTGTTCTCAAATCCTTAAAGACTCAATCCGATAAGATAACTTCAATGGGAAAACTCAATCCATTACAAGAGTGTAGAGGGGGAGAAGAAGATCTAACTAGAATAGCAAAGCTCGCGATAAATCAAGATCGTGCCATCTCAAGAACACAAGAGAGAGAGATCAAACACATAGCTACTGGTACATACCCTCAGCCCCGAGGGTGGACTACTCCCTCCTCGTCATGGAGAGCGCCGGGATGATGAATATGGCCATCGGAGAGGGATTCCCCCCTATGACAGGGTGCCAGAACGGGTGTAGATTGGTTTTCGGTGGCTACAGAGGCTTTCGACGTCGGAACTCCCGATCTAGGTTAATTTCTGGAGGTTCTAGTATTTATAGGAATTTTTAGAGTCGGGGCCAAGTAAAGGGGAGCTACGGGCCGTCCTCGAGATAGGAGGGCCCAACCACCTTCCCAGGGCACGCCCTCCACCCTCGAGGGCAGCCCGTGGCTCTCCTGGCCCACCTCTTTTGCTTCGGGGGCTTCTTTTGGTCCAGAAAATATCATAAAAAATTGGCTCGTCAATTGGACTTCGTTTGATATTCCTTTTCTGCGAAATTCAAAAACAAGGAAAAAACAGAAACTGGCACCGGGCTCTGGGTTAATAGGTTAGTCCCAAAAATCATATAAAAGTGTATAATAAAGCCCATAAGACATCCTAGAAGGATAATATAATAGCATGGAACAATCAAAAATTATAGATACGTTGGAGACGTATCAAGCATCCCCAAGCTTAATTCCTGCTCGTCCTCGAGTAGGTAAATGATAAAGAAAGAATTTTTGATGTGGAATGCTAACCAATATAATTTCTCAATGTAATTCTCTTGATTGTGGCATGAATGTTCAGATCTGAAAGATTCAAGATAAAAGTCTATATTGACATAAGAAATAACAATACTTAAAGCATATTAACAAAGCAATCATGTCTTCTCAAAATACTACAGCTAAAGAAAGTTATCGCTACAAAATTATATAGTGTTGGCTATGCTCCCTTGTTATCACACAAAAATATTCATATCATGCACAACCCCGATTTCAGCCAAGCACTTGTTTTCATACTCTATATTTTCAAACCTATCAACTTTCACGCAATACATGAGCGTGAGCCATGGACATAGCACTATGGGTGGAATAGAGGTGGTTGTGGAGAAGACAAAAAGGAGGGAGATAGTCTCACATCGACTAGGCGTATCAACGGGCTATGGAGATGCCCATCAATAGATATCAATGTGAGTGAGTAGGGATTGTCATGCAGCGGATGCACTAGAGCTAAATATGAACGAAAGCTCAACAAAAGAAACTAGTGGGGTGTGCATCCAACTTGCTTGCTCACGAAGACCTAGGGCATTTGAGGAAGCCCATCGTTGGAATATACAAGCCAAGTTCTATAATGAAAAATTCCCACTAGTATATGAAATTGACTAAACATGAGACTCTCTACAATGAAGCACATGGTGCTACTTTGAAGCACAAGTGTGGAAAAAGATAGTAGCAATTGTCCCTTTTTTCTTTTTTTCTTTTTTTTTCCTTTTTTGGGCCTTTCGTTTCTTTTCTTTTGGCCTTTTTTTTTCTTTTTTTTGCGGAGGGGCTTTATAGATTTAGCCATTCCTCCCATGGGACAATGCTCTAATAATGATGATCATCACACTTTCATTACAACTCGATATTACAACTCGAGACTACAACAACAAAGTATGACTCTATATGAATTCCTCCGGCGGTGTACCGGTATGTGCAATTAAACAAGAGTGACATGTATGAAAAGTTATGCATGGTGGCCTTGCCACAAATACGATGTCAACTACAAGATCATGCAATGGCAATATGACAATATGATGCGTGTCATATGAACGGAACGGTGGAAAGTTGCATGGCAATATATCTCGGAATGGCTATGGAAATGACATGATAGGTAGGTATGGTGGCTGTTTTGAGGAATAATATGGTGGCTGTTTTGAGGAAGGATATATAGTGGGTTTATGGCACCGGCGAAAGTTGCGCGGTACAAGAGAGGCTAGCAATGGTGGAAGGGTGAGTGTGCGTATAATCCATGGATTCAACATTAGTCATATGAACTCATATACTTATTGCAAAAATCTACGAGTCATCAAAACAAAGCAATCAACGCATGATCCTAGGGGGGAGGTTGGTAGGAGTTAACCATCGCGCGCCCCCGACCTCCACACAAAGGTGGGCACTCTACAAATACCTCATGCTCTAACTTAGTCACACAATGGTTCACCATACGTGCATGCTACGGGAATCACTAACCTTAACACAAGTATTTCTCAATTTCATAATAACTCCACTAGCATGACTCTAATATCACTATCCTCATATCTCAAAACAATTATCAAGCATCCAACATCTCATTCTATTCAATGCACTTGGTGTGAAAAAATTTCTACATTGACATTGGATGTCTATCATGTGAAGACTAGTTTCTTTAGCCTAAACACATTACCATGCTGTTTTAATAGACTCTCAAAAGGATATAAGTGAAGCATGAGAGTTCAACAATTTCTACAAAATATTACCACCACCGTGCTCTAAAAGATATAAGTGAAGCACTAGAGCAAATGACAAACTACTCCGAAAGATATAAGTGAAGATCAATGAGTAGTTGAATAATGATGTAACTATGTGAAGACTCTCTAACATTTAAGAACTTCAGATATTCGGATATTAATCAAACAGCAAACAAAACAAAATAAACTAAACTGACGCTCCAAGTAAAACACATATCATGTGGTGAATAAAAATATAGCTCCGAGTATAGTTACCGATGGATGAAGACGAAAGAGGGGATGCCTTCTGGGGCATCCCCAAGCTTAGGCTTTCGATTATCTTGAATTTACTTGGGGTGCCATGGGCATCCCCAATCTTAGGCCTTTGCTACTCGTTGTTCCATAGTCCATCAAAGCAATACTCAAAACTTGAAAACTTCACAACACAAAACTTAGACAAAAAACTCGTGAGCTCCGTTAGTATAAGAAAACAAACCACTACTCAAAGGTATTGCAATGAATTCATTCTTTGTTTATATTGGTGTTAAACCTACTGTATTCCAACTTCTCTATGGTTCATACTTCCCAATAGTACTCATAGATGCATTGGAATAAGCAAACAACACACGAAAAACAGAATCTGTCAAAGACAGAACAGTCTGTAGTAATCTGCAGGGTTCACCTACGTCTGGAACTCCGAAAAATTCAAACTAAATTGCTAAATTTGCGCAATTAGTCTACCAATCATCTTTAAAAAGAATCAACTAAAAATCACGCTCCAGTAAAATCCCACGACTACTTTAGCGAGCGCTAACGATTCTGTTTTTCACAGCAAGATCACATAAACTTCACACAAGTCTTCCCAAAGGTTCTACTTGGCACAAACACTAAACAAAACATGAAACCACAACTAATCATAGGCTAGATGCAATATTTATTCCTAAATAGAAGCAAAAGCAAAGGAACTAAAATAAAGTTGGGTTGCCTCCCAACAAGCGCTATCGTTTAACGCCCCTAGCTAGGCATAATGATGCTCACATAAAAGATAAGAATTGAAACATAATGGGAGCATCACGAAGCATAAGAATAGCACATTTAAGTCTAACCCACTTCCTATGCATAGGGATTTTGTGAGCAAACAACTTATGGGAACAATAGTCAACTAGCATGGAAAAGCAAAACAAGCATAGCTTCAAAACTTTAAGCATATAGAGAGGAAACTTGATATTATTGCAATTCCTACAAGCATATGTTCCTCCCTCATAATAATTTTCAGTAGCATCATGATTGAATTCAACAATATAACCAGCACTTAAATCATTCTTTTCATGATCTACAAGCATAGAAAATTTACTACTCTCCACATAAGCAAATTTATTCTCATCAATAGTAGTGGGAGCAAACTCAACAAAATAACTATCATGTGAAGCATAATCCAATTGAAAACTAAAATCATGATGACAAGTTTCATGGTTATCATTATTCTTTATAGCATACGTGTCATCACAATAATCATCATAGATAGCAACTTTGTTCTCATAATCAATTGGAACCTCTTCCGAAATAGTGGATTCATCACTAAATAAAGTCATGACCTCACCAAATCCACTTTCATCAATATAATCATCATGAATAGGAGGCATGCTTTCATCATAATAAGTTTGCTCATCAAAACTTGGGGGACTAAGCATATCATCTTCATCAAACATAGCATCCCCAAGCTTGTGGCTTTGCATATCATTAGCATCATGGGTATTCAAAGAATTCATACTAACAACATTGCAATCATGCTCATCATGCACATATTTTATGCCAAGCATTCTATGTAATTCTTCTTCTAGTACTTGAGCACAATTTTCCTTCCCATCATTTTCACGAAAGATATTAAAAAGATGAAGCACATGAGGTAACCGCAATTCCATTTTTTTGTAGTTTTCTTTTATAAACAAAACTAGTGATAAAAAAAGAAACTAAAATATTCGATTGCAAGATCTAAAGATATACCTTCAAGCGCTAACCTCCTCGGCAACGGCGCTAGAAAAGAGCTTGATGTCTACTACGCACCCTTCTTCTTGTAGACGTTGTTGGGCCTCCAAGTGCAGAGGTTTGTAGGACAGTAGCAAATTTCCCTCAAGTGGATGACCTAAGGTTTATCAATTCGTGGGAGGCGTAGGTTGAAGATGGTCTCTCTCAAACAACCCTGCAACCAAATAACAAAGAGTCTCTTGTGTCCCCAACACACCCAATACAATGGTAAATTGTATAGGTGCACTAGTTCGGCGAAGAGATGGCGATACAAGTGCAATATGGATGGTAGATTTAGGTTTTTGTAAACTGAAAATATAAAAACAGCAAGGTAGCAAGTGGTAAACGTGAGCATAAACGGTATTGCAATGATAGTAGGCAAGGCCTAGGGTTCATACTTTCACTAGTGCAAGTTCTCTCAACAATGATAACATAATTGGATAATATTACTAGCCCTCAACATGCAACAAAGAGTCACTCCAAAGTCACTAATAGTGGAGAACAAACGAAGAGATTATGGTAGGTTATGAAACCACCCCAAAGTTATTCTTTCTGATCGATCTATTCAAGAGTCTGTAGTAACGTTCAATATATCATAGAGTTTGTACTAGAATAACACCTTAAGACGCAAATCAACCAAAACCCTAATGTCACCTAGATACTCCATTGTCACCTCAAGTATCCGTGGGCATGATTATACGATATGCATCACTCAATCTCAGAAACATCTATTCAACCAACACACAGAACTTCAAAGAGTGCCCCAAAGTTTCTACCGGAGAGTCAAGACGAAAACGTGTGCCAACCCCTATGCATAGATTCCCAAGGTCACGGAACCCGCAAGTTGATCACCAAAACATACATCAAGTGGATCACATGATATCCCATTGTCACCATAGATAAACACGTGCAAGACATACATCAAGTGTTCTCTAATCCTTAAAGACTCAATCCGATAAGATAACTTCAAAGGGAAAACTCAATCCATTACAAGAGAGTAGAGGGGGAGAAGAAGATCCAACTAGAATAGCAAAGCTTGCGATACATCAAGATCGTGCCATCTCAAGAACACGAGAGAGAGATCAAACACATAGCTACTGGTACATACCCTCAGCCCCGAGGGTGGACTACTCCCTCCTCGTCATGAAGAGCGCCGGGATGATGAAGATAGCCACCGGAGAGGGATTCCCCCCTCCGACAGGGTGCCAGAACGGGTGTAGATTGGTTTTTGGTGGCTACAGAGGCTTTCGGCGGCGGAACTCCCGATCTAGGTTAATTTGTGGAGGTTCTAGTATTTATAGGAATTTTTGGAGTCGGGGCCAAGTAAAGGGGTGCTACGGGCCGTCCTCGAGATAGGAGGGCCCGACCACCTTCCCAGGGCGTGCCCTCCACCCTTGAGGGCAGCCCGTGGCTTTCCTGGCCCACCTCTTTTGCTTCGGGAGCTTCTTTTGGTCCAGAAAAAATCATTAAAAATTGGCTCGTCAATTGGACTCCGTTTGATATTCCTTTTCTGCGAAACTCAAAAACAAGGAAAAACAGAAACTGGCACTGGGCTCTGGGTTAATAGGTTAGTCCCAAAAATCATATAAAATTGTATAATATAGCCCATAAGACATCCTAGAAGGATAATATAATAGCATGGGACAATAAAAAATTATAGATACATTGGAGACGTATCATTGGGCGAAGAGGCCGTGATAAACCTCTTTTGGACCATTGGCTCCTCGAGCTCCCCGGCACACAGGCAAAGGTTGAGGATGGAGGTGGCGGCGGCGATGTGTCGGTGTGAGCGGAGGTTTTGGGGTGTGTGTGGTGTGGGTGTGTGGAGGGGGGCAATGTGGTGTTTGAGGAAATACCACGACAAGTGAAAATTTTACTAGGCGGGAGTAAAATGCCGGGCTACTTAAAATTTGGATCAAGGGCGGGCAGATATTTTTGAGATTGTGAGGCATGCAGAGGCAGGAGTTAAATGTCGGGGCTACTGAAAATTTGAATTAAGGGATTGAAACAGAGTGGGAGTAACAGACATCGCACACGGTCCACACATACTAATCGTGTGTTATCAAACATAAAAACCTTCCAGGCGATAGATATTTTTGATATTACAAGGAAGTAGATATTTTTGAGAGCGGGAGGCAAGCCTCGTGGAGCCCAATCTACTTTGGTGATTTGAGTGACTGAAGGGCACAGGCGTGGCACATGGGTAGTCTGGACGAACCGTGTTTGTTATGCCCCCAAATGCAGACCGTTTCTGCATCCAAATCGTGTGATGTTTTTAAATTTGGAAAAAGAATAACACGGGAAAGGGTTAGAACATGAACACACTTGCATGTGGACCAAATATATGTATGAAAAGGGTGGTTTGGTGTTCGAATACCCAATGCACAACTTTGATGTGGCACCTGTCGGACAAAAGCACAGTATTGCTAGTCAGCCATTCCCTACGAACCCCACTTCGTGTCAGTGGTAAGGGAATCCTAGTTACGAATGCATGACCCCAAATAGCTAGGTCTGAAATCTCACCCTACCGTAACACAAAACCTATAGGAGTCCATCATATATATGGTCAAACTTCCCCTTTCGCTTCCCGACAAAGGTGGACATTGTCCCGACCCACAAATGTGTGACTGTGGCGCGAGATGGGTGAGACCACATACGAACCACCTGCGAGTGGCCCTATTATATGTATGAAAAGGGTGTGGTGTGATATTTAACTTCCATTCACAACTTTGATGTGGCACGTGTGCCTCGCAAATTAACCGGACCTCCCCGACCCCACGGAGGTTGCAGGTAGTGCGAAGTAGCCCCCCACCCCACCCCCATACACATGTCAGGGAGAGGGCATCTCAGCAAGATTTATTGTAACACGGACCGAGCAGAATCCAACTTGGTCGTACAACCTCTCCCACTCGTTGTTGGTCAAAGTGATGGATATCCACACGGCCCTGCAAAATGGGCTAGCTTGTCGCCGATAACCTCGTGGGGGAGTACTGTATGAAGACAAACCCACTCTGTACATGTGGCCCAAGTATGTATATGGAAGTGGTGTGTGTGGTGTTTGAATACCCAATGCGCAAATTTGATGTGGCACCATGCTTTGGAACCGTAAAATCCCCACATCGAGCGAGGGTTCATGACGCGTAGCTGATACGTCTCCGACGTATCTATAAATTTTTATTCTTCCATGTTGTTATATTATCATTCTTGGATATTTTACAACTATTTTATAGTCATTTTATATCATTTTTTGGTACTAACATATTAACATAGTGCCAAGTGCCAGTTGCTATTTTTGCATGTTTTTTACATCGCAGGAAATCAATACCAAACGGAGTCCAAACATAGCGAAACTATTTGTGGATATTTTTACCAGAAGACATCTAGTGGGACAAAGAAGCGCAAGGGGGTGCTCCGAGGGGAGCATAACCCACCAGGGCGCGCCAGGGGGCCCAGGCGCGCCCTGGTGGGTTGTGCCCACCTCGGGTGCTCCCCGGACCGCCTCTTTGCTCTATAAATACCCCAATATTTTTGAAACCTTAGGAGAGTCGACGAAAATCAATTCCAGCTGCCGCAAGTCCAGAACCACCAGATCCAATCTAGACACCATCACGGAGGGGTGCATCATGTCCATTGGTGCCTCTCCGATGATGCGTGAGTAGTTCTTTGTAGACCTACGGGTCCATAGTTAGTAGCTAGATGGCCTCCTCTCTCTCGTTTGATTCTCAATACAATGGTCTCTTGGAGATCCATATGATGTAACTCTTTTTGCGGTGTGTTTGTTGGGATCCGATGAACTTTGATTTCATGGTCAGATCTATCTTTTTATATCCATGAAAGTTATTTGAGTCTTCTTTGATATCTTATATTGATGATTGCTTATAGCCTCGTATTTCTTCTCCGATATTTGGGTTTTGTTTGGCCAACTTGATCTATTTATCTTGCAATGGGAAGAGGTGCTTTGTGATGGGTTCGATCCTACGGTGCTTGATCCCAGTGACAGAAGGGGAACCGGCACGTATGTATCGTTGCCATTAAGGATAACAAGATGGGGTATATTTCTACATAAATAGATCTTGTCTACATCTTGTCATCATTCTTATTGCATTACACCGTTTTTTCGTGAACTTAATACACTAGATGCATGTTGGATAGCGGTCGATGTGTGGAGTAATAGTAGTAGATGCAGGCAGGAGTCGGTCTATTATTCTTGGACGTGATGCCTATATAATGATAATTGTCTGGATATCGTCATGATTATTTGAAGTTCTATCAATTGCCCAACTGTAATTTGTTCACCCACCGCTTGTTATTTTTCTCGAGAGAAGCCACTAGTGAAACCTACTTCCCCCGGGTCTCTTCTTTAACATATTTACCTTTGCGATCTATTTTCATTTGCTTTTATTTTTAGATCGATTAAACCAAAAATATAAAAATACCTTGCTGTACTTTATCTTATTTGGCGTTCGATCTATCAATATTTACAACTCTCTCACGTTCGTTTGCCATTTTTTGGCACCATTACCCGAAAGGGATTGACAACCCCTTTTACACATCGGGTTGCGAGTATTTGTTATTTGTTTGCAGGTGATATTTATGTAGTGTTGCGTGATTCTCCTACTGGCTCGATAACCTTGGTCTCATCACTGAGGGAAATACCTACCTTTTATGTACTGCATCATCCCTTCCTCTTTTGGGAAATACCGATGTGGTTCTAACAAGCATCAAAAGGAATTTCTGGCGCCGTTGCCGGGGAGACATGTCAGGCCCAAGATGCAATTCTATCCCGATCACGTGACGAACTCGTGATTGGGGCACAACCACATTACGGGTGCTTAGCAAGATGGATATCCTTACATCATACCATTACATACATACATGGGGGATACAACAATTCATACAAGTCACATGAATACAACAACATCCATTCTTACGTCACACTTTGAAAAGAATTTCGGAACACTCCGGGAAATTAGAAGAGTTAGGTAAGATCCTGGGAAAAGACATGTGGGTTATGAGCCCACCGAATAGAAACACCGTTGAAAAGGATCAAAAAGGAGAGGAGATAATGCACCGAAACAATTGAAAAACTTGAATGAGGTGACAACCTCGAATTAATTGGAACACAAACGAATCTCCTGGGATTTCTTCAGAACTCCGGAACGATTAAATGGTGAGAGGCGAATGAGCAAGGGGAAACATTTGAACAAGGAAAATAATAAGATCAACACCGAAAACTTGAATTGAATCCACCGGAGAAGAAGAAGAAGAGATGAAGAATGACGACGAGACGGGAATTTACCAGTTGAAATAACTGAGGAAAGAATGCAAAGGATTCACATGAGTAGGATAAATACTTGATTAAGGACTCCGACTCCGAGAAGCAAAAAGGGGTGGGCGGGTGGGAAAACAAAAGACAACTTCGGAAGGGGAAACAACATCGGTTGGAAAGAACCGAGGATTGAAGCAAAAGATGAGGAGGGTCAAATCGACTTGACGAGAGATGCCCCAGATGAAAAGAGCAGACAACGCAACGAGCGAAACTAACAGCGTGATCCTAAAAAAAATTGAAGGGGAAGAGGGGTAATTCAAAAACACCAACGTCAAGATTCCTCACCAGAGCGACGAAGGGGCAGGGGAGTAAAAAGAATTCCAATTCTTCGATATAACTAGACTCCGAAATTAATTTTTTCTAGACTCGACAACGGCCAATCTACGATCAATCAAGGGGGCTCCTATGGTCGGTCGAGGCTCTGATACCAACTTGTTAGGCCCAAGATGCGATTCTATCCCGATCACATGACGAACTCGTGATTGGGGCACAACCGCATTTCGGGCGCTTAGCAAGATGGATATCATTACATCATACCATTACATACATACATGGGGGATACAACTATTTATACAAGTCACATGAATACAACAACATCAATACAAGGCATCCGACTACGGATGCAAACATGAAAAGCACAACGACATCCATCTGCTATCCCAGGCTGCTGACCAGGAACCTAGCCCAAGACTGATGAACAAGAAGAAGAAAGAACTCCAACAAAAGGTAACATCGCTCTCACGTCAAGTCATCGTAAACCTGCACCTGCAACTATTGTCGTAGTATCTGTGAGCCACAAGGACTCAGCAATCCCATAACCACGGGTATGAAGACTAGCAAAACTTAAAGGGTAGGAAGAGGTTAAGTGGTGAGGTTGCAGCAGCGGCTAAGCATAAGTATGGTGGCTAACTTATGAGTACAAGAATAAGATGAGCATCTACACAAACAGTCGCAAACTAGTAATGATCGCTAAAGATCCTGAACTACCTACGAGTCAAACATAACCCCACCATGTTCTCTTCTCAAAGTGAAAAGAGACAGTCACGGTTAGTCACGCGGTTCGTGTGTTTTATTACGGATCCTCTATCAAGTTTTCTACAACCAGACATTAACAAATTCCAATCTGCCACATAACCGTGGGCACGGCTTTCGAAAGATCATAACCCTGCAGGGGTGTCCCAACTTTTCCCATCACAAGCTCTCACGATCAGCAGAAGTAATAATAATATTACCCCTTATCTTAATGACCATCCGATCAGGCTCGGAATCCCGGTGCACAAGACATTTCGATAATGGTAAAACAAGTCCAGCAAGACCTCCCGGCGTGCCAACACCCCGATAGTAGCCGCGCGTATCTCATCTCAGGCCACGACCGAATGGGCGATTTTACGAGAGCCAGATACCTCGAGTTTCCCCGTGGCGGCCCCGCAGAACCCCCGTTTGGGACCAACACCATCAGCACTGCCCCCCTGTATGTAGAAGAATCCTCGGGTAGCGCAAACTCCCTATGCAATTAATTAAATAAGTTTTATTATGTTGCAAATAAAACCAAAGTTGGGCCTTGCTGGAGGAGTTTTTATTCAAAGACGAACTGTCAAGGGGTCCCCATATACCCAACCGCGTTAGGAATGCAAAATCAAGGAACATAACGCCGGTTTATCGGCTCCTAAGGTGGCATGAGTGGAACAAAACACCGAGCAAAAGGCCAATCCTTCCACCCATTGCCAAGTATATAGGTGTGTTAAAAATATATAAGATATATTGTGATATTCCAACAACAAGTTCCAACATGGAGCAACCATCATCTTCACCTGCAACTAACAACGCTATAAGAGGGGCTGAGCGAGCGGGTAACACAGGCAAACAACGGTTTGTTGGGAAGGTGTCAAAAGTTAGAGGTTTCATGGCAACAAGGAGAGGCTCACAAATAGATAGGTAGCATGACATATAACGATAGCATCGAGACAACTAGCATGGCAATGATAGTAAAGGTATCCAAGGGGATGGTCATCTTGCTTGAGATCCCGCAAGGAAGAAGAACGAGTCCAAGATGAAGACGAATAAGAAGCCACGAAGATGAACCAAGTGTAGCCGAACGAATCCTCACGATCGCAACGGAAAATAAACTAGCGAGAAGAAACACACACCATGGTAAACACACCACTCAAGAACATGACAAGAAGCTTAACCAAGTATGATGCAAGACAAGTCTATAAGATACAAAACATGGCAAGGGATGAAGCATACAAGAACAACATCACCCAACAAGTTTAAATGAGGCCGGAAACAACATATAACCATTTCGGTAAGTCCACTTATGTACATTTCGAAATTGGTACAGATCTGAACAAACCTTAAGTTAAAGTTATTAAACAACAATTTAACATGCACCATGATTGTCGGTGTACTAAGATAGGGGTACCTTAGTACCCCAACTTGTGCACGGGCAGTAGCAGCTTCTCGCGGCAGGGTTTACCACGTGCTCGCCGGAAACCTTTTCGGTCCTTACAAAGCCATTCAAAAACAAAGTATACAAGTCAGAAGATCGAGACCCCGGCAAGTGGGGCTTGCCGGGAAGGCCGCACCAGGCTCAAGATTATCACCTAGACGCAAGACCCTGGCAAGAGGAGCTTGCCAGGAAAGCCAAGGAATGCTTATCTCAAAAGATGCCTCGGCGCACCCTGCGCCCCGGCAGGACCCGGGGAGCGACAAGCTTCCGTGCCCGGCAAGATCAAGACCCCGGCAAGGTGCTTGCCGGGGGAAGCCTGCGCTGTGTGCCCGTGCTCCAGCTCATCGGCCCACGCGTCGCCCTGGAGCCCTTCCAGGGACGCGTGGCGAATGGCTGTGCAGCCTGGGGGACACGGTGGCACGCCGCGGTGACGAGGCTACCACCGTGGCGAACGGAGAAGCATGGACGGGCGCTTTTGGGGTCGACGGTGACGGGCATTTAATGCCCTTGTCCCCCACTGTCAAGGTTAGGTGAAGACCACTGTTCATGCACTGTTCCCGCACTGTTACAACTACCACCAAAATTACGCTTTTACCCTCCTCTACTTGACACCTGTCGGTGACCCCTTTGAGCTATAAAAGGAGGCCCATGCACAACGTAGAAAGGGTTCGGAACCTAGACAGCTCTCTTGCTCGGTGTAGCTAGCTCTTCAAGCTCCCGAGCTCAAGAACTCAATACAATCCAAGCAGGAGTAGGGTTTTACGCGTCCGCGCGGCCCGAACCTGGGTAAACTGCCCGCGTGTGTTCCTCGATCTGCTCTTCGTGCTCCCTCCGCTCCTTTACTGCAACGTAGAAGGGGCTCTAGTCCCATAGGTGCTCGTGGGAGGACAGTTTCCCCCGACATCTTTGGCGCGCCAGGTAGGGGGCGTCGAGGTTGTGCGAACCTGATCCGGCGCTCACGCGGGCGCATTCTTCATCAACCTCTCCAGCTTCATCAACTTCATCAGCAACAACAACATGGCCCCGAAGAAGAAGGCTTCGGAGGTCGCGGGCCCGTCTGCGTCGATCCCACCGCCACCAGAACCAACGGTTGGTGGAGGAGACGCCGGCGGAAGGGTGGTCGCCGGCGAGGAGACTCACGGCGCCACCAAATCCAAGGACAAGACGGACGACCGGGCAAATTCCAAGGCCTCGGTGTCCGTAGATGGACCACGTCTCTCTCAGCAGATGCCAGGCCAGCTGCGCCGTGGTACAGGAGGTACCATACGCTTGCTGGGGCAAGGACAAACCGGAGGATCGCGGGACGCTCAAGGTCACCGTCCTGGTACGAGCAAGGCGCGGTCGCCGGGGCGACTGCTCCTTCTAACCCTGTTAGAAGTCCGAGCATATCTCGCTCCTCGCACCGCTCGCCGCCGCTCCCCTCCTCTCCAGCAGAAGCTCTAGCAAGAGCACAACTGCTCCTCGATTTCCCTCCAGCGGCAGATAAAGCCGAGGACTGGAGGGCGACGATCCAAAGCCTCATCGCCTTCGCCAACAACGACACGCCGCAGCAGCCTGCGACATCGCGGCCACGGCAAGTCGACCAGACGAAGGCCGATGGTGACAAGACCGCCGGGGGTGCAACCACCGTGCACTCCCCGCCGCGGAAGCAGAAGACGCCTCCCCGCCGGATCAACGTCGATGACGACTCCACGGCGTCGTCGGATCCGCGGGCTCGTCGGGACCAGCGCCAAGTCCTCGACGATCGACGGCAAGAAGACGCTCGAACGCGCATCGAGCGCCGACGAGAAGCCCGGCGACAATCGGATCAGCGCGCTGGGACCGCTATCGACACGTACGCGCCCGGTGAGCCAGGCGACTTGCCGTACGCGGCAGGTTGCCCTGCATTCACCCGTGAGCTGCGGCGAGTCCAGTGGCCCAGCATGGAAAACTTCAAGCCCGACGTACCCGAGAAGTACGACGGCAAGACGCACCCCTCGGAGTTCCTCAGCATCTACACCATCGCAGTGCAGGCTGCCGGGGGACGCGACGAGAAGATATTGGCTAACTACTTCCCGCTGGTGCTTAAGCCAAACGTCCGCTCTTGGCTTATGCACTTGCCGGAAGGCTCCATTTCTTCATGGGCAGATCTGTGCCACCAATTTGTTGGCGCCTTCACGGGCGGCCACAAACCCCACGGCCAGGAGAGTGATCTCCACATCTTGGCCCAGAAGGAAGGAGAATCCCTGCGCAAGTACATTCAACGATTCAGCCGCGTGCAGCACAACATTCCCGACGTCCACCCCGCCGCGGTTATCAGCGCGTTCCACCAGAACGTGCGTAACCGCCGCATGAGGGAAGAGATGGCCATGACCAAGATTCAGGATGTCAGCGAGCTCTATGCTCTGGCCGACAAGTGCGCGCGCGCCGAAGAGGGGAGGAGACTCCCCGGAGAGGATGCTGGCGCAGGAGGAAGCGACAGCGAGGACGCCGCCCCGGCAAAGAAGAGCCGGCGGTGAAACAACAGAAGAAAGAAGAGCAAGGAAGTGCTGGTCGTCGAGCAGTCTGGCAAGGAGGCTCCCGCCAAGAAGGCACAGGCTGGCGGCTCCGGTAAGGAGCCTGCCCCTGTGGCGGCAGCCGACAAGCAGGACGGCTCCGACAAGCAATACTACAAGATCCACCGCACCAAGGGCCACGATCTGCAGAATTGCAAGCGAGTCGAGTACCTCGTAGAATAGCAGAAGGCTGAATACGAGCGTCGCGACAAGGAGAAGGCCCAAGGTGGCGGAGGGGAGCCAAGCAAGAAGCGGCCATTCAATGGCCGGGGAGGACGCCGCGGCAAGGCCAAGCAGCGGCAAGGTGATCGACCTCCCCGGGGCCGCAACAAGGATGAGGAAGAAGACGACGACGACGACATGGAGGAAGGAGATAACATCGAGCAGGAGTTTCAGAAGGCCACAGAAGTTCTGTGTGTCGACGGAGGCGCCTCTCTGCATACTTCCCACCGCCAACTCAAGCAGTGGGTGCGGGAAGTAAACGCAGCCGAGCCGCCCGTCGAGTCATGCAGGCTGCTGAAGTGGTCCAGCACGCCCATCATTTTTGATCTTGAGGATCACCCTGACCGCACAACGGCGGTCGGGTGCTTGCCGATGTTGGTCTCACCAACCATCCGCAACCTCAAGGTCACCAAAATGTTGGTTGACGGCGGGGCCGGCCTGAACTTGATCTCCTCGGCTGTGATCAAGAAACTCCAGATCCCAGACGGCGAGCTCGAAGAAACCGGGTCGTTCCAAGGAATAAACCCGGGGAGGAGCAAGCCAAAGGGGAAGATTACTCTGCCAGTGACCTTTGGCGGGGAGCTCAACTTCAGGACGGAGAGGATAACCTTCGACGTGGCCGATATCCCATTGCCATACAATGGGATACTTGGACGTCCTGCCCTCGCCAAGTTCATGGCAGCTTCCCACTATGCCTACAACGTACTCAAGATGCCGGGGCCGATAAGCGTCATCTCTGTCCCTGGCGACAAGAAGGACGCGCTTATCTGCGCCGACAAGATATACCGGGATGCAGCAGCCGCAGCAGAAAGCAACACACTTGCCGCTGAAGCTCCCGGGGGGAAGACCAAGACCAAGTCCGGCAAGAGCTCTGGGGCCCACTCCGGCAAACGCACCTCTTCGGAGTGCTGCGCTGCCGTCGAGGACGTTCCATCGAGCTCCACCGGCAAGTGCAAGAAGGGGATGGCCGCTCCACCGGCAACCAAGAAGGTGTCCGCCAAGGAGGACGACACTGGTGGTACCTTCACCATCAGTGCTACACTCGACAACAAATAGGGAAGCGCGCTCGTTGCCTTCCTACGGGCGAATGTTGATGTGTTTGCGTGGCAACCATCTGACATCCCCGGCGTTCCCAGGAAGGTAATTGAGCACAAGCTCGCTGTTTGTCCTCATGCACGGCCCGTCAAGCAGAAGGTCAGGAAGCAGGCCGTGGAGCGCCAAGAATTCATCGCCGAAGAGATAAAAAAGCTAGAAGCAGCAGGCCTGGTTAGAGGCGTGATCGATCCCACGTGGTTGGCCAATCCAGTTGTTGTGCGCAAGGCCAACGGGAAGTGGAGACTTTGTATAGACTTCACTGATGTGAATAAATCATGTCCCAAGGATCCATTTCCCTTGCCGCGTATTGACCAGATTGTTGACTCCACCGCTGGATGTGAGCTGCTTTCCTTCCTTGATGCATACTCAGGTTACCACCAGATATTCATGGCCAAGGAAGATGAAGAGAAGACTGCATTCATTACTCCATGCGGCACATATTGCTTCATACGCATGCCCTTTGGATTGAAGAATGCAGGCTCAACATTTGCGAGGGTGGTGCACACTGCTTTTGAGCCACAGATCCACAGAAATGTAGAAGCTTACATGGATGACATAGTGGTCAAGAGCAAGAGCAAAGATACCCTGATCCAAGACTTGGAAGAAACATTTGCAAATCTGCGCAAGATCCAGCTCAAGTTGAACCCCGAGAAGTGCGTCTTCGGAGTCCCCTCCGGCAAGCTTCTCGGGTTCTTTGTGTCCCAGAGGGGGATTGAAGCCAATCTCGATAAAATAAAAGCCATCAAGCAGATTGAAGCTCCGAAGCGCGTCAAGGACGTAAGGAGACTTGCTGGTTGTGTGGCTGCCCTCAGCAGGTTCATTTCAAAATCCGCAGAACGCGCCTTGCCTTTCTTTAAAATTTTGAATAAGGCAGGTCCTATGAAATGGACTCCGGAAGCGGAGGCAGCACTACAGGATTTGAAAGGATACCTGTCCTCCACTCCAATACTTGTCGCACCTAGGCCACAAGAGAAGTTGCTGCTGTACTTAGCGGCAACCAATCAAGTGGTTAGTGCTGCGTTGGTAGCGGAAAGGGAGGCAGAGGAAGAGCCACACCTCCGGCAAGCGAATCCAGCGACAAGCAGGGGGCTCCACCGGCAAGCTCTGGCCCCGACAAGGACAACTCTGCGCAGGAGCAAGGAGAAGTGCGAAGGAAGATGGTGCAGCGCCCAGTGTATTTTGTAAGTTCCCTCTTGCAGGGAGCTAGATCAAGATACTCTAGGGTGCAGAAGTTGCTTTTTGGTCTCCTCATGGCCTTGAGAAAGCTGCGCCATTACTTCCAAGCACATGAGATAACAGTGGTCACTCGCTTTCCGTTGAAAAGGATATTACAGAATCCCGAAGCAACAGGCAGGATCGTCGAGTGAGCACTGGAACTGTCAAGCTTTGGTCTCAAGTTTGAGAGCACTTCAACTATACAGAGCAGAGCTTTGGCAGAATTCATAGCTGAATGGACCCCAACGCCAGATGAGGAAGTTCCAGAGACAAGTGTCCCCGTACAAGAAGCAACCAGCGAATGGGTAATGTACTTTGACGGTGCTTTCTCGCTGCAAGGCGCCGGTGCCGGCGTGGTACTCTTAGCGCCCACCGGAGAGCACCTCAAGTATGTTGTCCAGATGCACTTTCCCAAGGAACAAGCGACAAACAATACTGCTGAGTATGAAGGCTTGCTTGCCGGCCTCAGGATTGCGGCCGAGCTTGGGATCAAGAAGTTGATTGTGCGGGGAGATTCACAGTTGGTGGTCCGGCAAGTGAACAAGAGTTATCAGAGCCCTTTGATGGAAGCCTATGTTGATGAGGTGAGGAAGCTTGAAGAGCACTTTGAAGGTCTGCAAATGGAGCACGTCCCAAGAGCTCAGAATGATATTGCAGATGGCCTCTCAAAGTGTGCTGCAATGAAGTTACCTGTGGAACCAGGGACCTTCCTGCTCAAGCTAACTCAGCCATCCGTTACACCATCAATCGGGCAGAACAAGAAGAGAAAGTTGGTCTCCGGTGACTACTTGCCGGCGGATCTCCCCGAAGCCGCCGCCAAGGTCCCCAAGGTCAACAATCAGAACGCTGAGGAACAGTTTGCTCCTGCAGATCCAAGGGTCGGTACAGTTGAAGCAAGCGTTCCCGACAAGTCTTGCCCCGGCAGGCTTGCCGGGGGACCATCAGCTCCGGCAGAACCAGAGGTTCTTGCCGTAGAAGCTGGGGTTCCCGCAGCGGCACTCATGCCTTTAGTCCTTGCCGTTGAGCCTCGAGCTCCGGCATGGGCACAGCAAATCGTCCGTTTTCTGCAAACTGGAGAACTTCCCGACGAGCCAGAAGAAATAGAGAAAATAACCAGGCAGTCAAGTATGTACCAGTTCGTTGACAATGAACTGTACAGAAGAAGACTCAATGGTGTCAGGTTGAAGTGCATTTCCAGAGAAGATGGACAGAAGCTGTTGGCAGAAATACACGGAGGCATATGTGGCCACCACATTGGCGCAAGGGCACTTGCCGGGAAGGCGTTCCGGCAAGGGTTCTTTTGGCAAGAAGCCCTCCAAGATGCAACTGCACAAGTAACCAAGTGTGAAGCGTGCCAGTTCCATGCCAAGCAAATTCACCAGCCAGCTCAAGCTCTCCAGACGATTCCTTTATCCTGGCCCTTCTCGGTCTGGGGGCTCGACATCCTCGGCCCCTTCCCCTGCGCAGTCGGAGGCTTTGAGTACTTGTACGTAGCAATCGACAAGTTCACAAAGTGGCCAGAAGTGGAACCAGTGAGAAAGGTGACAGCACAGTCAGCAGTCAGGTTCTTTAGAGAGATTGTTTGCCGTTTCGGGGTCCCTAACAGGATCATCACCGACAACGGCACACAATTTACAAGTCGCACCTTCATGCAGTACGTCCAAGACCTTGGCACCAAGGTCTGTTTCGCTTCTGTTGCTTACCCGAGGAGCAATGGTCAAGCGGAGAGGGCCAATGCTGAAGTGCTGCGCGGACTCAAGACAAGAACCTTCGACAGGCTGCACAAGTGCGGAAGAAACTGGATAGAGGAGTTACCGGCGGCTCTATGGTCAATCAGGACGACACCAAGTCGAGCCACCGGACAGACACCCTTTGCTCTTGTCTATGGAGCAGAGGCAGTTCTCCCCACGGAACTCGTATATGGATCTCCTCGAGTGCTCGCTTATGATGAGCTCGAGCAAGAGCAACTGCGACAAGATGATGCATTGCTCCTTGAGGAGGAACGTCTCCAGGCTGCTGTACAAGCTGCTCGATACCAGCAAGCCTTGCGTCGTTACCATAGCCGCAAGGTCAAGGCCAGGAGTCTCGAGGAAGGCGACCTTGTTCTTCGGCGTGTTCAGTCCGCCGAGAATTCCAACAAGTTGACGCCGAAGTGGGAAGGCCCTTATCGGGTGAGACAAGTCACAAGGCCCGGCGCTGTCCGCCTTGAGACCGAAGAAGGCTTACCGGTGAGCAATTCCTGGAACATAGATCATCTTCGCAAGTTTCACCCATAAGGCGCGGTTGCCGTGATCCGCTCCGGCAACCACCTTTTGTACGAGTCTTGCCGCTGTTGCATGTAAACCTTTGTACAAAGCCGGGCGCAGATCCCGTGCATTAGTAAAGCTTTTGTGTTTCGCACTATTTGCCATTTTCATGCCTTTCTTTGTTGTTTGCATGCATTGTTTGGCACCATGTGCAACGCACATCCCCGGTAAGCACTAGCAAGCCGAGAGGCTATATACTTGTTTTCCCTCCCCTTTTTCTTTCCCTCTTAAGCAGAAGGAATGTTCCTCGCGCACATGTTTGCCGGGGGGAAGGAGGTGGAGGATGAACCAAGTGCTGTTCAAGAAAGAGGAGCCTTGCCGGGAACAAACAATCCAGGAAAGCTAAGCTAAGTTACCAAAGTTTGAATAATTCAAATTTTTAAATTTTTAGTTATCTTCCTTGAACAACCACACTTTGTATGGAAAACCTGTGCGCAGAGGAACCTACCCGTGGCTAGCCGCACCCTTATTTTGTTCGAGCACGCTCAACGACTTAAGAGAGCTGCGACAAGTGTCGCGCCCTTACTTCGTTTTCGAGTTCGCTCAGCAAGCTAAGTGTGTTGCGACTAGCTGCGGCAAGGTTGCTTGCCGACAAGGTCTTTTGCCAGCTGGCTGCTCAGAGTCCAGCGCTCGCGGCAAGAGGCCCTTGCCGGCAAGTTCCCTCAAAGCGTAGGGTAGAAAGCATACAAAGTAAAGGACCAAAGCAAGGGAGATAACACTGCATTGGTTGATCAAAATAAGACTGTATATTACAAGGATAACTTGCCTCCATAACTAATTGATTCATGTCCATAACATACTTTGCAGCGGCAAAGGAAACAGAAGGGAAGAAATCTAATCTACGCGGTCGCCTTCACGCCTCGTGACTTTGTTCACCTTGGCGACGATGTGGGCGACCTGCGCCTTCAACGCCTTCTGGTCAGCGTCTTCCGGCAAGGAGCGGAGGACGTTGACGAGGTTGATGCCGGGGTTGCGGTAGACGATCTTCGTCAAGACGCGCTCCAAGGTGCCCGCGCAGAGCCGACGCGACTCGTCGGCCAACTGCACAGGGAGCTTCTCCCGCAGCCATGCAAGCCCCGGCGCGATTCCCCTGAAGAAGAGACTTAACTTGGCGCTGTGGGGGAGGGCCTCGTCGGGAGAATACACGAGGTGCTCCGCCCTCAGCGCCATCATCTCCTTGTCAATGTTGGCAGCGGAGGTGACCAGATCGTCAGTCCACTGCTCCACTGCCCGGCTGAACTGGTTCACCGAGACGGCGGCGCTCTCCACCAGGCCTCGTTCCTTGCGGAGCTCGTCCTTCAGCTTCGTCTCGCGATCCCGGGCAGCGTCGAGCGAATCAGTCAGAGTGGAGACCTTCAGTTCCAAGTCAGCAATTGAATCCTTGGCGGCAGTGAGCTCGTCGCCTTTCTTGGAGAGGCGTACCTGCAGGTCAGAGTTGGTGTGGGCATCCTTTTCCCGCTCCACATTGAGCGCGGTGATTCTGTCCGCACTCGCCTTCAGGTACCGCTCCAGCTGCTCCACCTTGGCCTAAAGATTCTTCTTGGCGGTCTCCGCGGTGGCAGCGGCAGCCTTCGCCTCCTTCAGGGCTCCGCCAATGGCCCGCTCCCGGGCGGTGAGGTCGTCCTCGTGGGCGTCGAGGTCGACCTTCCGTTGGTTGAGCGCTCCTTCTCGCCAGGACAGCTCTTCGCCAACCAATCGCTGCTGCTCCTCGGCCTCAGCCTTCTCAAGGAGGAACGCTTGCTTCTCCTCGGCAAGCCCTTCGCGCTCCTCCGCCAAGTTGCGGAGGGCCGCCTGGTTGGCGGCGCGGAGCTCCGCAGCGCGCTTCTCCAAATCAGCTCCAGCCTTGGCGGTGAGAGCTTCTCGGGACTCCAGTTTCGCCTGCCTGGCCCGGTACAGGGCCAGGAGCTGGCGAAGAAGCTTCTCCACTTCGGGCTCGTCACTCCCGCCAAGCGATTCAACGACCTTCAACCCCGCGGAGGCGAGGACCTCTCCATCGTAGGTCTCTCCCTCCACAGGGGCTCGCGACGAGGACGCCCACGAGACTTGTATAAAGATCCCGTTGGGAGCTTCAAGATAGACGCCCGACCGCTCCGTGGACGCGGAGGGGTCGGCGGTCGGCGCAGCGCTTGACGCTCCTGCTGCCTCCGGGCCAGTAGTGCGGTCGCCGGTCCCTTCTCCGCCCGCGGCGTCTGCGGTCGGGGCGGCCTCCTCAGCGGCAGGCTCGTCGGCTCCAGCCATGCCCTCAGTGGCAGTGGCGTCGCCGCCGTCGCCGCGCACCTCCTCCTCAACGGTGGCCTCCGTCTCCATCCGCTCTGGGGTGGGAGGATCTAGCAGAAGAAAAAGAAAAGAAAAGATCAAGCAAATATCCAAAAAGACAAGACCAAGAAGAAGAAGCTACAAGACTTACCTTCGAGGACTTCTTCGACGACAGGCTCCCTCGCCGGGGAATCCACCCTTGGCGGCGGAGTGGTGGCCCCTGCTGGCGGAGGGCCGCCCGCGCCCTCCCTTGGCGGGGTGCTCACCCTTATCGGGCTGCTCACCCTTGGCGGGGTGCCCGCCCTTGGCGGGGTGCCCGTCCTTGACGGAGCGTTCTCCCTCGCCGGAGAATTCGCCCTTGGCGGGGAGGGTGGAACAGGCAGCTCCTCGGGGGTGACCTCCGGTTGCTCCTGCGGCTGCGGCTCCACTTCTGCACGAGACAAACAAAACAACAAGATATCAATATAAACAACAACCTCAAGCGCGCCCGAAGAATGGAAAGATAAATACCAGACTTACGCTGGGGGCTGCGCTGGGGGCTGCTCCTCGGAGCAGCAGGTTGATCCGGCAAGCTTGCCGCTGGCACGTCCCCAGTCGCCGCGGCGGGCAAGTCGTCTTCAACCTCAACCACAGGGATCTTGGCCCTCTTCGCCATCCGCTGGGTCAGGGTCCTGAAAGCAAAGCAAAACAAGATCAGAATCGACAAGGAAAATCAAAACAAAATCAAAGAAATTACAAGCTGCAAGTACTTACTCCTCTTCCTCGTCGTCGGAGCTGAGGGCGGAGAAGTCGAACTCCACCTGAGATGCTCCCGCGCGAGGAGCAGGAGGAGAAGGCTCCCTCGTGCGCTTGGCGGTCTCCGGGGCTGTGGGCTACGAAGACCCAGCCTCCGTTGTCGCCGAGGGCCGAGGAGCGGAAGTAGCAGCCGTTCCACTCTGGGAGGATCCTCCTCCGCTTAGCGCTGGTGCGCGGGGCGCCTCCTTCACGACTTGGCTCGCCTTGGTAGCGCGCGTCGCCCGGCGCGCAGGCTGCTGTCGAGGCGCCTGTGGCCTCGTCCCCATCGCCACCTTGCGGAGGCGTTTCCTTGGTTGCTGCGTGGGACTTGCCGGAGGCGGGGAGTTCTCTGAGGACGAGGAGGCATCGTCGTCAAGTCCCAGAGATCCACCAGTATCTTCATCAGCCTCGACGTCCTCCTCCTCCTCCCCGGCGGCCCCGCTCCCTCCGGCGACCTCGCTCCCTCCGGCAGCCTCGCTCACCCCGGCAACCCCGGGTATCCCGGAAAGCCTCAAGGAAGGAACCCCGGCAAACTCTTCGGGCGGAAGCTTGAGCAGCCTGAGGATTTCTGCCTCCTCTGCTTGGCACGACGCGTCCGCAGCCTCTGCATCGTCCACAGAGTATCCAAAATCACCCGCCGCCGCAGCTGCGGCGGCCTCCTCCATCCTAGAAGTGATGTAGGCTATATCCCGAGCCGTAGTGGCCCGGGTGAGGCCCTTGTTCTCCTCGGTGTTCTTGGGCGTCTCGACCAAGTTGTCGAAGAAGCTCAGTATTGCATCTGGCGGAGGCTCTATCCAGGTGGGGTCGACGTCGTGGGAATCGCACGCGGGCATCATCGCGCGTAAGGAGTCCCGGGCAGTGCTGTTGCACAGCGGCACCACTCCCCGAGGAGGTCTAAACCATTCCGGGTGGGCCAGGTCATGCTTGAAGAGCTCCCGGACCATCCCCTTCAACTCCAAGGCAGTGAAATTGAAGTTCAATCCAGGGCGCAGCCTCATGATATCCGCCGCGTTGGCAAATTCCAATGCTGGCCTTTTCCTTTCTTGTAAAGGGGCAATGCGACGGCGGAGTAAATCTGCCCCTACCTCTCCGATGGTCAGTTTGGCTACCTGGAGACGAATAATCCTAATGAGGGCAATGCTGAGCTTGTTGTCCTCCGGGGCCAATTCGCTCCAGTCTCTGCCGCGCACTATGGCAGTTGTGCGCGGCGCGGTGAAGGGCTCCGGCTTATCCTCCACTATCCAGCACCAATCTGCACGCCACTCCTCCCACTTGCCGCGAAGCTCTCCCTTCAGGTATGAGTCCTTCTTGTTCAACCGGAAGATCCAGGAGATGCCGCCGGAGAGGGGAGCGCCCGATTCTACTCTAGGCATGAAAAAGTGGCGGAAAAGGGCGACATTGGGATGAATCCTAACATAGTTTTCGCACAGATGTGCGAAAACGGCCATCGTAAGGATGGCGTTGGGAGTGAAGTCTAGGAGGTGGAGGTTGTATGTGTTCATGATATCGCAAAAGAACTCCGAGTACGGAGGGCACAATCCACAGTGGAAAAAAGCAGCGAAGAAGAAGTACCCGCCGGGGAACAAATCTTTGGCGACGGCGGGGAAGGCCCTGGTGCGGGGATGAGCCTTGGTCTCCCCTGACCAGAACAGATAGTACTTGTTCCGCAGCTCCTTTGCGCCAAGCCTCGGCGCGAAGACCACGCTCTTCTTCCGCAGGGCGGCCAGCTTTGCCGCCTGCTCGGACTTCTCCTTCTTGGCCTTCTCGTTCTTGGCCTTGTCGCTCTTGGCCTTGTCGCTCTTCGGAGCCATGGCGGGAGCGGTGAGGAAAGGGGCGAGGAGCTCGACGGCGCCACGGATGCGGAAGACGGCGGAGGAGGGGCGGAGGCAAGAAGCAGCGGAAGTTTTCTGGAGAATGAAAGCGCAATGAAGACGAAGGAGGGAAACTGCCCCTGCTTCCTCTGCTTTTAAGGGGGAAGTGGGGGACGCTCCGCATTTCCCATTAAAGAACGAGGCCACGATCTCCCCCACGACGCCACAATCAACGCGTGCCGTTAGGGGGGGATGCGGCGGATACGGAAGGAGATTCGGCATGCCATGGGCCGCGTGTGCCCGTGCACTGTTTTGGGCCTGGCCCAACAGCGCTCGGCACCGTGTGTGGCCCAGGCCCGGGGGCTCCTGTCGGTGTACTAAGATAGGGGTACCTTAGTACCCCAACTTGTGCACGGGCAGTAGCAGCTTCCCGCGGCAGGGTTTACCACGTGCTCGCCGGAAACCTTTTCGGTCCTTACAAAGCCATTCAAAAACAAAGTATACAAGTCAGAAGATCGAGACCCCGGCAAGTGGGGCTTGCCGGGAAGGCCGCACCAGGCTCAAGATTATCACCTAGACGCAAGACCCTGGCAAGAGTAGCTTGCCAGGAAAGCCAAGGAATGCTTATCTCAAAAGATGCCTCGGCGCACCCTGCGGCCCGGCAGGACCCGGGGAGCGACAAGCTTTCGGGCCCGGCAAGATCAAGACCCCGGCAAGGTGCTTGCCGGGGGAAGCCTGCGCTGTGTGCCCGCGCTCCAGCTCATCGGCCCACGCGTCGCCCTGGGGCCCTTCCAGGGACGCGTGGCGGATGGCTGTGCAGCCTGGGGGACACGGTGGCACGCCACGGTGACAAGGCTACCACCGTGGCGAACGGAGAAGCATGGACGGGCGCTTTTGGGGTCCACGGTGACGGGCATTTAATGCCCTTGTCCCCCACTGTCAAGGTTAGGTGAAGACCACTGTTCCTGCACTGTTACAACTACCACCAAAATTACGCTTTTACCCTCCTCTACGTTGACACCTGTCGGTGACCCCTTTGAGCTATAAAAGGAGGCCCATGCACAACGTAGAAAGGGTTCGGAACCTAGACAGCTCTCTTGCTCGGTGTAGCTAGCTCTTCAAGCTCCCGAGCTCAAGAACTCAATACAATCCAAGCAGGATTAGGGTTTTACGCGTCCGCGCGGCCCGAACCTGGGTAAACTGCCCGCGTGTGTTCCTCGATCTGCTCTTCGTGCTCCCTCCGCTCCTTTACCGCAACGTAGAAGGGGCTCCGGTCCCATAGGTGCTCGTGGGAGGACAGTTTCCCCCGACAATGATGATCTACTCGAAATCCTAGTCAAGTTACATATAAAGTTTATTTAATTCGGAGCTACGGCCTAGAAGATATGAGCAAAAAGAGTCAAGCATGTCAAATATGCAAGATGCATTCATACAACAAGCAAACACACTCCAAACATGTACACAACATGATATTATGCTTCTACACACAACAACACACAAGTTTCATATAGGACACGCACAAAACGGAGCAACGACCTAGAAGATATGAGCAAAACAAGTTACAATGCAAAGGTGAAGTTAACAGCAACATAGAACTTTGGAGCAAGGTATATATATGCTACAACACTCAAACATGACATCAAAAGGCATGGATGTGAAATAGAAAGGATGCTTAACAAGCATGAACTTAGAGCACACCCAAAAACTTGATGGAACACAATTAAACAAGCATGTCAAGATTCAATAAGTTTACAGATTTCTCAGACAGCCAAAATCTGGGCAGGCAAAAACATCATCATGATGCTGCCTTCGGAGGCACAAAACAACAAGCATATCAACTCTACTAAGTATATAAGGATCATGGACATGTAATAGACATACCATACATCAAACAACTCCATTGGAATAACTTCATAGGAGGCATGGATCAATAACAACAAGCTTCACCAAATTGATCATGCTGATAACAGTCCGACAGGTACATTTATAGTAACTTCAGAGCAAGAAATAAATAAGCTACAACAGGCTATATATGCAAACAAGGGCATGGATGGATAGAGCATAACATGGAAAACAACACATGATCATTGGGCAACCCAAAACAAGCATGGATTTGAGTGGGGAATCAAGCAAACATGGCATCAGGTTTAACAGTTTCAGACTTAGCAGTTTTTTAACAAGTCTTAGGAAACAACAACAGCGAGTAGGCTACTTTACAAGCTTGTTGCAAACACCACAAGGCATATCATGAAACGTGGATTGCACCACAGCAAATATGGCATGATTGTGCTTCTAAAACATATTGACATGTGGCATAAAAGACAACCACACCAATAGTTATGAACAAGTCAAAACATCATCTCATAACAAGTTCCAGCACTTAACAGCCACATGCACTTTTGCAACAGAGATTAACATGGCAATATGGCACCTAACATGAATGCTACAGGAACCAACACGTAGAGCACTTCACAACGAACATTTTGGCATAACACACACTCCATATGGACCAACATGCACAAAGTTATCACATCACGAACATGCTATCATAACAACAGTTTTCAGCAGTTTTAAACATATAGCACTCTTGCAATGATGATTATGGCATCAAGATGAACTCAAACAAGCATGCCACGGTACAACAATATGAAGAGCATATCACAACGAACATTTGGACATATTATGCACTCAATTTGAACACACATGCAAGAAGTTACAGCCACACAAAGTATGCAACAAGTTAAAGTTTCTGGGGACTTAGCCAAAAAAACTACCTCCGAAGGGGCGGACGTGTCCGGGTCTGGACAGACATGTCCGTCGGTGCAGCCTCTTGGGCCCACCTGGCAGGGACACAGGGAGGAGGAGGGGGGACATTGTCCGTCGGTGCGGACATGTCCGGAGGCTGGCAGGCTGACGTGCGGGCCCTAGGGGGGTTGGACACGTCCGGCGGTCCGAGTGGATACGACCGGCGGTCCTAGCCGGAGATGCACGCCGACGAGTTCGGCCAGGCGTCGGGGCGGCAGGGACAGGCGCCGGAGGCTCGAGGCGAGGCAGATCCAAGCATCGCAGCCTCGGATCCGACCAGAGGAGGAGGAGTGGGCCGGTCGGAGGTGCGGCGGTGGCCAGCCGGAGGAAGTCGGGCGACAGCGGCAGCTCTAAGGGAACCGGCGAGCTTTACAGCAGGGAGAGAGAAGGTGAGAGGGCGCGGAGGAAGGGCGAGAAGGAAAGAAAGAGGGGGAGGCCGTGACCTAGGTGAAGGTGGTCGGCGGCAGCCACCTCCGGCGGCCCTGGTCGCCGGTGGCAGTGAGGCGGCGGGCCGTCGCGATGGAGGAGCGAGGTAGGCGGCTGCACTCGAGGACGAGCCGGCAGCCTAGGCTCGCGGGCCCAGATCGGCCCGGGGGCAGGCGACTGCGGGCTTCCGTGGGCCGCGGCGGAGGAGGGCGCGGGGAGCGATGTGGCGAGGCCACATGGCGGCGTGGGAGTGGCAGGCCGGTGGTGGAGGGCGACGTGGAGGCCTCCGATTGGCTAGGGCGCGGTGGTTGCGGCGCCAAGTGGCGGCGGGGCAGCGGCTGGGCGTGGATTCCGGTGTGGCGGCACCGGATCCGAGGAAGGAGGGCTAGGGGGTAGGGTTTGCCTGATTAGGAAGGGTTAGGGGGTCTATTTATAGTAGGGAAGGCTAGGAAGGGGCTATTGGAGAGCCGTCTTCGGCCACGCGGTCGTGATCCGACGGTGATGAACATAGGTGGGAGCCAGTCGGGCTAGGTGGGCTGTGCAAAGAGGCATTGGGCTGTGGGGAGAGAATAGCGAGAGGCCCGCAGGGGTTTTCGGAGACCGAAGACGTCCGACGAATTAACCGGCTACTAGTGCCGCTATAGTTTAACGGTTGGGCTATCAAACGAGCTCCGAATGCGATGAAATTTAGCAGACGGTCTACCTATGCTATAATAAGACCACACACCAAGTTTCAACCCATTCCGAGTACGTTTTTCCGGCCACTTATAAAATAAATATTCGGAGGTGTCGCAGGCGCGTGCGAGTGTGTCTGGGCTCAGAACGGACAATGGAAAGGACGAGGGGACTTGGACGGATGCAAGTTTTGAAAACATGCTGATGCAATGCACACGATGACATGATAACATGCAACATGCAAGCAAACGACATGGCAACGACGATGAATAACTGACTGACACCTGGCGCATCGGTCTCGGGGTGTCACAACACTCCCCTACTAACAAGAGATCTCATCCCGAGATCTTAGGAAGACGGAAGGGAAAAAGGAAGAACAAAGTTCTCCGAGGACAAAAGAGTGAAACCAAAGAACCTTGAGAGGTTGAGCCACTCGAAAGGAAGAATACAACGGAGATGATTGAGACTGAGAAGCTTCGGTAAATTGAGGAAACAAGGCATACGACGAGAACCAAGAGCTTAAGTGACAAAAGAGACAATGAAACCGCTCCGGTTAATAGAGATAGAAATGAAATTCGAATGAAGGAATTTAGGCAGCACTCCGGCTGAAAATTGGAAGGAATAGAACATAATCTCAAGAAGATGGAATAACACTTGACGAGATGAACAAGAAAATGCCTCCGGAAGAATTAAAGGATGGCATAAGAATAAAAAGGGAAATGATACATCTTCTAGCACAATGAATTTGAAGGCACCCTTAGAAGGAAGGATTGAATGGAGTTGTTGATAAAATCAACAACAAAAGAATAAGCTTGTTGTGGACTTATGAAAATATATCAAAACTTGAGGTGAATTATGCCGCAACCAAATATTGAATAGATGAGATGAAGAACGAAATGCAAAACTCCACTTCAAAAGAATACAGAGGATTATTTGCACTTCAAGACTCGAGAAGAAGAATACTTGAGATGCTCGAAAAGAATTAGATGAACGTTTGAAGAATGAATTAACTCATGATGAACCACCATGAAGAACTCCAGTAACAAAAGGATGATGATAATGGATGAAGAGAATAAGATTAAAGCCTTGCGATGATTTAGAACGAGATAACTGAGAAAATTTGAACTCTGGAAAAGAAAAGATGAAGGCACTTGGAACTAGAATTCATTCATCAAGAATAAACTTTGAAGGAAGAAATAAATCAACTTGACGAGAATGAATAAGAATTATGGTATGCTCATCCTTCATCTATTAAATTGAAGAAAGCAATGGATTCACATACTACTTATTCTCGTTAACAAGATTAAAGAGGGATATATCGCGAACTTGCGAATTCTTCATGAAACACCGGTAGGATTGGAATAAAAAAGAATGGATTGATATGATAACACCGAAAAAGAACTCTTGAGCGAACCCCCTTAAGAATTGAACCGAGTGATGAAAAAGAACGAACCACCAGGAAGAATTGAAATCGAGTAATGAAACAGAATGACCACCGTAAGGAATTGAAAATTGAGTGAATACAAGAGAATGAATCGCCAGGAAGAATAAATAACTTGCAGGAATTAGAATGGCGAGAACGAAGAGATCGTGAACTGATTAAAGAATACTTGAACGAAGCACCGGAAAAATATGAGACGAACGAAGAGGCATCAATGAAGAATATTTGGAGGACGAAGTTGAAAACTGAGAACAAAGAAATCTTCTGAAATGATGGGCTTCGGAGGAACACAATGAAAAGAATTCATGAAATGCTCCGGATGGTTGAAGAAAAGAAGTCTTGATGATCGGAACAATTAAGGAGATAGCAACGATCTTGAATGAAGAATCTTCGAGAGAACGGACAAGATTTAGAGGAAAAACTTCTTCGGTCTTCAAATGACGACGAGGAACACCACCAAAATTATTGAGATACTCCGGAAAAGAAAAGAGGAAGGTTGAACCAACATTGAAAGGAATTTGAAAATGACTTTCGGAAGACATGTGACTGATGGAATCCATTCTTACGTCACATTTTGAAAAGAATTTCGAAACACTCCGGGAAATTAGAAGAGTTAGGTAAGATCCTGGGAAAAGTCCTCTGGGTTACGAGACCGCCGAAGAGAAAACACCATTGAAAAGGATCGAAACGGAAATGATGCATCGAAACAATTGAAAAACTTGAATGAGGTGACAACCTCAAATTAATTGGAACACAAACGAATCTCCTGGGATTTCTTCGGAACTCCGGAACGATTAAATGGTGAGAGGCAAACGAGCAAGGGGAAACATTTGAACAAGGAAAAGAATAAGATCAACACCGAAAACTTGAATTGAATCCACCGAAGAAGAAGAAGAGATGAAGAGTGACGACGAGACGAGAATTCACCAGTTGAAATAACTAAGGAAAGAATGCAAAGGATTCACATGAGTAGGATGAATACTCGATTAAGGACTCCGACACTGTGATGGCCTGGCTTATTAGGGATGATAGACTACTCATATCAATAAGGAATTCCTTCTTTTTCGGGAGCCCATTCGGATAGAACTCTAAAGTTAAGCGTGCTCAGCTTGGAGTAGTTTCAGGATGGGTGACCGACCGGGAAGTTGCTCCCGGGTGCGCACGAGTGAGGACAAAGTGCGCAGAAAAGACTAGTATTGATATGTGGGGCCAGTCTAGATCCCGCGAGGAGTAACGACCACCGGCGGGTTTGTCCGGGGCGTTACAAGTTGGTATCAGAGCCGACCCTCGTGGTTACACGGATGTTTGCGGACAGTTTGCAGTCATGTTGTGCATGACGTTTGTGACCCGTCGTGGCACACGGCATGGCGCACGTGATGTCCTGGAAGCACGGACGGTTGTGCCAAGAGGGAACGTTCCTGTGGCCCGACGAGGACGTCGGTTCCTCTGAGTGAGGGTGTATGTGATGGCCTGGCTTATTAGGGATGATAGACTGCTCATATCAATAAGGAATTCCTTCTTTTCCGGGAGCCCATTCGGATAGAACTCTAAAGTTAAGCGTGCTCAGCTTGGAGTAGTTTCAGGATGGGTGACCGACCGGAAAGTTGCTCCCGGGTGCGCACGAGTGAGGACAAAGTGCGCAGAAAAGACTAGTATTGATATGTGGGGCCAGTCTAGATCCCGCCAGGAGTAACGACCACCGGCGGGTTTGTCCGAGGCGTTACAGACACCGAGAAGCAAAAAGGGGTGGGTGGGTGGGAAAAAGAAAGACAACTTCGGAAGGGGAAATAACATCAGTTGGAAAGAACCAAGGATTGAAGCAAAAGATGAGGAGGGTCAAATCGACTTGACGAGAGATGCCCCAGATGAAAAGAGCAGACAACGCAACGAACGAAACTAACCGCGTGATCCTAAAAAAATGAAGGGGAAGAGGAGTAATTCAAAAACACCTACGTCAAGATTCCTCACCAGAGCGACGAAGGGGCAGGGGAGTAAAAAGAATTCCTACTCTTCGATATAACTAGACTCCAAAATTAATTTTTTCTAGACTCGACAACGGCCAAGCTACGGTCAATCAAGGGGGCTCCTATGGTCGGTCGATGCTCTGATACCAACTTGTCAGGCCCAAGATGCGATTCTATCCCGATCACGTGATGAACTCGTGATTGGGGCACAACTGCATTTCGGGCGCTTAGCAAGATGGATATCATTACATCGTACCATTACATACATACATGGGGGATACAACAATTCATACAAGTCAAGTGAATACAACAACATCAATACAAGGCATCCGTCTACGAATGCAAACATGAAAAAGCACAACGACATCCATCTGCTATCCCAGGCTGCCGACCAGGAACCTAGCCCAAGACTGATGAAGAAGAAGAAGAAAGAACTCCAACAAAAGGTAACATTGCTCTCACGTCAAGTCATCGTAAACCTGCACCTGCAGCTGTTGTTGAAGTATCTGTGAGCCACGAGGACTCAGCAATCCCATAACCATGGGTATCAAGACTAGCAAAGCTTAAAGGGTTGGAAGAGGTTAAGTGGTGACGTTGCAGTGGCGGCTAAGCATAAGTATGGTGGCTAACTTACGAGTACAAGAATAAGATGAGCATCTACGCAAACGGTCGCAAACTAGTAATGATCGCTAAAGATCCTGAACTACCTACGAGTCAAACATAACCCCACCATGTTCTCTTCTCAAAGTGAAAAGAGACAGTCACAGTTACTCACGCGGTTCGTGTGTTTTATTACGAATTCTCTGTCAAGTTTTCTACTACCGGACATTAACAAATTCCAATCTGCCACATAACCGCGAGAATGGTTTTCGAAGGATCTTAACCCTGCAGGGGTGTCCCAACTTTGCCCATCACAAGCTCTCACGATCAGCAGAAGTAATAATAATATTACCCCTTATCTTAATGACCATCCGATCAGGCTCGAAATCCCGGTGCACAAGACATTTCGACAATGGTAAAACAAGTCCAGCAAGACCTCCTGGCGTGCCGACACCCTGATAGTAGTCGCGCGTATCTTGTCTCAGGCCACGACCGGATGGGCGATTTTACGGGAGCCAGATACCTCGAGTTTCCCCGTGGCGGCCCCGCAGAACCCCCGTTTGGGACCAACACCATCAGCACTTGCCCCCATGTAAGTAGAAGAATCCTCGGGTAGCGCTAACTCCCTATGCAATTAATAAATTAAATAAGTTTATTATGTTGCAAATAAAACCAAAGTTAGGCCTTGCTGGAGGAGTTTTATTCAAAGACGAACTGTCAAGGGGTCCCCATATACCCAACCGCGTTAGGAACGCAAAATCAAGGAACATAACACCGGTTTATCGGCTCCTAAGGTGGCATGAGTGGAACAAAACACCGAGCAAAAGGCCAAGCCTTCCACCCATTGCCAAGTATATAGGTGTGTTAAATATATATAAGATATATTGTGATATTCCAACAACAAGTTCCAACATGGAGCAACCATCATCTTCACCTGCAACTAACAACGCTATAAGAGGGGATGAGCGAGCGAGTAACATAGCCAAACAATGGTTTGCTGGGAAGGTGTCAAAGGTTAGAGGTTTCATGGCAACAAGAAGAGGCTACCAAATAGATAGGTAGCGCGACATATAACGATAGCATCGAGACAACTAGCATGGCAATGATAGTAAAGGTATCCAAGGGGATGGTCATCTTGCTTGAGATCCCGCAAGGAAGAAGAATGAGTCCAAGATGAAGACAAAGAAGAAGCCACGAAGACGAACCAATTGTAGCCGAAAGAATCCTCACGATCGCAACGGAAAATGAACTAGCGAGAAGAAACACACAACATGGTAAACACACCACTCAAGAACATTACAAGAAGCTCAACCAAGTATGATGCAAGACAAGTCTATATGATGCAAAACATGGCAAAGGATGAAGCATACAAGAACAACATCACCCAACAAGTTTAAATGGGGTCGGAAACAACATATAACCTTTCCGGTAAGTCCTCAAATGTATATTTCGAAATTGGTCCAGATATGAACAAACCTTAAGTTAAAGTTGTTAAACAGCAAGTTAACATGCACCATGATGATCTACTTGAAATCCTAGTCAAGTTACATATAAAGTTTATTTAATTCGGAGCTACGGCCTAGAAGATATGAGCAAATCAAGTCAAGTATGTCAAATATGCAAGATGCATCCATACAACAAGCAAACACACTTCAAACATGTAAACAACATTTTATTATGCTTCTACACACAAAAACACACAAGTTTCATATAGGACATGCACAAAACGGAGCAACGGCCTAGAAGATATGAGCAAAACAAGTTACAATGCAAAGCTGAAGTTAACAGCAACATAGCAACTTTGGAACAAGGTATATATATGCTACAGCACTGAAACATGATAACAAAAGGCATGGATGTGAAATAGACATGATGCTTAACAAGCATGAACCTAGAGCACACCCAAAAACTTGCTGGAACACAATTAAATAAGCATGGCACGATTCAATAAGTTTACAGATTTCTCAGACTTAGCCAAAATCTGGGCAGGCAAAAACATCATCACGATGCTGCCTTTGGAGGCACAAAAGAACAAGCATATCAACTCTACTAAGTATACAAGGATCATGTACATGTAATAGACATAGCATACATCAAAAAACTCCATTGGAACAACTCCATAGGAGGCATGGACCAATAACAACAAGCTTCACCAAATTGATCATGCCGATAACAGTCTGACAAGTACATTTATAGTAACTTGAGAGCAAGAAATAAATAAGTTACAACAGGCTATATATGCAAACAAGGGCATGGATGGATAGAGCATAACATGGACAACAACAAATGATCATTGGGCAACCCAAAACAAGCATGGATTTGAGTGGGGAATCAAGCAAACATGGCATCAGGTTTAACAGTTTCAGACTTAGCAGTTTTTTAACAAGTCTCAGGAAACAACAACAGCGAGTAGGCTACTTTACAAGCTTGTTGCAAACACCACAAGGCATATCATGAAAAGTGGATTGCACCACAGCAAAGATGGCATGATTGTGCTTCTAAAACATATTGACATGTGGCATAAAAGACAACCACACCAATAGCTATGAACAAGTCAAAACATCATCTCATAACAAGTTTTAGCACTTAACAGCCACATGCACTTTTGCAACAGAGATTAACATGGCAATATGGCACCTAACATGAATGCTACAACAACCAACATGTAGAGCACTTGACAATGAACATTTTGGCATAACACACACTGCATTTGGACCAACATGCACAAAGTTATCACATCACGAACATGCTATCATAACAACAGTTTTCAGCAGTTTTATACATATATGTGACGCCCCCGATTTGTCCGTACACTAATCATGCACGCAAATGTGTACGGCCAAGATCAGGGACTCACTGGTAGATATCACAACACAACTCTAAAAGTAAAAATAAGTCATACAAGCTTCATATTACAAGCCAGGGGCCTCGAGGGCTCGAATACAAGTGCTCGATCATAGACAAGTCAGCGGAAGCAACAAATATCTGAGTACAGACATAAAGTTAAAAAAGGTGCCATAAGATGGCTAGCACAAACTGGGATACATATCGAAAGAGGAGCAGGCCTCCTGCCTGGGATCCTCCTAAACTACTCCTGGTCGTCGTCGGCAGACTGCACGTAGTAGTAGGCGCCTCCGGTGTCGTAGGAGTCGTCGTAGGTGGCGTCTAGCTCCTGGGCTCCACCATCTGGTTGCATCATCCGAGAAGAAGGAACAGAAGGGGGAAAAGGGGGAGCAAAGCAACCGTGAGTACTCATCCAAAGTACTCGCAAGCAAGGATCTATACTACATATGCAATGGTAACAATGATATGGGTAGTATTGGTGGACTGAACTGCAGCAAGCCAGATTAAGAGGGGGATAGCTAATCCAAACGAAGACTACGCTTCTGGCAGCCTCCATCTTGCAGCAGTAGGAGAGAATAGATGGTAAGTTCACCAAGTATCAACGAATAGCATAAACCTACTCGGCGATCCTCCCGCACATCACCCTGTGAGAGAGCAACCACCGAGTTATATCTGGAACTCATCTGCGTGTGTTTTATCAAGTGTCCGGTTCTAGTTATCATGAGGTCGGAATACAACTCCGGGTCGTCCTTTTACCGAGGGACACAACTATTCGAACAGATTAACTTCCCTGCAGGGGTGCACCACGTAACCCAGCACGCTTGATCCCATTTGGCCGGACACACTTTCTAGGGTCATGCCCGGCCTCGGAAGATCAACACGTCGCAGCCCTACCTAAGCACAATAGAGAGGTCAGCACGCCGGTCTAAGTCCTAAGCACACAGGGGTCTGGGCCCATCGCCCAATGCACACCTGCACGTTGCGAGGGCGGCCGGTGAGCAGACCTAGCAACCTCCATTACTAAGGAAGTTACGTTATGCGGTCCAACCCGGCGCGCGCCGCTAAGCCGCTGACGTCAAGAAGGCTTCGGCTGATACCACGATGTCGAGAGCCCATAACTATTCCCACGCAGCTGGTTAGTGCGTATAGGCCAACGGCCAGACTCAAATCAAATATCCAAACTCGTTAAGCGTGTTATTATGGAATAACCGCGGACAACGACCAGGGCGAGGCCACCTCTCCACTGGGTGTCTCAACCTGTCCTGTCGCTCTGCCACAAAGATCCACACAGAGGGCCATCGGGAAAGTATGTCCTTTCAGCCCCCAATCCGTGAATCAACCGCGGGTACTCAACGAGCCGACCCGACTTTAGTCATGTGCGGGAGGATCGCCGAGTAGGTTTATGCTATTCGTTGATACTTGGTGAACTTACCATCTATTCTCTCCTACTGCTGCAAGATGGAGGCTGCCAGAAGCGTAGTCTTCGTTTGGATTAGCTATCCCCCTCTTAATCTGGCTTGCTGCAGTTCAGTCCACCGATACTACCCATATCATTGTTACCATTGCATATGTAGTATAGATCCTTGCTTGCGAGTACTTTGGATGAGTACTCACGGTTGCTTTGCTCCCCCTTTTCCCCCTTCTGTTCCTTCTTCTCAGATGATGCAACCAGATGGTGGAGCCCAGGAGCCAAATGATGGGCCTCGAACCCCTCGTTGGTTACCCCAAGTGGAAGGTGTAAGATGCAGTAAGTAGAAGTGTTTTCCCCTAGCAAAGATGCCAAGGATCGAATCCCCAGAGACTCCTAGGTTCAACAAGTAGGTGTCAATTGCTAACGGCGCAATTAGCAATCAACGTGGACCTGCACACAGATACAAATAACTTTGCTCCCAGCGAGTACAGAGAGGTTGTCAATCTCTCCGGCCTTGTAGTTCACAAAGGGTTAAAAGCAATATGATAGTAGTGATAGATAGTGTTTTGCAATAGTAAGTAAATAGCGATAAGTAAATAGTGAATGTGATCAATGATGGTAATATGGACCGGAGTCTCATGATGTTCACTAGTGATGTCTCACTCCCAAAATACGATAAAACAGCTATGTGAGGTAAACAAATTACAGCTGGGCAATTGACAGGACCACGAACGCAAACCAATGCTGACTACATTGCAAGAAAGGTTGAGGTTCAAAGCATGGGCGGTACGCCAAAGTAAGTAGACCGAAATCCATCAATATCTACTACTAATCATCCACCTTGAGATATCTATCCAGAACATCTCGATGGTATTAAGTTGCGAGTCCCACCCATAGTGTAAACTCAATGCAACAGACAACTGCATTAAAAGAACTTTGCGTAAAGTAAACAATCCTTGCACCCGCGGGCACAAGCACCGTTGTTTTCCCCCTTGTGGCAACAACACATCCCCTAGACTCATGTTTCTGTCACTCAAGCTAGTCATCGAGGGGCATGAACCCACAATCGAGCATAACGTTCCCTCTTGGAGTCACTACCTATTACTCGGCCAAAGCAATAAATAACAACGGAGAACATGCAAGAATTACTTATGGACTAAAATATAAAAGAGGTGAATCAAATATATTACTCAAGATCAATCTGAACATAATCTCATAATCCATCGAATCCCAGCAAACTCAACATAGCAACAGCATAAGGATTACATAGGTGCCTCGATCATGTAGGGCAGCTCACGAGGACTAATTAGTGAAGCACAAGAACAGGAGGAGAACATCACATAGCTACTGGTCATGGACTCATGGTCCAAGGGATACTACTCACGAGTCATCCGGGAGGCGTCCATGGTGGTGGAGAAGCTTCCGGTGGTGATCCTCCCCTCCGGCAGGGTGCCGGGAAGAGTTCTCCTGGTGCTCCCAATCTTGGAAGCGGCGGCGGCGGCGGAACAGAGATGGGATCGCGAAAAGAAGTCCTGTTCTGAGGGTTACGGAGGACCCTTTAAATATATGCCAAAGTAGGGCACCAGGGGAGCCTCGGGGGGCCCAGGCGCCCCCCCCGGCGCGGCCCAGGGGGGGGGCGCCCACAGGGCGCCTGGAGCCCCTGTGGCCCCCCCAGGCTGCCCTTCGGACGCAGTGTTGTTTCCGGTTCGCTGATTTTTTATATAATTTTTCTGGATTTTTCTGGGCAGTTCTCGAAACGTGAAAACCTGAAATACAAAAACAGCCGAAAACAGAAACTGGCACTGGGGTGCACTGGATTAGTAAGTTAGTCCAAATATGATCAAAAGTGTATGGAAGTGTATGAATATCATAGCAATATCACCCAAAAGTGGCATGGAGAAAGAAGAAATTATAGATACGTTTTGGACGTATCAACATCCCCAAGCTTAATTCCTGCTCTTCCTCGAGTAGGTAAATGATAACAAGAATAATTTCTGTGGTGACATGCTATTAACCATATAGGACTTTCTCATAGTCATATGACAAAAGCTTACTGAGACATTGATTCTATAGTAATTAAGTTGCCTCAAGAGAAAATCACAAATGACTGAAAGTTTCACAACATGAAACTGAAACATCAAAAAGATTTGCAATGAACATGATGTGCAAATATGATAAAGTGATATCTAGCTTGCCCCCTTTAGTGATGCAAAACATAAATGCAAGGGCACCTTCAAGGTTTAAGTGATGACTAGATACAATCATTTCAGAATAAACGATATCACAATCATGCAAAAGACAATGCTACTTTGGGACAATGCACATTACACTCAGAATGACAATCTTGCTCTCAGTAGTTGGTGCTTTAACATAAAGGTAAAAGAAAGGTTAAGTGCTAAAGCTTTTTATTTTGAAAACATGGAAGCAATTGTGTCAACGGTAGTAGTACTTCATATGTGTCATGTATAAAACATCCTATAAGTTGCAAGCCTCATGCATCGAATACCAATAGTGCTCGCTCCTTGTCCTAATTAGCTCGGATCCCCATGGGTTATCATTGCATTGCATATGTTTTAACCAAGTGTCACAAAGGGGTACCTCTATGCCACCTGTACAAAGGTCCAAGGAGATAGATCGCATTTGATTTCTCGTTTTTGATAAATCTCAACTTGAGGACATCCATACCGGGACAACATAGAAAATAGATGATGGACTCCTCTTTAATGCATAAGCATATTCTCATGAGAGATTGAGGATTAAGGTCCAAGCTAAAACTTCCACCATGATGCATGGCTTTGGTTGGCGGCCCAATGTTCTTCTCTAACAATATGCATATTAATTCAACCCACGGTAGATCACCCTTACTTCAGACAAGACGAACATGCATAGCAACTCACATGATATTCAACAAAAGTGTGACAGTTGATGGCATCCCCAGAAACATGGTTACCGCTCAGCAAGCAACTTATAAGAAATAAGATACATAGGCAACATATTCTTTACCACAATAGTTTTTAGGCTACTTTCCCATGAGCTATGTATTGCATGGTTAGTTTGCTTAGTGCAGGTGGAGGTTAGCAAAAGACTGGGAGCGACCAACTAAGAGAGCAATGACGGTCATAATCATGCAGAGCGACAAAGCAATATTGAATCAGGCATGGTAGTTATATCGCTAGTTAGAAACAAAAGATCATCAAGGCTTGACCGACTTTCTTTACAGTCTTGAATATGCGTGAGCATACGCCAAGTCAATCAAAATAAATTCTCGAAGGAAGATATTACTAAACCATACCACATCATAGGCAAACAAACCAAGTTGGTATTCCAATAACACATTGGGAACCCCCCAGCTATTTGAGATTAACCATAAGAAAACCTGAACTACTAAGCACCATCATGAAAGTAGCATCTTTATCATAGACACATTAACCCATGCAACGGAAGCAAACTCTCTTAATAAGGTGAGCAAGGTAATTAAAGAGAGTTCAAGCAACCAACTAAATAAAAGCTCTTGAAAAGATAAGCATGAATACTAAGAGCAGAGTACGATAGTAGCTATTAAAAGACAAAGAACACACACAGCTTAGATAGACATGAAAATTCTATGTAATGTTCTAGGTAGAGGTGGAGCGTGTTTCTCTCCCACATAAAGGATTTCTGGGTTCCGACTCGTTATGAAAAACTAAAAAGAAAACTAAAAGCAAGACGCTCCAAGCATAGCACATAACATATGAAGTGATAAAAATATAGCGAAACGAAAGACGAACTGATAATGTTGATGGAGAAGGGGATGCACGGGGGCATCCCCAAGCTTAGACGCTTGAGTCTCCTTGAATATTTCTTGGGGGTGCACGGGGGCATCCCCAAGCTTGAGCGCTTGACACTCCTGAATCTTTTTATCATCTTCCCTCGCACACTTGAAAACTCCCTTCATACACAACTCATCATAATCTGATTAGCGAGGTTAGTACCCTTAATAAAATAATTATACCTTGCTGGAAATAAGGATATTCTTGAAGTTCTACTGTTTCTCAAGATTGCCAAAAGGTTTTTGCAAAGAAAAAGCAAGTTCTTAATTTGCAAAGTGAAGGTAAGGCAAAACAGGACAGAATCTGTGAAAAACAGAACAGCAGGCAGTAATTGACCTGTTCGGGATACTTCTGCAACTCAAATCAAAAAACTCAGAACTGACGCACGAAAGACAATTATATAGAGAACGCTGTCGAAAAGATTCAGACCAAAAAGATGATCTGGTGATTTTATACGAATTTTTCTATCCAAGGACAGAATCTGTTTCCTGGACATCACCTCACAACTTTTGAACTTTCTAGCAATCAGAGGCTATACTTGGCACAAATATGAAAAGCAAAGATACAATGATGATGCTACAGCAGTAAACAACATCAAGACACAACAAAAGCAAAAAAATTATTCATGTGGGCTGATACGTCCAAAACGTATCTATAAATTCTGCTTGCTCCATGCCACTTTTGGGTGATATTGCTATGATATTCATACACTTCCATACACTTTTGATCATATTTGGACTAACTTACTAATCCAGTGCACCCGAGTGCCAGTTTCTGTTTTCGGCTGTTTTTGTATTTCAGGTTTCACGTTTGGAGAACTGCCCAGAAAAATCCAAAAAAATTATATAAAAAATCAGCGAACCGGAAACAACACTGCGTCCGAAGGGTAGCCTGGGGGGGGGGGCACAGGGGCTCCAGGCGCCCTGTGGGCGCCCCCCCGGGCCGTGCCGGGGGGGCGCCTGGGCCCCCCGAGGCTCCCCCGGTGCCCTACTTTGGCATATATTTAAAGGGTCCTCCGTAACCCTCAGAACAAGACTTCTTTTCGCGATCCCATCTCTGTTCCGCCGCCGCCGCCGCTTCCAAGATCGGGAGCACCAGGAGAACTCTTCCCGGCACCCTGCCGGAGGGGAGGATCACCACCGGGAGCTTCTCCACCACCATGGACGCCTCCCGGATGACTCGTGAGTAGTCTCCCTTGGACCATGAGTCCATGACCAGTAGCTATGTGATGTTCTCCTCCCGTTCTTGTGCTTCACTAATTAGTCCTCGTGAGCTGCCCTACATGATCGAGGCACCTATGTAATCCTTATGTTGTTGCTATGTTGACTTTGCTGGGATCCGATGGATTATGAGATTATGTTCAGATTGATCTTGAGTAATATATTTGATTCACCTCTTTTATATTTTAGTTCATAAGTAGTTCTTGCATGTTCTCCGTTGTTATTTATTGCTTTGGCCGAGTAGTAAGTAGTGACTGCAAGAGGGAACGTTATGCTCGATTGTGGGTTCATGCCCCTCGATGACTAGCTTGAGTGACAGAAACATGAGTCTAGGGGATGTCCTGTTGCCACAAGGGGGAAAACAACGGTGCTTGTACCCGCGGGTGCAAGGATTGTTTAATTTACGCAAAGTTCTTTTAATGCAGTTGTCTGTTGCATTGAGTTTACACTATGGGTGGGACTCGCAACTTAATACCAGCGAGATGTTCTGGATAGATATCTCAAGGTGGATGATTAGTAGTAGATATTGATGGATTTCGGTCTACTTACTTTGGCGTACCGCCCATGCTTTGAACCTCAACCTTTCTTGCAATGTAGTCAGCATTGGTTTGCGTTCGTGGTCCTGTCAATTGCCCAGCTGTAATTTGTTTACCTCACATAGCTGTTTTATCATCTTTTGGGAGAGAGACATCACTAGTGAACATCATGAGACTCCGGTCCATATTACCATCATTGATCACATTCACTATTTACTTATCGCTATTTACTTACTATTGCAAAACACTATCTATCACTAATATCATATTGCTTCTAACCCTTTGTGAACTACAAGGCCGGAGAGATTGACAACCTCTCTGTACTCGTTGGGAGCAAAGTTATTTGTATCTGTGTGCAGGTCCACGTTGATTGCTAATTGCGCCGTTAGCAATTGACACCTACTTGTTGAACCTAGGAGCCTCTGGGGATTCGATCCTTGGCATCTTTGCTAGGGGAAACCACTTCTACTTACTGCATCTTACACCTTCCACTTGGGGTAACCAATGAGGGGTTCGAGGCCCATCCAGGAGTATTTTCTGGCGCCGTTGCCGGGGACTCCACTCTTCAGGATAGGGGAGTTGCATGCTATCTTTTACCTTTGCTTTTTAGTCTTGTTAGTTTACCTTTCATTTTTGCTTTAGTTCCTTTTATCAAAAATCACAAAAATAGTTATCTTGCTTGCTTGCTACTATGGGTTCCACCGAGAACACCAAGTTGTGTGACTTCACTAGTCACAACAACGATGACTTTATCAGCACACCTATCACTACACCTGCCACTTCAGCACCTTCATATGAAATTAAACCTGCTTTACTGAACTTAGTCATGAAAGATCAATTCTCCGGTGCTGGAGATGATGCTGCTTTACACTTGAACAACTTTGTTGAACTTTGTGATACGCAAAAGTACCAAGAAATAGATGGTAATATTGTTAAGCTTAAGCTTTTTCCTTTCTGCTTGAGAGGTGGAGCAAAAATTTGGTTTCAGTCTTTGCCTAGAAATAGCATAGATTCATGGGACAAGTGCAAATATGCTTTTATCGGAAAATACTATCCACCTTCTAAAATTATCCAACTTAGAAGTAACATCATGAATTTTAAACAATTGGATAATGAACACGTTGCCCAAGCTTGGGAACGTATGAAATCTCTTATCAAGAACTGCCCTACTCACGGTTTGACTACTTGGATGGTTATCCAAACTTTTTATGCAGGCTTGAACTTTACCTCGCGGAACTTGTTAGACTCGGCCGCGGGAGGAACTTTTATGTCAACTACACTTGGTGCTGCCACAAAGCTTCTCGATGAGATGATGACCAACTATTCCCAATGGCACACCGAACGCGCTCCAACAGGTAGGAAGGTAAACTCTGTCGAGGAGATTTCCTCCCTTAATGAAAAAGTTGACTTGATCATGTCTCTACTTTCGAAGCAATCTTCTGTTGATCCTCGTTATGATCCTTTGGATTCTGTGATTGCTCAAGAACAAGTAGATGTGAATTTTATCTCTAGAAACAATTTTAACAACAATGCTTATAGGAGTAACTTTGGGAACAATCCTAGACCGTTCCCCTCTAACTCTTATGGGAACAACAGTGTTTATCCTAGTACCAAGAACTCCAATACTGAACTAGAGACCATGCTTAGAGATTTCATCACTACCCAAAAAGCCTTTAATAAGAATGTAGAAGAGAAACTACATAAACTAGATGATCTTTCTTTTAAGGTAGATCACTTAGCCAATGAGGTAAAATTGCTACAAATTGAAACTTCTCCTCTTAAGAAGCATGGTCTCTAGTTCAGTATTGGAGTTCTTGGTACTAGGATAAGCATTGTTGTTCCCATAAGAGTTAGAGGGGAACGGTCTAGGATTGTTCCCAAAGTTACTCCTATAAGCATTGTTCTTAAAATTGTTTCTAGAGATAAAATTCACATCTACTTGTTCTTGAGCAATCACAGAATCCAAAGGATCATAACGAGGATCAACAGAAGATTGCTTCGAAAGTAGAGACATGATCAAGTCAACTTTTTCATTAAGGGAGGAAATCTCCTCGACAGAGTTTACCTTCCTACCTGTTGGAGCGCGTTCGGTGTGCCATTGGGAATAGTTGGTCATCATCTCATCGAGAAGCTTTGTGGCAGCACCAAGTGTAGTTGACATAAAAGTTCCTCCTGCGGCCGAGTCTAACAAGTTCCGCGAGGTAAAGTTCAAGCCTGCATAAAAAGTTTGGATAACCATCCAAGTAGTCAAACCGTGAGTAGGGAAGTTCTTGATAAGAGATTTCATACGTTCCCAAGCTTGGGCAACGTGTTAATTATCCAATTGTTTAAAATTCATGATGTTACTTCTAAGTTGGATAATTTTAGCAGGTGGATAGTATTTTCCGATAAAAGCATCTTTGCACTTGTCCCATGAATCTATGCTATTTCTAGGCAAAGACTGAAACCAAATTTTTGCTCCTCCTCTCAAGGAGAAAGGAAAAAGCTTAAGCTTAACAATATTACCATCTATTTCTTGGTACTTTTGCATATCACAAAGTTCAACAAAGTTGTTCAAGTGTAAAGCAGCATCATCTCCAGCACCGGAGAATTGATCTTTCACGACTAAGTTCAGTAAAGCAGGTTTAATTTCATATGAAGGTGCTGAAGTGGCAGGTGTAGTGATAGGTGTGCTGATAAAGTCATCGTTGTTGTGACTAGTGAAGTCACACAACTTGGTGTTCTCGGTGGAACCCATAGTAGCAAGCAAGCAAGATAACTATTTTTGTGATTTTTGATAAAAGGAACTAAAGCAAAAATGAAAGGTAAACTAACAAGACTAAAAAGCAAAGGTAAAAGATAGCATGCAACTCCCCTATCCTGAAGAGTGGAGTCCCCGGCAACGGCGCCAGAAAATACTCCTTGATGGGCCTCGAACCCCTCGTTGGTTACTCCAAGTGGAAGGTGTAAGATGCAGTAAGTAGAAGTGTTTTCCCCTAGCAAAGATGCCAAGGTTCGAATCCCCAGAGACTCCTAGGTTCAACAAGTAGGTGTCAATTGCTAACGGCGCAATTAGCAATCAACGTGGACCTGCACACAGATACAAATAACTTTGCTCCCAACGAGTACAGAGAGGTTGTCAATCTCTCCGGCCTTGTAGTTCACAAAGGGTTAAAAGCAATATGATAGTAGTGATAGATAGTGTTTTGCAATAGTAAGTAAATAGCGAAAAGTAAATAGTGGATGTGATCAATGATGGTAATATGGACCGGAGTCTCATGATGTTCACTAGTGATGTCTCTCTCCCAAAATACGATAAAACAGCTATGTGAGGTAAACAAATTACAGCTGGGCAATTGACAGGACCACGAACGCAAACCAATGCTGATTACATTGCAAGAAAGGTTGAGGTTCAAAGCATGGGCGGTACGCCAAAGTAAGTAGACCGAAATCCATCAATATCTACTACTAATCATCCACCTTGAGATATCTATCCAGAACATCTCGCTGGTATTAAGTTGCGAGTCCCACCCATAGTGTAAACTCAATACAACAGACAACTGCATTAAAAGAACTTTGCGTAAAGTAAACAATCCTTGCACCCACGGGCACAAGCACCGTTGTTTTCCCCCTTGTGGTAACAGCACATCCCCTAGACTCATGTTTCTGTCACTCAAGCTAGTCATCGAGGGGCATGAACCCACAATCGAGCATAACGTTCCCTCTTGGAGTCACTACCTATTACTTGGCCAAAGCAATAAATAACAACGGAGAACATGCAAGAATTACTTATGAACTAAAATATAAAAGAGGTGAATCAAATATATTACTCAAGATCAATCTGAACATAATCTCATAATCCATCGGATCCCAGCAAACTCAACATAGCAACAGCATAAGGATTACATAGGTGCCTCGATCATGTAGGGCAGCTCACGAGGACTAATTAGTGAAGCACAAGAACGGGAGGAGAACATCACATAGCTACTGGTCATGGACTCATGGTCCAAGGGAGACTACTCACGAGTCATCCGGGAGGCGTCCATGGTGGTGGAGAAGCTCCCGGTGGTGATCCTCCCCTCCGGCAGGGTGCCGGAAAGAGTTCTCCTGGTGCTCCCGATCTTGGAAGCGGCGGCGGCGGCGGAACAGAGATGGGATCGCGAAAAGAAGTCCTGTTCTGAGGGTTACGGAGGACCCTTTAAATATATGCCAAAGTAGGGCACCGAGGGAGCCAAAGTAGGGCACCGAGGGAGCCTCGAGGGAGCCCCTGTGCCCCCCCCCATGCTGCCCTTCGGACGCAGTGTTGTTTCCGGTTCGCTGATTTTTTATATAATTTTTCTGGATTTTTCTGGGCAGTTCTCGAAACGTGAAAACCTGAAATACAAAAACAGCCGAAAATAGAAACTGGCACTGGGGTGCACTGGATTAGTAAGTTAGTCCAAATATGATCAAAAGTGTATGGAAGTGTATGAATATCATAGCAATATCACCCAAAAGTGGCATGGAGCAAGCAAAAATTATAGATACGTTTTGGACGTATCACCAGACGCCACCTACGACGACTCCTACGACACCGGAGGCGCCTACTACTACGTGCAGTCTGCCGACGACGACCAGGAGTAGTTTAGGAGGATCCCAGGCAGGAGGCCTGCTCCTCTTTCGATCTGTATCCCAGTTTGTGCTAGCCATCTTATGGCACCTTGTTTAACTTTATGTCTGTACTCAGATATTTGTTGCTTCCGCTGACTTGTCTATGATCGAGCACTTGTATTCGAGCCCTCGAGGCCCCTGGCTTGTAATATGAAGCTTGTATGACTTATTTTACTTTTAGAGTTGTGTTGTGATATCTACCAGTGAGTCCCTGATCTTGGCCGTACACATTTGCGTGCATGATTAGTGTACGGACAAATCGGGGGCGTCACAATATAGCACTCTTGCAATGATGATTATGGCATCAAGATGAACTCAAACAAGCATGCCACAGTACAACAATATGAAGAGCATATCACAACGAACATTTGGACATATAATTCACTCAATTTGAACACACATGCAAGAAGTTACAGCCACGCAAAGTATGCAACAAGTTAAAGTTTCTGGGGACTTAGCCAAAAAAACTACCTCTGAAGGGGCGGACGTGTCCGGGTCTGGACGGACATGTCCGTCGGTGCGGCCTCTTGGGCCCACCTGACAAGGACACAGGGAGGAGGAGGGCGGACATTGTCCGTCGGTACGGACATGTCCGGAGGCTGGCAGGCTGACGTGCGGGCCCGAGGGGGGTTGGACACGACCGGCGGTCCTGGCCGGAGCTGCACGCCGGCGAGCTCGGCCAGGCGTCGGGGCGGCGAGGACAAGCGCCGGAGGCCCAGTGCGAGGCAGATCCAGGCGTCGCAGCCTCGGATCCAACCGGAGGAGGAGGAGTGGGCCGGTCGGAGGTGCGGCGGTGGCCGGCCGGAGGAAGTCGGGCGGCGGCGCCAGCTCTAAGGGCACCGTGTGACGCCCGAAGACCGACGTCCCAGAAGATTCCAAATGTTCCGGGTTCTCCCGTGTGTTCCATTTGTGCTTGTGTTATTTATTTTGCATTGCATCATGTCATCATGCCATCATGACTTTAATTCTGCAACTCAACCAAATAAGTCGTGTGGACCTTCGGTCCATTTAAATCGAGGGAAGTGTGACTTCTCTTTATAACATATTCTCCTAATAAATAAGGAGCTATAACAAAAATATTCCATTGCCTTGGAACCATCGAAACACACTTGCAAATTCTCCATATTCTTTTGCTTCAAGTTTCACCTCCAAACCTTGGCAACAATTCTTGACCGTTTTATCGAGGCTCCTCCAAAAATCCGGACATTTTTGGACACTTCGAAAATCAAGTCTTAGTTCAAACCCATTTGAATTAAATTCAAATATGTTTGAATTATATCTTTTGATCATGCCACTACTAATTTTCTTCGATTACGCTCATTTTTATGAGCCCGAGAAAATTACCCTCAGGTGTTAATTCTTTCCCTAGGTGCCCTTTTCTTTTCCTCTCTCTTTAGTTCTCTGTTTTGTTTTTTTTTATTTGGGAGAGAGAGAGAGGGGCAGAGAGTAAAGCCGCAGCCCTCTTCTCAGGCGGGCCCATCTGTAGGCCTAGGCCCATCTGGCCGCCCCACAACCCTAGCCCGACCGAGCTTCTCCCCCCGATCCCCTCGTCCATCTCCCTCCTGCGCCGCCAGAGGCCCAGAACCGCTCCTCCCATCGATCCCCATCGCTCTCTCTTCCTCTGCCCGATCCCGTCCGCCTTCGCCCCGATCCACATCACCTCTCCACCGCGCCTCGCCTCCTTTTGCCGCGTCCCTCACCTCTCCTCCGTGCCTCGTCGATCTCCCCTCGTGCCCTCGAGCAGCGCCGCGGCCTTGCCGCGTCCCCGCCGCGTCCCCGCGGGCGGCCGTGCCATGTCCCCGCGACAGCGCATCCTTCCCGCAACGGAGTCCGCTCGCCTCAAGCAGCGCCGCGCTCCTCTGCTCCGGCCTCCGGGACCCGCGCCCTGCCGTCGTTCCCGTCTGACGCCGGCGACCTCCACTAGGGCGTCGCCCTCATCCTCCAGGACCCGACGCACCCCAGTGGCTTCGTCCGCGACGCCTCCGGCCACCTCGACCTCCTTACCTCGTCGGTCTTCGTCTAAGCCACCGCAACCTCGTCATGCTGCCTGACGCCCGAGGCCAGCCATGGCTCCCTCTCTGTCGGAGCCCCTCCGCCTTGTGCCATCTCCGCTGGCAACAGGAGTAGCAACGCTTGGCCTCCTCTTGCCCAAGTTCCCTTGCATCCGGTTCAATTTGTCCTGTTGGACATCGACGCCCGAAGATTTGGACGCACCAAGTACCTTGACGCCTGGTGCCTAGAACGACTACCCTCGCCGTGGATCCGTCAAGACCAGGTGTACAACTACTATCGCAAGAAACGAGACCGGCAAGTCCCGGATGCGCCCGAACGGCTACCGGATGCGCCAAGAACGCCAAGTACCTCTACATGTGACCCTCTGATCGACGTGTACGACTACACTGGGAGATACCAAGTACCACGACGCCCGGAGCCCTCGATCACGTCAAGTTCGACTACCGTCGACATGATCACCTACAAAACATGTACCCCTACGGCAAGTACCATGACGACCCCGAACATCTACGAAACGTGTTCAACTACCGCCACCGAAGACCCATGTAACGCAAGCATCAAGTTCGTGTGTACCACTACCGTCGACCTCGGAGACCCGTGGATGTCAAGTTCCTCTACCGATGACCCGAACGAACTCGAACCGTGTACAACTACCGTCGCGAGAACGACTACTTCCACTACTTCCCTCGACGACTCAAACCGCCCTGAAACGCATGCTTCGAAGGTATACCGCCGAAACGATGCCGTGAACGAATGAATGCTTGTGTCGTATGAGATGCACTTGCTTGTTTGCCTCGAGTCCGAGTGCCCCTCTTTTGTCGCCGAACCGTGGGAACCCGGAAGCCGGGAGCACCCCATCATCTTGTTCGACTCGCTCACGCCAATCCTTCTTTTGCACCGATCTTCCGACGAGTTACCGGAACCGAGATGTTGCCGTTGCATCATTTTCGGATCGTTGTCGTGGCACCCTTTCTTTCCACCATGGTGACAAATGATTCACATCTCTTATGTCAACTTTTAATAAACTTGCATAAAACTTGATCATGTCATCCGCATCATGATAACAACCATTAAATGTTAAATTGTTGTTACTTGATAATTGCTAAATATGCTCATGGGTTTTTTTCGGAATTGTTGTTGTTATTTCTGGCCTCATTTAAATTGACTAGATAGGTGTAGTTTGTTTATGCTTCACCTCTTGCCATGATTAATAACAACATTTAATCTTGTCTTGTAAATAAATGGGAGTCAACTAAATAAATAAATTGTGGTGTTTTGTCAATATGCAACTCGTTGCATATTGAGCCCCACTTAACTTGTAGTATTTGTTTGTGCACTTTGCCATGCCATGTTGAATTAAACCGGACATGCATCATATTTGTTTGTGCATCATGCCATGGTTATGATATGTGTGTTTAAAATGTTGCTTGCTTCTTTCCGGTATGCTTCTCTCGTTAGCTTCGGTTTCGTTCCGGAGTTGTGGAAAGTTGTTCGACTACTTCATGGACTTGTTATTCTTCCTTGCGGAATCCTAGGCAAGATGACCTGGCCCAGATATCATTACTATCTTTGCCATTGCTAGATGTCTCGTCTTTAGATATTGCCTCGATCCCTATGTCTGTTTGTCAGCCCCCCTATTGTTGCCATGAAAACTCTAACCTTTGACACCTTCCCAGCAAACCGTTGTTTGGCTATGTTACCCGCTTGCTCAGCCCCTCTTATAGCGTTGTTAGTTGCAGGTGAAGATGAAGATTGCTCCATGTTGGGACTTGTTGTTGGAATATCACAATATCTCTTAAATATATTAACACACATATATACTTGGAAATGGGTGGAAGGCTTGGCCTTTTGCTCGGTATTTTGTTCCACTCATGCCACCTTAGGACCCGATAAACCGGTGTTATGTTCCCGGATTTTGCGTTCCTAACACGGTTGGGGTTTATGGGCCCCCCTCGATAACCCGCTTAGCGCTAAAGCTTTTCCAGCAAGGCCCAACATTGGTACTCCATTTGCCTAACAACTAAAACTTGCCGAGGGAGTAATTAACCCGAGGATTAATTAATCAACCCCCTGGGCCAGTGCTCGATTTGAGTATTGGTCCAACCGAGCAGACTGCAGGGCCGCCTTGGGGAAACCCGAGGTATTTGGTTTTTTCATGTAGGCTGTCTCATCCGGTCGTGGCCTGAGATGAGATACGCGTGGCTACTATCAGGGTGTCGGCACGCCGGGAGGTCTTGCTGGATTAGTTTTACCTTAGTCGGAATATCTTGAGCACGGGATTCCGAGAATACTCGGGTCTTCCCACCTTGGAGTTGCGACTCCGCAGATCGTGAGCTTGTGATGGGCTAAGATGGGACACCCCTGCAGGGTTTTGATCTTTCGAAAGCCGTGCCCGCGGTTCTGTGGCAGATGGGAATTTGTTAATATCCGGTTGTAGAAAACATGACACTCTATTCTTAAGAATACACTACCTGTGTGAGTTCCATGATTGTCTCTTCTCGAAGGGGTTTCGAGAAGAAGAACACGGTGGGGTTATGTCTGACGTGAGTAGCTAGGATCACTTATTGATCACCTAGTCGATCGATGGCTCTTACTCTCTTCTCGCTCTGAACACGTAAGCTAGTTGCTTAGTGCTTGCTGCAAACACTTTTAAAGCCTTCCCTCACCTATAAGGCTTTGTTAGTTTTGATACCCGGGAACGGGATTGCTGAGTCCTCCGTGGCTCACAGATTACTACACACACCAGATGCAGGTACCGCCGTGAACAATGCAAGAGGTGGATCAGTACCTCAGTGGTAGTTCGATGAAGAGCGTAGCCGTATGTTTGTGACGTTTTCGACAATCAGTAGTGCTTTCTACTAGGGGCGATTCGGACCTGTGGTTTTATGTATTTTGGTATCTTTCATTTGGATCTTCGCCCGTAGTCGGGTTGTGATGTTATTTGGATGATGATTTGCTATGTAATGTATTGTGTGACGTGGCGAGTGTAAGCCAACTATCCTTTTGCAATTTCATCCCTATTTTACATGAGTCGTGCAAAGATACCAAACTTGAGATCATTCCAGAATGGGCTTATACCTTTAAGTCGTGCCTCGACACGTAGGAGGTATAGTCCCATCCTGGGCATTACACGCCGGCGAGCTCTGCAGCAGGGAGAGAGAAGGTGAGAGGGCGTGGAGGAAGGACGGGAAGGAGAGAGAGAGGAGGGAGGTCGTGACCTAAGTGAAGGTGGTCGGCGGCAGCCACCTCCGGCGGCCCTGGTCGCCGGCGGCAGTGAGGCGGCGGGGCGTCACGATGGAGGAATGAGGCGGGCGGCTGCGCTCGAGGACGAGCCGGCAGCCTGGGCTCGCGGGCCCAGATCGGCCCGGGGGCAGGCCGGCTGCGGGCTTCCGCGGGCCGCGGCGGAGGAGGGCGCGGGGAGCGACGCGGCGAGGCCACATGACGGCGTGGGAGTGGCTGGCCGGTGTTGGAGGGCAACGTTGTGATGGCCTGGCTTATTAGGGATGATAGACTACTCATATCAATAAGGAATTCCTTCTTTTCCGGGAGCCCATTCGGATAGAACTCCGAAGTTAAGCGTGCTCAGCTTGGAGTAGTTTCAGGATGGGTGACCGATCGGGAAGTTGCTCCCGGGTGCGTACGAGTGAGGACAAAGTGCGCAGAAAAGACTAGTATTGATATGTGAGGCCAGTCGAGATCCCGCCAGGAGTAACGACCACCGGCGGGTGTGTCCGGGGCGTTACAAGTTGGTATCAGAGCCGACCCTCGCGGTTACACGGATGTTTGCGGACAGTTTGCAGTCATGTTGTGCATGACGTTTGTGACCCGTCGTGGCACACGACATGGCACATGTGCTGTCCTGGAAGCACAGACGGTTGTGCCAAGAGGGAACGTTCCTGTGGCCCGACGAGGACGTCGGTTCCTCTGAGTGAGGGTGTATGTGATGGCCTGGCTTATTAGGGATGATAGACTACTCATATCAATAAGGAATTCCTTCTTTTCCGGGAGCCCATTCGGATAGAACTCCGAAGTTAAGCGTGCTCAGCTTGGAGTAGTTTCAGGATGGGTGACCGACCGGGAAGTTGCTCCCGGGTGCGCACGAGTGGGGACAAAGTGCGCAGAAAAGACTAGTATTGATATGTGAGGCCAGTCGAGATCCCGCCAGGAGTAACGACCACCGGCGGGTGTGTCCGGGGCGTTACAGACGTGGAGGCCTTCGATTGGCTAGGGCGCGGTGGCTGCAGCGCCAAGTGGTGGCGGGGCAGCGACTGGGCGCGGATTCCGGTGTGGCGGCGCCGGATCCAAGGAAGGAGGTCTAGGGGGTAGGGTTTGCCTGATTAGGAAGTGTTAGGGGGTCTATTTAAAGAAGGGAAGGCTAGGAAGGGGCTATATGAGAGCCCTCTTCGGCCACGCAATCGTGATCCGAAGGTGATGAACATAGGTGGGAGCCAGTCGGGCTAGGTGGGCTGTGCAAATAGGCATTGGGCTGTGGGGAGAGAATAGCGAGAGGCCCGCGGGGGTTTTCAGAGACCAAAAACGTCCGACGAATTAACAAGCTACTAGTGTCGCTATAGTTGCGATGAAATTTGGCAGGGGGTCTACATATGCTATAATAAGACCACACACCAAGTTTCAACCCATTCCGAGAACGTTTTCCCGGCCACTTATAAAATAAATATTCAGAGGTGCCGTGGGCGCGTGCGAGTTTCTCTGGGCTCAGAACGGACAACGGAAAGGACGAGGGGACTTGGATGGATGTAAGTTTTGAAAACATGCTGATGGAATGCACACGATGACATGACAACATGCAACACGCAAGCAAATGACATGGCAACGACGATGAATAACTGGCTGACACCTGGCGCATCGGTCTCGGGGTATCACAACACTCCCCTACTAACAAGAGATCTCGTCCCGAGATCTTAGGAACGAGACGGAAGGGAAAAAAGAAGAACAAAGTTCTTCAAGGACAAAAGAGTGAAACCAAAGAACCTTGAGAGGTTGAGCCACTCGAAAGGAAGGATACAACGGAGATGATTGAAACTGAGAAGCTTCGGTAAATTGAGGAAACATGGCATACGACGAGAACCAAGAGCTTAAGTGACAAAAGAGACAATGAAACCACTTCGGTTAACAGAGATAGAAAAGAAATTCGAATGAAGGAATTTAGGCAGCACTCCGACTGAAATTGGAAGGAATAGAACATAACCTCGAGAAGATGGAATAACACTTGACAAGATGAACAAGAAAATGCCTCCGGAAGAGTTAAAGGATTGCATCAGAATAAAAAGCGAAATGATACATCTTCTAGCATAATGAATTTGAAGGCACCCTTGGAAGGAAGGATTGAATGGAGTTGTTGAGAAAATCAACAACAAAAGAATAAGCTTGTTGTGGACTTATGAAAACATCTCAAAACTTGAGGTGAATTATGCCGCAACCAAATATTGAATAGATGAGATGAAGAACGAAATGCAAAACTCCACTTCAAAAGAATATGGAGGATTATTTGCACTTCAAGACACGAGAAGAAGAATACTTGAGCTGCTCCAAAAGAATTAGATGAACGTTTGAAGAATGAATTAACTCATGATGAACCACCATGAAGAACTCCGGTAAGAAAAGGATGATGATAATGGATGAAGAGAATAAGATTAAAGCATTGCGATAATTTAGAAAGAGCATCCGACGAGATAACCGAGAAAATTTGAACTCCGGAAAAGAAAAGATTAATTCACTTGGAACTAGAATTTATTCCTCGAGAATAAACTCCGAAGGAAGGAATAAATCAACTTGACGAGAATGAATAAGAATTATGGTATGCTCATCTTTCATCTATTAAATTGATGAAAGCAATGGATTCGCATACTACTTATTCTCATTGACAAGATTAAAGAGGGATATATCGTGAACTTGCGAATTCTTCATGAAACACCGGTAGGATTGGAATAAAAAAGAATGGATTGGTATGATAACACCGGAAAAGAACTCTTGAGCGAACCACCGTAAGAATTGAACCGAGTGATGAAAAAGAACGAACCACCAGGAAGAATTGAAATCAAGTGATGAAAGAGAACGACCACCGTAAGGAATTGAAAATTGAGTGAATACAAGAGAATGAATCATCGGGAAGAATAAATAACTTGAGGGAATTCGAATGACGAGAACGAAGAGATCGTGAACTGATTAAAGAATACTTGAACGAAGCACCGGAAAAATGTGAGACGAACGAAGAGGCATCAATGAAGAATATTTGGAGGACGAAGTTGAAAAATGAGAACGAAGAAATCTTCTGAAGTGATGGCCTTCGGAGGAACACAAGGAAAATAATTCATGAAATCCTCCCGATGGTTGAAGAAAAGAAGTCTTGATGATCGGAACAATTAAGGAGATAGCAACTATCTTGAACGGAGAATCATCGAGAGAACGGACAAGATTTAGAGGAAAAACTTCTTCGGTCTTCAAATGACGACGAGGAACACCACCAAAATTATTGAGATACTCCGGAAAAGAAAAGACGAAGGTTGAACCAACATTGAAAGGAATTTGAAAATGACTTTCGTAAGGCATGTGACTGATGGAATCCATTCTTACGTCACACTTTGAAAAGAATGTCGGAACACTCTGGGAAATTAGAAGAGTTAGGTAAGATCCTGGGAAAAGACCTGTGGGTTATGAGCCCACCGAAGAGAAAACACCGTTGAAAAGGATCGAAAAGGAGATGATGCATCGGAACAATTGAAACACTTGAATGAGGTGACAACCTCGAATTAATTGGAACACAAATGAATCTCCTGGGATTTCTTCGGAACTCTGGAACTATTAAATGGTGAGAGGCGAACGAGCAATGGGAAACATTTGAACAAGGAAACGAATAAGATCAACACCGAAAACTTGAATTGAATCCACCGGAGAAGAAGAAGAGATGAAGAATGACGACGAGATGAGAATTCACTAGAGGAAAGAAGGCAAAGGATTCACACGAGTAGGATGAATACTCGATTAAGGACTCCGACTCCGAGAAGCAAAAAGGGGTGTGCGGGTGGGAAAAAGAAAGACAACTTCGGAAGGGGAAACAACATCGGTTGGAAAGAACTGAGGATTGAAGCAAAAAACAAGGAGGGTCAAATCGACTTGACGAGAGATGCCCCAGATGAAAAGAGCAGACAACGCAACGAACGAAACTAACCGCATGATCCTAAAAAAAATTGAAGGGGAAGAGGAGTAATTCAAAAACACCTACGTCAAGATTCCTCACCAGAGCGACGAAGGGGCAGGGGAGTAAAAAGAATTCCTACTCTTCGATATAACTAGATTTTGAAATTAATTTTTCTAGACTTGACAACGGCCAAGCTACGATCAATCAAGGGGGCTCCTATGGTCGGTCGAGGCTCTGATACCAACTTGTCAGGCCCAAGATACGATTCTATCCCGATCACGTGACGAACTCGTGATTGGGGCACAACTGCATTTCAGGTGCAAACATGAAAAGCACAACGATACCCATCTGCTATCCCAGGCTGCCGACCAGGAACCTAGCCCAAGACCGACGAAGAATAAGAAGAAAGAACTCCAACAAAATTTAACATCGCTCTCACGTCAAGTCATCGTAAACCTGCACCTGCAACTGTTGTTGTAGTATCTGTGAGCCACGAGGACTCAGCAATCCCATAACCATGGGTATCAAGACTAGCAAAGCTTAAAGGGTAGGAAGAGGTTAAGTGGTGAGGTTGCAGCAGCGGCTAAGCATAAGTATGGTGGCTAACTTACGAGTATAGGAATAAGATGAGCATCTACGCAAACGGTCGCAAACTAGTAATGATCGCTAAAGATCCTGAACTACCTACGAGTCAAACATAACCCCACCGTGTTCTACCTATGCTATAATAAGACCACACGCCAAGTTTCAACCCATTCCGAGAACGTTTTTCCAGCCACTTATAAAATAAATATTCGGAGGTGCCGCGGGTGCGTGCGAGTGTGTCTGGGCTCAGACCGGACAATAGAAAGGACGAGGGGAATTGGACGGATGCAAGTTTTGAAAACATGCTGATGCAATGCACACGATGACATGACAACATGCAACACGCAAGCAAATGACATGGCAATGGCGACGAATAACTGGCTGACACCTGGCGCATCGGTCTCGGGGTGTCACAAGACATCATCAACATCTACCAGGTTCCTAATCACAAATCTCATCTCCTCGCAATTTACATTATTTGCCATTTGCCTCTCGTTTTCATCTCCCCCACTACACAAAAAATTGTCATTTTATTCGCCCTCCTTTTTCGTTCTCCGTTTTCTCGTCAGATATATCATTTGCTTGCAATCATGAGTGATTTTGGTGTGGCAGAAACAGATGATGGCCTAACTCCTAAGATTGGACGTACGGGCAATCTGGATGCTAAAACTTTTATCTTGGGGCAAGGGAATGTTATGGGTAAAGAACGTATCCTAGAATTTTTCAATTGTGTTGGAAATCTAAGTCTTGATGATGCTCCTATACTTAGAACTACTAGATCTTATGCGGATGCTATTTCAGCACTAGTTCTGAAAGTTGAAACTAAATTTATCCGTACTCATCCTACTTTGCAAAGATTTTTTTTGAGCATCCCGATATAAAGAATCCTAGGGCTAAAAAGTTGGCCACTCTTGTCCTTATGAATGAATTTTTCTACATAATATGGGAAGTTAGGGAAATCTTTGATTTTTATGGCATGAATCATGAAAAACCCGTAATGGATGAAATTATCTACAATAGTGATTATGCGATAAGGCATTTGCTTGGGGATAATAAAATCTTTGATGAGAATCTTAAAAAGGTAGTCCCCATTTTAGATATAATCCAACCAGTTTTCAATAATGTTAATCAACATTACTCTTGGATAGTTACCGGAAATCAAAGGGGTTATGATGATAACCAACTTAGTAATGCTAAGGTTTCTACGGATAATATGTTTTATGTTGTCTTTACAAAGCCTCATGACAAAAACACCTCTAAGAAAATTAAGGAGAAGGACAACAACACTTAGATCCTTGCTTTATGCCTAGTTAAGGGTGTAAAACAGTAGCGCTTGTTGGGAGGCAAACCAGGGAGGCAAACCAATGAATAAAATTTATTTTTGCTTTTTGTTTTATGTTCTTGAGTGTTTTCACAATTATGTAATGTTATGATTGTGTTTTTTGTGTTTTAACTAATGTTTGTGCGAAGCAAAGCCTTTAGGATCATGTTGGGTGATAGTAGATTTGATCTTGCTGAAAAACAGAAACTTTTGCGCTCATGAAAATAGTTCTCATTTTTTACAGAAGAGTGTTTTTAGTTGATTCTTTTTGCAGAAGACTAATATACAAATTGTTCATGTGTTCCTAATTTTTCAAAAAAAATGGAGTTGCAGAAGTATTCGAAATATCCAGATTGCTACAGACTGTTCAGTTTTTGACAGATTGTGTTTTCTTTGCGTTGTGTGCTTGTTTTGATGATTCTATGGTTTTCTTTGATAATTTTTTGCCATAGAAAAGTTGTAATACATTATATATAATGCAAGAATAAAATATGAATTTGTTTACTACAGTACTTATAGTAGTGATTTGCTTTCTTATACTAACGGATCTCACAAAGGTTTTGTTGAGTTTTGTGTGATTGAAGTTTTCAAGTTTTGGGGGATGTTACGATGGATGAAGGAATAAGGAGTAAGAAGAGCCTAAGCTTGGGGATGCACTTGGCATCCCAAGCCATTATCCAAAGAGAAGCAAGCAACTAAGCTTGGGGACGCCCCGAGTGGCATCCCCTCTTTCTTCTAACGACCATCGGTATTTTACTCGAAACTATATTTTTATTTGTCACATACTATGAGTTTTGCTTGGAGCATCTTGCTGGACACACCCAGTTGAGAGAGCCAAAATTATGCCATGACTTGTTAGAATTGCTCTCTATGCTTCACTTAAATTTTTATGGGCTATGGAATTGCTGTAGTGCTTCACTTATATCTTTTTGAGCATGGTGTGTTTTAGTATTTTTGAAGAAATTCTCTCTTGCTTCACTTAGATTTGTTTGAGAGTTAGTAGAAATTTTTAAGAAATTCTCTCTTGCTTCACTTAAATTAATTTCAGAGAAAGAAATATTATGCTCGTGATCTTCACTTATATTTGTTTGAGCTTATCAAAAGCAACACTTGATAATTAGTTCCAAAGTGATAGATATCCAAGAAGGATATAATAAAACTTTCATTAAGATCATTGGACAAAGTAAACTTGATTCCTTGTAATAGTTTTGAGATATGATGATGTGATATGTGAGTCATGTTGATGAGTAATTGTGCTTTAGTAAGAATATTGGTGTTAAGGTTTGTGATTCCCTATGCAAGCACGAAAGTCAATATTCATGCAATGAAATTACATCCTACTTGTGTTGCATTGTTCGGTGTTAGTTATGTTTAATGTTCTCTTATTATGGTTTTCATTCCTTGGTGGGTCGCTTCTCTCTTGCTAGCCTCCACCTTGTACTAAGTAGAAATACTACTTGTGCATCCAATTCCTAAAATCCAAGTTGTGACAAATGAGTCCACCATACCTACCTATATGCGGTATTTCCATGCCATTCTAAGAAAATTTGTTTGTGCCAACTCTAATTTCAAAATAAATTTATATTTTGTGTTCTCGTACCGCTCGTGAAGCGGCGAGGGGTGGCTAATATTTTTCATGCTAGATGTGTTATTCTCAAGATGAGTGTTTATTCACTTGTCATTGCACGAGAGTATGGCGGTAATAGGGATTCCCAGTCCCGAAATGAAAAGAAAAATATATATTTTATGTTTTCAAATAATAAATTCCATGGCTTGTGAAAGTTTGGTGGAAAAAGGAATAAAATTTAGTTTATGTTTGGTAACCGCCTATGATGCATCTAGTGTGGAAAGTGTTGGGAAACCTAAGTTGTTCTCGTTGGTGAGAAAAGCATGGCACCCAAAATAATTTTATCTCTCAATTTAAACCTTGAGCTCTGCAGCTCTACAAATCCCTACTTCCCTCTGCGAAGGGCCTATCTTTTACTTTATGCAATTTTTCTTTCTATTTTGATTCTCCATCTTCACTTATAAAGCACTAACTACATAACACTATTATCGCACTTAAGCATTCGATGTAGCTAATATTTGGATGTGTTGCATGAATGGATCCATGATTGAGCATGATGGGCTAGGGATAACTTGCTTTAGTATTGATATTTTGAAAGACGTGATTGCTTGTTGATATGCTTGAGTATTTAAGTCTCATGTCAAAACTAGACTATTGCTTTGAACCATATAAAAGTTCACATGCCCATGCTATAAAGAAAATAATATGAGATGACATGTTAGGCAGCATTCCACATCAAAAAATCTGTTTTTATCATTTACCTACTCGAGGACGAGTAGGAATTAAGCTTGGGGATGCTGATACGTCTCCAATGTATCTATAATTTTTTATTGTTCCATGTTGTTATATTATCACTGTTAGATGTTTTACAACCATTTTATAGTCATTTTATATCATTTTTTGGTACTAACCTATTGACATAGTGCTAAGTGTCAGTTGTTTTTTTTTTGCATGTTTTTTACATCGCAGGAAATCAATACCAAACGGAGTCCAAACGCAACGAAACTTTTTGTGGATTTATTTTGGACCAAAAGACATCGAGTGGGCCGGAGAAGTGCCTGGGGGGTGCTCCGAGGGGAGCACAACCCACAAGGGCGCACCTGGGAGCCCAGGCGCGCCCTGGTGGGTTGTGCCACCTTGGGTGCCCCTGGACCGCCTCTTTGCTCTATAAATACCCCAATATTCCAGAAACCCTAGGAGAGTCGACGAAAATGAATTCCAGCCACCGCAAGTTCCAGAACCACCAGATCCAATCTAGACACCATCACAGAGGGGTGCATCATGTTCATTGGTGCCTCTTCGATGATGCGTGAGTAGTTCTTTGTAGACATACGGGTCCGTAGTTAGTAGCTAGATGGCTTCCTCTCTCTCGTTTGATTCTCAATACAATGGTCTCTTGGAGATCCATATTAAGTAGCTCTTTTTGCGGTGTGTTTGTTGGGATTCGATGAACTTTGAGTTTATGATCATATCTATCTCTTTATATCCATGAAAGTTATTTGAGTCTTCTTTGATCTCTTATATGCATGATTTCTTATAGCCTCGTATTTCTTCTCCGATATTTGGGTTTTGTTTGGCCAACTTGATCAATTTATCTTGGAATGGGAAGAGGTGCTTTGTGATGGGTTCGATCTTATGGTGCTTGATCCAAGTGACAGAAGGGGAACTGACACGTATGTATCATTGCCATTAAGGATAACAAGATGGGGTCTATTTCTATATAAATAGATCTTGTATACATCATGTCATCGTTCTTATTGCACTACTCCATTTTCCCATGAACTTAATACACTAGATGCATGCTAGATAGCGGTCGATGTGTGGAGTAATAGTAGTAGATGCAGGCAGGAGTCGGTCTACTAATCTTGGACGTGATGCCTATAAAGTGATCATTGCCTAGATATCGTCATGATTATTTGAAGTTCTATCAATTGCCCAACACTAATTTGTTCACCCATTGTTTGCTATTTTTCACGAGAGAAGCCACTAGTGAAACCTAGAGCCCCGGGGTCTCTTCTTTAATAAATTTACCTTTGCGATCTATTTTCATTGGCTTTTATTTTCAGATCTATTAAAACAAAAACACAGAAATACCTTTCTGCACTTTATCTTATTTGGCATTCGATCTATCAATATTTACAACCCTTTACACGTCGGGTTGCGAGTATTTGTTATTTGTGTGCAGGTGTTGTTTACGTAGTGTTGCATGATTCTCCTACTGGTTCGATAACCTTGGTCTCATAACTGAGAGAAATACCTACCGTTGATGTGTTGCATCATCCCTTCCCCTTTGGGGAAATACTGACATAGTTCTAGCAAGCATCAATTGCATGCGTGTCGGTGTACTAAGATAGGGTACCTTAGTACCCCAACTTGTGCACGGGCAGTAGCAGCTTCCCGCGGCAGGGTCTACCACGTGCTTGCCGGAAACCTATCTGATCCTTATTTAAGCCATTCAAAAACAAAGTATACAAGAAGGAAGATCAAGGCCCCGGCAAGTGGAGCTTGCCGGGAAGGCCGTCCCAGGCTCAAGATTACCTCATTAGCTCAAGACTCTGGCAAGATGAGCTTGCCAGGAAGATCAGAAGATTGCCTCTTAGAAGACACGCCTCGGCGCACCCTGCGCCCCTGCAAGACCTGGGGAGCGACAAGCTTCCCAGCCCGACAAGATCAAGACCCCGGCAAGGTGCTTGCCGGGGGAAGCCTGCGCTGTGTGCCTACGCTCCAGCTCATCGGCCCACGCGTCGCCCTGGGGCCCGTCCAGGGACGCGTGGCGGATGGCTGTGCAGCCTGAGGGACACGGTGGCACTCCACGGTGACAAGGCTATCGCCGTGGCGAACGGAGACGCAAGGGCGGGCGCTTTTGGGGTCGACGGCGACGGGAATTTAATGCTCTTGTCCCCCACTGTCAAAGTAGGTGGTGACCACTGTTCATCCACTGTTCCCGCACTGTTACAACTACCACCAAAGTTACATTTTTGCCCCTTTCTTCTACGTTGACACCTGTCGGTGACCCCTTGAGCTATAAAAGGAGGCCCATGCACAACGTAGAGAGGGTTGGGGGAACCTTGATAGCTCTCTTGCTCGGTGTAGCTAGTTCTTCAAGCTCCCGAGCTCCCCAACTCAATACAAACCAAGCAGGAGTAGGGTTTTACGCGTCCGTCGCGGCCCGAACCTGGGTAAACTGCCCGTGTGTGCTCTACGATCTGCTCTTTGTGCTCCCTCCGCTCCCTTACCGCACGAACAAGGGGCTCCAGTCCCATAGGTGCTCGTGGTGGACAGTTTCCCCCGACATCTTTGGCGCGCCAGGTAGGGGTCGTCGAGGTTGTGCGAACCTGATCCGGCGCTCACGCGGGCGCATTCTTCATCAACCTCTCCAGCTTCATCAACTTCACCAGCAACAGCGACATGGCCCTGAAGAAGAAGGCTTCGGAGGTCGGAGGCCCGTCTGCATCTGTTCCACCGCCACCAGAACCAACGGTGGGTGGAGGAGACGCCGGCGGAAGGGTGGTTGCCGGCGAGGAAACTCGCGGCACCGCCAAATCCAAGGACAAGACGGACGACCGAGCCTCGGTGTCCGTAGATGCGCCACGTCCATCACAATAGACGACAACCCAGCAGCGCCGTGGTACAGGAGGTACCATCCGCTTGCTGGGGCAAGGACAGACCGGAGGTTCGCGGGATGCTCCAGACCACCGTCCTGGCACGAGCAAGGTGCGGTCGCCGGGGCGGGAAACTGCTCCTTCTAACCCTGTTAGGAGTCCGAGCATATCCCGCTCCTCGCACCGCTCGCCCCCGCTCCCCTCCTCTCCAGCAGAAGCGCTCGCGAGAGCGCAACTGCTCCTCAATTTCCCTCCAGCGGCAGACAAAGCCGAAGACTGGAGGGCAACAATCCAGAGCCTCATCGCCTTCGCCAACAACGACACGCCGCAACAGCCGGCGACATCACGGCCGCGGCAAGTCGAGAAGACGAAGGCCGATGGCGACAAGACCGCCGGGGGTGCAACCACCGTGCAATCCCCGCCGCGGAAGCAGAAGACGCCACCCCGCCGGATCAACGTCGACGACGACTCCACGGCGTCGTCGGATCCGCGGGCTCGTCGGGACCAGCGCCAGGTCCTTGACGATCGGCGACAAGAAGACGCTCGAACGACGATCGAGCGCCGCCGAGAAGCTCGGCGACAACCAGATCAGCGAGCTGGGACCGCTGTCGATACGCACGCGCCCGGTGAACCAGGCGACTTGCCGTACGCGGCAGGTTGCCCTGCGTTTACCCATGAGTTGCGGCGTGTCCAGTGGCCCAGCATGAAGAACTTCAAGCCCGACGTACCGGAGAAGTACGACGGCAAGACGCACCCCTCGGAATTCCTCAGCATTTACACCATTGCGGTGCAGGCTGCCGGGGGGCGCGACGAGAAGATACTGGCGAACTACTTCCCGCTGGTGCTTAAGCCGAACGTTCGTTCTTGGCTTATGCACTTGCCGGAAGGCTCCATTTCTTCGTGGGCAGATTTGTGCCACCAATTTGTTGGCGCCTTCACGGGCGGCCACAAACCCCACGGCCAAGAGAGTGATCTCCACATTTTGGCCCAGAAGGAAGGAGAACCCCTGCGCAAGTACATCCAATGATTCAGCCGCGTGCAGCACAACATCCCCGACGTCCACCCTGCTGCGGTTATTAGCACGTTCCACCAGAACGTGCATAACCGCCGCATGCGTGAGGAGATGGCCATGACCAAGATACGGGATGTCAGCGAGCTCTATGCTCTGGCTGACAAGTGCGCGCGCGCCGAAGAGGGGAGGAGACTCCCCGGGGAGGATGCTGGCGCAGGGGGAAGCGACAGCGAGGATGCCGCCCCGGCAAAGAAGAGCCGGCGGCGGAACAATAGAAGAAAGAAGAACAAGGAAGTGCTTGCCGTCGAGAAGTCCGGCAAGAAGGCTCCCGCCAAGCAAACGCAGGCTGGCGGCTCCGGCAAGGAGCCTGCCCCTGTGGCGGCAGCCGACAAGCAGGACGGCTCCGACAAGCAATACTGCAAGATCCACCGCACCAAGGGCCACGATCTCTCCAACTGCAAGCGCGTCGAGTACCTCGTCGAGCAGCAGAAAGCTGAGTACGAGCGGCGCGATAAGGAGAAGGCCCAAGGTGGCGGAGGAGAGCCCAGCAAGAAGCGGCCATTTAATGGCCGGGGAGGACGCCGCGGCAAGGCCAAGCAGCGGCAAGGTGATCGACCTCCCCGGGGCCGCGACAAGGATGAAGAAGACGACGACGACGACATGGAGGAAGAAGATAATAGCGAGCAGGAGTTCCAGAAGGCCACGGAAGTCCTGTGCGTCGACGGCGGCGCCTCTCTGCATACTTCCCACCGCCAACTCAAGCAGTGGGTGCGGGAAGTAAATGCAGCTGAGCCGCCCGTTGAGTCGCGCAGGCTCCTCAAATGGTCCAGCACGCCCATCATTTTTGATCTTGAGGATCACCCTGACCGCACCACTGCGGTCGGGTGCTTGCCGATGTTGGTCTCACCAACTATCCGCAACCTCAAGGTCACCAAAATGTTGGTTGACGGCGGGGCCGGGCTGAACTTGATCTCCTCAGCTGTGATCAAGAAACTCCAAATCCCAGATGGCGAGCTCGAAGAGACCGGTTCGTTCCAAGGAATAAACCCGGGGAGGAGAAAGCCCAAGGGGAAGATTACTCTGCCAGTGACCTTTGGCGGGGAGCTTAACTTCAGGACGGAGAGGATAACCTTTGATGTTGCCGATATCCCATTGCCATACAATGGGATACTTGGACGTCCTGCCCTCGCCAAGTTCATGGCAGCTTCCCACTACGCCTACAATGTACTCAAGATGCCGGGGCCGATAAGCGTCATCTCTGTCCATGGCGACAAGAAGGATGCGCTTATCTGCACCGACAAGATCTACCGGGAAGCAGCAGCCGCAGCGGAGAGCAGCCCACTTGCCGCTGAAGCTCCCGGGGGGAAGAAGACCAAGACCAAGTCCGGCAAGTGCTCTGGGACCCACTCTGGCAACCGCACCTCTTCGGAGTGCTGCGCTGCCGTCGAGGACGTTCCATCGAGCTCCACCGGCAAGTGCAAGAAGGGGATGGCCGCCCCACCGGCAACCAAGAAGGTGTCCGCTAAGGAGGACGGCACTGGTGGTACCTTCACCATCAGTGCTACCCTTGACAGCAAATAGGAAAGCGCGCTCGTTGCCTTCCTGCGGGCGAATGTCGATGTGTTTGCCTGGCAACCATCTGACATCCCCGGTGTTCCCAGGAAGGTAATTGAGCACAAGCTTGCTGTGTGTCCTCATGCGCGGCCCGTCAAGCAGAAGGTCAGAAAGCAAGCCGTGGAGCGCCAAGAATTTATTGCCGAAGAAATCAAGAAGTTAGAAGCAGCAGGCCTGGTTAGAGGCGTGATCCATCCGACGTGGTTAGCAAATCCAGTTGTCGTGCGTAAGGCCAACGGGAAGTGGAGACTGTGTATAGACTTCACCGATGTCAATAAAGCATGTCCCAAGGATCCATTTCCCTTGCCGCGCATTGACCAGATTGTTGACTCCACTGCTGGATGTGAGCTGCTTTCCTTCCTTGATGCATATTCAGGCTACCACCAGATTTTCATGGCCAAGGAAGATGAAGAGAAGACTGCATTTATCACTCCATGTGGCACGTATTGCTTCATACGCATGCCCTTTGGATTGAAGAATGCAGGCTCTACATTTGCAAGGGTAGTGTACACTGCTTTTGAGCCACAGATCCACAGAAATGTGGAAGCCTACATGGATGATATAGTGGTGAAAAGCAAGAGCAAGGATACCCTGATCCAAGACTTAGAAGAAACATTTGCAAATCTGCGCAAGATCCAGCTCAAGTTGAACCCCGAGAAGTGCGTATTTGGAGTCCCCTCCGGCAAGCTTCTCGGGTTCTTTGTATCCCAGAGGGGGATTGAGGCCAATCCCAACAAGATAAAAGCCATCGAGCAGATCGAAGCCCCGAAGCGCGTCAAGGACGTAAGGAGACTTGCAGGTTGTGTGGCTGCCCTCAGTAGGTTCATTTCAAAGTCTGCAGAACGCGCCCTCCCTTTCTTCAAAATCTTGAAGAAGACAGGTCCTATGAAATGGACTCCGGAAGCGGAGGCAGCGCTGCAAGACTTGAAAGGGTACCTATCCTCCACTCCAATACTTGTCGCACCTAGGCCACAAGAGAAGTTGCTGCTATACCTGGCAGCAACCAATCAAGTGGTTAGTGTTGCGTTAGTAGCGGAGAGGGAGGCCGACGAGGAGTCCGCACCACCGGCAAGCGAATCCAGCGACAAGCAAGGGGCTGTCCCGACAAGCTCTGGCCCCGACAAGGACAACTCTGCGCAGAAGGAAGGAGAAGTGCGAAGAAAGATGGTGCAGCGCCCACTGTATTTTGTGAGTTCCCTCTTGCAGGGGGCTAGATCAAGATACTCTGGGGTGCAAAAGTTGCTTTTCGGTCTCCTCATGGCCTCGAGAAAGCTGCGCCATTACTTCCAAGCACATGAGATAACAGTGGTCACTCGCTTTCCGTTTAAGAGGATATTGCACAATCCAGAAGCAACAGGCAGGATCGTCGAGTGGGCACTGGAGCTGTCAAGCTTTGGTCTCAAGTTTGAGAGTACTTCAACCATACAGAGCCGAGCTTTGGCAGAATTCATAGCTGAATGGACCCCAACGCCCGATGAAGAAGTTCCAGAGACAAGTGTTCCCGTACAAGAAGCGACGAGTGAATGGGTAATGTACTTTGATGGTGCCTTCTCGCTGCAAGGCGCCGGTGCCGGCGTGGTGCTCATCGCGCCCACCGGAGAGCACCTCAAGTATGTTATCGAGATGCACTTTCCCAGGGAGCAAGCTACGAACAATACTGCTGAGTATGAAGGCTTGCTCGTCGGCCTCAGGATTGCGGCCGAACTTGGGATCAAGAAGCTAATTGTGCGGGGAGATTCTCAGTTGGTGGTCTGACAAGTTAACAAGAGTTACCAGAGCCCTTTGATGGAAGCTTATGTAGATGAAGTGAGAAAGCTTGAAGAACACTTTGAAGGTCTGCAAATGGAGCACGTTCCAAGAGCTCAGAATGATATTGCGGACGGCCTTTCAAAGTGTGCTGCAATGAAGTTACCTGTGGAACCAGGGACCTTCCTGCTCAAGCTGACTCAGCCATCCGTTACACCATCAATTGGGCAGCCCAAGAAGAGAAAGTTGGTCTCCGGCGACTACTTGCCGGCGGATCTTCCCGAAGCCGCCGCCAAGGTTCCCAAGATCAACGACCAGAACGCTGAGGAGCAGTTTGCTCCTGAAGATCCTAGGATCTGTGCAGTTGAAGCAATCGTTCCCGACAAGCCTCGCCCCGGCGAGCTTGCCGGGGGACCATCAGCTCCGGCAGAACCGGAGGTTCTTGCCGTAGAAGCTGGGGTTCCCGCAGCGGCCCTCATGCCTTTAGTCCTTGCCGTTGAGCCTCGGGCTCCGGCATGGGCGCAGCAGATCGTCCGTTTTCTGCAAACTGGAGAACTTCCCGACGACCCAGAAGAGATAGAGAAGATAACCAGGCAGTCAAGTATGTACCAGTTTGTTGACAACGAACTATACAGAAGAAGACTCAATGGGGTCAGGTTGAAGTGCATTTCCAGAGAAGATGGACAGAAGCTGTTGGCAGAGATACACGGAGGCATATTTGGCCACCACATTGGCGCAAGGGCACTTGCCGGAAAGGCGTTCCGGCAAGGGTTCTTCTGGCCAGAAGCCCTCCAAGATGCAACTGCACAAGTAACCAAGTGTGAAGCGTGCCAGTTCCATGCCAAACAAATTCATCAGCCAGCTCAAGCTCTCCAGACGACCCCTTTGTCCTGGCCCTTCTCGGTCTGGGGGCTCGATATCCTCGGCCCTTTCCCCCGTGCTGTCGGGGGCTTTGAGTACTTGTACATTGCAATCGACAAGTTCACAAAGTGGCCAGAAGTGGAACCGGTGAGAAAGGTGACAGCATACTCAGCGGTCAGGTTCTTCAGTTCGATTGTTTGCCGTTTCGGGATCCCTAACAGGATCATCACCGACAACGGCACGCAGTTCACTAGTCGCACCTTCATGCAGTACGTCCAAGACCTTGGCGCCAAGGTCTGTTTCGCTTCTGTTGCTCACCCGAGGAGCAATGGTCAAGCGGAGAGGGCCAATGCTGAAGTGCTGCGCGGACTCAAGACAAGAACCTTCGACAGGCTGCGCAAGTGCGGAAAAAACTGGATAGAGGAGTTGCCGGCGGCTCTTTGGTCAATCAGAACGACACCAAGTCGAGCCACCGGACAGACACCCTTTGCTCTAGTCTACGGAGCAGAGGCAGTTCTCCCCACGGAACTCGTATACGGATCTCCTCGAGTGCTCGCTTATGATGAGCTTGAGCAAGAGCAACTGCGACAAGATGATGCATTGCTCCTCGAGGAGGAACGTCTCCAGGCTGCTGTACGAGCTGCTCGATACCAGCAAGCCTTGCACCGCTATCATAGCCGCAAGGTTAAGGCCAGGAGTCTCGAGGAAGGCGACCTTGTTCTTCGGCGTGTTCAGTCCACCAAGAATTCAAACAAGTTGACGCCGAAGTGGGAAGGCCCTTATCGGGTGAGACAAGTAACAAGGCCCGGCGCTGTCCGCCTTGAGACCGAAGAAGGCTTACCGGTGAGCAACTCCTGGAACATAGAGCATCTTCGCAAGTTTCACCCATAAGGCGCGGTTGCCGTGATCCGCTCCGGCAACCACCTTTTTGTACAAGTCTTGCCGCTCACTACGGGAAACACCTAATTTGCCGTCAGGGGACGTCTTTGCCGTCAGCTTTTCGTCGGGCAAGACGGCAAAGAAAGCTTTGCCGTCATCACGAGACGGCAAAGAAAAACTGACGACAAAATATACTTTGCCGTCTGCCAAACAAATTACAGACGGCAAAGAGCGCACTTTGCCGTCTGCCAAACAAATTATAGACGGCAAAGAATCTTTGCTGTCAGTTTTCGTTTTCGCAGACGGCAAAGAAACTTTGCTGTCTGTCTTTTTATTAGCAGACGGCAAACTGTGGACTTTGCCGTCTGTCTTTTTTTTACAGACGGCAAAGAAGAAACACAAAACGCGGATAGATCACATGGATCGATGACATGGCACGATCTACTCCACTCATCCGCAGCTCCCCACAGCGCACCACCCCACGCCCCATGCGGCCCCACCACTCTCTCTCTCCCTTATCCTCCTTGAACGCACCCAACCACGATCTCTCTCCCTTCTCTCTCGTACCTCTCTCTGCCCTCGATCCAGACAAGCCAGCGCCCGACCAGACCTCTTCCGCCGGCCCTCACCTAGCCCACCGGTGCCGGTGCTGGCGCCGGCCCCTTCCCCTCAACCCACGGCGCTACCGGCCCCTTCCACTTAGCCCCTAACGCCGTCGGCCCCTGTCCCATCCCGTCGCCCCTTGTGGCCGCCGGGCCAGTCCCCCGTCGTGCGCTGTCTGCCTCCGATGCGCCACCGGAGCCCGCGTCCGCCCGTACCACCGGACGCACGCCGCCCGCCGGCCTGCGCCCGTGCAACTAGCCGCGCACCGCCCGCCTCAGCGACTCGCGCGCATCCTCCCGCCTTCGGCCGCGTCGGCCCGCGCCATCCACCGGCTAGGGCCCGCCTCCGCCTGCGCCACCGGCTTCCCCCACCAGATCGAGCGTGTCCCACAGATAGAGGAGCGGCGGATCGAGAAGTGGTTGCTCGTCAGATTGAGGCCGCGGTGGATCGAGAAGATATTCATGTGTATTTTTTTGACAATCAATATTGTTCTGTATTGTGATGTAGACATGTAGTACTTCGTATTGTATAATGTGTATTGTGTACAATATAGTGTTGTATATCTTCTGGTTTATTTTTCAATCTTGAAATATTTATCGGAGCTGGACAGCGACTCGTATTGGTGTACGGATGTTTCCTTGACCGCGTGGATCATTCCGTGGAATACTTGTTAGCTAATCTCACCTGTGCATGGTGGGTTCATTTTTTATTTGATAAAATATATTTCTATGCCGTCTCTGATGTTTGAGGAAGACGGCAAAGATGGCATTTGGCTAACAGCAAAGGTGCTTTTCTTTGCCGTCTGTTATATATTTGGCTGACGGTAAAGATGGCATTTGGCTGACGGCAAAGTCTTTGCCGTCTGGCCGATGAAAAGCTGACGGCAAAGTATTCTTTGCCGTTTTGGCTTTGCCGTCTGACTTTGCCGTCTGCTTCCTGACGGCAAAGTCTTTGCCGTCTGGATTTAGGTCTTTGCCGTCTGTAACCCACAGACGGCAAATTACCTGTTTCCTGTAGTGGCTGTCGCATGTAATCCTTTGTACAAAGCCGGGCGCAGATCCCGTGCATTAGTAAAGCTTTTGTGTTTTGCACTATCTGCCTTCTCCATGCTTTTCTTCGCTATTTGCATACATTGTTTGGCATCTTGTGCAACACACGTACCCGATAAGCATCGGCACGCCGAAAGGCCCTATACTTGTTTTCCCTCCTCTTTTTCTTTTCCTCTTAAGCAGAAGGAATGTTCCTCGCGCACAAGTTTGCCGGGGGGCAAGGAGATGGAGGATGAACCAAGTGCTGTTCAAGAAAGAGAAGCCTTGTCGGGGAAACAAGCAATATATGAAAGCTAAGTTACCAGAATTTGAGCAGTTCAAATTTTTAAAATTTTAGTTATCTTCCTTGAGCACCCTTACCTTGTTTTCGAGTACGCTCAACGGCTTAAGTGAGCTGTTTCAAGTGTCGCGCCCTTACTTCGTTTTCGAGTTCGCTCAGCAAGCTAAGTGCGTCGCGACTAGCTGCGGCAAGGTTGCTTGCCGGTAAGGCCTTTGCCAGCAGGCTGCTCAGAGTCCAGCACTCAGCGCTCGCGGCAAAGGCCCCTTGCCGGCAAGTCCCCTAGAAGCGTAGGGTTAAAAGCATACAAAGTAAAGGACCAAAGCAAGGGAGATAACACTGCATCGATTGCTCAAAATAAGATAATATATTACAAGGGATAACTTGTCGCAATCACTGATTCATTCGTGTCCATGGCACACTTTGCAGCAGCAAAGGAGATAAAAAGAAAGAGGCCTAATCTACATGATCGCCTTCACGCCTAGAGATCTTGTTCACCTTGGCGATGATGTGGGCGACCTGCGCCTTCAGGGCCTCCTGATCCGCGTCGGCCGGCAAGCTGCGGAGGACGTTGACGAGATTAATACCAGGATTGCGGTAAACAATCTTGGTCAAGACGCGCTCCAAGGTCCCCGCGCAGAGCTGGCGCGACTCCTCGTCCAGCTGCGCGGGGAGCTTCTGCTGCAGACGTGCGAGCGCCGGCGCGATCCCCCTGAAGAAAAGACTGAGCTTGGCGCTGTGGGGGAGATTTGGATCCGGAGAGTATATGAGATGCTCAACCCTCAGCGCCATCAGCTCCTTGTCGATGTTGCTAGCAGAAGCCACCAGATCTTCAGTCCATATTTCGAAGGTCCGGCGGAAGTTGTTAGCTGAAGTGGCGGCGCTCTCCACCAGGCCTCGCTCCTTCTGGAGCTCGTCCTTCAGCTTGGTTTCGCGGTCCCGGACAGCGTCGAGTGAATCTTTCAGCGTAGAGACTTTCAGCTCCAGATCAGCAATTGAGTCCTTGGCGGCCTTGAGCTCGTCGCCCTGCTTGGAGAGGCGTACCTGGAGTTCTGAGTTGGTATGGACGTCCTTCTCGCGCTCTATGTTGAGCGCGGTGACCCTCTCCGTGCTCGCCTTCAGGTACTCCTCCAGCTGCACCACCTTAGCTTCGAGGTCCTTCTTGGCGGTCTCCGCGGTGGCTGCGGCGGCCTTCGCTTCCTTCAACTCTCCGCCAAGGGCCTGCTCCCGGGCGGTAAGGTCGTCCTCGTGAGCGTCGAGGTCGACCTTCCGCTGGTTGAGCGCTCCTTCTCGCTGGGACAACGCTTCTCCGACGAGTCGCTGCTGCTCCTCGGCCTCGGCCTTCTCTAGGAGGAACTCTTGGTACTCTCCAGCAAGCCTCTCGCGCTCCTCCGCCAAGTCGCGGAGGGCCGCCTGGTTGGCGGCGCGGAACTCCGCGGCGCGTTTCTCCATATCTGCTGCGGCCTTGGCGGTGAGGGCTTCCCGAGACTCAAGTTTCGCCTGCCTGGCCCGGTAAAGGGCCAGGAGCCGGTGTAGCAGTTTCTCCTCCTCGGGCTCATCGCTCCCGCCGGGCGCCTCGACGATCTTCAGCCCCGCGGAGGCGAGGACCTCCCCATCGAAGGTCTCTCCCTCCTCGGGGGCTCGCGACGAGGATCCCCACGGCACTTGTATGAAGACGCCGTTGGGAGCCTCAAGATAGAAGGCAGACTGCTCCTTCCCGGTGGAGGGGTCGGTGGCCGGCGCAGCGCTTGACGCTCCTGCCGCCTCCGGGCCGGCAGTGTGGCCGCCGTCCCCCTCCCCGGCCGTTGCGTCTGCGGTCGGGGCAGTCTCCTCCGCGGCAGGCTCGTCGGCTCCTGCCATGTCTTCAACGACAGGGGCGTTGCCGCCGTCGCCTTGCGCGCCCTCCTCGCCGATGACCTTGGTCTCCATCCGGTCCGGCGCGGGAGGATCTAGAAGAAGAAGAAAAGAAAAAGTTCAAGCAAATATCCAAAAAAGACAAGTCCAAGAAGACGAGGTTGCAAGACTTACCTTCGCGGACTTCGTCGACGACAGGCTCCCTCGCCGGGGAGCTCTCCCTTGGCGGGGTGGCCGCCCTCGCCGGGCTACTCGCCCTTGGCGGAGTACCCGCCCTTGGCGGAGCGCTCTCCCTCGCCGGGGAGTCCGCCCTTGGCGGGGATGGCGGGGCCTGCGGCTCCTCGGGAGTAGTCTCCGGGCGCTCCTGTGGCTGCGGCTCCACCTCTGCACAAGACAAGCAAGACAAACAGAGCAACGAGATGTTAGTACAAGGCAAAAACCTCAAGTGCGCCCGACGAGCAAACAGCTCAAGACCAGACTTACGCTGGGGGCTGCTCCTCGGAGCAGCGGTTGGGTCCGGCAAGTCCGTCGCCGGCGCATCCCCTGTCGCCGCGACGGGCGAGTCGTCCTCGACCACCACCACGGGAACCTTGGCCTTCTTCGCCGCTCGCTGAGCCAGGGTCCTGAAGTCAAAGCAAGAAGCAAAATCAGAATCATCAAAGAAAGAATCGAGATAGAATTGAAGAAGCTACAAAATACAAGTGCTTACTCCTGTTCCTCGTCGTCGTCGTCGCTCAGGGCGAAAAAGTCGAACTCCACCTGAGGCGCTTCCGCGTGAGGAGAGGGAGGAGAAGGCTCCCTCGGGCGCTTGGCGGTCCCCGGGGCTGGGGGCTGCGAAGACCCAGCCTCTGTTGGCGCCGAGGCCCGGGGAGCAGGCGGAGCAGCCGCTCCGCTCTGGGAGGCTCCTCCTCCGCTTGGCACTGGTGCACGGGGCGCCTCCGTCGCGGTTTGGCTCGCTCTGGTGGCGCGCGCCGCCTGGCGAGCGGGCTGCTGTCGGGGCGCCTGCGTCCTCGTCGCCGTAGCCGCCTTGCGGAGGCGCTTCGGCGGTGTTCGCTTGGGACATGCCCGGGGCTGGGAGCTCTCCGAGGACGAGGAGACGTCGTCATCGAGCCCCAGAGATCCGCCAGTATCCTCGTCGGCTCCGGCGTCCTCCTCCTCCTCCTCCTCGGTGGGCTCGCTGGGCCCAGCACCCTGCCCCGCGGCCCTGCTCCTTCCGGCGGCTCCGCTCCCTCCGGCACCTCTGCTTCCTCCGGCAACCTCGCCTCTTGCCGCGGCCTCGCTCACAACCCCGGGGATCCCGGCATGCCTCAGAGAAGGGACCCCGGCGAGCTCGTCGGGCGGAAGTTTGAGAAGTCTCCGGATCTCTGCCTCCTCGGCCTGGCACGACGCATCCTCGGCCTCTGCCTCGTCGACTGTGAATCCGAAGTCCCCTGCTGTTGCGGCTGCGGCGGCCGCTTCCATCCGGGAAGCAATATAGGCTATGTCCCGCTCCGTGGTGGCCCGGGTGAGACCCTTGATCTCCTCGGAGTTCTTCGGCACCTCCACCAAGTTATCAAAGAAGCTCATGATGGCATCCGGCGTGGGCACTATCCAAGTGGGGTCGACGCCGTGAGAATCGCACGCAGGCATCATTGCGCGCAATGCGTCCCGGGCGGTGCTGTTGCATAGTGGTACTACTCCCCGGGGAGGTCTAAACCACTCCGGGTGGGCCGGGTCATGCTTGAAAAGCTCCCGGAGCATCCCCTTCAGCTCCAGCGCCGTGAAATTGTAATTCAGCCCCGGGCGCAACCTCATTATGTCCGCCGCATTGCCAAACTCCCATGCTGGCCTTTTCCTTTCCTGTAAAGGAGCAATGCGGCGGCGGAGGAAGTCTGCTCCTACCTCTCCGATGGTCAACTTGGCTACCCGGAGACGAAGAATCCTAACAAGGGCAGCGTTGAGCTTGATGTCATCCGCGGCCAAATCACTCCAGTCCCTGCCGCGCACTATAGCAGTTGTGCGCGGCGCAGTGAAAGGCTGCGGCTCGTCCTCCACTATCCAGCACCAATCCGCGCGCCACTCCTCCCACTTGCCGCGGAGCTCTCCTTTCAGATATGACTCCTTCTTGTTCAAGCGGAAGACCCAAGAAATACCTCCGGAGAGGGGAGCGCCGGCCTCTGCTCTAGGCATGAAGAAATGCCGGAAGAGCGCTACGTTTGGATAGATCCCTATGTAGTTTTCGCACAGATGTGCGAAAACCGCCATCGTAAGGATGGCGTTGGGGGTGAAGTCTAAGAGATGGAGATTGTAGGTGTTCATGATATCATAGAAAAACTCCGAAAATGGAGGGCACAGGCCGCAGTGGAAGAAGACAGCAAAGAAGAAATACCCGCTGGGGTACAGATCTCTGGCGGCGGCAGGGTAGACTCTGGTGCGGGGATGCGCCTTGGTCTCCTTGGCCCAGAACAGATAGTACTTGTTCCAAAGCTCCCTTGCGCTGAGCCTCGGCGCGAAGACGACGTTCCTCTTCCGCAGGGCGACAAGCTTCGCCGCCTGCTCGGATTTCTCCCTCTTGGTCTTCTCCGCTTTCGCCTTCTCGGCCTTCGGAGCCATGGCGGAGGCGGCGGAGGAAGGGGCGGGAAGCTCGACGGCGCCGCGGATGCGGAAGAGGGCGGAGGAGATGAGGAGGCGGAGCGCAGAGGGGGATTTCTGGAGGTGGAAGAAGCAATGAAGACGAAGTAAGGTAACGGCCCCTGCTTCCTCTGCTTTTAAGGCGGAAGTGGGGGACGCTCCGCATTTCCCATTAAAGAACGTGGCCACGATCTCTCCCACGACGCTGCAATCGATGCGTGCCGTTAGGGAGGGACGCGGCGGATGCGGAAGGGGAATTACGGCTCGCCGTGGGCCGCGCGTGCCCGTGCACTGTTTTGGGCCTGGCCCAACAGCGCTCGGCACCGTGTGTGGCCCAGGCCCGGGGGCTCCTGTCGGTGTACTAAGATAGGGGTACCTTAGTACCCCAACTTGTGCACGGGCAGTAGCAGCTTCCCGCGGCAGGGTCTACCACGTGCTTTCCGGAAACCTCTCTGATCCTTATTTAAGCAATTCAAAAACAAAGTTTACAAGACAGAAGATCAAGGCCCCGGCAAGTGGAGCTTGCCGGGAAGGCCGTCCCAGGCTCAAGATTACCTCATTAGCTCAAGACCCTGGCAAGAGGAGCTTGCCAGGAAGATCAGAAGATTGCCTCTTAGAAGACACGCCTCGGCGCACCCTGCGCCCCGGCAAGACCCGGGGAGCGACAAGCTTCCCGGCCCGACAAGATCAAGACCCCGGCAAGGTGCTTGCCGGGGGAAGCCTGCGCTGTGTGCCTGCGCTCCAGCTCATCGGCCCACGCGTCGCCCTGGGGCCCGTCCAGGGACACGTGGCGGATGGCTGTGCAGCCTGAGGGACACGGTGGCACTCCACGGTGACAAGGCTATCGCCGTGGCGAACGGAGACGCAAGGGCGGGCGCTTTTGGTGTCGACGGCGACGGGCATTTAATGCTCTTGTCCCCCACTGTCAAAGTAGGTGGTGACCACTGTTCATCCACTGTTCCCGCACTGTTACAACTACCACCAAAGTTACATTTTTGCCCCTTTCTTCTACGTTGACACCTGTCGGTGACCCCTTGAGCTATAAAAGGAGGCCCATGCACAACGTAGAGAGGGTTGGGGGAACCTTGGTAGCTCTCTTGCTCGGTGTAGCTAGTTCTTCAAGCTCCCGAGCTCCCCAACTCAATACAAACCAAGCAGGAGTAGGGTTTTACGCGTCCGTCGCGGCCCGAACCTGGGTAAACTGCCCGTGTGTGCTCTACGATCTGCTCTTTGTGCTCCCTCCGCTCCCTTACCGCACGAACAAGGGGCTCCGGTCCCATAGGTGCTCGTGGTGGATAGTTTCCGCAAGACTTACCTTCGCGGACTTCGTCGACGACAGGCTCCCTCGCCGGGGAGCTCTCCCTTGGCGGGGTGGCCGCCCTCGCCGGGCTACTCGCCCTTGGCGGAGTACCCGCCCTTGGCGGAGCGCTCTCCCTCGCCGGGGAGTTCGCCCTTGGCGGGGATGGCGGGGCCAGCGGCTCCTCGGGAGTAGTCTCCGGGCGCTCCTGTGGCTGCGGCTCCACCTCTGCACAAGACAAGCAAGACAAACAGAGCAACGAGATGTTAGTACAAGGCAAAAACCTCAAGTGCGCCCGACGAGCAAACAGCTCAAGACCAGACTTACGCTGGGGGCTGCGCTGGGGGCTGCTCCTCGGAGCAGCGGTTGGGTCCGGCAAGTCCGTCGCCGGCGCGTCCCCTGTCGCCGCGACGGGCGAGTCGTCCTCGACCACCACCACGGGAACCTTGGCCTTCTTCGCCGCTCGCTGAGCCGGGGTCCTGAAGTCAAAGCAAGAAGCAAAATCAGAATCATCAAAGAAAGAATCGAGATAGAATTGAAGAAGCTACAAAATACAAGTGCTTACTCCTGTTCCTCGTCGTCGTCGTCGCTCAGGGCGGAGAAGTCAAACTCCACCTGAGGCGCTTCCGCGCGAGGAGCGGGAGGTGAAGGCTCCCTCGGGCGCTTGGCGGTCCCCGGGGCTGGGGGCTGCGAAGACCCAGCCTCTGTTGGCGCCGAGGCCCGGGGAGCAGGCGGAGCAACCGCTCCGCTCTGGGAGGCTCCTCCTCCGCTTGGCACTGGTGCGCGGGGCGCCTCCGTCGCGGTTTGGCTCACTCTGGTGGCGTGCGCCGCCTGGCGAGCGGGCTGCTGTTGGGGCGCCTGCGTCCTCGTCGCCGTAGCCGCCTTGCGGAGGCGCTTCAGCGGTGTTCGCTTGGGACTTGCCCGGGGCGGGGAGCTCTCCGAGGAAGAGGAGACGTCGTCATCGAGCCCCAGAGATCCGCCAGTATCCTCGTTGGCTCCGGCGTCCTCCTCCTCCTCCTCCTCCTCGGTGGGCTCGCTGGGCCTAGCACCCTGCCCCGCGGCCCTGCTCCTTCCGGCGGCTCCGCTCCCTCCGGCACCTCTGCTTCCTCCGGCAACCTCGCCTCTTGCCGCGGCCTCGCTCACAACCCCGGGGATCCCGGCATGCCTCAGAGAAGGGACCCCGGCGAGCTCGTCGGGCGGAAGTTTGAGAAGTCTCTGGATCTCTGCCTCCTCGGCCTGGCACGACGCATCCTCGGCCTCTGCCTCGTCGACTGTGAATCCGAAGTCCCCTGCTGCTGCGGCTGTGGCGGCCTCTTCCATCCGGGAAGCAATATAGGCTATGTCCCGCTCCGTGGTGGCCCGGGTGAGACCCTTGATCTCCTCGGAGTTCTTCGGCACCTCCACCAAGTTATCAAAGAAGCTCATGATGGCATCCGGCGTGGGCACTATCCAAGTGGGGTCGACGCCGTGAGAATCGCACGCAGGCATCATTGCACGCAATGCGTCCCGGGCGGTGCTGTTGCATAGTGGTACTACTCCCCGGGGAGGTCTAAACCACTCCGGGTGGGCCGGGTCGTGCTTGAAAAGCTCCCGGAGCATCCCCTTCAGCTCCAGCGCCGTGAAATTGTAATTCAGCCCCGGGCGCAACCTCATTATGTCCGCCGCATTGCCAAACTCCCATGCTGGCCTTTTCCTTTCCTGTAAAGGAGCAATGCGGCGGCGGAGGAAGTCTGCTCCTACCTCTCCGATGGTCAGCTTGGCTACCGGAGACGAAGAATCCTAACAAGGGCAGCGTTGAGCTTGATGTCATCCGCGGCCAAATCACTCCAGTCCCTGCCGCGCACTATAGCAGTTGTGCGCGGCGCAGTGAAAGGCTGCGGCTCGTCCTCCACTATCCAGCACCAATCCGCGCGCCACTCCTCCCACTTGCCGCGGAGCTCTCCTTTCAGATATGACTCCTTCTTGTTCAAGCGGAAGACCCAAGAAATACCTCCGGAGAGGGGAGCGCCGGCCTCTGCTCTAGGCATGAAGAAATGCCGGAAGAGCGCTACGTTTGGATAGATCCCTATGTAGTTTTCGCACAGATGTACGAAAACCGCCATCGTAAGGATGGCGTTGGGGGTGAAGTCTAAGAGATGGAGATTGTAGGTGTTCATGATATCATAGAAAAACTCCGAAAATGGAGGGCACAGGCCGCAGTGGAAGAAGACAGCAAAGAAGAAATACCCGCTGGGGTATAGATCTCTGGCGGCGGCAGGGTAGACTCTGGTGCGGGGATGCGCCTTGGTCTCCTTGGCCCAGAACAGATAGTACTTGTTCCAGAGCTCCCTTGCGCTGAGCCTCGGCGCGAAGACGACGTTCCTCTTCCGCAGGGCGACAAGCTTCGCCGCCTGCTCGGATTTCTCCCTCTTGGTCTTCTCCGCTTTCGCCTTCTCGGCCTTCGGAGCCATGGCGGAGGCGGCGGAGGAAGGGGCGGGAAGCTCGACGGCGACGCGGATGCGGAAGAGGGCGGAGGAGATGAGGAGGCGGAGCGCAGAGGGGGATTTCTGGAGGTGGAAGAAGCAATGAAGACGAAGTAAGGTAACGGCCCCTGCTTCCTCTGCTTTTAAGGGGGAAGTGGGGGACGCTCCGCATTTCCCATTAAAGAACGTGGCCACGATCTCTCCCACGACGCCGCAATCGACGCGTGCCGTTAGGGAGGGACGCGGCGGATGCGGAAGGGGAATTACGGCTCGCCGTGGGCCGCGCGTGCCCGTGCACTGTTTTGGGCCTGGCCCAACAGCGCTCGGCACCGTGTGTGGCCCAGGCCCGGGGGCTCCTGTCGGTGTACTAAGATAGAGGTACCTTAGTACCCCAACTTGTGCACGGGCAGTAGCAGCTTCCCGCGGCAGGGTCTACCATGTGCTTGCCGGAAACCTCTCTGATCCTTATTTAAGCCATTCAAAAACAAAGTATACAAGACAGAAGATCAAGGCCCCGGCAAGTGGAGCTTGCCGGGAAGGCCGTCCCAGGCTCAAGATTACCTCATTAGCTCAAGACCCTGGCAAGAGGAGCTTGCCAGGAAGATCAGAAGATTGCCTCTTAGAAGACACGCCTCGGCGCACCCTGCGCCCCGGCAAGACCCGGGGAGCGACAAGCTTCCCGGCCCGACAAGATCAAGACCCCGGCAAGGTGCTTGCCGGGGGAAGCCTGCGTTGTGTGCCTGCGCTCCGGCTCATCGGCCCACGCGTCGCCCTGGGGCCCGTCCAGGGACGCGTGGCGGATGGCTGTGCAGCCTGAGGGACACGGTGGCACTCCACGGTGACAAGGCTATCGCCGTGGCGAACGGAGACGCAAGGGCGGGCGCTTTTGGGGTCGACGGCGACGGGCATTTAATGCTCTTGTCCCCCACTATCAAAGTAGGTGGTGACCACTGTTCATCCACTGTTCCCGCACTGTTACAACTACCACCAAAGTTACATTTTTGCCCCTTTCTTCTACGTTGACACCTGTCGGTGACCCCTTGAGCTATAAAAGGAGGCCCATGCACAACGTAGAGAGGGTTGGGGGAACCTTGATAGCTCTCTTGCTCGGTGTAGCTAGTTCTTCAAGCTCCCGAGCTCCCCAACTCAATACAAACCAAGCAGGAGTAGGGTTTTACGCGTCCGTCGCGGCCCGAACCTGGGTAAACTGCCCGTGTGTGCTCTACGATCTGCTCTTTGTGCTCCCTCCGCTCCCTTACCGCACGAACAAGGGGCTCCGGTCCCATAGGTGCTCGTTGTGGACAGTTTCCCCCGACAATGCGCTAAAACTTAGTTAGGCTTGGAATAATCTACCTACTCTACGGTAACTCGAAGCAAAGAAGAAGAATCCACCCTGGTAACCTTTCTCGTTGTGGGTCAAAATGATGGACTTCCACGCGGGCCCACAAATATATATAGGCTTGTGATGGCTTCTCGCCCCTCGTTGGTTACCCCAAGTGGAAGGTTTGAGATGTAGCGTAGCGGCAAATTTCCCTTGGCAAAGATACCAAGGATCGAATCCCGTGAGACTCCGAGGGTCGACAAGAAGGTGTCAATAGCGCCAGAAACTTGTGCTTGACAGGACCTGCACACAGATACAAATAACTTTGCTCCCAACGAGTACAGAGAGGTTGTCAATCCCTCCGGCCTTGTCGTTTACAAAGGATCAAACGCAAGAGATAATAGTGGTAGGTATGACTGCAACTAGGAAATAAGAACAGGAAGTAAATAGCGGGTGTGATCAGTGATGGTAATATGGACCGGAGTCCCATGATGTTCACTAGTGATGTCTCTCTCCCAAAAGACGATAAAACAGCTAAGCGAGGTAAACAAATTACAGCTGGGCAATTGACAGGATTATGTGCGCAAACCAATGCTAACTATGCTGCAAAGAAAGGTAGAGGCTCAAAAGCATGGGCGGTACGCTAAGGCAAGTAGACCGAAATCCATCTGCATCTACTACTAATCATCCACCTTGAGATATCTATCCAGAACATCTCACTGGTATTAAGTTGCGAGTCCCACCCAAAGTGTAAACTCAAAGCAACAGACAACTGCATTAAAAGAACTTTGCGTAAAGTGAACAATCCTTGCACCCGCAAGTACAAGCACCGTTGTTTTCCCCCTTGTGGCAACAACACATCCCCTAGACTCATGTTTCTGTCACTCAAGCTAGTCATCGAGGGGCATGAACCCACAATCAAGCATAACGTTCCCTCTTGGAGTTACTACCGACTACTCGGCCAAAGCAATAAATAGCAACGGAGAACATGCAAGAATTACTCAAGAACATAAATATAAAAGAGGTGAATCAAATATATTACTCACACACAATCTGAACATAATCTCATAATCCATCGGATCCCAGCAAACTCAGCAGAGCAACAGCATAAAGATTACATATGTGCCTCGATCATGTAGGGCAGCTCACGAGTTCTAATCGATGAAGAACAAAGAGGGGAGGAGAACATCACATAGCTACTGGTCATGGGCCCATGGTCCAAGGGAGACTACTCACAACTCATCCGGGAAGCGTCCATGGTGGTGGAGAAGCTCCCGGTGGTGGTTCTCCCCTCCGGCAGGGTGCCGGGAAGAGTTCTCCTGGTGCTCCCGATCTTGGAAGCGCGGCGGCAGCGGAACAGAGATGAGATCGTGAAAAAGGGTTCCGTCCTCGAGGGTTTCGGGACGCGTGCAATATATATGCCAAAGGGGGTCACCAGAGGCGGAGGTGGGGCCCCAGGCGCCCCCCTGGCACGGCCAGGGGCGGGGCCGCGCCGAGTGGCCGCCTGGGCCACCCCAGGCTCCCCTCTGGCCCTGCCTTGGTTTTTCCGGAAGCTCCCGAGACGCTGATTTTTCTTGTATTTTTCCCGGAATTTTTAGGGCACTTTTAATATGGGGGAAACCTGAAATAGAAAAACAGCAGAAAACAGGAACTGGCACTGTGGTGCACTGAGTTAACAGGTTAGTCCAAATATGATTAAAAGTGTATGGAAGTGCATAAATATCATAGCAATATCACACAAAAGAGGCATGGAGCAAGCAGAAATTATAGATACGTTTTGGACGTATCAACATCCCCAAGCTTAATTCCTGCTCGTCCTCGAGTAGGTAAATGATAACAAGCATAATTTCTGTGGTGACATGCTATCAACCATATAAGAACTTTTAAGTAAAGCAATCAAGGCATGTAATTCAATTCAAGTCATAACAAGCAACAGTCTATATTAGCATTGTAACAAGTAACATAAGAACATAAAGGTGCAAGAGCTCTCGCTGTCCGTGACTCGAATGTCTCCAAATGGTGTTTGCGTGCAAGAAAGGGGATAGGGATATATGAGAGAGTAAAACATAGTTTGTTGAGAACTTAATCTACTAAAGTTTCACACTTGGTCTTCTTTGGAATCTTATCTTGACTCAACCCCAGACCGTCAGCCAGGTACAAGTCAAAATGATCCACTCCCTTTCGATATTTTGAGCACTCATGCAATTGATGAGCGTAAGCAAGAAAGTCGACACTTAGGATGGCAAAGAGAGAAATGATAGAGGGGGAAGACAAAAAAAGGTGTGAAAGGCTCACATCAATGAGGACAATCATCGGCAAGAGAAAGCCAAATGATAGATATGATGCGAGGAGTAGGGATTGCCATGCAACAGATGCACATATGAGCTAAGGTAAGCTCTCCAATGGAACTAGTGGGGGTGCATCCAACTTTCTTGCTCAAGAAGACCTAGAGCTCTTTTGAGGAGGCTCATCATTGGAATATACAAGCCAAGTTCTATAGTGTGAAGGTCCCCACATAGCTATATGCATAAACGATAATCTCTATGGAGTACAAGGTATAAGATGGAGTACGAGTGTGGATCTCTCAAAAAGAATAGTAGTGTGCCCCCTTCTCTCTTTTTATTTCTTTTTCTCTTTTTTCTCTTTTTTTATTTTTTCGTGGCCTCAATGGCTCTTTCTATTTATCTCTCATTTGTCCTCTTTGGGATCTTTTGATTTTGTCCTCTTTGGGATCTTTTGATTTGTCCTCTTTGGGATCTTTTCCTCACTTTAGGGGCAACACTCTATGTATTACAAGAAGTATAGAAGATCTTTCACACTTTACAAAAGTACTCAACATAAAGAAAATGAAACTATCATGATGTATGCAAATGTATGCCTCTGCCAGTGTAGCAGGATATGCAATGATACTAGCGCGTCATGTAGCAATGATTAGGGCAAGGCCCAACTAGCATGCGGCTCATCGATCAAACAAAAAGCATGTATGACATGAAGATCAAGTCATGAGAGGATGGATGTTGCATGGCAATGTATCTCGGAAAGGCTATGGAAATGCCTTGATAGGTAGGTATGGTGGCTGTTTTGAGGAAGGAAATAATGAGGCTTATGATGACAGAGTGTATCGTGCCAAGGATTTGGATGCACCGGCGAAGTATGCGCCAACTCTCGAGGTGAGAAAGGGCAATGCACGGTACCGAAGAGGCTAGAAAAATATGGTTAGGTGGAAGTGTCAACCTTCGAATACTCACATTAGTCCGAAGAACTCATGCACTTATTATCGATAACTCTCAATCTAATTAGGAGGTTCACAAAGAGACAAGTACCCCGAGGAGGTGTTTATGGGGGTTTGGTTACCCTTGCGCATCCTCGACCCATGGTACGTGAGTGTACTCTAATATTCGATCCCTCCAAAGATTAGTGATCCATTTAGTAGCTAAAGTTCTCAACTATTTTGTAGGTTTTCGAAAATAAACACGGATTGCCCAAAATACGACATCTATCACTAATAGGCTAAAGCTCTTGACACCAAAAGTTCAGACATTACTCATGGCAATACCTCAAAACTATTGCAAGTTACTATTAAAATTAAATAGCAACCTCAATTACCTACTTTAAGTTAAGACACACAACTCAGTGCAACAGGCAAACTCTCTTAACAAGATAAACATGAAAACTCAAGAGAGTTCAGCAACCAACTAAACAAAAGCTCTTTAAAAAGAAAAGCATGAAAACTAAGAGCTAAGCATGACAGTAGCTATTGAAAGACAAAGAACACACACAGCAAAGATAAGCATGAAAATCCTATGTTGTGTTCTAGGTTGAAGTGGAGCGTGTTTCTCTCCCACACAAAGAAAGCTGGGTTCTAACTCGTTATGAACAGCAAGCAAAGCTAAAGAAAACTAAAAAGGAAACTAAAAGCAAGACGCTCCAAGCATAGCACATAACGCATGAAGTGATTAAAATATAGTGGAACGAAAGACGAACTGATAATTGTTGATGGAGAAGGGGGCACGGGGGCATCCCCAAGCTTAGACGCTTGAGTCTTTTTGAATATTTCTTGGGGGTGCACGGGGGCATCCCCAAGCTTGAGCGTTTGACACTCCTGAATCTTTTTATCATCTTCCCTCGCACACTTGAAAACTCCCTTCATACATAACTCATCATAATCTGATTAGCGAGGTTAGTACCCATAATAAAATAACTTTTCCCTTCTGGAAATAAGGATAATCTTGAAGAGCTACTGTTTCTCAAGATTGGAAAAAGGTTTTTGCAAAGAAAAAGCAAGCTCAAGGTTTGCAAAGCGAAGAAAAGGCAAAACAGGACAGAATCTGTGAAAAACAGACCAACAGGTAGTAAATAATTTTTTCGGGGCACTTCTGCAACTCAAATAAAAAAACTTAGAACAGACGCCCGAACGCCAATTGTATAGAGCACGCTGTCAAAAAAATTCAGACCAAAAAGATGATCTGGTGATTTTATACGAATTTTTCTGTCCAAGGACAGAATCTGTTTTCTGGACTGCACGTCACAACTCTTGAAATTTCTTGCAATCGGAGGCTAAACTTGGCACAAAGCTGAAAAGAAAAGATACAATGATGATGCTACTGTAGTAACAAATATCAAGACACAACAAAAGCAAAATAAAATTTTATTCGTTGTGGGCTGCCTCCCAAAAGTGCTTTCTTTTATGCCTTTAAGCTAGGCATAATGCAAAAAGATCAAGTTGTATCAATTGAACCATCATCAAGATCATCAAAAAGCTCTTCAATAGTACAACTAGTCTTAAGAGGACTTTCAAATAAAGGCCTAATAGAGATACTTCTAGGGAGAAGACCAAAAGGTAAAAAGTCAATGGAAGATTCATTTATAAATTTATCAAAGAGAGGTGTTTCTTCCAAAGTCTTCACAGTTTCAACCCCTTTGGCAATAGATGGATTACTTTTGGAACGAGGAGCCTTTGGAACGTAAACGAACTTAGGCTCCTTCTTTGCCGGAGTTTCTACCTTTTTGGTTTTGATTGAGGAGAAAGTAGTTCCTAAAGTGTCAAAGATTTCCTCAATCTTGTCTATCCTAGAAGAATCCAAGTCATGGGATTTGATGGTCTCCAAAATTTTGAGAATTTTATGCATGGAGCTATCAAGCCTATTCAAATTCCCTTGGATTTTACGATCCAACTCATTTATCTTATTAATGTTTGGCATCTCTAGCTCTATCTTTTCAAGTTTTTTCATAATGTGAGCTAGGGTGATGTCCTCTTGAATGCTAACAACAGGGGGGTTTCCAACAAGATTTTCCAAAATACTAAGAGATTCCCAAACTGGGGCTTCTAGGAAATTTCCATTGATAGCAGAATCTAGAATAAACCTATTCCAAGAAGTAATTCCAACATAAAAATTTCTAAGCAGGATAGTAGTAGATTGCTTCTTGGTGGCTCTTTTATGAGAATCATTAATTCTATACCAAGCATCTTTCAGACTTTCACCACCTCTTTGTTTAAAGGTGAGCACTTCTGCCTCACCAAAGGAAAAAGGACCACACATAATGCCAACTAAAAGCGAGATAAATATTTTTGTGATTTTTGGTAAAGGACACTAAAGCAAAAACTGAAAGGTAAACTAACAAGACTAAAAAGCAAAGATAAAAGATAGCGTGCAACTCCCCTATCTTGAAGAGTGGAGTCCCCGGCAACGGCGCCAGAAACTTGCTTGATGGCTTCTCGCCCCTCGTTGGTTACCCCAAGTTGAAGGTTTGAGATGTAGCGTAGCGGCAAATTTCCCTTGGCAAAGATACCAAGGATCGAATCTCGTGAGACTCCGAGGGTCGACAAGAAGGTGTCAATAGCGCCAGAAACTTGTGCTTGACAGGACCTGCACACAGATACAAATAACTTTGCTCCCAACGAGTACAGAGAGGTTGTCAATCCCTCCGGCCTTGTCGTTTACAAAGGATCAAACGCAAGAGATAATAGTGATAGGTATGACTGCAACTAGGAAATAAGAACAGTAAGTAAATAGCGGGTGTGATCAGTGATGGTAATATGGACCGGAGTCCCATGATGTTCACTAGTGATGTCTCTCTCCCAAAAGACGATAAAACAGCTAAGCGAGGTAAACAAATTACAGCTGGGCAATTGACAGGATTATGTGCGCAAACCAATGCTAACTATGCTGCAAACAAAGGTAGAGGCTCAAAAGCATGGGCGGTACGCCAAGGCAAGTAGACCGAAATCCATCTGCATCTACTACTAATCATCCACCTTGAGATATCTATCCAGAACATCTCGCTGGTATTAAGTTGCGAGTCCCACCCAAAGTATAAACTCAAAGCAACAGACAACTGCATTAAAAGAACTTTGCGTAAAGTAAACAATCCTTGCACCCGCAAGTACAAGCACCGTTGTTTTCCCCCTTGTGGCAACAGCACATCCCCTAGACTCATGTTTCTGTCACTCAAGCTAGTCATCGAGGGGCATGAACCCACAATCAAGCATAACGTTCCCTCTTGGAGTTACTACCTACTACTCGGCCAAAGCAATAAATAGCAACGGAGAACATGCAAGAATTACTCAAGAACATAAATATAAAAGAGGTGAATCAAATATATTACTCACACACAATCTGAACATAATCTCATAATCCATCGGATCCCAGCAAACTCAGCAGAGCAACAGCATAAAGATTACATATGTGCCTCGATCATGTAGGGCAGCTCACGAGGTCTAATCGATGAAGAACAAAGAGGGGAGGAGAACATCACATAGCTACTGGTCATGGACCCATGGTCCAAGGGAGACTACTCACAACTCATCCGGGAAGCGTCCATGGTGGTGGAGAAGCTCCCAGTGGTGGTTCTACCCTCTGGCAGGGTGCCGGGAAGAGTTCTCCTGGTGCTCCCGATCTTGGAAGCGCGGCGGCGGCGGAACAGAGATGAGATCGCGAAAAAGGGTTCCGTCCTCGAGGGTTTCGGGACGCGTGCAATATATATGCCAAAGGGGTCACCAGAGGCGGAGGTGGGGCCCCAGGCGCCCCCTGGCGCGGCCAGGGGTGGGGCCGCGCCGGGTGGCCGCCTGGGCCACCCCAGGCTCCCCTCTGGCCCTGCCTTGGTTTTTCCGGAAGCTCCCGATACGCTGATTTTTCCTCTATTTTTTCCAGAATTTTTAGGGCACTTTTAATATGGGGGAAACCTGAAATAGAAAAACAGCAGAAAACAGGAACTGGCACTGTGGTGCACTGAGTTAATAGGTTAGTCCAAATATGATCAAAAGTGTATGGAAGTGCATAAATATCATAGCAATATCACACAAAAGAGGCATGGAGCAAGCAGAAATTATAGATACGTTTTGGACGTATCAGCTTGCCGCCCATAAGCAAGCGATTAAGAGTGTGTCCAAAGACAACCATTGCATGTGTGTGTCCTGAACATATTTATGAAGGTGTGTGATGCATCCATATGTGTTTAATACCCGGCCCAATGCACAACATTGATGTGGTGCATATGTTGAAAATTGCAGAGGTCCCCACACAGAGCAAGAGAGGTTCATGACATGTCGTATGCTCACCCCTCCCCCCCCCCATTTGATCCAGCTGGATGGATTCATGTGTACACATGTGCTATTATATATCACATCATGATCTATACCCTAGGACAAACAAAAAAATAATCTCCTCCTAAGTCAAATTAATTAACCTCTCTCGCTGCCGGTGAAAGTGATGGACCAAGCTAGCCGACAGCAACCATCGCTTACATGTGTGTCAGAACATATATATGGAGAGGTGTGTGGTTGTGATATTTTGAATACCTAATGCACAACTTTGATGTGTCATTTGCCTCAAAAAATGCAAAGTCCCCACACAGAGTGAGGTTCATGTGACACCTAGTATATATATGCTAGTCACCACCCCCCCCCTCGACACGTTCTATACACCTAGTAACACAGCCCTAAAAGAATTAATCCTCCTTGTTCATCAAACTTACCCCTCTCTTGTTGGGTCAAAGTGATGGACGAAGAACTTGTGGGCCCACAGAAAGCGAAGCGTACATCGCATGCGAGTGAGCATTCTATATAGGACTACGTACCACCGTCTGCATGTGTCCCAAAGAGGTGTTTGTGTGATGTTTGAATACGCAATGCACAACTTTGATGTGGCACCACACACACACACACACACACACACACACACACACAGATATATATATATATATATATATATATATATATATATATATATATATCCTGGAAACCAAAAAGTCCCCACATAGAGCGAGGTTCATGATACGTGGTATGTGCTATATGTACACCCGCATTCGATGCGTGGTACATATGCACTTCTATTGAATAGCACAAACAACAAAAGAATCATTCCTTGATGGTCAAATTAACCTCTCTCTCTCTCTCTCATTTGGTCAAAGGGATGGAGGACAACCTCGCAGGCCCACAGATGGAAGTGCCACACGCGAGTAAGTTCCTATAGGGCAACCACCACCTGCATGGTATTGCGTGATGTTTGAATATCGATGCACAACTTTGATGTGGCACCTACCTCGGGAACATGAAAGTCCCCACATGGAGAAAGGTTATGATGTATACATATATAGAGAGAGTATTCATTTTGCCACCTCTTTAACATGTACTACATACTCCTACCGTGCATATACATAACACAAACAAAAAAAGAACCATCCTTGTTGGTCAAATTAACCTCTCTCTTGTTGTACGTTCAACTAATCGACGACGATCTTGTGTGCCCACACAGAGAGTCACACGTGAGTGAGTGTAATAGGACAAAACCACCGCGTGCATGTGCCCGTGTGCTATGTGATGTTTGAATACCAAATGCACAACTTTGACGTGGCACACATGCTTCACTGATACGTCTCCATCGCAACTATAATTTTTTATTATTCCATGCCAATATTATACAACTTTCATATACTTTTGGCAACTTTTTATACTATTTTTGGGACTAACATATTGATCCAATGCCCAGTGTCAGTTCCTGTTTGTTGCATGTTTTTTGTTACGCAGAAAATCCATATCAAATGGAGTACAAACGGGATAAAAACTTACGGAGATTTTTTTTGGAAAATATGTGATTTTTGGGAAGAAGAATCAACGCGAGACGATGCCCGAGGGGGCCACGAGGCAGGGGGCACACCCCAGGGGGGTGGGCGCGCCCCTGACCCTCGTGTCCACCCCGTAAGGCGGTTGGTGCCCTTCTTTCGCCGCAAGAAAGCTAATATCCGGATACAAATCATGTTAAAATTTCAGCCCAATCGGAGTGACGGATCTCCGGGAATATAAGAAACGGTGAAAGGCCCGAATCTGGAGCGCAGAAACAGAGAGAGACAGATCAAATCTCGGAGAGGCTCTCGCCCCTCCCATGCCATGGAGGCCGTGGACCAGAGGAGAAACCCTTCTCCCATCTAGGGAGAAGGCCAAGGAAGAAGGATAAGGAGGGGGGCTCTCTCCCCCTCGCTTCCGGTGGTGCCAGAGTGCCACCGGGGCCATCATCGTGCGACAGCAATCTACACCAACACCTCTGTCATCTTCACCTACATCTTCATCACCTTCCCCCATCTATATACAGCGGTCCACTCTCCCGCAACCCATTGTACCCTCTACTTGAACATGGTGCTTTATTCTTCATATTATTATTCAATGATGTGTTGCCATCCTACGATGTCTGAGTAGATTTTCGTTGTCCTATCGGTAATTGGTGAATTGCTATGATTGGTTTAATTTGCTTGTGTTTATGTTGTTGTACTTTGGTGCCCATCATATGAGCACGCGCGTGGATCACACCATAGTTGATAGGACTATGTATTGGAGGGCAAGAGGGACAGAAGCTTCAACCTAGCATAGAAATTGATGCATACGGGATTGAAGAGGGACCAATATATATTAATGCTATGGTTGGGTTTTACCTCAATGAACGTTAGTAGTTTCGGATGCTTGCTAATAGTTCCAATCATAAGTGCATAGAATTCCAAGTCAGGAATGACATGCTAGCAGTGGCCTCTCCCACATAAAACTTGCTATCGGTCTAGTAACGTAGTCAATTGCTTAGGTGTAGGATCGAAGAAGTATGTCTAGAGGGGGGGTGATTAGACTACTTGACAATATAAAAATCTGCCTTTTGGTTGTGCAAAGTTTTAGGCAGTTTTACAATTAAGATCAAGTCAAGTAACACACTACACATGCAATTCTAGAGTATGGGCAGCGGAAAGTAAATTGCATATATAGTAAAGAGAGGTGGAGAAGATCAAACGCAGTTTGGTGACACGGAGATTTTTGTCGTGGTTCCGATAGGTGGTGCTATCGTACATCCACGTTGATGGAGACTTCAACCCACGGAGGGTAACGGCTGCGCGAGTCCACGGAGGGCTCCACCCACGAAGGGTCCACGAAGAAGCAACCTTGTCTATTCCATCATGGCCTACGCCCACGGAGGACTAGCCTTACTCGGGGTAGATCTTCACGAAGTAGGCGATCTCCTTGCCCTTACAAACTTCTTGGTTCAACTCCACATCTCGAAGACGGAGGCTCCCAAGCGACACCTAACCAATCTAGGAGGCACCACCCCCCAAAAGGTAACAGACGGTGTCGATGATGATGAACTCCTTGCTCTTGTGCTTCAAATGATAATCTCCCCAACACTCAACTCTCCTCACTGATATGGCTGTGGTGGAAGAAAGGTTTGAGTGGAAAGCAACTTGGGAAGGCTAGAAATCAAGTTTCATATGGTAGGAATGGAATGGCTTGATCTCAACACAAGGGTAGGTGGTTCACTTCTCAGAAAGTGTATGGTAGAAGTGGTGGTACTTTCTGATGGCTCTCCTCACGAATGAAGAGGGGGTGGAGGGGTATATATAGCCTCCACACAAAATCCAACCGTTACACACACATTTGACCAATCTCGGTGAGACCGAAGTGAAAACTCGGTCAGACGGAAAGTTCAAATATAGTGAACGTTGGGATTTTCGATGGGACCGAAAATACCATCTCGGTGGAACCGAAAGTGTATCTGATATGAACGTTGTAGATTTCGGTGGGACCGAGAAAGAAAACTCGGTTTGTCCGATTTGAGAAAGAGCAAGAACATGCCAGAATCGGTGTGACCGAAAATGAATTATCGGTGAGACCGATTTGAGCCAAGACAGAAGCTTGCCCATTTCGGTGAGACCGATAATACAAACTCGGTTATTCCGAAATGATGTGAAATGGTTACAGAAGGTTGGCAGTTCAGTTTCGGTGAGACCGATCTCAAACTCGGTATGACCGATTTTTCTAGGGTTTGGAATATGGCAGAAGTGGTTCATCTCGGTGGGACTGAGTTGGAAGAATCGGTTTGTCCGAGATTACTTATGAGTGTGTATAGAAGTGAAAGGTGCTGATAGCTGAAGGAGATAAATCACTAAGCACTTTGAGCAACCAGATCATCAACACAACCTCATCCCCTTTTAATAGTATTGGCTTTTCCTATGGACTCAATGTGATCTTTGATCACTAAACCAGAAATGGAGTCTTGAGCTTTTGCCAATGCTTGCTTTAGCATTTGAGGGGTCCACTTCTTCAGTCATCTTGCCATACCAAAGTGATTGGGTTTCCTGAAACATACTTGATAAAAGCATTAGTCCAACCACAAAGTATGTTGTCATTAATTACCAAAACCACCCAGGGAGCAAATGTGCTTTCAATCTCCCCCTTTTTGGTAATTGATGGCAACACACTAAAATTATACTAAACAAAACATCAAAGCTTATTGAAAGAAAGACAGAATTATCATGAAAGCTTAGACAAGCATGTAGTACACAGGCTCCCCCTACAAGTGTGCAAGATTTTCATAGATTATGGTTTTGGACTACCACAAGCACACAAGAGAAATAAGCAAGATGTGCTACATGCAGCTTGGTTATATGCATCAGAGCAGAAGAAAAGGAATTGAGTGATAATGCATATGTGCATGGTGATTTCTTGCAAACAAGTATTTACAAGCAAGTCACCATCATGCACATTCTGCAAGATGCATATACTTACCTTGAGGTTCCTTGGCATTGTACCTGAAGGGATAAACTTGGGAAAACAAGGTTAGGTAACACAAGAGTATTCCTTCAACCAACTGCAAGAACATCAAGAGTACCAAGCCAGGGAGAACATGTACAAAGAGTGTCTCATATTGAGCACAGGCTTGAATCAGCAAACATGTCTCCGAAACTAAAGGATTTTCATTGAACTCTGAGAGATTTTGCTTTTCATAGGATATCAATTGTGACGATTCCTCTAAGTCTTCTCCCCTTAAACTAAAAGATTCCATGAGATGTCAGAACAAGGGGTTTTGATGGAAATAGCAAAATCAAAAGAATGATGCCAATTGTAATGTCCAATGTAAAACACGACAAAGCTTTGATGTGATTCTCTCCCCCTTAAGATAAGATTGCTTTTGTTCTTCCCTTAAGTCTTCTCTTCTCCCCTACTCCCCCTATTCCCCCTAAGTCCTCTCCCCCTTTGACATCAAGTGCCGAAAAGGACAGCAAACTAGGTAGGGCAGGGAAGATGGAAAGAGAGAAAGAAGGAAAGAAGTGGGATCCTGAAGAATCACAACAGGGCAAATAAGAACATTCATAGAGAAACAATTTTGAATTTAAATTTGAGTCTCCTCCCCTTTAAGATTGAAATTTGAGTCTAAATTTGAGTCCTCTCCCTCTTTAAAATACAGAAAGAATTCAGCTCACTTTGCGAGGTGTATTTCAAAAGATTTGCAATGAATTTGTAAAAGATTTTCAAGGAATTGATCAGAGCCATAAAAAGATTTCCAGAAGGATATTCACAAAGAAATATAAGAAAAGAAATAAAAAAGATTCCTAGATGAAGTTTTTTTTTTTGTAAAGAAAAAATCAATGAGAGAACATAAGAGAAAACAGAAAAACTCCAAAAGCATATGTACTTCATCTAGATAAAGGTCGGCGACAAAGTCACCTATGTTTGAGTATATTGACTTAGGAGTCAAATGAGGACATTTGATCATAGGTCATACTCATCGTTTAAGCTCAAAATGGGGTTGCCATTTTTCGATTAAGCATTTGATGTGATCACATCTTATGAAGCTGCTTGTACTCATGACTTTGAGCAAAGCTCCTCAAAGATGTGAAGAACATACCTTGGGCTTGTTGATGCTTTGCTCATGTAGGTGAACTCGATGTAGGTGCTCATTGAATGTGAAGTTGGAGCGCCATTTCTACTTGTGTAGTTCATCTTCCTACATGGGTTAGGCAAGCAAGGAAATACTCGAGGATATCCAAGATGACAAGAGTGAAATACTAGATGTATAAGGTGTCAAAAAGGATATGTGGAATTTTGTTCCTTGAATTCAACATCCCAAAGGGCTAGATACTTGGTCAATGACAAGATTACTCATGATTTGAGTGTGTGTGGTAATCTTGTGGAATGTAGATCATCCAAGTACCTGCAAGGAGTTAGATGCAATACAAGGAGGCAAATGTGTCCAAGACATATGATCATCATCATAAGAGAAATATCAAGGATTAGTCAAGAGGCTCATGCCTTGCATGCATCAATGGAGTTCTTACTCCAAGTTTGAAGCATCAATGATGTTCAACTCACTCCTTAAGCGACAAAACACTTTCTCATCAAGAGGTTTTGTAAAGATATCAGCAAGTTGTTTGTCAGTACGAACATGCTTAAGATTAATATCACCCTTGGCAATATGATCACGAATAAAATGGTGACGAACTTCAATATGCTTTGTTCAAGAGTGTTGCACAGGATTGTGTCCAATCTTGATTGCACTCTCATTGTCACAAAGCAAGGGAACACATCTCACATGTATCCCATAATCCTTAAGCGTTTGTGTCATCCATAGTAATTGAGCACAACATGAACCAGCAGCAATATATTCTGCTTCGGCAGTGGATAACTATACCGAATTTTGTTTCTTGGAGGACCAAGATACAAGGGATCGACCAAGGAATTGACATGTACCCGAAGTTGACTTTCTATCAACCTTGTCACCGGCATAGTCCGAGTCGGAATAGCCAACAAGATCGAAAGAAGCCCTCTTAGGATACCAAATGCCAAAGTTTGGTGTGTGTATCAAGTATCTCACTATCCTTTTAACAGCTTTAAGATGACATTCTTTAGGGGCTGCTTCATATCGCGCACACATGCAAACACTCAACATTATGTCAGGACGAGAAGCACAAAGATATAGTAGAGAACCAATCATAGAACGGTAAACCCTTTGATCAACGGGTTCTCCATCCTTTGTCAAGTCATTATGTCCACTAGTAGGCATGGGGGTACTCATACCTTTGCTTTCTTGCATGTTGAACTTCTTGAAGAGATCCTCGGTGTACTTTGTTTGTGAGACAAAGGTACCCTCCTTAGATTGCTTGATTTGCAACCCAAGGAAGAATTTGAGTTCACACATCATGGACATTTCATACTTCTCCGACATGAGCTGTCCAAACTTCTTGCTAAAATGGGGGTTAGTTGAACCAAAAATAATATCATCAACATATATTTGGCACACAAATAGTTCACCATTAACCCTTTTTGTGAACAGCGTTGAGTCTATCTTTCCAATCTCAAAGCCTTTTTCAAGAAGAAAGCTAGTTAAGCATTTGTACCAAGCTCTAGGGGCTTGTTTAAGACCATAAAGAGCTTTATGCAACTTGTAAACATGATTAGGCTTTTTGGGATTCACAAAACCGGGAGGTTGTTTTACAAATACTTCCTCCTCAATTTCACCATTTAGAAAAGCACTTTTGATATCCATTTGATAGAGAGTAATATCATGGTGATTGGCATAAGCAAGAAGAATGCGAATGGACTCAAGTCTAGCAACGGGGGCATAGGTCTCACCATAGTCCATACCTTCGACTTGTGTGTAACCTTGAGCTACGAGACGAGCCTTGTTGCGGATGACTTGCCATCTTCATCTTGCTTGTTCCGAAACACCCATTTGGTTCCAATGATGTTTTGATCATCGTTGGGCTTCTCTACCAATGTCCACACCTTGTTCCTCTCGAAGTTGTGTAGTTCTTCGTGCATAGCGTTCACCCAATCCGGGTCTTTAAGTGCTTCTTCTACCTTCATAGGTTCAATACTAGAGATAAATGAGTAATGCTCACAAAAGTTAGCTAAGCGAGTTTTAGAGCGAGTAATTCTCCCGGAGTTGATGTCGTTCATCATTTGTTCCACGGGATGATTCTTCTTGACTCTTGCTCGAACTCGGGATAGCTTTTGTTGATGTTGTGGCTCAGCTTCCTTATCATCTTCATCTTCTTCTTCTTCTTCTTCATTGTTGTTGGTGTTGTCTTGAGGTGGTGGAGAAGGAGGTTGCGGTGGATCTTCTTGTTGCATTTCCTCATCTTGGTGAGTTCCACTTGTGGAGGCCTCCATGTTGCCTTGAGGTTCATCTCGCTGTGAGGTAGGTGGCTCCACATATGTAGATGAGGTACTCTCCTTCACTTCCATGGGACGGATCTTCCCAATAGATAAATCTTGGATAGCTTCCGATGGGTCCTTGTCTCCTACATCAATAGGCATTTGCTCTACTTGCGAGCCATTAGATTCATCAAACTTCACATCTACCGTCTCTTCAACCTTTCAGGTGAAATTATTGTAGACACGGTAGGTGTGGGAGTTTGATCCATAACCAAGAAGAAAGCCTTCATGAGATTTAGGAGCGAATTTAGACCGACGATGCTTATCAAGGATATAGCATTTTGAACCAAAGACACGAAAGTATCCCACTTGGGGTTTGTTACCGGTGAGGAGCTCGTATGATGTCTTGCCGAGGAGCTTATGAAGATAAAGCCTGTTGATAGCATGACAAGCTGTCTCGACCGCTTCTCCCCAAAAATGTTTCGGTGTCTTGTATTCATCAAGCATCGTTCTTGCCATCTCAATGAGCGTTCGGTTCTTCCTCTCAACAACTCCATTTTGTTGAGGAGTGTACGTAGCCGAGAACTCATGTAGAATCCCTTCCTCATCGAGAAAAGAGTCTACATTGGCGTTCTTGAACTCCGTTCCATTGTCACTCCGAACTTTCTTGATCTTCACCTCAAATTGATTTTGGGCCTTTTTGGCAAAGGTCTTGAAGATCCTCTGAACCTGCGATTTATCATCAAGGAAAAATACCCACGTAAATCTGGAATAATCATCAACTATAACTAGACCAAAGGAGTTACCACCAAGGCTTTTGTAAGCATTGGGACCGAAGAGATCCATATGAAGAAGCTCAAGCGGTCTCCTTGTGGTCATGATGTTTTTCACGGGATGACTTCCACCAACTTGTTTTCCTGCTTGACAAGCACTACAAAGTCTATCTTTGTCAAAGAAAACATCTTTAACACCAAGAATGTGATCACCTTTGATTAGCTTGTCTAAATTACGCATACCAACATGTCCTAGCCTTCTATGCCATAACCAACCTTTAGAGGATTTAGCAATGAAACAAGCTCTAGGTTGGGCTTTCTTAGTGAAATCAACAATATATAGATCACCTCTACGAATACCAGTAAAAGCCATGTTTTGATTATCACGACGAAAGACTTGGCAATCTACTTTGGTGAATAGCACATTGAATCCAAAGTCAGCTAATCTAGACACGGAAAGTAAATTGTATCCAAGAGATTCTACAAGCATGACATTTTGAATAGAGCTATCATGAGATATGGCCACCTTACCAAGGCCAAGTACCTTACCCTTGGAGTTATCTCCAAAAGTCACATACTTGCGTGGGCCATCGTTTTTTGCAAGCTCTCGAAACATGTCTTTGTCTCCGGTCATGTGATCGGTGCATCCACTATCAAGAATCCACTCTTTTCCACCAGACATGTAGTCTCTCATATTTGCCATAAGATTGAGACTCTTCATGACTTTGTCTAGCTCGGTGTCCGAATTGGAGTAATCATCATCATGCTCATGCTCATCATCATATTGACCCATAGATTGTTCATCATCAACACCTAGGTCAATTTGATAAGTATTTGCATTAGTTTGGTTAATGGAACAATAATCTTCGGAATGCAATGCAAGAGCATTTCTAATGATAATATTGATAAGACTGGGATCACCCTTCTTTTTCATAAGATCACGAAGCTCAAAAAAGCATTTATCAAAGTTGGGATCATTGGGGTGCAACCTATCGAATTCAATAGTCTTGTGTAGAATTTCATCAAGACTTCTCAAAGAGTAGTCCGGATAAAGTTCTTCCAAGAATTTCCACATAGCATAGGCACACTCAAAGTTTGTAACAAGATTAAGCAAGTCATCAGGTAACCCTTTAATGATAAGATTTACAGTTCTAAGGTTACGAAGCAAATCAAGCTCTTCATCCATGGTAGGGTGCAAGGGATCAAATGGAGGCACATATGGGGTTTCAACATATTTGCACAAATTGTACATTTTAAAGATACTAAGCATTTCAGACCTCCAAGAGTTATAGAACCTTCCATTAAGAACAGGCACTCTATGGCTAACACTCCCATCCGTAGACACGTCCATCTTCCTCCAATGGTGTGTAAACCAAAGCAATGGAGACCAAAGCTCTGATACCAATTGTAGGATCGAAGAAGTATGTCTAGAGGGGGGGTGATTAGACTACTTGACAATATAAAAATCTGCCTTTTGGTTGTGCAAAGTTTTAGGCAGTTTTACAATTAAGATCAAGTCAAGTAACACACTACACATGCAATTCTAGAGTATGGGCAGCGGAAAGTAAATTGCATATATAGTAAAGAGAGGTGGAGAAGATCAAACGCAGTTTGGTGACACGGATATTTTTGTCGTGGTTCCGATAGGTGGTGCTATCGTACATCCACGTTGATGGAGACTTCAACCCACGGAGGGTAACGCTGCGCGAGTCCACGGAGGGCTCCACCCACGAAGGGTCCACGAAGAAGCAACCTTGTCTATTCCATCATGGCCTACGCCCACGGAGGACTAGCCTTACTCGGGGTAGATCTTCACGAAGTAGGCGATCTCCTTGCCCTTACAAACTTCTTGGTTCAACTCCACATCTCGAAGACGGAGGCTCCCAAGCGACACCTAACCAATCTAGGAGGCACCACCCCCCAAAAGGTAACAGACGGTGTCGATGATGATGAACTCCTTGCTCTTGTGCTTCAAATGATAATCTCCCCAACACTCAACTCTCCTCACTGATATGGCTGTGGTGGAAGAAAGGTTTGAGTGGAAAGCAACTTGGGAAGGCTAGAAATCAAGTTTCATATGGTAGGAATGGAATGGCTTGATCTCAACACAAGGGTAGGTGGTTCACTTCTCAGAAAGTGTATGGTAGAAGTGGTGGTACTTTCTGATGGCTCTCCTCACGAATGAAGAGGGGGTGGAGGGGTATATATAGCCTCCACACAAAATCCAACCGTTACACACACATTTGACCAATCTCGGTGAGACCGAAGTGAAAACTCGGTCAGACCGAAAGTTCAAATATAGTGAACGTTGGGATTTTCGGTGGGACCGAAAATACCATCTCGGTGGAACCGAAAGTGTATCTAATATGAACGTTGGAGATTTCGGTGGGACCGAGAAAGAAAACTCGGTTCGTCCGATTTGAGAAAGAGCAGGAACATGCCAGAATCGGTGTGACCGAAAATGAATTATCGGTGAGACCGATTTGAGCCAAGACAGAAGCTTGCCCATTTCGGTGAGACCGATAATACAAACTCGGTTATTCCGAAATGATGTGAAATGGTTACAGAAGGTTGGCAGTTCAGTTTCGGTGAGACCGATCTCAAACTCGGTATGACCGATTTTTCTAGGGTTTGGAATATGGCAGAAGTGGTTCATCTCGGTGGGACTGAGTTGGAAGAATCGGTTTGTCCGAGATTACTTATGAGTGTGTATAGAAGTGAAAGGTGCTGATAGCTGAAGGAGATAAATCACTAAGCACTTTGAGCAACCAGATCATCAACACAACCTCATCCCCTTTTAATAGTATTGGCTTTTCCTATGGACTCAATGTGATCTTTGATCACTAAACCAGAAATGGAGTCTTGAGCTTTTGCCAATGCTTGCTTTAGCATTTGAGGGGTCCACTTCTTCAGTCATCTTGCCATACCAAAGTGATTGGGTTTCCTGAAACATACTTGATAAAAGCATTAGTCCAACCACAAAGTATGTTGTCATTAATTACCAAAACCACCCAGGGAGCAAATGTGCTTTCATTAGGGACAATTTCGCAACTCCTACCACCACTTCTCCACACTCGCTATACTAACTTTATTGCTTCTATATCTAAACAGCCCCTAGTTTTTATTTACATGCTCTTTATATTCTTCCAAACCTACCTCGTTACACCTACAAAGTACTTCTAGTTTTATACTTGTTCTAGGTAAAACGAACATCAAGCATGCTTAGAGTTGTATCGGTGGTCGATAGAACTTGAGGGAATATTTGTTCTAACTTAAGCTCCTCGTTGGGTTCGACACTCTTACTTATTGAAAACTATTGCAATCCCCTATACTTGTGGGTTATCAAGACCTTTTTATGGCGTCGTTGCCGGGGAGTTATAGCATGGGGTAAATATTCTTGTGTGTGCTTGTTTGCTTTATCACTAAGTTTTTTTTATTTTGTGCTCTTGTTTTCTATCTTTAGTTATGGGTAGGAAACTCAAAATACCAAAAAATTAGTGGTACCTACTGAACCAATGGTTGAAGAACCACTCAAAATCTATCACACTACTGAAGCTTTTTACTTGGATCATCTTCGATCCCTATGTGCTCGGGCTGAAACCCCAAGTAGCTTAGTTGAGGGCAAATCTTTAGATGAGCATGCTTGTTATGTGCGACACCGTATATCTAAAAAAGGGAAACTTTTATTGGATCAAATTCGTCGTTTGCAGTGTTATGCTTGGAATTTATGTGAAATATATGATTGTACTTGTTGTTCTAAAGACCCTAAGAAACACCTTCCTTACCAATGTGAGTTTAGTGATAATGGAATCGTATCTTCGTATATTAAAGGGGGTTTATAATTACTATGATGTTCAACAAACTGAAGAATTTGTTGCTTTTAGGGGTACTTGTGAAATTACTTCTTTTATTGAAGAGTGTGATACTACTCTCTACAAATCTGAAAATTTTGCCATAGTTAAATATTGCTATGATAATTATGCTTCTAATCCATATATTAAACCATATATTGAAGACTCCTCTGTTGACCAAGAAGAGACTAATATTCTGCAGGAGTCTATGGAAGAAGAAATTAATGACATTGTGAGCTCGCTGGATGAAAAAGATGAGGAGGAGAGCGAAGAACAAAAGGAGGAAGAGCGGATTGATCACTCGTGCCCACCTTCTAATGAGAGTAACTCTTCAACTCATACATTGTTTAATTTCCCTTCGTGCTTACCGAAGGATGATTGCTATGATAATTGCTATGATCCCTTTGATTCGTTTGAAATATCCCTTTTTGATGAACTTGATGCTTGTTATGCTTGTGGTAAAGATGCCAATATGAATTATGCTTAAGGAGATGAACTTGCTATAGTTCCTTATGTTATGAATGAAATTGTTGCTATTGCACCCACACATGATAGTCCTATTATCTTTTTGAATTCTCCCAACAACACTATATCAGAGAAGTTTGCTCTTATTAAGGATTATATTGATGGGTTGCGTATTACTACTACACATGATGATTTTAATAGATATAACATGCATGTGCTTGCTCCTCCTACTTGCAATTATTATGAGAGAGGAACTACATCTCCGCCCCTCTATGTTTCCAATACGATAAAATTGCAAGAAACTATTTATGCTATGCATTGGCCTTTACTATGTGCGCATGAATTGTTCTTTTATGACATGCAGATGCATAGGAAGAGAGTTAGACTTCGTTGTTGCATGATATATGTTACTTTGTGCTCACTACTAAATCACAAATCATTGTTAATTAAAATTAGCTTTGATATACCTTGGGATCCGGGTGGATCCATTACTTGAGCATTATATGCCTAGCTTAATGGCTTTAAAAAAAGCGCTGCCAGGGAGACAACCCAGAAGTTTTAGAGAGTCATTTATTTCTATTGTGTGCTTTTATAAAGTTTTAAAACAAAAAATATAGAGGGGGACCTAAAACTTTTTCAAAAAGAGAAGCGATTGAAAGGTGATGCATTGCGGAAATAAGGGTCGACCTTGAACACTTGTGTTCATGCTTATGGAAACAATGTAGAATTTTACATGGAAGTTTCTCATAAAAATAATTATCCCCTTGTACAATTCCATTCTATTATAAAAATAATGTGCCAAGAGTTTCCTTTAGGATTATTAAACTGCTTGTTGGTTTGTGCGGTGCAAAAACAGAAACTTTGGCTGTAGTGCGCGATTTTTCATTTTTTACTGGAACGTCGAAAAGATATGAAACTTCTTGCACAGTCTTGATATACAAATTGCTGATTTTTCATATTTTTTCCAGAATTTTTAGAGCTACAGAAGTATGGTGAATGTTCAAATCTTTACAGACTGGCCTATTTTCACAGATTGCTGTTAGAGCTTCATTATTTTCATATGTTTGAGTTCTTGTTGAAGCCTCCTTGACTTGGGGCCATAGAATTGTGATAGCATACAGTGGATAATGTTTGTTTATAATTATACAATAATGTTAGAGCAATACATGATGGGATTTCATTGATCATATGCACTAACCCCGCCACTAAAAGTTCGGTTAAGTTTTGTGTGGATGAAGTGTTCGAAGATCGAGGAGGTCTCGATGTGAGAAGAAGGAGGAGAGGCAAAAGCTCAAGCTTGGGGATGCCCAAGGCACCCCAAGTAAATATTCAAGGAGAATCAAGCGTCTAAACTTGGGGATGCCCCGGAAGGCATCCCATCTTTCTTCAACAAGTATCGGTATGTTTTCGGATTCGTTTCGTTCACATGATATGCGTAAACTCTTGGAGCGTCGTGTAATTTTTATTTTTATTTTAGTAAATGCACCATGCTGGTATGAGATAGTCCTTGGTTAATTTATAGAATGCTCTTTGCACTTCACTTATATCTTTTGAGTATGGCTTTATAGAATGCTTCATGTGCTTCACTTATATCATTTGAAATTTGGATTGCCTGTTTCTCCTCACATAGAAAACCACCATTTGTAGAATGCTCTTTTGCTTCACTTATATTTGTTAGAGAGTGGGCATATCTTTTGTAGAAAGAATTAAAACTCTCTTGCTTCACTTATATCTATTTAGAGAGTTGACAGGAATTGGTCATTCACATGGTTAATCATAAAATCCTACATAAACTTGTAGATCGCTGAATATGATATGTTTGATTCCTTGCAATAGTTTTGCAATATAGAGATGCTAATATGTGGGAGGTACTAGTGAATGATTGTAGTTTAGTAAAAATATTGGTGTTAAGGTTTGTGATTCCCGAAGCATGCACGTATGGTCTCCTAACTATGTAACCAATTTGGCATGCATTGTATTTTGATTGTTTATCTTTGCGTGAATGACGGGGGCGCGCGATGGTTAACTCCTACTAACCTCCCCCCTAGGAGCTTACATCGTAGTATTTTGCTTCGAGGGCTATTAAATTTTTCGCAATAAGTATGTGAGTTCTTTATGACTAATGTTGAGTCCATGGATTATACGCACTCTCACCCTTCCACCTTGCTAGCCACTCTAGTACCGCACAATTTTCATTGATGCATCAAACCACCTTATATCCTTCCTCAAAACAGCCACCATACCTACCTATTATGGCATTTCCATAGCCATTCCTAGATATATTGCCATGTAACTTCACTGTTTTGTTTATTATGACACGCACCATCATTGTCATATTGCCTTGCATGATCGTAAGATAGCTAGCATGATGTTTCCATGGCTTGTCCGTTTTTTGATGTCATTGCTATGCTAGATCATTGCACATCCCAGTACACCGCTGGAGGCATTCATATAGAGTCATATTTTTGTTCTAGCATCAAGTTGTAATATCGAGTTGTAGGTAAATAAAAGTGTGATGATTATCATTATTAGAGCATTGCCCCATGTGAGGAAATAAAAAAAAGGAGAGAGGCCAAAAAAGCCTAAAAGGGGGGCCAAAGAAGCATGTCCAAAAAAAAAGAAAAAAATAGAGAGAAAACAAAAAAATGAGAGAAAAAGAGAGAAGGGGCAATGTTACTATCCTTTTACCACACTTGTGCTTCATCATAGCACCATGTTCTTCATGACAGAGAGTCTCCTATGTTGTCGCTTCCATATACTAGTGGGAATTTTCATTATAGAACTTAGCTTGTATATTCCAACGACGGGCTTCCTGAAATGCCCTAGGTCTTCATGAGCAAGCAAGTTGATGCACACCCACTAGTTTTCTTTTGAGCTTTCATACACTTATAGCTCTAGTGCATCTGTTACATGGCAATCCCTACTCACTCACATTGATAACAATTGATGGACATCTCAATAGTCCATTGATTTGCCTAGTCGATCTGAGACTTTCTCCCTACTTTTGTCTACTACCACCTTCTATTCCACCGATAGTGCTATGTCCATGGCTCACGCCCATGTATTGCGTGAAGAGTTGAAGAGGTTCGAAAAAGTAAAGTATGAAAACAATTGCTTGGCTGACACCGGGATGGGCATGAGGGGTACCTTGTGTTAATAAAAGGGAGCATAAAAGACTATATGATTTTGTAGGGATAATGTTCTTTAGCATTGATATTTTGAAAGACTTGATTGTTTGTTGGGATGCGCGAGTATTAAATTCTTTTATGTCAAATGATAGACTGTTGCTTTGAATCGCTCGTGTCTTAATATTCATGCCATGATTAGATTACATGATCAAGATTATGCTAGGTAGCATTTCACATCAAAAATTATCTTTTTTTATCGTTTACCTACTCGAGGACGAGCAGGAATTAAGCTTGGGGATGCTGATACGTCTCCGTCATATCTAAAAATTTTGATTGTTCCATGCCAATATTATACAACTTTCATATACTTTTGGCAACTTTTTATACTATTTTTGGGACTAACATATTGAGCCAGTGCCCAGTGCCAGTTCCTGTTTGTTGCATGTTTTTTGTTTCACAGAAAATCCATATCAAACGGAGTCCAAACAGGATAAAAACTTACGGAGATTTTTTTGGAATATATGTGATTTTTGGGAAGAAGAATCAACGCGAGACGATGCCCGAGGGGGCCACGAGGCAGGGGGCGCACCCCAGGGGGTGGGCGCGCCCTTGACCCTCATGGCCACCTCGTAATGCGGTTGGTGCCCTTATTTCACCGCAAGAAAGCTAATATCCGGATACAAATCGTGTTAAAATTTCAGCCCAATCGGAGTTACGGATCGTCGGGAATTCAAGAAACGGTGAAAGGCCTTAATCTGGAGCGCATAAACAGAGAGAGACAGGTCCAATCTCGGAGGGTCTCTCGCCCCTCCCATGCCATGGAGGCCATGGACCAGAGGTGAAACCCTTCTCCCATTTAGGGAGAAGGCCAAGGAAGAAGGATAAGGAGGGGGCTCTCTCCCCCTCGCTTCCGGTGGCGCCGGAGTGCCACCGGGGCCATCATCGTGCGATGGTGATCTACACCAACACCTCCGTCATCTTCACCAACATCTTCATCACCTTCCCCCATCTATCTACAGTGGCCACTCTCCCGCAACCCGCTGTACCCTCTACTTGAACATGGTGCTTTATGCTTCATATTATTATTCAATGATGTGTTGACATCCTATGATGTCTGAGTAGACTTTCATTGTCCTATCGGTAATTGGTGAATTGCTATGATTGGTTTAATTTGCTTGTGTTTATGTTGTTGTCCTTTGGTTCCCATCATATGAGCGCGCGCGTGGATCACACCATAGGTTTAGTTGTATGTTGATAGGATTGTGTATTGGAGGGCAAGAGTGACAGAAGCTTCAACCTAGCATAGAAATTGATGCATACAGGATTGAAGGGGGACCAATATATCTTCATGCTATGGTTGGGTTTTACCTTAATGAACGTTAGTAGTTGCGAATGCTTGCTAATAGTTCCAATCATAAGTGCATAGAATTCCAAGTCAGGAATGACATGCTAGCAGTGGCCTCTCCCACATAAAACTTGCTATCGGTCTAGTAACGTAGTCAATTGCTTAGGGACAATTTCGCAACTCCTACCACCACTTTTCCACACTCGCTATACTAACTTTATTGCTTCTTTATCTAAACAGCTCCTATTTTTTATTTAGGTGCTCTTTATATTCTTGCAAACCTATCCCATTACACCTACAAAGTAGTTTTATACTTGTTCTAGGTAAAGCGAACGTCAAGCATGCTTAGAGTTGTATCGGTGGTCGATAGAACTTCAGGGAATATTTGTTCTACCTTTAGCTCCTCTTTGGGTTCGACACTCTTACTTATCGAAAACTATTGCGATCCCCTATACTTGTGGGTTATCATTCACCAACCATAAATGAACTACACCATGATGTGTAGCTCCCTCACTTGAAGCCCGTGGGAGGGACTCATGTGTACACATGTGCCCGAACTTTGATATGGAATATCACCATGATCCACATGACACACATGCCAAGATGAATCGACCTTTGGTAAAATGCCTCTCGTTGCTGGTGGAAACTGAAAACCTTTGCGGGCTAACGAATGGGCACGTCGCTGATAACCACACGATGGAGTGTCCGAGAGGACCACCAATGCATGTATGTGGCCCGAACATGTATGTATGAAAGGGTTGTGTACTGCTTTGAATAACCAATTCATGACTTTGATGTGGCATATATGACTCACAAAATGATCAATAATCCCACACGGAGGCTCACAACTCGTAGTGTACTGCGGGACCCCCCCCCCACACACACACACACACATCCCGCACCACCATAGCCACTCTGAGGCATGTCAAACTTTTTCTACAGTGAACATGTGACCAAAGGAGTGTCGTGTTAAAATTTAAAAAACAGAGATCATTCGACCGTTTTTATACATTGATCGATTTCCTAGGGTTTTAATGTGCAAAAATCAAATTTGAGCTACATGTGCACCAAAATGGATTGCAAAATCATATGTGTGTCCCTGGGTGCATGTTTCCCCATGCAAGAGATTTAAAAACATTTTGAATATAGATTTTTAAAATTTAGTGAATCCAAAACTTAGTTGAAATCATGAAACTTATCATGGTGTCATATATGGACACCAGTAGACTGTGATATTGTATTTTTCATCAAATTTGAGACACGTTTTGATATAATTTTCTTACAAATGGGTGATTGTTAGTAACTGCAACAAATATCTCATGCTGATTATTTATTCGGACCGTGTGCGTTAGACAGTGCCATGCTTCGGTTAGGCAGTAAAGCGGCAGAATGAATCATCAAAAAATAAATAAATAATACGTGATGCCACGTGCCTCGTGTGCCGTGCGAGCAGGCGTGAGTTGATGGGACACACATGAGAAGCCTGTTATGCAGGCAGACCAGGAGGCGTGCGTGCATGTGTATGAATTGACGGGAGGCATTTTCGCTGCGCAGTGTCACCGGGAGGCGTGCGAGTATCTGTGTGAAATGATGGTAGGAATGACACAAGTCTGCCGCGCAGGCTCACCGGGAGGCGAGACAGCCTTTCACCACCGCCCGCCTCGCTCCCACTGGTATGTATTAATGGCACACCCGATACGCCGGCCATAATAGGCGGCCGCTCCCCCGGTCCACAGTGGTCACCAACGTTTGGACTCTGGAGTGTATGAGGATGTCGCCGAAGCGCACCATCGGAGGGAGTGGTGATGCCGGGGCTGGTGAAGCACCTATGCAACGCGTGAAGATGGGAACAATGGTTGCCATCGCCACCGACGAGGTCTCGCGTGGGCAGCAGCACGACCGTGACTTCGTCGGTGCCGTCGTGCCCCCCGAGCCAGAGCCGGAGGTTAACAGCCACTTCGGCAACGACTGCGACTCCGACAGAAAACCGTTAGTCATCTATATACCCATTTGTGCAACAAACATATCATGTGTTTTCTCTAGTTACTCCCCGCTCTCTAATTTGTTTGGAATACAAATCTGATAGTTATGTTCTCTCAGTCCATGAAATCAGAGTAATTAAGATTCACTAGATGCACGTAGTGTGTTGATTGTTTGAATGGTATTCATATAGGGTTAGTGATTAATTGTTTGTTCTGTACAAATGATTTTTGCTAATAATCCCACTAGGGTTAGCGTGCGTGCTAAAAATTCGTGGCCAGATCTTGAGAATTGATTTTGAATGTCCTACATATATGTTTGTGCTTTTTTTCTTCCAGATCTTGAGAATTGATTTTGAATGTCCTACATGTATGTTTCTGCCAGTTTTTCTTTCAGATTGGTATGTACACATATGAGGCTATGGCCAGCACTGCCACCGGATGTAGATCTTGGACCCGGATGCGCGGCCAGAAGCGGCCATGCCCCCTGGACCTGAGGAACCGGTAGAATTTCCGGTGGACCGCATCAGCGATCTCCTGGACGCCATCCTTGGGGAGATCATCTACCTTCTCCCCACCAAGGATGGCTTCCACACACAAGTCCTCACATCTCGTTGGTGCACTCAGTGGCGTGCCGCGCCTCTTAATCTCGACTATCGTCAGCTATATGTCGATGATGACTCTGAACTCCCCGGAGCCATCATCTCCTCCCACTAGGACTCCGTTCAACCAATCTGCATCCCGGCATGCTACCTGCTGGACATACCCTGCATGGTGTCCGCATGGCTGACATCCCATCAATTCGATAAAATCCAGTAGCTTGAGTTCTACCATTAGTGCAACGACATGTTACCACCAAGAGCTGCATCTGTGCCCTCACCACCGATGAAAATCTCATGGTTTTCCTACTCTCTCCACACCGCCACCTTGACCTGGTGCCATCTAGCAGACAATCTGGTACAAATGCTTCCACTCCCATTGCTGAAAAAACTTGCTCTTGTGTTGGTTGATCTGTAGGTGGCCTCACTGCACAACATCATCCACTCCAGCTACCCTGCACTGGAGCATCTAGTGATTGTTTTTGGAAAAGGAATCCATATCCCTTGTCTCAAAACGAAGTCGCCTCACCTTGTAAGCATTGGAATTCATTACATGAGCTCATCATTGAAGACGCCCCTTCACTTCAAAGGTTGCTCCTTGATTGTTGTTATAAACCTTCGCAAAAATTGTGGTCTCTGCGCCTAAACTGGAGACCTTGGGTGTATTTCCTGATCCGTTTGAAGGTTGCAATTTGGTGGTTGGCTCCACACTTATTCAGGTGTTGTATGTTATCCATGTACACTTTAGTAATATGCATTTTTCATTTGTGCTCATAAGTTAAATATCATCTTGGAGTACACTTTCGGTGCTAATATTATGTTCTATGCTGAATAAAGAGCTTGTCCATGGATGGCGTATCAGGGGTGCTGGATTCTGTCAAAACCTTATATATTTATAGGGTGTCTTGATTTGAACACCACTATTGGCTTGCTGCGGTGCTTTCCATGTCTAGAGAATTTGTATATAAAGGTGATGATTTCACACACATTGAAAGCCCATATATAATGTACTAGAATTAACCGTTCAGTTGTCGCTCCTTCGACATACTCTATTTTAGACATTAACTATATTCAATCTTCATGTCTATTTAGGTACTAGGACTTCTAGGAAAATGTGTAACCAATTGATGGCAGAGGAACCACAAGGATTTTAATAGATCTCAAGACATTCGTTTGAAAACAATAACGGTGGAAGGATATGCATCCAACCATGTAAACACTAGCTTTGTCACATTCTTCATGAGGAATGTGAGGGCTCTATTATCCGTGAAGATTAAGTTTTTCATCAAGAAATTTCTCACAGAACTGTATGTTAAACAACATAAAAAGAAGTTTCAGGTGGACCTAAGGGCTTCTGATCGTGCTCGGCTTATATTTACAACAACTTGTCGTCATCATGGACCAGTAGATCTTTTGTACCGGGATCTTGATTTTATGGATCAGACCGATCCGTTTGATTGTGACTGCCAAAAACTTTGGTTGAGTTAGATGTTATTGCCCTGCTTATTCTGGGTTATGTGTAAACCTGATGAACAATTAATTATCATGCTTTTGTACCTTTTGTAAGCTGGAGTTAGATATTTTTGCCCTTTTCAACTAGGGTTTGACCCATATTTTCATTCATACTGGGCTTTGATCTTTGTTCATTACAGAATCTGCAAGTTCTTAGCACCCGCCATCACCCACCAAACTTATTTTCAGCTAGCACACCAAATGGGATGTAATTCTTAATAGTAAAAGCCGCATGGTAGTGATAGATTTGGATTCTAAAAATTTGGGACCCATGAGGAAAAAGCCTATCCAAGGTGGTGCCTACTTGACAGTGAACGTTGAGAAACCTGGTTTTAAAATTACTGTAAATCCAAAACTTGCTTCAAAATCATGAAACATGGCATGGTGTTATGACATGGCACCAACATGCTGTGGTAAAAAAATAGTCCAATTTGGGACAAATTTTGGTATAAACTTCTTACAAACCGGAGCTTCTCTCAAGAACCTCATGTTCCGACAGGGAACTTGTCACCTATATGTGTGCGAAACGACATACACTGTTTGTTCCCTCTTTGATTTATTTTCAGAGGCAACATGCAACTATAGGAGTGTTGTCCTAAAAAATATGAAATTATTCAGCACTCATTTTGCATTTTTATATATTATTTGAGTTTTCTAGGCATTTTGGAACATACTTTGGTGTGTGTAAAGGTCATGTGTCTACTAGCCACCTATGTAATTGGTTGTTCAACTTGGTTATGGAATCAAGTCCTTATAAGTACATATATTATTGTTCTGTATGCAATGACAAAGCACACGAACCATACTAGGAAACCCGTCGGTGATGAATTCATCAATCGCTGGCAATTGTATACCAGCAAGAGTTTGCCCACAACACGCACGGCTTAATAGCAGAAATTGTCAATGTTATTATGGATCTTTGCACACATTTCTGATTAGGAACCTGTTTGTCGTATATCGCACACACCTTGATATGGCTGACCATTTCTGTTGTGTTGCCTAATCACAAACAGTTCATCCGAGTGAACTGTATGCTGCATATTGCACACACCTTCATCTGGCTGCCTGTTTCTGTTGTTCCGCCTCATCCCAACCAGTTAATCCGATTTAATTGGATGTCGTATATCGCACACGCCTTCATTTGGTTGTCCTTTTTGTTCTTCTGCCTCATCGCAAACAGTTCTTTGAATTGAACCGTATGGCCCGCATCGCACACACAACTAAAATCTAAACCGTGTTCAATGTATCCGCCATCGCAAATGTTTTGCATTTTTACGGTTTTTTACATCACCGTTTGTGATTAATGCATCACACACAGTTTTGTCAAAGGGTCTCTGATCGTAGTGTCGTGTTAGCAGCATCCTACAGTAGTGATATATCATCTGCTTGCTGGATTGGCTACTACAAATATCATACTAAGGCATACCTTATTGCCGAAGTCTAGAGATCACAGGATGATGTGTGGTCATTCCATCAACTTGCTACATTTGTTTGATGTTCCCCAGAAATTCAAAGTGATGAGCTTGATAGTTGAAACAGTCAAGAGGATAGCTGCTGGCCAGAAGAGATCATGTGGATATGCACCACACATTCAGATGTTAATCAACTCCAAGATTGGAACATGTACATATCTGCTAGACCATGAGCACCTTCCTCTTCAGCCTGAGTTTGAGGATAATGTAGTGGTGATGGACCCTTCACGCCCTACATCTGTTGAGGCCCATGAGAAGGTTCAAGCAGCAGCAGCAGCAAAGTCAGCAAAGAAACCCACTTCATCAAGTGCCCCCACAGCTAACATCAAGTCAAGAGATGATCAAATAAAATATCTGCTCGAAGCAACCCTGAGGATTGAGCAAAGTCTGGTGAACCTAGCCAAGAACCAAGGGAGCCTAGAAAGGATTGTGGAAACAAAGATGCATGATCTTGATGTAACGGTCACATACATTCAAGCTACAGTTGACAAGATAAGGGATGATATGGAAGCTGCAGGTTTGGACAGTGGAATTGATAGGCCTACCACTAAGAGGTATCAGGCTATGCCTAGAGCACCAAGATCTTCAGCAGTGCTCGTTGTAGATTCGAGGACCACTCACTCTGCACCTGCGACTACTGCTCATGTGCCCCCTCCAGTATCAACTCCACCAGTTCAGCAGACATCTTCAGAGGCATTTGCAGATGTTGTTCTCTCAACGCCATCTACATACACTAGAGCTACAAGCCAGAAGACCCCTTCAAAAGCTCCAGAGGATCGTGCCTAGAGAGCCGCATAGTGCTATATGTTTTCAAGGTTTTTGGTAACTTGTTGCCAAAGGGGAAGAAAATGTATAGATCATAGGTGATGTCTACTACGCAACTTTATTCTTGTAGTAGACTCGTGTTGGGCCTCCAAGCATAGAGTTTTGTAGGACAGTAGCAATTTTTTGTCAAGTGGATGACCTAAGGTTTATCAATCCATGGGAGACGTAGGATGAAGATGGTCTCTCTCAAACAACCCAGCAACCAAATAACAAAGAGTCTCTTGTGTCCCCAACACACCCAATACAATGGTAAATTGTATAGCTGCACTAGTTCGACGAAGAGATGGTGATACAAGTGTAATATGGATAGTATATATTGATTTTTGTAATAGGAACAATAAAAATAGCAAGGTAGCAAGTAACAAAAGTGAGCACAAATGGTATTGCAATGCTTGAAAATGAGCCCTAGGGTCCGTACTTTCGCTAGTGCAATCTCTCAACAATGCTAATATAACTGGATCACATAACCATCCCTCAACGTGTGATGAAGAATCACTCCAAAGTTCCTATCTAGCAGAGAACATAAGAAGAAATTGTTTGTAGCTATTCTTTCCGATCGATCTATCCAAGAGTTCGTACAAAAATAACACAAAGTTATTATTTCCGATCGATCTATCAAGAGTTCGTACCAAAATAACACCAAGTTATTCTTTCCGATCGATCTATCAAGAGTTCTTACTAAAATAACACCAAAACAAATTCAGATTCATAATACTCAATCCTACACAAGAACCTCAAAGAGTACCCATAGATTTCTACCGGAGAAACAAAGAAAAGAACATGCATCAACCCCTATGCATAGATTACCCCATTGGCACCTCGGGAATCCGTGAGTTGAATGCCAAAACACATATCAAGTGAATCAATATGATACCCTATTGTCACCAAGGGTATTCATAGCAAGACATACATCAAGTGTTCTCAAATCCATAAAAATATTCAATCCGATAAGAACAAAATCTCAAAGGGAAAACTCAATTCATCACAACAAGATAGAGAGGGAGAAACACCATATGATCCAACTATATTAACAAAGCATGCGATACATCAAGATCATGCCATCTCAAGAACATGAGAGTGAGAGTGAGATTAAACACATAGCTATTGGTACAAACCCTCAGCCCTGAGGGTGGACTACTCCCTCCTCATCATGGTTGCCCCCGGATGATGAAGATGGCCATCGGTGATGATTTACCCCTCCGGCAGGGTACTAGAACAGGGTCTAGATTGGTTTTTCGTGGCTACAGAGGTTTGTGGCAGCAGAACTTCTGATCTAGGGTTATTTCTGGAGATTTATGTATTTATAGGATTTTTGGGCATTGGTTTCACGCGAAGATGGGCCTCGAGGTGGGCACGACACACCAGGGCGCGCCTGGGGCTTGGCGCGCCCTGGCGGGTTGTGCCCACCTCGTGGCTCTTCTGGCCCTCCCATGAAGCTTCTAGTGCCTCTTTTATTCCAAAAATATCGTCAAAAAGTTTCGTTACATTTGGAGAACTTTCATTTCTGCACAAAAAACAACACCACTGTAGTTTTGCTGAAAATAGCGTCAGTTTGGGTTAGTTCCATCCAAATCATACCAAAACCATATAAAATTGATGTAAACATGGCATGAATACTTCATAAATTATAGATACGTTGGTGACGTATCAGCATCCCCAAGCATAATTCCTACTCGTCCACAAGTAGGTAAATGATGAAAGAAATAATTGATGAAGTGTGAATGCTAGCAAAGTGCATAAGTTTGATCAATGATTACTTTTCATAGCATCATAACAGCAAGTCTTTATCATAAAACTCATCATGATAAAGTAGCAATTGAAAATGGATTTTTTTTATGTTGAATGCTACTTATCATATTCATTGCATACTCTTTTCTTTTGTAGCATGGACATTTGGACTTGAATGATTCAAAGCAATAGTCTACAATTTGACATGAAAACATGAATATTCAAGCAATATCAACAAGCAACCATGTTGTTCAAAATATCAACGCTAAAGAAAGTTCTCCCTTGCCCATTACGCTCAATCATTGATCCATTCATGCAACACATCCAAATGTTAGCTACATCCAATGCTCAAGTGTGATAATAGTGTTCCGTAGTTGGTGCTTTATAAGAGAAGATGAGACTCAACAAAAAATAAAAATTGCATAAAAGTAAGTAGCTAGGCCCTTCGCATAGGGAAGTAGGGATTTGTAGAAGTGCCAGAACTCAAAGCTTAAGATGAGACTCAACGAAAATGAGGGTGCCTTCCAATATCTTCCATGCTAAATAAATCACAGGCGGTTCTCAAACATGAAAATAAATTTATTTCCTTTCCACCATTATTTCACAATCCATGGCTAGCCGAATTCATGGGTGCCTTCCATACCAACACATACCAAGGAATTCATTTGTGGTATTTTTTGCGTTTCGGGACTGGGCATCCCTATTACCGCCATACTCTCGTGCAATGGCAAGTGAATAAAAACTCATCTTGAAGATAACCTACTCAACATGGAAAATATCGGCCACTCCTCGTCGCTTCATGAGCGGTACTGGCACACAAAACAGAAATTTATTTTGAAAATTAGATATGGCACATACAAATTTGCTTAGGACAGCATGGAAATACCGCATAAGGTAGGTATGGTGGACTCATTTGGCACAACTTTAGGTTTTAGGATTTGTATGCACAAGTAGTATTCCCACTTACTACAAATGGAGGCTAGCAAATAGATTGAGAAGCGACCAACCAAGGAAGAAAAACCATCATAAACGAACATTAAACATAACTAACACTGAATAATGCAACACAAGTAGGACATAACTTCATTGCATAACTATTGACTTAATATGCATGCATAGGGAATCTCAAACCTTGACACCAATATTCTTACTAAAGCATAATTACTCACCAACATGACTCACATATTACTATCTCCATACCGCAAAATTATTGCAAGGAATCAAACTTATCATATACAATGATCTACATGAAAGTTTTTATTATATCCTTCTTGGATATTCATCATATTGGGACCAATTTCATAGCTTGTGTAAAAAAATTATCACTATTATCATCTCTCAAAATAATATCAGTGAAGCATGAGAGTGTTCGACAAACTACTCCAAAAAGATATAAGTGAAGATCAAATGAGTAGTTAAGAGAATAGGTAGCTATGTGAGGACTCCCTACCAATTAAAAATGTCAGATCTAAGGATTTTATTCAAATATCAAGCAAAACAAAATAAAATAACATTCCAAGAATAGCACATCTCATGTGAAGAAGCAAAAACTTAGGATCAACCTAGGCTAACCGATAATTGTTGATGAAGAAAGGTGGGATGCCTACCTGGGCATCCACAAGCTTAGATGCTTGAGACTTCTTGAAATATTATCTTGGGATGCCTTGGGAATCCCCAAGCTTGAGCTTTTGTGTCTCCTTAATTCCTTTCATATCACGGTTTCCCTAAATCTCAAAAACTTCATCCACACAAAACTCAACAAGAACCCGTGAGATAAGTTAGTATGAACCAACTAAAAACCTTATCATCCTCTATTGTAACAAATCACTAAAATTATAATTTAACATTTCATACTAAATGCCTCTGCATATTTAATACTCATATCCTCAAATAGAACCATTAAACAAGCAAACATATGCAAACAATGCAAACATAACAGCAATCTTTCTAAACAGAACAGACTATAAAGAATGCAAGAAGATTCATACTTCTCTAACTAAAAAATTATAAAAATTTACCAAACTGTAGAAAATTTACCATAGCTTATTATGAAAAAAAAATCAACATTTTATCACATTCTGACTTTTCTAAGGAATTTTTGCAATAGCAATAAACTTTCTGTTTTCAAATAGCAACACATAGATTTGCAAAATAAGCATGGTAAAGGATATCATTGACACTTTTATTGAAATAAAAGATACATTACATTATTACAAATAACAGCAATCAAATCCAACTTAAGTAAATAACTCTCCAAGCAAAACACATATCATGTAATGAATAAAAATATAGCTCCACGTGAGGTTACCGATAGTGTTGAAGACGAAAGAGGGGATGCCTTCTGGGGCATCCCCAAGCTTAGTTGCTTGGGTCTTCCTTGAATATTACCTTGGGGTGCCTTGGGCATTGATACGTCTCCAACGTATCTATAATTTTTTATTGTTCCATGCTATTATTTATGAAGTCTTGGATGTTTAATGGGCTTTATCATACACTTTTATATCATTTTTGGGTTAACCTACTAACCCAAAGGCCCAGTCCAGATTGATGTTTTTTGCCTGTTTCAAGGTTTTGCAGAAAAAGAATATCAAACGGAGTCCAAACGGAATGAAACCTTCGCGAGAGATATTTTTGGAGAAAATCACGCACAGGGAACTTGAGAACCACGTCAGGGGAGCATCCAGGCCCCCACGAGGGTGGGGGGCGCGCCCCCTTTCCAGGGCGCGCCCCCTACCTCGTGGGCCCCTCGAGCGTCCCCTGGTGTCCTCCTTCCTCCTATATAAGTCTACGTACCCCAAAACCTTCGACAACAGAGAGAAAACCCTAATTCCACCGCCATAACCTTCTGTTCCCGTGAGGTCCCATCTTGGAGCCTGTTCCGGAGCTCCACCGGAGGGGCATCCATCATGGAGTTCTTCAACATCATCATCATCATCATCGCCCTCACCATGAGTTGTGAGTAGTTTACCATAGACCTTCGGGCCAATAGCTAGTATCTAGATGGCTTCTTCTCTCTCTATGGATCTCAATACAAAGTTCTCCGCGGTCTTCGAGGAGATCTATTCGATGTAATCTCTTTTTGCCGTGTGTTTGTCGAGATCCGATGAATTGTGAGTTTATGATCAAGATTATCTATGAGAAATATTTGGTTCTTCTCTGAACTTTTTATGTGTGCTCATAATATCCTTGCAAGTCTCTTCGAATTATTGGTTTGGTTTGGCCTACTAGATCTATAGTTCTTGCAATGGGAGAAGTGCTTGGCTTTGGGTTCAATCTTGCGGTGTCCTTTCCCAGTGACAGTAGGGGCAGCAAGGCACGTATTGTATTGTTGCCATCGAGGATAAAAAGATGGGGTTTATATCATATTGCTTGAGTTTATCCATCTACATCATGTCATCTTGCTTAAGGCGTTACTCTGTTCTTATGAACTCAATACACTAGATGCATGATGGATAGCGGTCGATGGGTGGAGTAATAGTAGTAGATGCAGAATTGTTTCGGTCTACTTGTCTCGGACGTGATGCCTATATACAATGATCATGCCTAGATAGTCTCATAATTATTCGCTTTTCTATCAATTGCTCGACAGTAATTTGTTTACCCGCCGTAGAATATCGCTATCATGAGAGAAGCCACTAGAGAACACTATGCCCCCCGGGTCTATTCTCGACATATCCATCTACATCTACTTTACTTTTATTGCTTTTATTTGATGTTCTTATAAACCAAAAATATAAACTATCATCTCTATCAGATCTCACTTTCGTAAGTGACCGTAAAGGGATTGACAATCCCTTATCGCGTTGGCTGCGAAGTTCTTATTTGTTTGTGCAGGTGCGAGGGTGTCGGTGTACTAAGATAGGGGTACCTTAGTACCCCAACTTGTGCACGGGCAGTAGCAGCTTCCCGCGGCAGGGTTTACCACGTGCTCGCCGGAAACCTTTCTGGTCCTTATAAAGCCATTCAAAAACAAAGTATACAAGTTAGAAGATCAAGGCCCCGGCAAGTGGAGCTTGCCGGGAAGGCCGCACCAGGCTCAAGACCATCACATTAACACAAGACCTTGGCAAGAGGAGCTTGCCAGGAAGACCAGAAGACTGCATTTCAGAAGACATGCTTCGGCGCACCCTGCGCCCCGGCAGGGCCAGGGGAGCGACAAGCTTCCGAGCCCGGCAAGATCAAGACCCCGGCAAGGTGCTTGCTGGGGGAAGCCTGCGCTGTGTGCCCGCGCTCCAGCTCATCGGCCCACGCGTCGCCCTGGGGCCCTTCCAGGGACGCGTGGCGGATTGCTGTGCAGCCTGGGGGACACGGTGGCACGCCACGGTGACGAGGCTACCGCCGTGGCGAACGGAGACGCATGGACGGGAGCTTTTGGGGTCGACGGTGATGGGCATTTAATGCCCTTGTCCCCCACTGTCAAGGTTAGGTGAAGACCACTGTTCATCCACTGTTCATGCACTGTTCCCGCACTGTTACAACTACCACCAAAGTTACATTTTTGCCCTCCTCTACGTTGACACCTGTCGGTGACCCCTTGAGCTATAAAAGGAGGCCCATGCACAATGTAGAAAGGGTTCGGAACCTAGATAGCTCTCTTGCTCGGTGTAGCTAGCTCTTCAAGCTCCCGAGCTCACAAACTCAATAAAACCAAGCAGGAGTAGGGTTTTACGCGTCCGCGCGGCCCGAACCTGGGTAAACTGCCCGCGTGTGCTCTTCGATCCGCTCTTTGTGCTCCCTCCGCTCCCTTACCGCAACGTACAAGGGGCTCCGGTCCCATAGATGTTTGTGGTGGACAGTTTCCCCCGACATCTTTGGCGCGCCAGGTAGGGGGCGTCGAGGTTGTGTGAACCTGATCCGGTGCTCACGCGGGCGCACTCTTCATCAACCTCTCCAGCTTCATCAACTTCATCAGCAACAGCAACATGGCCCCGAAGAAGAAAGCTTCGGAGGTCGGAGGCCCGTCTGCGTCGATTCCACCGCCACCAGAACCAACGGTGGGTGGAGGAGACGCCGGCGGAAGGGTGGTCGCCGGCGAGGAAACTCATGGCACCGCCAAGTCTAAAGACAAGACGGACGACCGGGCAAACTCCAAAGCCTCGGTCTCCGTAGACGCGCCACGTCCATCTCAGCAGACGACAGGCCAGCAGCGCCGTGGTACAGGAGGTACCATCCGCTTGCTGGGCCAAGGACAAGCTGGAGGCTCGCGGGATGCTCAAGGCCATCATCCTGGCACGAGCAAGGCGCGGTCGCCGGGGCGAGAGACTGCTCCTTCCAACCCTGTTAGAAGTCCGAGCATATCTTGCTCCTCGCACCGCTCGCCGCCGCTCCCCTCCTCTCCAGCAGAAGCTCTCGCAAGAGCGCAACTGCTCCTCGACTTCCCTCCAGCGGCAGACAAGGCCGAAGACTGGAGGGCGACGATCCAAAGCCTCATCGCCTTCGCCAACAACGACACGCCGCAGCAGCCGGCGACATCGCGGCCACGGCAAGTCGACCAGGCGAAGGCCGACGGCGACAAGACCGCCGGGGGTGCAACCACCGTGCACTCCCCGCCGCGGAAGCAAAAGACGCCTCCCCGTCGGATTAACGTCGGCGACGACTCCACGACGTCGTCGGATCCGCGGGCTCGTCGGGACTAGCGCCAAGTCCTCGACGACCGGCGACTACTTGCCGGCGGATCTCCCTGAGGCCGCCGCCAAGGTCCCCAAGATCAACAATCAGAACGCTGAGGAACAGTTTGCTCCTGCAGATCTAAGGGTCTGTACAGTTGAAGCAAACGTTCACGACAAGCCTTGCCCCGGCAGGCTTGCCGGGGGACCATCAGCTCCGGCAGAACCAGAGGTTCTTGCCGTAGAAGCTGGGGTTCCCGCAGCGGCCCTCATGCCTTTAGTCCTTGCCGTCGAGCCCCGGGCTCCGGCATGGGCACAGCAGATCGTCCGTTTTCTGCAAACTGGAGAACTTCCCGATGACCCAGCAGAGATAGAGAAAATAACCAGGCAGTCAAGTATGTACCAGTTCGTGGACAATGAACTGTACAGAAGAAGGCTCAATGGTGTCAGGTTGAAGTGCATTTCCAGAGAAGATGGGCAGAAGCTGTTGGCAGAAATACATGGAGGCATATGTGGCCACCACATTGGTGCAAGGGCACTTGCCGGGAAGGCATTCCGGCAAGGGTTCTTTTGGCAAGAAGCCCTCCAAGATGCAACTGCACAAGTAACCAAGTGTGAAGCGTGCCAGTTCCATGCCAAGCAAATTCATCAGCCAGCTCAAGCTCTCCAGACGATCCCTTTGTCCTGGCCCTTCTCGGTCTGGGGGCTCGATATCCTCGGCCCCGTCCCCCGTGCTGTCGGGGGCTTTGAGTACTTGTACGTCGCAATCGACAAGTTCACAAAGTGGCCAGAAGTGGAACCAGTGAGAAAGGTGACAGCACAGTCAGCAGTCAGATTCTTCAGAACGATTGTTTGCCGTTTCGGAATCCCTAACAGGATCATCACCGATAACGGCACATAGTTCACTAGTCCCACCTTCATGCAGTACGTCCAATACCTTGGCGCCAAGGTCTGCTTCGCTTCCGTTGCTCACCCGAGGAGCAATGGTCAAACGGAGAGGGCCAATGCTGAAGTGCTGCGCGGACTCAAGACAAGAACCTTCGACAGGCTGCGCAAGTGCGGAAGAAACTGGATAGAGGAGTTGCCGGCGGCTCTTTGGTCAATCAGAACGACACCAAGTCGAGCCACCGGGCAGACACCCTTTGCCCTTGTCTATGGGGCAGAGGCAGTTCTCCCCACGGAACTCGTATACGGATCTCCTCGAGTGCTCGCTTATGATGAGCTCGAGCAAGAGCAACTGTGACAAGATGATGCATTGCTCCTCGAGGAGGAACGTCTCCAGGCTGCTGTACGAGCTGCTCGATACCAGCAAGCCTTGCGCCGCTACCATAGCCGCAATGTTAAGGCCAGGAGTCTCGAGGAAGGCGACCTTGTTCTTCGGCGTGTTCAGTCCGCCAAGAATTCCAACAAGTTGACGCCGAAGTGGGAAGGCCCTTATCGGGTGAGACAAGTCACAAGGCCCGGCGCTGTCCGCCTTGAGACCGAAGAAGGCTTACCAGTGAGCAATTCCTGGAACATAGAGCATCTTCGCAAGTTTCACCCATAAGGCGTGGTTGCCGTGATCCGCTCCGGCAACCACCTTTTGTACGAGTTTTGCCGCTGTCGCATGTAAACCTTTGTACAAAGCCGGGCGCAGATCCCGTGCATCAGTAAAGCTTTTGTGTTTCGCACTATTTGCCATTTTCATGCTTTTCTTCGTTATTTGCATGCATTGTTTGGCATCTTGTGCAACACACATATCCGGTAAGCATTACCACGCCGAGAGGCCCTATACTTGTTTTCCCTTCTCTTCTTCTTTCCATCTTAAGCAGAAGGAATGTTCCTCGCGCACAAGTTTGCCGGGGGGAAGGAGGTGGAGGACGAACCAAGTGCTGTTCAAGAAAGAGAAGCTTGCCGGAGAATGAACAGACTATGAAAGCTAAGTTACCAGAATTTGAGCAGTTCAAAATTTTAAATTTTAGTTATCTTCCTTGAACAACCACACTTTGTATGGTAAACCTGTGCGCGGAGGAACCTACCCGTGGCTAGCCGCACCCTTACTTTGTTTTCGAGTACGCTCAACGACTTAAGTGAGCTGCGACAAGTGTCGCGCCCTTGCTTCGTTTTCGAGTTCGCTCAGCAAGCTAAGTGCGTTGCGACTAGCTGCGGCAAGGTTACTTGCCGGTAAAGCCTTTGCCAGCAGGCTGCTCAGAGTCCAGCACTCAGCGCTCGCGGCAAGGGCCCCTTGCCGGCTAGTTTCCTAAAAGCGTAGGGTAAAAAGCATACAAAGTAAAGGACCAAAGCAAGGGAGATAACACTGCATTGATTGATCAAAATAAGATAATATATTACAGAAATAACTTGTCGCAATAACTAATAGATTCATGTTCATGGCACACTTTGCAGCAGCAAAGGAAATAAAAAGAAAGAGGCCTAATCTACGCGGTCGCCTTCACGCCTGGAGATCTTGTTCACCTTGGCGATGATGTGGGCGACCTGCGCCTTCAGTGCCTCCAGATCTGCATCGGCCGGCAAGCTGCGCAGGACGTTGACGAGATTGATGCCAGGGTTGCGGTAGACTATCTTCGTCAAGACGCGCTCCAAGGTACCCGCGCAAAGCTGACGCGACTCCTCGGCCAGCTGCGCGGGGAGCTTCTCCTACAGCCGTGCAAGCGCCGGCGCGATTCCCCTGAAGAAAAGACTTAGCTTGGCGCTGTGGGGGAGATTCTGGTCCGGAGAGTACACGAGGTGCTCCACCCTCAGCGCCATCAGCTCCTTGTCGATGTTGGCAGCAGAAGCGACCAGATCGTCCGTCCATTGCTCCACCGCCCGAGTAAAGTTGTTCGCTGAGGTGGCAGCGCTCTCCACCAGGCCTCGTTCCTTGTGGAGCTCGGCCTTCAGCTTCGTCTCGCGATCCCGGGCGGCGTCAAGCGAGCCAGTCAAAGTGGAGACCTTCAACTCCAGGTCAGCAATTGAATCCTTGGCGGCTTTGAGCTCGTCGCCCTGCTTGGAGAGGCGTACCTGAAGGTCAGAGTTGGTGTGGGCGTCCTTTTCCCGCTCCACATTGAGCGCGGTGATCCTGTCCGTGCTCGCCTTCAGGTACTGCTCCAGCTGCGCCACCTTGGCCTCAAGATCCTTCTTGGCAGTTTCCGCGGTGGCGGCGGCAGCTTTCGCCTCCTTTAGGGCCCCGCCAAGGGCCTGTTCCCGGGCGGTGAGTTCGTCCTCGTGGGCGTCGAGGTCGACCTTCCGTTGGTTGAGCGCTCCTTCTCGCCGGGATAGCTCTTCACCGACCAGTCGCTGCTGCTCCTCGGCCTCAGCCTTCTCCAGGAGGAACTCTTGCTGCTCTCCGGCAAGCCTCTCGCGCTCCACCGCCAAGTCGCGGAGGGCCGCCTTGTTGGCGGCGCGGAGCTCCGCGGCGCGCTTCTCCAAGTCTGCTCCAGCCTTGGCGGTGAGAGCTTCCCGGGAGTCCAGCTTTGCCTGCCTGGCCCGGTAAAGGGCCAGGAGTTGGCGAAGAAGCTTCTCCTCTTCGGGCTCGTCGCTCCCGCCAGGCGCTTCAACAATCTTCAACCCCGCGGAGGCGAGGACCTCTCCATCAAAGGTCTCTCCCTCCACGGGGGCTCGCGACGAAGACCCCCAAGGGACCTGTATGAAGACTCCGTTGGGGGCCTCAAGGTAGATGCCTGGCTGCTCCTTGGCGGCGGAGGGGTCGGCGGCCGATGCAGCGCTTGACGCTCCTGCTGCCTCCGGGCCAGCAATGTGGTCGCCGTCCCCCTCCCCGGCCGCGGCGTCTTCGGCCGGGGCAGTCTCCTCAGCAGCGGGCTCGTCGGCTCCAGCCATGCCCTCAGTGGCAGTGGCGTTGCCGTCGCCGCCGTGCGCCTCCTCCTCGACGGTGACCTCCGTCTCCATCCGCTCCGGGGGAGGAGGATCGAACAGAAGAAGAAGAAAAGAAAAGTTCAAGCAAATATCCAAAAAGACAAGTCCAAGAAGATAAAGTTACAAGACTCACCTTCGCGGACCTCCTCGACGACAGGCTCCCTCGCCGAGGAGTCCTCCCTTGGCGGTGGAGCGGTGGCTCCTGCTGGCGGAGGGCCGCCCGCGCCCTCCCTTGGCGGGGTGGCCACCCTCGTCGGGCTGCTTGCCCTTGGCGGGGTACTCGCCCTTGGCGGAGTACCCGTCCTTGGCGGAGCGCTCTCCCTCGCCGGGGAGCTCGCCCTTGGCGGGGAAGGTGGAACCTGAGGCTCCTCGGGGGTGACCTTCGGTTGCTCCTGCGGCTGCGGTTCCACTTCTGCACAAGACAAATGAAGCAGCAAAATGTTAGTACAAGCAAATACCTCAAGCGCGCCCGACGAGCAAAAAGCTCAAGACCAGACTTGCGCTGGGGGCTGCTCCTCGGAGCAGCAGGTTGGTCTGACGAGCCTGTCGCTGGCGCGTCCCCTGTCGCCGCGACGGGCGAGTCGTCCTCGACCTCAACCACGGTGATCTTGGCCCTCTTCGCCAGCCGCTGGGTCAAGGTCCTGCAAGCAAAGCAAGAACAAGATCAGAATCATCAAAGAAAGAATCAAGACAAAATCGAAGAAATTGCAAATTACAAATACTTACTCCTCTTCCTCGTCATCGTCGGAGCTGAGGGCGGAGAAATCAAACTCCACCTGAGTTGCTCCCGCGCGAGGAGCAGGAGGAGAAGGCTCCCTCGGGCGCTTGGCAGTCTCCGGGGCTGGGGGCTGCGAAGACCCAGCCTCCGTTGGCGCCGGGGCCCGAGGAGGAGCCGGAGCGGCCGTTTCGCTCCGGGAGGATCCTCCTCCGCTTGGCGCTGGAGCGCGGGGCGCTTCCGCCGCGGTTTGGCTCGCCCTGGTGGCGCGCGTCGCCCGGCGAACAGGCTGCTGTCGGGGCGCCTGCGTCCTTGTCGCTGTAGCCGCCTTGCGGAGGCGCTTCAACGGTGTTCGCTTGGGACTTGCACGAGGCGGGGAGTTCTCCGAGGACGAGGAGGCGTCGTCGTCAAGCCCCAGAGATCCACCGGTGTCCTCATCGGCCTCGACGTCCTCCTCCTCCTCCCCGGCAGGCCCGCTGGATCCGGCGTCATGTCCTGCGGCCCCGCTCCCTCCTGCGGCCCCGCTCCCTCCGGTGGCTCCGCTCCCTCCGGCACCTCTGTTCCCTCCGGCAACCTCGCCTCCTGCGGCGGCCTCGCTCACAACCCCGGGAATCCCGGCATGCCTCAGGGAAGGAGCCCCGGCAAGCTCGTCGGGCGGAAGCTTGAGCAGCCTGCGGATCTCTGCCTCTTCTGCTTGGCGCACCTCGTCTGCGGCCTGCGCCTCGTCGACGGTGAATCCGAAGTCTCCTGCCGCTGCGGCTGCGGCGGCCTCTTCCATCCGGGAAGCAATATAGGCTATATCCCGCTCCGTGGTGGCCCGGGTGAGACCCTTGATCTCCTCGGTGTTCTTCGGCACCTCGACCAAGTTGTCGAAGAACCTCAGCACTGTATCTCCCGGAGGCTGGATCCAGGTGGGGACGATGCCGTGGGAGTCGCACTCCGGCATCACTGCGCGCAGGGAGTCGCAGGCAGTGCTGTTGCACAGCGGCACTACTCCCTTGGCGGGTCTGAACCACTCTGGGTGCGCCGGATCATGCTTGAAGAGCTCTCGCAACATTCCTTTCAACTCCAAAGCGGTGAAATTGAAGTTCAATCCACAGCGCAATCTCATGATATCCACCGCATTGCCGAATTCCCAGGCAGGCCTTTTCCTGTCTTGTAAAGGGGCAATGCGGCGGCGGAGGAAATCTGCGCCAACCTCTCCGATGGTCAGATTGGCGGCCCGGAGACGGATAATCCTAACAAGGGCAATACTGAGTCTGTTGTCCTCCGGGGCGAACTCGCTCCAGTCTCTGCCGCGCACTATGGCAGTTGTGCGCGGCGCGGTGAAGGGCTCCGGCTGGTCCTCTACTACCCAGCACCAATCTGCGCGCCATTCTTCCCACTTGCCGCGGAGTTCTCCTTTCAGATATGAGTCCTTTTTGTTCAATCGAAAGATCCAGGAGATACCGCCGGAGAGGGGAGCGCCAGCCTCTACTCTAGGCATAAAGAAATGGCGAAAGAGTGCTACGTTTGGATGGATCCCTATGTAGTTTTCGCACAGATGTGCGAAAACGGCCATCGTAAGGATGGCATTGGGGTGAAGTCTAGGAGGTGGAGGTTGTACGTGTTCATAATGTCACAGAAAAACTTCGAAAACGGAGGGCACAACCCACAGTGAAAGAAGGCAGCGAAGAAGAAATACCCGCCGGGATACAGATCTTTGGCGACGGCGGGGAAGACTCTGGTGCGGGGATGAGCTTTGGTCTCCTCGGACCAGAAGAGGTAGTATTTGTTCCACAGCTCCCTCGCGCTGAGCCTCGGCGCGAAGACCACGTTCCTCTTCCGCAGGGCGGCAAGCTTCGCCGCCTGCTCGGACTTCTCCTTCTTGGCCTTCTCCGCTTTCGCCTTCTCGCTCTTCGGAGCCATGGCGGAGGCGGCGAGGGAAGGGGCGAGAAGCTCGACGGCGCCGCGGATGCGGGAGACGGCGGAGGAGGGGTGGAGGCAAAGAGCAGCGGAGGTTTTCTGGAGGTTGAAGACGCAATGAAGATGAAGGAGGGAAACTGCCCCTGCTTCCTCTGCTTTTAAGGGGGGGAGTGGGGGACGCTCCGCATTTCCCATTAAAGAACGAGGCCACGATCTCTCCCACGACGCCGCAATCAACGCGTGCCGTTAGGGAGGGACGCGGCGGATGCGGAAGGGGATTCGGCGTGCTGTGGGCCGCGCGTGCCCGTGCACTGTTTTGGGCCTGGCCCAACAGCGCTCGGCACCGTGTGTGGCCCAGTCCCGGGGGCTCCTGTCGGTGTACTAAGATAGGGGTACCTTAGTACCCCAACTTGTGCACGGGCAGTAGCAGCTTCCCGCGGCAGGGTTTACCACGTGCTCGCCGGAAACCTTTCTGGTCCTTATAAAGCCATTCAAAAACAAAGTATACAAGTTAGAAGATCAAGGCCCCGGCAAGTGGAGCTTGCCGGGAAGGCCGCACCAGGCTCAAGACCATCACATTAACACAAGACCCTGGCAAGAGGAGCTTGCCAGGAAGACCAGAAGACTGCATTTCAGAAGACATGCCTCGGCGCACCCTGTGCCCCGGCAGGGCCCGGGGAGCAACAAGCTTCCGGGCCCGGCAAGATCAAGACCCCGGCAAGGTGCTTGCCGGGGGAAGCCTGCGCTGTGTGCCCGCGCTCCAGCTCATCGGCCCACGCGTCGCCCTGGGGCCCTTCCAGGGACGCGTGGCGGATGGCTGTGCAGCCTGGGGGACACGGTGGCACGCCACGGTGACGAGGCTACCGCCGTGGCGAACGGAGACGCGTGGACGGGAGCTTTTGGGGTCGACGGTGACGGGCATTTAATGCCCTTGTCCCCCACTGTCAAGGTTAGGTGAAGACCACTGTTCATCCACTGTTCATGCACTATTCCCGCACTGTTACAACTACCACCAAAGTTACATTTTTGCCCTCCTCTACGTTGACACCTGTCGGTGACCCCTTGAGCTATAAAAGGAGGCCCATGCACAATGTAGAAAGGGTTCGGAACCTAGATAGCTCTCTTGCTCGGTGTAGCTAGCTCTTCAAGCTCCCGAGCTCAAAAACTCAATACAAACCAAGCAGGAGTAGGGTTTTACGCGTCCGCGCGGCCCGAACCTGGGTAAACTGCCCGCGTGTGCTCTTCGATCCGCTCTTTGTGCTCCCTCCGCTCCCTTACCGCAACGTACAAGGGGCTCCGGTCCCATAGGTGTTCGTGGTGGACAGTTTCCCCCGACAGAGGGACTCGCGCGTGGTCTCCTACTGGATTGATACCTTGGTTCTCAAAAACTGAGGGAAATACTTACGCTACTGTGTTGCATATCCCTTTCCTCTTCGAGGGAATACAACGCAAGATCTAGAAGTAGCAAGAAGAATTTCTGGCACCATTGCCGGGGAGGCTTACGCAAAAGTCATATACCAAGTACCTATCACAAACCCTTATCCTTCGCATAACATTTGTTGCCTCTCATTTTCCTCCCCCCACTTCACCCCTGCCGTTTTATTTGCCCTTCTTCTGTCTTGTGTTTACCGTCCGCTTGCCTCTTGTTTGCTGTGTGCTATGTGCCCTCAATTAGCTTGCATCTTCGCTTGCTAAAGTATGGATCTTCATCCACTTGCTAATCTCTTTAAAATATCCCATTATGTTGAACCTATTGCTAGTGAGATGCGTGCACTAGATTATCTTTATGAGGTTTTGCTTGAAATTTATGAATCTGAAAATTGTGATGAAGTGCTCAAAGAGATTCATGATAGCTCCTTGAATAAAAAGCATGATTGCAATGATGTTATTATAAATTATATTAATGTTAGTTGTGTTAATGATATGAAAAGCCCTAAGCTTGGGGATGCTAGTATTGTTATGCCCACTACTTGTTGCAATGATCATGATTGGGGTGATTCTTCTTATGATCTTGGAAATTTATTTAAGCCCCATGATGAATATGAGATTGATAATAATGTTTGCAATAATATTGAAAGTGGGTTTGGAAGAATGTCAACTTTAGATCCCACATATTTGGAGAATGATCAATCTTATGAATTTTTTGATAAAAGTGGGTTTGGAAAGGTCATGATTTTAGTTAATGTTAATCCCACTATTTTGGATGAGTGTCAACTTTGCATGCATGTGGATCGTGTTGAGAATATGTTATGTGATAGCTATTTTGTTGAATTTTATCATGATCCTACATTCAATTATTATGAGAGAGGGAAATATGGTTGTCGAAATTTTCATGTTACTAAATTACCTCTTGTTATGTTGAGATTGCTATTGTTTCTTTCTCCTTCCTTACATATGCTAGATCTTGCTTGTCTTGGTAATTTATTTTCCTATAAAATGCCTATGCATAGGAAGTATGTTAGACTTATATGTGATTTTCACATGCTATGTGATGCTCTCTTTGTGCTTCAGTTCTTGTCTTTCGTGTGAGCATCATTGAATTATCGTGCCTAGCTAGGGGCGTAAAACGATAGCGCTTGTTGGGAGGCAACCCAATTTTATTTTATTTTGTTTTTGTTGCTGTTAGGGAATAAATATTGCATCTAGACTCTGATTATATGTGGTTTCATGTTTTGTTTAGTTTTTGTGCCAAGTAGAACCTTTGGGAAGACTTGTGTGAAGTTTATGTGATCTTGCTGTGAAAAATAGAATCGTTAGCGCTCGCTAAAGTGGTCGTTAGATTTTATTGGAGCGTGATATTTAGTTGATTATTTTTGCAGACGATTAATAGAAAAATTCCTCGAATTTTCCAATTTAGTTTGAATTTTTGGAGTTCCATAAGTAGGCGAAACCTGCAGATTACTACAGACTGTTCTGTTTTTGACACATTCTCTTTTTCATGTGTTGTTTGCTTATTTCAATGCATCTATGAGTAGTATTGGCAAGTATGAACCATAGAGAAGTTGGAATACAGTAGATTTAACACCTATATAAACAAAGAATGAATTCATTGCAGCACCTTTGAGTAGTGGTTTGCTTTCTTATACTAACGAAGCTCACGAGAATTTTTGTCTAAGTTTTGTGTTGTGAAGTTTTCAAGTTTTGAGTATTGCTTTGATGGACTATGGAACAAAGAGTAGCAAAGGCCTAAGGTTGGGGATGCCCATGGCACCCCAAGTAAATTCAAGATAATCAAAAACCTAAGCTTGGGGATGCCCTGGGAAGGCATCCCCTCTTTCGTCCTCATCCATCGGTAACTATACTTGGAGCTATATTTTTATTCACCACATGATATGTGTTTTGCTTGGAGCGTCTTGTATAATTTGAGTCTTTGCTTGTTAGTTTGCCACAATTATGCTTGCTGGACACACCTATTTGAGAGAGTTAAATATGGCCTAGAAATTTTTAGAACACTCTATGTGTTTCACTTATATCTTTTGAGTTGAATAGTTTTTGCTCTAGTGCTTCACTTATATCTTTTAGAGCACGGTGGTGGTTATATTTTGTAGAAATTGTTGAACTCTCATGCTTCACTTATATCTATTTGAGAGTCTATTAAAACAGCATGGTAATGTGTTTAGGCTAAAGAAACTAGTCTTCACATGATAGACATCCAATGTCAATGTAGTAAAAAAAATCACACTAAGTGCATTGAATATGATGAGATGTTGGATGCTTGATAATTGTTTTGAGATATGAGGATAGTAATATTAGAGTCATGCTAGTGGAGTTATTGTGAAATTAATAAATACTTGTGTTAAGGTTAGTGATTCCCGTATCATGCACGTATGGTGAACTGCTATGTGACGAAGTTAGAGCATGAGGTATTTGTAGAATGCCAACCTTTGTGTGGAGGTCGGGGCGCGCGATGGTTAACTCCTACCAACCTCCCCCCTAGGAGCATGCGTTGATTGCTTTGTTTTGATGACTCGTAGATTTTTGCAATAAGTATATGAGTTCTTATGACTAGTGTTGAGTCCATGGATTATACGCACTCTCACCCTTCCACCACTGCTAGCCTCTCTTGTACCGCGCAACTTTCGCCGGTACCATAAACCTACTATATATCCTTCCTCAAAATAGCCACCATATTATTCCTCAAAACAGCCACCATACCTACCAATCATGGCATTTCCATAGCCATTCCGAAATATATTGCCATGCAACTTTCCACTGTTTCGTTCATATGACACGCATCATATTGTCATATTGCCATGCATGATCATGTAGTTGACATCGTAGTTGTGGCAAAGCCACCATGCATAATTTTTCATACATGTCACTGTTGATTCATTGCACATCTCGGTACACCACCGAAGGCATTCATATAGAGTCATACTTGTTGTAGTATCGAGTTGTAATTTCGAGTTGTAATAAAAGTGTGATGATCATCATTTAGAGCATTGTCCCATGTGAGGAAAGGCCAGTAAAAAAAGAGATGGCTGAGAAAAAATAGAGAGGGACTAATAAAGAAAAGGAGAAAGCCCCTCCAAAAAATGAGAGAAAAGAGAGAAGGGACAATTGCTACTATCTTTTTCCACACTTGTGCTTCGAAGTAGCACCATGTTCTTCATTGTAGAGAGTCTCATGTTTAGTCACTTTCATATACTAGTGGAAATTTTCGTTATCGAACTTGGCTTGTATATTCCAACAATGGGCTTCCTCAAATGCCCTAGGTCTTCATGAGCAAGCAAGTTGGATGCACACCCACTAGTTTCTTTTGTTGAGCTTTCATACATACTTAGCTCTAGTGCATCCGTTGCATGGCAATCCCTACTCACTCACATTGATATCTATTGATGGGCATCTCCATAGCCTGTTGATACGCCTAGTCGATGTGAGACTATCTTCCTCCTTTTTGTCTTATCCACAACCACCTCTATTACACCCATAGTGATATGTCCATGCTCACGCTCATGTATTGCGTGAAAGTTGAAAGGTTTGAAAAGATAGAGTATGAAAACAAGTGCTTGGCTGAAATCGGGGTTGTGCATGATATGAATATTTTGTGTGATGAAGAGGGAGCATAGGCAGACTATATGACTTTGTAGGGATAACTTTCTTTAGCCATAGTATTTTGAGAAGACATGATTGCTTTGTTAGTATGCTTGAAGTATTAGTATTTCTTATGTCAATATAGACTTTTATCTTAAATCTTTCAGATCTAAACATTCATGCCACAATAAAGAGAATTACATTGAAAAACTATATTGGTTAGCGTTCCACATCAAAAATTCTTTCTTTATCATTTACCTACTCGAGGACGAGCAGGAATTAAGCTTGGGGATGCTTGATACGTCTCCAACGTATCTATAATTTTTTATTGTTCCATGCTATTATTTATGAAGTCCTGGATGTTTAATGGGCTTTATCATACACTTTTATATCATTTTTGGGACTAACCTACTAACCCAAAGGCCCAGTCCAGATTGTTGTTTTTCGCCTGTTTCAGGGTTTTGCAGAAAAAGAATATCAAACGGAGTCCAAATGGAATGAAACCTCCGCGAGATATATTTTTGGAGAAAATCACCCACAGGGAACTTGAGAACCACGTCAGGGGAGCATCGAGGCGCCCACGAGTGTGGGGGGCGCGCCCCTACCTCATGGGCCCCTCGAGCGTCCCCTGGTGTCCTCCTTCCTCCTATATAAGTCTACGTACCCCGAAACCTTCGGCAATAGAGAGAAAACCCTAATTCCACCGCCGTAACCTTTTGTTCCCGTGAGATCATATCTTGGAGCCTGTTCCGGAGCTCCACCGGAGGGGGATCCATCACGGAGTTCTTCATCATCATCATCATCGCCCGCACCATGAGTTGTGAGTAGTTTACCACAGACCTTCGGGTCCATAGCTAGTATCTAGATGGCTTCTTCTCTCTCTCTCTCTGGATCACAATACAAAGTTCTCCTCGGTCTTCGAGGAGGTCTATTCGATGTAATCTCTTTTTTGCGGTGTGTTTGTCGAGATCCGATGAATTGTGAGTTTATGATCAAGATTATCTATGAGAAATATTTGGTTCTTCTCTGAACTTTTTATGTGTGCTCATAATATCCTTGCAAGTCTCTTTGAATTATTGGTTTGGTTGCCTACTAGATCTATAGTTCTTGCAATGGGAGAAGTGCTTGGCTTTGGGTTCAATCTTGCGGTGTCCTTTCCCAGTGATAGTAGGGGCAGCAAGGCACGTATTGTATTGTTGCCATCGAGGATAAAAATATGGGGTTTATATCATATTGCTTGAGTTTATCCCTCTACATCATGTCATCTTGCTTAAGGCGTTACTCTGTTCTTATGAACTCAATACACTAGATGCATGATGGATAGCGGTCGATGTGTGGAGTAATAGTAGTAGATGCAGAATCGTTTCGGTCTACTTGTCTCGGACGTGATGCCTATATACAATGATCATGCCTAGATAGTCTCATAATTATTCGCTTTTCTATCAATTGCTCGACAGTAATTTGTTTACCCGCCGTAGAATATCGCTATCATGAGACAAGCCACTAGAGAACACTATGGCCCCCGGGTCTATTATCGACATATCCATCTACATCTACTTTACTTTTATTGCTTTTATTTGCTGTTCTTATAAACCAAAAATACCAAAAATATAAACTATAATCTCTATCAGATCTCACTTTCATAAGTGACTGTAAAGGGATTGACAACCCCTTATCGCGTTGGCTGCGAAGTTCTTATTTGTTTGTGCAGGTGCGAGGGACTCGCGCGTGGTCTCCTACTGGATTGATACTTTGGTTCTCAAAAACTAAGGGAAATACTTACGCTACTGTGTTGCATCTCCCTTTCCTCTTCGAGGGAATACAACGCAAGCTCGAGAAGTAGCAGGCATCCCCAAGCTTAGGTTCTTGCCACTCCTTATTCTCCTCATATCAATTTCTCACCCGAAACTTGAAAACTTCAATCACACAAAACTTAACAAAACCTTCATGAGATTCATTAGCATGATAAAGAAAAATTTAGGACAATGTAGACAATTTGTATATCAATCATGTGTAAGCATTTCAGAAAAATAACACGTTCTAGTAATTTATTGAATTTTCTTCATTGGACGCAAAACTGTCTGTTTTTCACATAATCAAGTCAATTATCATCCACACTATCCCAAAGGCTTTACTTGGCACTTTATTGAAACAAAAGCTATAAAATATTATTACTATAGTAGATTAACCATGTGGACACACAAAAACAGAAGGTAAAAATATTGGGTTGTCTCCCAACAAGCGCTTTTCTTTAATGCCTTTTTAGCTAGGCATGATTATTTCAATGATGCTCACATAAAAGTACAGAATTGAAACATAACGAGAGCATCATGAAGCATATGACTAGCACATTTAAGCCTAACCCACTTCCTATGCGTAGGGATTTTGTGAGAAAACTATTTATGGGAACAAGAATCAACTAGTATAGGAAGGCAAAATAAGTATAACTTCAAAACTTTCAACGCATAGAGAGGAAACTTGCTATTATTGAGATATGTAAATGCATATGTCCCTCTCTCATAATAATTTTCAGTAGCATCATGAATGAATTCAACAATATAAATATCACATAAAGCATTCTTTTCATGATTCATAAGCATAGAATTTTGCTACTCTCCACATAACAAAATTTATTCTCATCAAAGGTAGTGGGAGCAAACTCAACAAAATAACTATCATGTGCTACTTGATTGGCATGATCAATTTTAGCATTAAAATAATGATGGCAAGTTTCATGGTTATCATTATTCTCTATAGCATACATGTCATCATCATAATCATCATAAATAGGAGGCATGTTACCATTATAACAAAGTTGCACATCAAATCTTTGGGGACTAAAAATACCATCTTCATCAAACATAGCATTCCCAAGCTTATGACTTTGCATATCGTTCGCAGCATCGATATTCATAGAATTCATACTAACAACATTGCAATCATGCTCATCATTCAAATATTTTATGCCAAACATTTTATTGAATTCTTCTTCTATCAACTAAGCACAATTTTCCTTTCCATCATTTTCAAGAAAGACATGATAAAGACGAATAATATGAGGCAACCTCAATTCCATTTTTTTTATAAACCAAACTAGTGATAAAACAAGAAACGGAAATATTCAATTGCAAGATCTACAGATATACCATCAAGCACTCACCTCCCCGGCAACGGTCCTAGAAAAGAGCTTGATGTCTACTTTGCAACTTTATTCTTGAAGACTCGTGTTGGGCCTCCAAGCGCAGAGTTGTGTAGGACAGTAGCAATTTTCCCTCAAGTGGATGACCTAAGGTTTATCAATCCATGGGAGGCTTAGGATGAAGATGGTCTATCTCATACAACCCTGCAACCAACTAACAAAGAGTCTCTTGTGTCCCCAACACACCAAATACAATGGTAAATTGTATAGGTGCATGATACGTCTCCAACGTATCTATAATTTGTGCTTGTTACATGTTGTTATAAGATCAATCTTGGATGTTTTACAACTATTTTATAGCAACTTTATATAATTTTTTGGGACTAACCTATTGACATAGTGCCAAGTGCCAGTTGATGTTTTTTGTTTTTTTTTACTTCGCAGAAAATCCATATGAAAGGGAGTTCAAACGCAGCGAAACTTTTCGGTGATTTTTTCTGGACCAGAAGACATCCAATGGGCCAAAGAAGCAGCCAGGGGTGGCCCATGGGGACCACAACCCATTGATACGTCCATTATGCATCATGCTTATATGTTGATATTTATTGCATTATGGGCTGTTATTACATGTTTTGTCACAATACTTATGCCTTTTCTCTCTTATTTTACAAGGTTTACATGAAGAGGGAGAATGCCGGCAGCTGGAATTCTGGGCTGGATAAGGAGCAAACTCTGGGAACCTATTCTGCACAACTCCAAAAGCCCCGAAACTTCACTGAACTTCGTTTCAGAAAATATAAAAAATATCTGGCGAAAGAAGATCACGAGGGGGGCCACCTGCTGTCCACG